>CM068367.1:689988267-691188267 GCA_034769895.1 Magicicada septendecula
CAGTTATCAACGAGTTCTAAAACTGATTGAAAATCATGTTTTAATGCGTAGCGCATGTGGTGTAATGCTCAACACGAAATTTATACTGTTGCGCTACTGTAAGGCTAGGTTTTATTTTACGGAGCAAATCACAATTAAATGAAATCCTTAGAGAGGAATAAAATCGAAGAAGATGCCATTAGGATTGAACGAAGAAATTTCTATTAAAAAGAAAGTAAATGGACGCAGCAAGAAGTAATTGTGGAAACTGGAGGAAAATGTTTGGCGAAATATTCTCGATAGATTGGTTACTTCAGTACAGCTCAAGAGGTGGTTTAATTGTACATCGACATAGATGACGTATAAAAGTTATTCACAAACCGGAATAACAAGTCCGTTTGTATAAATCTCCTTCCTTAGTCAGAGTAAGGGTGTAAGGAGTTGTGCGACATTGTCAGTCGATGTAAAATAAAAGCTAACCATAGGAAGCCTGATACTTCTAATTACTGAAATTGCGCCTTATCATTAATACAGGGTTATTAAAAAAGAATGAACCGATTCCATAACGCAATATTTTTTTAAGGAAAAGTAATTCAAAATTCCAACCAGATCACAAGTATTCTACTCGTAATTAAGTTTTATTTCCTGTCTTACAAGTGTTCAATGTGGCCACCACTCACACCAAGGTGATATGAGAATTCTTCTCAGACGCGTAGCAACATATCACGATCCACAGAGTTGATCGCTGTTGTTATTCGATGTTTGAGGTCATCGAGGTGGGTAGTGGTGGGTAGCGGTGGAAGAAGTATCTTTTACATATCCCCACAAGAAAAAATCACATACGGTGGGATCTAGAGATCTCGCAGGGCAAGCACAAAGAGCAAGGTCTTAGGCCCACTTCCAACCAATCCATCGTTGGGGTACTTTTTCATTCAAAAAGCTCGAACCATCCGTTGCCAATGGGGCGGTGCTCCATCGTGTTGTGAAATGAAGTCATCTGAATCTATTTGCAGTATCGAGAAGAGTCACTGTTGAAGCATATCGAGATAGGTTTTTTCTGTAACGGTGTTTCCCTCGATGAAAAAGGGACCATAAACCTTGTCCTCAGACACAGCACAGCAGACGTTCATCTAACGTGCTCAATTTATTCATGTGGGTGATTTGTTCCCTAAATGCGCACATTGCGACGATTGACTGTGTCATTCAAGTGAAAGGTCGCTTCATCACTGAAAGTTAAATGTGAGATGAAGGTTTCGTCTTACATCATCTCCAGCATCGAATCGCAAAATTCCATTCGCTTCCTCTTGTCGTTATTTGTAAGTATCTGTACGAGCTGCAGCCTGTATGGTTTCAAATGTAGACGTCTTCTTAGCAGACGCCAGATAGTGGGTTGTGGGATCGCAAGCTCATGGCTAACTAGATTTGTGGACTTCTGGGCTCTGCTCAAACGCAACACGAATTCTCTCCACTTGTTCCTCTGAAACTCGTGGTTCGTCCTGGACTTTTTCCTTTGCACAGACACCCACTCTCTTCAAACTGTCGACGAACTCGAGAATGCAGAATGCTTTTTTGCTTTTGATTCATCACTTCGAGTGCAAAAAAAAAAACAAGCATTGGCTAGGAATGACGCTACTACAGCACTCGTGTGGCAGCCATTCGAAACTTAGATACCTCCTCTTTCAAATGGTCAATGACTTATTCCATGACAATGCTTGAGAACTGAAAAACTGCGTCATGACATCGGTTCATTCTTTTTCAACACTTGTAAGGCAAGAAATAAAACTTGATTATGTGTAGAATACTTGTGATTTCTTTGGAATTTTGTATTACTTTTCCGTAATAAAATATTGGCGTTATGAAATCGGTTCATTCTTTTTGAATAACCCCGTATTTCGTAGTCACAACGTAACCACAGTGTGTGACGTCTAAACCGGTACGAATCTTTGGCACTTTTGAAGTTGATCGTTTCAATGTTAATATTAGAACGAACAAAATTCAGTCTTTTCTTGTCATCAATATTGTGTTTTTTGATCCCTATGCAATTTTTTGTACAAGTATTCAACTATTCTAGCTTGTAATCACTTCGTAAAGGCTTTTTGTTGTCTTATGTGCTCGGGCAAAAGCTAAAAGAACAATTTTCTTAACTGATTATTACCGTCGTCAACGCCACTATCTTTATGACAATCTTGATAATTATAGTAATAAATACTAATAATCATAGGTTATAATAGTAACAACATAACAACAATAACAATAATAATAGTAATAATAATAATATTAACAATAAAAAAAATAGTAATAATAATTATGACACCGTAAGTATCCAATACGTAGTTATCTTACACTAGAGAATCGTTTTTGTTTACAATAAGAATCATATATTTACGCTGTCACTCACTTTCTATATAGAACGACTGAGACCGGTTTCACACGTATACATTATCAAGACCGGATGATATATACCCAGAAACCGGTTTCTGAACCTTCTATAAATACATAAAGCGCGTGACGACGTACAATGAGACAAGTATAAATCTGATTTACAACAAACAGAATAAAATTACTTTACAAACCAGATCTCACAGCCCTAACGTCTACTTCCGTCATTATCAACACATTCTATATTTCTCAGTCACATTAACATTTCTTGTGCACACTAATTTTACTGAAAAATCGACGTGTTTTACGATGCAGTAAAAATCTAAACCATCATGAAAACACACACGTTTATGCAAGTGTAAACATATTATTTTCTCTTATGTAGACGTAAGTTTCGCATAACAGTTTTGTATCCTCAGATACAAAGAAATATATTAAAGAATAATTGATTAGTACATTTATCTAATGTTTGTTTATGTTTACGTGATCAGCCGTTTTGCATATTAATAGAAAAAGTTTTGTTTGTTGTCAGCATTTCTTTATAGTAATATTTGAAGTTTTAAGTAAACCTTCTGATTTGTATTCATTTGAATTGTCGTTTAATTAGTGTTATTGTTTTGTGTATTATTTAATTGTGTGTTAATATGTTTCTTAGCCTATACTGAAAATTTTCCATAAAGTAATTTTGAGAAATTTTTGTACACATACCTGTTACCTTAATGTTTTCAGTGTGTAGAAATAGACGTTTATTATTTAAGTTTGATAACCACATTGAAAACATGGGTAAATTAGGCTTGCACTTGCAGCTTTAGAAAACCATTGTTATATTGAAAGAATTTACCATGTAATTTTTCTTCGTCTGTACTCCGTAAAATTTATCGAAGTTTGGGTATTCTATTTTGTGTATTGAATTTTTACTTTAAATGTCAGATTTAGTTTCAGGTTTCATTTGATCAAATATTGTATAATCTGGGTTGTAAAATATTTTGGGTTTGTATCTTTAGTTTTGTTATTTACATGTCCGTAATAAGTAAAGCTTGTGTACTTTACATTATCATTGTTAATTTTATTTTTCATAAACGACCCAATATTTTTAAAAAACAAATATTAACTCTGATAATGTAGATCAAAATGTTTCAATGAAATATACATGAGTAATTAAAATAAACAATATTTGCTACTTGCATGGTAACTTTATAATACAGTTAAATAAAAAAATCTGTAAATAAACAAATATATTGGGTATTTATGTAATAAAAAGCAAAATAATTATTTATTGTGTGTGTGTGTGTGTGTGTGTGTGTGTGTGTGTGTGTGTGTGTGTGTGTGTGTGTGGGCGCGCGCGCGTTATTTCGTTGGCTGGGAAAAAGTTTGAGGATCGCAGGATCGCTTAATGTTCTCGCGTGAATAAAACGAAAAATTATATTTACTGAGTGTCTTACTTCTTCTGATTATACAAAATTTTTGTTAGATTTCGTCATTTATTAATTTTGAAAAGTGAAGGAAATTTAGACAATGCACAGTGTACTCAGGGATGCTGAAAGAAAATTTAGAACAAGACGAGAAATTAACATGGGAGTTTTGAAGGCGTCTGTTCTACAAGAGGTCGGGGAATTAAGGTTGAACTGATTGGATTAGTTTGCAGGGAAGAGGCGGAGCAATTTTAAAGAACAGATACATTAGTATGTCTGTGAAGATCAAAAATATGTTATGAGTAATTGAAATGTGGAATACATATTAGGAACGTTACAAACAAAAACAAGAAATCCTTCAATATGCCAAGATCCATACGGAGTGGACAAACCACCGACAATTTTAACGATTTAACGGGAATGCAAAGAGATATCGTACTTAATGAACGAAAGAGAAGCAAGTCTGATGTGATTTGGTAACTACCTGTAGTTTTAGAAAATGCTAAGGGTGAAAATATGTGAATCGAGATTAAGTGATGGAACGGGATTTTAAATGGGGAGCAAAGATATCCATTTTTTTTTAAGGAATCGTTTTATATAGCAAGGTTAGGGAGAAACTGGGCTCTGACGCAATGAATGTTCAGTCACTTGAGCATGTGAAAGTATTCTGTATTCTTTACTGTGTAGTGATAATAAAGACTTCTTGATTTACGCATGGACAGTCTGTCAAACAGCATAATAAATGACTCGACTCAAGTGAGACATCTTTGACTGTTAATGTTGCATTTCCAGCCTTCTGATCGTCGTCAATAAATTTGTATGGATTACCAAGGACCGTGGTGTTCTTAAATCAGATTTAAGTCGTAATGTTTTACAATATTGTGTAAATTGTATGTTTCTAAATTATGATTGTTTGCTAACACCAGTAGGGAGTGAAACATGGTAAAAATAACTTTTAATAATTACGTAGTGAACATCCCCTAAGCTGTTTTAGTTATAGGTAATATATTACTTTACTATATGTTGACTGTTGTAGGTATAAACAATTTATGTACCAATCTAATATCCAATTGTTGGTTACTGTTTGTTTAATTAATTAAAATAACATTATATTTAGTAATTTAAATTGTAATACTGTATAAATTAAGTTCTCTCATACCATAATTTCCTCGCTTTCTTAAAGATAATTTGAAGATGTAAACAAACTATCATAAGTCTTCACATAAAAAATGATACATACATACGCACGCACACACTCACATCACCAACACGTTCACCCAAATATTTAATTGTTTCGTTATGTTTGATATTTCTATTGTATTTCATTCACAGGTCCTGAAGATGACAATAAATATTGTCGAAACGTCGACGCAAAATAACTAAAAGTTGTATTATTGACCGATCCTCACTAACCATCCACTAAAACATTCACTGATTGACGGTCACTAAAAATTTAAGGATTTAATTATTTAATACCATTTTCTCGAAACTTACTTTAATTTTGAATAGGCTTTTCGAGAACCAATCTTATCCCCCTTATTAGTGATTGATAGTAATGGAATTAAATTAAGTTCTTGGAAAAGTAGTATTAAAATAATAATTTCAAGAACAGTTAAAAAAGTGTAGTTATACTGTGTGAATTAGTAAAACAACATACATGTATATGTGTTTGCTTTGTATTTGTGTACGTACGCGCGTGTATACTCTCATACATTTACATGTAATGCTGCATAAATAACTTATATAACTTTTACAAATGCAACTTACACTGATGACGGAAAAAGTATTTTTTTAATGATTGTAGAACTTTATTTAGAAGAACACGATGAACATTTCACAAGAAATGTTGTATCACCACAGGTTATTTCTGATATAACGCATAACATGGAATTTAATTGAACAATATGAATAATTCATAGGTTAATTATTAACTGTGATGATACAAGGATCTTTTCTTGTGAAAACGTATATGGGGTTTTTACAAATAAATTATCTGGCTTTCGGAACTGTATTTCCTATTCAATATTTTGAAAGAGAAAAAGTTATAATGACGAAACCACTCACACACTCCCGCAAACACACTGAGCGAGATACGTAAAATTGTCTGATAACAGAGTTAAAACTGATTTAAAATTTCTGGAACAAGTTCAATTAATGTATTCTCACGCCATGATATGTAGGACCATATATATAATGCATACATAATCCGGACCTCTAACAGGGTTGGATATAGGCCTATAGGCCTGTACGTATTTATATGAGGAGAGACATTTGCAAAATATATAATTGTGAGACTATGTATAATTTTGTAACGTTTATAATTATATATTATATTATATATTACATTACTTATTCAAATTATATTATATATAATAATGTAACTTAATTATATAGGCCTAATATAGAAATGTGGTCAAATGTATAATTGTGAGGCATTTGTTATAATTAAAGGTGAATTTATAATAAGATATAAATTGTAGGAGAATGATTGGTTAGGGCATGTTACGAGAATGGATGGAGATAGGCAAAAAAGTAACTCTTGGGTAGTGAAATGGGAAGAGCGAGCACGAAGACCGAGAAGACTCATTCAAATGTGAAGCGGATGCAGGGAAAGGAAGCTGATTTGGGAAGGATGGGAATCAGGAATTGGAGATGCCTGGTATAAGAAGAATGAATAGTAGACGAATCCAAGATGCACGCAGGGCTGTTCCGCTTCCGAAGATGTTCATTAAATAAAACGTAAATGCTTGCGTTTGTCTCCGATTAAATATCTCAACAGACTTTATACGAAATAAAATATGAAGTAAAAACGTCATTACTTCGTAAATATTTTAAATGATGTCTATCTTCCTTTTCACAGAAAGTAAAGATTATGAATTTATACAACCCTGTAAAACCTGTGTATTTTTACTTGTGCTAGTATCGTCGCAAAAACCGTGTCAGCTCCCCAGGAAAATTTCCTCGCTGTCTGTCTACTGGCGACTACTTGAGACGTATTGAGACCCTCACCCTGTGGGAGATTATCGCAGGACCGGCCCCAGCGCTTCTGCCGCCCTGTGCAGATTTATGAGTGCTGCCCCCACCCTATTTAACTCTGAACACATTCATGCACACTAGACCTACTCTGAAGATACGGCGATTGCCTTCAAATGGCGGCTAGGAATGTTTGCATTGTTGTGTTTATCAAATAACTAAAACTTTTTCGCGTTTACGATGTGGCGAACGGCTACAATAAAAATTGTAGAGACAATACAAGGAATCGTGAGACAATAAAAATGTATGTCTATGTGACGACTTAAAATTAAAATATTAACTAAAATTCATTATGACTGAAATAACAAAAGCAATGTATCATATACCTTAGTTTAAAAATACTCGTCTAGCTTTTGCACTGGCAAACTCCTTTATGACTTCGTTGTAGTCAAGTGATTCTCGGCTAACTGATGTTCTATAGATATAGTCGCCAGACCACTTAGGTGAGTCTCGGACATATTCGATCTAAGTTTTAATAAGTTTGTTGAGCTTGGAAGTCCTTTCTCCGCTTGCCACTGTCACAGGTAATGTTGGCAAAATTCTTAGAGCAGTGCTGACGACTCATGCAAGGCAGCACTCATTGTCAGGTTTACGTTCTCTTGTTCACGAGTTTTCGACTCTTCGTTAAACTCCGCTGACTTTATACATAAAGTAATTTTTACTGTATTACATATTGTGATGAAATTAAGTGAATAATTATATTTTTCCTTTAATTTCAAAACTTAAGATCCCGGAATCCATAAGAGCCCATTAAAATTTGCCGCCCTGGGCGATGGCACGGTTCGCCCCTGCCTGGAGCCGGGCCTGGATTAACGCAATGTATGTAAAGGTATACATGTTAATACAAGGCTGTACGTTGCTCAGCGGGAACATGCCCTGCGAGGGAGAGACCTCTATGATGTGAGTCTGAGATATTGGCCTCAACAACTCCAACACAAATAACTGCACAGACCACAGTCACACTGCAAATCAAGATCCTCCTCCCTTTCCCCGCCAGCATACAAACGTCGCGCCGCCGAACGCTGAAGTCTCGATGCCGATCATCAGCTCCCGCGCAGCCGGATTTCGGTCTACCTCGCGCCCCAGTAGTTTTGTACTGACCATAAAATATCCGGCAGTCAACGCTATAGCCTCCGTCTTCTCTCCCCTGGCATCACCAATCAAGCGCCAGTCACCAATCATGGATGCCAGTTACCCAACAGACGATGTGTCAGAAAGTAAGGATGCAAAGACGTATGAAGTAATACAGACTATTGGACGTCCATTTTAGTCATGTGCATGAGAACGCTGAGTTTCGACTAAGAGACAGCGTGAGAGTATCTGACATTTAATTCTTGTGGGCAGCAGCCGGTAAGCACAGATCAGGTGCATGAGGTTAACTTGTTAGGAAAGATACACTAACACAAGCTGAAATACCACTGGCATATTCAGAAGATAATGTAAATCTTCGAAACAGATATTCTGTTCACAAGCCGAAGTGAGGACTCCGTTGAACGTTCAGAAGGCCAATTTCGTTGGCGGTGGTGGAGCCCAGCAGACAGGAAGCTATGGGAAATCTCAGTGTTTGTTAATAGCCTACATTGTTATTTTGTGCGACGCACGTACGTTTTATTTTTTTTAGTAAATAAACAATGACATATAATACAATATAAACTTATACCGTATGTAGAAATACGATGACCTGTATTTACTTTTACTGTTTTGTCAAAATATTACCACCGTAATATTTATTTATGTTAAGCCTACTACTCGCCAAAGCGTAGACTGTACACCTAATATATAGTTATGTTTATGCAAGTGAAAATGTATGAATAGGAGTTCAATTCAGTATAAATTAAGGTCTACAACCAATTACTGCGGATACTGAATGCGTACACACAAAGCTTTATTTTCGTGTGTTTCGACGTTTACAACGTAATATAATGTTCTAGAGAACAATCCCGGTCATCAATTTTTGGCCCACACTCTACTACCCTTCCGGTCCGTTAGACCTCTGCTTTACGCATGACTCGTTACGAGCTGGCAGGGCAAACATTTACAAGGGCGTCTCTTTTTTGCTCCCTTGGCACGCAATTAAACAGTAATTTTACCAGTTTTAGGTCGCCCATCCGCTGTACAAGGAAAATTATTCTATCTCTCGTCGTGTTCAAAGACGAAAATTCTCTCTCTAGCGTCTATACGAGATCAAAGCGGAGCGATAATTACTTTTTGATTATCGACTATTTGTTGTTTTATTTCCTCGGTAGTGATAATTGCGGGCATGAACTTCGAGTTAATGAGAGCATTTTAAACGTCATCTGTCTTCGTCTGGCCACAGTTGCGTTGCGTACGCATCAGCTGTGTGTATTTTACAATTATGTTCATAAATTATGCGTGTCCGTAATTTCACGAAGAGCAGCTTCGAGTCCACTTATCGAGGCTACAGTTTCGATTTTTAGGATTTCTTACAGTAAAACATCGTCAGCTGAATAAATTCCGTACGTACGTAGGCTTTCACGGCCGGTGTCACTATAATTATTTAAAACTTCCGGGCTGAAAGGCCGTGGTCGAATGCTTGATGTTCTGCATCTGCACCACACCACCGGTGGCCGAAACGTCTAGCTGCAGAACATCAAGCATTCGACCACGGCCTTTCAGCCCGGAAGTTTTAAATAATGTGGCCGAAACGTCTAGCTGCAGAACATCAAGCATTCGACCACGGCCTTTCAGCCCGGAAGTTTTAGATAATTATAAATTCCGTAAGGTTTAGCGAGGTTTGTCAAATTATATAACTAAACTCGAAATAATTGTGTCATAGTTTCGACTAAATTTATTTTCGTGTTAAAAATAATTATAAGACGAGTTATTTTGTCCAGTGTCTGCACATTTTATTCACTTTAGTGAATACATTGTTTTCGGATGTCGCTTACTAATAGTTACCGCTGTCATTTAACCAAAATATTGCCACCGAAGTAAATCTACATAATTATTATTACGCTCTAACCTAATAAAAAGAAAGTTGTATTCATGCAAGTTAAAAAAGTTTGAACGACATATTTCATATGACGTACTTTACAATGTAAGTAATATTATGGTACTCGATTCATAAGAACTGCAGCCTTATCAGAGACAAAGTGATTGCAATTCGGACGTCATTGTAACTTGCCCTGAATATCACAATAATGTTTGTTGAAACCTAGACTTAAATTTTTAATTTGAAACGTCTAGCTGAACCTTTCATCACTTCTCTTGTATATTTGGGCACCTCCTGCTTACCTCCTGCTTATAGTTGCCTTTATTTGCACCATCAGCGGATATAAACAGGTGAATTTTAAACTTCTACACTGAACAATATGAATTATTATTGTGCTCGAACCATCTTAAAATGAAGTAAAATAATAAATAAGTCTTTAGATTATTTCCTCTGGTAACAATTGCTGACTACTGAAAAAAATTCTCTCTGAATTTTTTAAAATGAAAGTGGTTTAAAACACGCCATATCTCAGTGGCTTCCATCTTACACGAGAAACAGAACAGGGATCGCCAATTTATCTAAGCAATATTTAAGTGTTTTGAAGTGTAGGCCTACTTGTTTTAACTGTGACAACAAAACAGCCCAAGAGGCTCTAAAGATACTAAACTCTCTATACTCTAAAGATTTTATAGTTACAGCTTAGAGCATGAAAGGGGAATTAATCCGCATTTGTCAGAAGTGCTGTCTCCCGAGTCCATCCGCTACACCCGTTACGCCCATGCTTTCTTTAAGCCTCTAACTCATCGTCCAGACTTTTGCACATATTAACAGCGACCAGAACTCAGATATACAAGACAGCTTTTAGATTTTTAAATAAAAATTTACGTATTGTTCGTACTGCTTTCCAAACTTCGAAACATCTAAATGTTTCTAAAACATTCCTATGGAAATTTTAAATTGTTATCTTATGTACAAATACGAAAAACGTGGATTTTTTCAATTCCTGTGCATTTTATTTCTTTGAAATCAACAATGTATTGTACCGTGCGAAGCAGTTTAATAATGTTGATACATTTCGCAGGGATTATGGCCCACCTAAAGAAGAATGAACTATCTCTCCAGAATTCAGTACTCGCTCCACAAACTGTGTGCGTGTACGTGTGTGCGCGAGCGCTTAGAAAGGGTGCTCACTGCTCTGTAACATCGATAAAAAATATAGATGACATTACTAAGGTCATAAGAGTTGAAATTCTCTCTAGTTTTTCCAATACGTGCTGGTAGATAATGCGATTCTGCCGGTAATTTATATCTGGTAAAATTTATGTACACCGCGTGGACTAGCAAACAGATCTAATAATAATCGTAGTAATACGGCCGACTCGTGTTTTATGCTTTCTTAACTTCGTGATTCACGTAGACTTAGATTAGGTTCGGTCTGGAACGAGTTTCTCCCTTCCGAAGTGCGCACAAACAGTTAGCTATAGACGGCTAACTACAACCGATACAGCGAACCTCTGTTGTAGTAATTTGTAAAGCTTAACCACATACATTTCACAGGAATGTGTACAGCCGAACCATCGTTATCAACTCACAAAAATTGATCGTAGAGTCTCAGACCACAAAAATATAATCGCACTGAAAATGAAAAGACGTTAGTAGCTACGTTTGTTACTTCTCATGTTTTCAGGCTTCCAGTGGTAAGGAGATAGTGCGGTGTTCCAAGTCGCGGGCAAGAGAGCCGAAGAACGAGTATTCGACCATGGTTAGATCCTTTTGAAGTCTGTTTGCTTCCCCTCTAATAGTGTGACATAAAAACTCCCAACACATTTTTTTGCTATTTACCACTACCTGAAACTTTGAAGGGAAAGAAAACGTGTTCTCTTGTCTTTCAGCATGCTAGGCCTATAAGCAATGATACACGTATCAAGAGACGTGTGAATACTGAACTTTATTTTATGTCAAATACGTCTACAGTGCTGGTCAGATATGCTTGGAGTGACTGTTAACGAAAATAAAGAACGTTAGGTTGGAGCAATTCGAGCCTAAACTAATACAGTTAATCTAAGCTGTATTACAACAGCAAATAATAAATGCATATTTGAGCTTATGTCGGGACTATAAAATTATAACGGGTATAATTTAATTAAAATTAACCATTACTAATTGTATAGCTGTGTAAATTGTATATCTAATTGTATATAATTACTAAGTGTATATCTGTCTTGTTTTTTAAAATAACTGAATGTGTAATTTTTTTTAGTTAGTTCGAGCTAGACATTATTAAATAGACACAGAGAATCAAATTTGTTACGTATACCCAAACCAAAGCTACGCGGATCTCTCTCTCTCTCTCTCGCTCTTTCTCTCTCGCGCGCACACACACACACACACACACACACACAAGTTGGTAAAAAGGTTTATCAGCAAAAAAGTACAGTATTTATATGAAATCAAAAAGGTATTTTATGGACACGTTTTGTCCGCCATTGATTGCAATACAGTATAGTCTGCTCGTCATTTAATTCTCTATGGACGCCAAGGAGACTTGGATATAATAAGATTTATAATGGCATTGTAACGAAAAGGATAATCTTTGTCGTAATGTCACATAATTAATAATGTGTCGTTCATTCAAAATTTCGCTTCACATCTGACGTAAGTCAAAATATTCTGCACATGCAACGGTATTATTAAAAGATACGTTGTTGTAGCGTAAAAATTACGTACTAATTAATAACACAAAAGTCGCCGGCACGTGTGTAACACGAAGCACAGATTCTTCCGCCAGTTGACTGGTTTCTTTGTCGTTTGTTTTCCTGTAGCTCAGTACTACTATTATAGTGTTAGCAGCTTAATTACCTAAATCAAAACGACTTACTTAACAGAAAAGGCACTGCTAACTCGGTCGTTAACAAACTCTTTAAAGTACATTAACCCAAATTTAGGACACAAAAAATCGTGTAGTTTCTAATGGACAGAAATGTCATTGCCGATGGCTGCCGAAATAAAATACTCGCTATTCAGTGGCTAATAACGTCTGATGTTGAAAAACAGTTGTGTGAATTGATAAAACTAGTATGACAGCTAGTTTGCATTATAGTACACGAGGCAGCATCAGTAACACGAGTGTGTTACAGTTTGTCCAACATGAAGGCGTACTTTTGGGGTAATACTGGAAAACTCCGTCAGCGAGGTTTCTACCATGCGCTTAGATTAATTTGGTTTATCTTTCTTGCATTATACAAAATCATACTTGCGGTTTACAAAACCTACTTAAACACAGTCACACACTCAAAGGTCTTATAACGATAACATTGAGGTTATGAAGACACTGAAGGTAATTTATTTCAGGAAATTTGTAGATCTGAGAGATGAGAAGGTTATCCAGTATTCTCTTATATGGTATTGATGTCTTCTATGACTGAATGTGTAATTCCCATAACTTCTTTTAGCCAGCCGTTTGTTGTCCTTAACTCTTTTGGACCGGGACTTTAAAAGCTGCGCGCGGTGATCAGTTCTGCCACTATCGTCCCAGAAGACTGTCTTGTGAGATAGCAGTGTTTCTGTTCGCTCTAAGCCGGAGGTAAAAGTAAAAGAAGTTTTATAATTTGTTATGTTATTTTCGTGATTGCTTATAAACTAACAAAGCGCAAAAATTAGTAGGCCTATATACGCTGTGATTGGATTAAAAATTTAGCAATTTGCCGTCGGGAGGGCTGATATGGAATTACTAAGAGTTATAGGTTGAAACACACACATTTTTATCACAATACCTCTAGTACATATATTGTTACTTTGAATCATATAAAAGAGAAAACACTATAGAAGTATACTGTATAATAAAATCAGTACAATACATCTACTGTCACTACAATACAATTCTTGAATAGTATAAGCTATTACAGAAAACTTTACTTTTTATATGTATATGTGGCTTTTTTAGATTATAATCTAGTTAATTTTTTCTTGTCTAACTTAGTCTTAAATTTTGTTTTTGAACAAACTTTAGTTTTTTTTTGTGTTGCTAAGGTGTTCATACCAATATAAGTTGTAATTTGTATGCCTTTCAAAACATCTCCAAAAACAAAGACAGTAGGTCGTGGGACATTGAACATGTTTCCTAGCGTTGAATTAGCCGCACAACCATTTATGGTTCGATCTGATGACAGATCAGACGACGCCCATAAACTTGGTGGAAAGTTACTGTTCGGTTCGATATAGTTGGCCGCGACTTAGTCTGCAAAAGCTGTTGCTTCTGTTGGAAGATCAGTCATTAGATCATCAATTAATGCATCCTCGATCTGACTGTGATCTAAAAGTCGGAGACAAAACGACCAGTTCCACAATTTTTTGACCTGATAAAACTTGGTTAGGCCGAGTTGCTGAACGATGACACCACGACTGGTGAGATGGAAGCGATGCAGCCCACAATTACGGCAACTGACCACACCTCAGCCACAGTTCTATGGATGACCTCTTCATGGTAACCTCGCACGCAGCTTGTATAGGCCTTTTGAAGTCGTAAAGTGCCGCCCCTTCAAATTCCTTCAACCAACGTGCGCAGCTTGTATAAACCTTCTGGACCTACCGGCCACTGCCGTATTTTCCTGTAGGCGGACACGACGGTTGTTAATCTAACCATGTTCTTACTTTACCGTCGAGAGAACAAACGTGTAGACACAAATACGTGTATCATTAATAAACTTTATGTTAAAGATTGTTATGACGCTCAGAAGCACATGTTTTCAGTACACTTGGATTTCTTCAGAATTACTTTAAGAGCACCTTTATCTCTAGAGCTACATAACAGAAGAAAATGTAATATAGTCGGAGCGCGTTCATAAGCTTGAACCTGAGCGTTTCGATGACGAAGCTGATGAAACCTTTGTGGGGAACGAAGAAACAGACGAAACTAAGAAAGTTTAGAATACTTGAATCAGAAAAAAATCTGAACCCAGAAATTATTGAAATTCAAAAAGAAAAATTTCAATTTAAAAATGGTATACCTTCATCTTACAGAAAGTGGGCTATTTACAGGCTTTCCGAGTATGGAAATGTTTTTTAGAATGTTTTATCAATGATGCACCCATTGAAAGGTCTTTAAACATTTTTTAAACTTTAAATTAATAAAAATATATGCATAAATGTCCTAATAGTTTAAATCTCTTAAGCATGGAAACCGATTTATTATAACTGTTAAGAACGACATTAATACTTCATTGATTTTTGGGGAGTATTAGGAACTAAATGAAAATTAATTCCCTGTAACATATTGTATTCATATCACTTAATGTTACATCGTATGGATATAGATTATATGTATATATACATACATACCACACAGATAACACTAGTGTGATATTATATGTACGATTTTAAGAAATACTATAAATAAAATTTATATTATTATTTGAGACATTTTGAGACTGAATTTGTAGCAATACATATACAACATACCCTTATTAAAATAACTAACATAAAATAAAAATCATTACTGTGGGTTTTAACGCTAAAAATTCTGGATATTGGGCTAACTTCAAGGAACTGCCGGATGCCTCAGAGGTCTTAAATACGGACCTGCTACCGTGTGTGCTCGCCTCCATAAATCCATTTCAATTGATCTTAATGTGTTTCTATATTATCTTTCCATTCACGCATTTTTAATCTATAGATTATTGTACTTTATTGTATTTCGTAATAAACGTAATTATTTCACTTACGTTTTGCTGTTGTACGAACATTACGCTAGCCATGTCGTTAACGTGTATTGTGTAATTCAGTCATAAAGTTTGCACTGAAATGTACGTGTGGTTTTATTACAACATTCACTGGTATTATAGGTCTTATAAAAAGCGTACCCACATACACGTCGATTGCTTTCTGGTTTACCTGGTGCAACAGGTATTGCGCTCTATGTCTTTACCTTCGAGTATATTTTTGACAGCGTTTTGTGGTTTTTCTAAGTGTGTGTCTGTCAAACCACTCATGAGAACGTACGCGCCGTGCAATCATAATCACACGCAGTGGCGGATTATGCAAAACGCTATGGTATGCTGGAGCACCGGGCACCAGGGACTCAACTGTCAGAGGGGGGCACCATCCAGATGAATTGACTAAGTGAACCAAAGTTTATGATCACATTACGCAATTATTTGGTTTTCTTACGTACTTATTAACCACGGAGAGTGTCGAGTTGGAAAATTAAGCGAAAGCTCTTATAGAAGTTTACTCGAATGATTTGAATAACGATCTTCTAATAGAATTGAAGCACTTTGTGCCACGAATAAAATTGCAAGAATGAGGTTTTTTCAAATCGTTCGAATGGAGATGATAGATTCCATGATACTACAGTTTGTCCGCTCAAAGTATTAAACTGAATTATTGATTGTAAAATGACTGATATATTTCTGAATAAAACCCATTGCTGGCAGTTGTTTAAAGTTGGAATCAAACGAATTGTGGCGTATTAGCCATAAGTGAGTTATTCGCAATGGATCCTCCAAACGTACAGTAGTTGGTGTATGCACGATCGTTTTGACGCTTTCTATCGCGGAAAGCAAAAGAAAACGTATTGCCACAGAGAAAATCATTACAGAGAGTCAGTGAATTAAAACCAAAAATCAAATTAAATAATTTCAGTGATAATACTACTTAAAACTATCTGGGAGTGGAAACTGTAGGCAATTTGACAAAAGCCAGCGTATCGTTGGATGATGATGTCATGATGGTGCGACGATGAGCTCAGAGTTGCGTGAAACGGTTTAATGCGAGCACATTTATGTAATTACCGCAATGAACTCGGTGTCTGTGCTGTGAGAATTCGCTGCTGCTCCTCTGCACTCTTGCATACACACACAAGCCGTCACCGACGTTAGCCATACTTAACCCGCGAAAGGTCAAGGGTTAACTTACATCGACGACCGTATGCAGTTTATCACAAAGGATCTGAATCGGCAAACATCAGTGTAAACAACCTAAAACATTTCAATGTAAAGTTTTTTTTTTTTATAACATTCATCGATGAAACCATTAATAATAAATTAAGAATGTAATTTATTCAGGCGTTTTATATAGCACGATTCGCATACATCGTCGATTTTTTTAATTTAATTATTTAACACATATATCTATGTTAATTTGTTATTACTAAGATACAAAATGATCCAAAATCAGATTATATAAAACTCACGTCACTTTATACTTAAACACATGATAATCAGACTTTATTCCTATGACTATACTCTCGGAACATTCTTGCGTCTTGTCATGTTTACCCTCTCTAATCAGCGCCATCGTGTGGCTCCACCCATATTCTCCACGCACATTTCGACTAATCTCACTTCTCTTTAACCTGACCTAATCCCATAAGATTTCTTTATTTTATCATCATAGATTTTAATTCCGTCCTTTCTAAACCCTCCGTGATTGTTTTTGAATAACACTATTCCAATTAATTATGCTATCAATTTTGTCCCAAAAATCACAGTTTCTACATTAGAATTATTTCCAGTACCATCTGTTAATATTTCTCGGTCGATACTCTGATTTCTTCTAATTTATCCGTCTCTTATCTATTTCTATCATTCTTATTGACTGATTTTCCTTAGATAAAAAAACCTGATATTAACTACGCTTTAGCCCGAGGTGAAAAATTGTACAGTGTACATTTTTACATGCCGGCACAGGTCTGTCTGCAATAGTCAAGCTCTAATTTTATTATAATCATATTCCGGTATCCTGTAGAGTGACAATGACGTATTGGAAAGTATAATAACTTTGTAACGGATCCTGCTTTATAACTATAAAAGTAGAATGTTACTTTTATCGTACCCACCTAATTTATGCTTAGGTGTTTCAGCACAGGTGCCATTATTGTATCGACTGGATCCTAGAAATTTTTACACGATCTTGTACAGTAATAAGATATGCGAGAATTATCCTGGAGAATATAAATATTTCAACAGTTTTTTTCTTACATTTTAGATTCGTAAAGACAAATTTTAATTGTTTCCCATTAGACAGTTTCAGAAAATAGTGACAACTCTTGTATACCTTCAAAATGTTCTGGTATAAAATATTTTATAAAATATATTCCTATAAAATTCCTAAAAAAGAGTAACTAACTGAGTTTTCCAAAATGGAATTTGTTTTAGTTGGAAATAATGTTTTCAAAAACTAGTAGACACATTGGCTTAAAATGTTTTACGAATATAGGTTTTATTATTATTACCATAAAGACTTTATATAGCCTACATTAGGAATTTATAAAGTACACAGCAGTTATCAATAATATTCTTAAATTGTTCGGTAAACAAATTATTTCTTTCATGTAAAATCGCTAAAAATAAAAATAATTTTCTAGAAATGTATATTTTTCCAAGATAATTTTTGTCCACCTTATTAGGCTGTTCTAGTAAGATCACGTAAATATTGCAGAGGTGTATACCACTTTTAGCAATGAATGGTACCTAAGTGTAGCTGAATCTGCCATTTAAATTATATGATAGCGTAAAAGTGACACTCTGCCCGTAGGAACACAATCCAACAGTTTTGCATAACAAATTCGTGTCTTTGATCAAAGCGAGACTGTAGTTTAGCCAACTATGTGTGCAGGAAAGATCATTAGTGGTATCCATGCTGATCATTAGTTGTGACCACGAACTCCGGACCACACTTAATCACCCAGTACACTGACCACGACACAACCACGCTATCAAATCTAACCCACACTGTTGATACTTTGTATAAGATATTATTCATATTTACTTGGCTTTTGGTTGTTGTTTAGAGTGCGTAATACAGGTATGAACGTTTGCTTTTGTCAGTAATTGTTACCATCATCATTGCCATTGTCACCGCAACATTACCTAAGTAGATTATGTTATACTCCCATTGGAACAGCCAATACTCTTATTTAATCCATTGTTTTGAAACATGCTATATGAAATCGAATAGCCTGTTTTCGACTTTACTATTACTACGACTACTAGGTTCTACTTGTAGGCTACCACTATCACCTTTAACACAACTCTCATCGTCATCATTAACATAATCGTCATCATCACACCACCACCACCACCACCACCACCACCATCATCATCATCATCATCGCCGTCATCATCGTCATCATCGCTATATTATTATTACTATTACTATTACCGCTAATGTTACTAGCATGTTTTATTGATTTGCTTTCTTATTTAAAGTAGATTTTATCAGTGTCAGAATTACTCTATCTGTTTGTCTAAATATTGTATAAATATTTTCTGGAGCCCTTGATTTATATTACATGTGAGAAATTAGGTAGGGGAGAGCAGGTTAAAGTGGCCATTGGCTATTACTTTACTAGATACTGCCGTGGTCTGGTGGCAAACATTTCAAATAGTTCAGAGGGAAGCCGTTAGTGTTGTGATAGTTTCTGAACCAGTTGCCACGCTGTTTAATCGTGTTATTAAACATTTTGTGATTTTCTACCTGTCTGATGTAAGGTATGTGGGGAGTACTTTCAATATATCTAAGAATTAGGCAAGTCCATACATTTCTACCTTGTACCCACAGAAATAGTGTAATTTATGCTGTAAAAACGTGTGTAATAGACTACTGTAGCTAGCTTAGTTTTTGCTGTAGACTCGATTTTGTGTAATGCGCAGAAGAGGGTAAAGTGGCCACACTCCTGGCCTCATTGCCCGAAAAAATATGACATTTATAATACATTTTAAATTAACAAAAACAATATTTTTAAACAATTTTTATTGACTAGTAAATAAAAAAGTTTATAAATGTTGGTTCATTTAAAATTTATGGAGATGAAGGGGAAGATGGGGCTGGAGATGAAGATTGCACAGCGCCTGGTGTTGAAAATGATAGAGCGTCTGCGAATGAAGATAATCCTGCAGCTGGTGTTCAAGACAATACAGTAGCTAGCGAATATGATGCAGCGTCCGATGGTTATGATGGTTATGCTACATTGGCTGATGACAAAGATTGTTGTAGCGTAGCTCATGGTAAAAGTAATCTGTAGATTGGTCGTAACACTAAACCCGTTGATCCTCTTCCAATCATTTAAGTGTCTCAGTCTCTACCTAGCACATCATTTTCTGTAAGTCCAAGAGAAATTATCCTATTGCCAAAATTAAATAGGCGTATAACGAAACGTCAAGGTAATCGCAAGAAAGGCAAAGCGGCAGTTATAACATCCAGGCTTTACAAGGTAGAACTTTTGAAAGAAAAATTGTAAATGAGCCAGAAAACAAAAGGAAAAGAAAAATAAAAGCTCAGGGAAGCCACAGCAAGAAATCAACAAGAATATAACCTAAAGACAAAAAGGAAAAATTTCGAATCTCTAACAAAGAAACTCCTGTCAGTTCTAAGCGGAAGCTTTTTGTGGACGACTCTGAGGAAGATGAAGATAATGACGCAGAGTGCTTTTACTGTAGTGGATCGTATTCAAAATCAAAGTCGAACGAAGGGTAAGGGTAAGGTGCTCTGTATGCCTTAAGTGGGCACACGAAGAGTGTGCTGGCTGCGACGAAGAAGATGATTTTTTGTGTGAACACTGTCGTCAATGATTTTTTTGTAATTTCTTGTGAAAAAATGTACCAAACTTTTTTTGTATTTTCCTAATGTTTTCTAAAATATAGTGAAAGTACAAATTATAATTTGGTGATATCTGTAACAGATTTATGAAAAGTAAATTCACAAGACATTATTTGAATTTGTCTTTCTATTTTGTTGACCCTATAACCGTGGTGGTTTAAGTGGCCATTATGTATGACATTTTGTAAAAATTTACTGCAAAGGATTAAATTGAGCTGGTTCAAAAATAATATTTTACATGTTTTAGATTTGATTATAGTTTAATTAAAAATATTTAAATGATTTTTCCATGTTACACACTAAGATTAAAAAATAATTTTTGCTTAGGGTGGCACTTTACCCTGCTCTTTCCTACACATAGTCGCGTTATAACCTCTTCTCTTGAGTTATAACAGAGGGAACCCAAAGTAATTGGTTCGGCCAATTACTTCAGGCTGCCTTATTCGGGACGAGCTGAAATTTAAACAGAACAACACACAGTAAATATAAAAGGAATCATGGAAGGGAAAACTGTTGATTTATGTACTCAGTATATGTGTGCAACAAGAAGATTTCCCTTTATTAAACATTAAAAAAACAAATGACATTTTCTCAAAAGACAGATCCCATTACATTATTAATTAAATTATTAACTTGTTCAAATTGCTTTATATAGACTGTGGGATCACAACAAATTATATTTAGCTTTTCCCCGGATCCGGGTAACCATTTGGTATTTAGTCTTTAAACTTTAAAAATTAATTATATTCAATTCAAGATATTAGCTTGCAAGACTGTTACTTTTACTTTTACTTTTACTTTTACTTTTACTTTTAAGTTTCATTATTATTCCATTTGAAGAATGGAATTAATTATACTACGATACGTTAAAATCTAAACTGTTACAATTGCAAGAAGCCTGAATAGTTACAATTAAATTCTTAGATTAAAATTTTTATATTCTTATAAAGTCAATCGTCTCTGAAAGTCTCTTTAAGAGAGTATTGTGTTACAATTACTATTATTATTATTCCTCGATAGACGTGCTATCGAGTCACCTTTAATTTGGGATGTAGAAGTCTCCTCCATATGGTTACATCTTGGGAATCCTAAGAGCGTCGTCCTCGTCTAGGTCTGGTCTCAGTTGTTCACGGCTTAAACGTCTGCAGGATAGAGTGGGCCTTCTACACAGGTACTCGTTGATTCTCAGAAGTCTCGAACTGCATTATCGGTAGGGTCTACTAGAGTTGTAATTCCGATGATTCATGTCTCCAGGCAGGATGTTGTGAAGAGTCGTCAATCGGAGAAGATAGCTGTTATAGTTATTAACACTCGTACTATTGGTCGTCACATATTTCTTCTTGTTACAACGTTTTTTTAATTTTTCTTTTTCTTAAGGTTACATATTACACTTTTTGTAGCAGTTAGTAAAATACATAAGAATTAATCCAAACTAATAACCAATCACATAACATTTCAACAGAGCATTTCGCTCGTGCGTGTGCACTGCTTGGAGTCGTCATAGCGAGAGAGAGATTTTTCGTTCGCTACCACTGGTACAGGACAATAGATAGTGGGGTGTTTATTCCGCGAGAATATAGTCCCGGTCTCTCTCTAAATAAAACTTTTTTATTTATACAAACTATCGCTAGATAAAAATACATCATTTAAATTAGTTGTTTTCGTGACTATCTGTGTCTTCAGATTCTTTAATTATTAACATTATTTTTCTATATTATTTTAATTACAGAAGACTCGGTAAACATGTCGAGTCCGGTATCAACAGGTAGGCGCCTGATAACAAGCAAAGGGTTAAATGCGACAATAATAATTATTTACAATATGTCTTTTCTTTACCGTTTCTTTGCCCTTATTAATTACTACTTCCATTCACACTTAGTACCTACATGTTTTTTATTATCATTGTGAGATTTAAATGGTTAATTGTTCGCAACTTAAAATTTTTTTTTTCTTTATTTTTTTATAATTGTCACAATTTAAATCGTCACAGCGTAACCAGGATTTTCCCAAAGTAGGTGTCGATGATAAGCAGTGGTAGAAGTGTTGATGGTAAGAGATTTACCACTACATTTAGCTATAAGATAACAGTGGCTACATAACCAATAGCGAGGTTGTAATCTCTAGAACCATCCTTGGCTAGGTCACTGTGTAAACTCACATACGAGGTCTGACCGAAAAGTACCCGAACATTTTGAATATTACAGGAACCGCTTGTGCAACTGCATTGTAACTCGGTAGCCAAACAAACGGAACCTTTAGACGCATGCATGGGCATTCATTAGCGTATTGAACTACTCAGTTACCAACGGGTACCGATCATTCTTGATCGGTATTGAGATCAATCCGTTACTACCCCATCGAATCTAGAAATACTATTTATCGGACTGCCTTAAAAATAGTAAAATATAAATTGTAAAGAGTGATAAAGATGATTACAGATGTTGTCTAAACTTAGATGTAGAAGGTTTAATTGTCTCGTAGTAGTGGAGAGTTTCGCTAAAACACTTTCTTTCGTATACAAGGGGGGGGGGGAGAAGTATGGGATCTGAAATTTACCTGTATATAATAAGTCTTCAATGTCAAGGTTTTAAAAATAATAATGTTGGTAAGGATGTATAAAGTAAAATTAATAAATGATCGGATATACGAGAGAATACAGACGTCTGTTACGTGCTTAGTATATAAATGACGTCCATTGAGGATTAGCAAACTTGAATAGTACTTTTATATTTTACAGAATAAGCAATCAGTCTACTTGAAAAACAACGAATACTTGATCTACCATATGAAAAGCCTGCCGTTTCATATCATAAAGCATAACGCTGTAAATGAATTCTTAGCACAGTATACAGTTGTGAGCGGAATTAATCGTACTTGCCTTCTGTATTCTGTAAGCATTTGAAGAGTACTCGCTTCTTCCTCGTACGTGACAATGAGTGGTTGTTTTTTTATATACTCCTCATGTAGGCGTACACATTGCTACATGTTTGTCAGCGACTTTGTAATCTTTTGCGTTCGGTAACGTTCGCACAAAGCACCGTCCGTCCGCCTAACGAGAAATCGTCTGTCTTTCTATGGATGCTTAATGCTAACAAATTTAAAATGGAAAAACAAATTCTAAACAAAAAATCAGTAATACATACTGTATCTATAACCTTGCCTTCAATCTTATAAAACTTTTGAATTTCATAAATCATGGCCTTTGAGGGCTCTGAAGTGGAAGCAAAAAGAAGAACTGTCTTATCCACGCAACAATTCTGTGATAGACAAATGCTTCAGATTAACTTTCTACGTTGTTTACTTGATATGGCAATACGGCACTTTTACACCGAGAAGTAACCCTACTAATGACAACAGAAATTTAAATTTTATTAAGAAAGTTGTGTTAGTGGTTATAATCACAAACAGAATTATCACTGTTGCACACCACTACAGAAAAATTATTCCGATTAGCGCTTTCAGGCTTCTCAGCTCATCGTCAGATAGGAAATTTCCGATCTATAGGATATGTATTTCAGCTATTAAAGTACTTTATTACACGTTATTTCAATTAATTTTCAAAATTTATATGAGAAAATTACAGATTAATAAGCCTATAATTTTTTGTACATAAATGAAATTTGTAGTGGTCTTTGATTCACTACTGTCGAGTTCAATGACCAATTTGTATCTAAAATTTGTGGTATTTGTTTTGTGCAAGCTTTGACGTATAAATTAGTGTTGTCCAAAACACGACAACTTAGTACATATTTATAAGTGGAAATATTTTCCTACTATTTTATTGTAACAAGGAAGGAGATCCTTGAATCGAGGTTAATACTAGAAAAAGGTTAGGAACAGGCTAAAATCGGCAGCAATATGGGAAGGGTTTGGACAGGCATGTGCAATTATCTCTTGTACTTATTAATATTGTATCCCTATATACAGGACCTATTGAATAAAATTCAAGATAATACGGACATTTGATAAAGATATAAGGAGAGACAGAAAACATGATACTGTATGCAGATGACAACGATAGAAAGCGAACCAGATGTTAAGGCCAAATGGAAAGGATGGAGGATATCATGGGAAATGAATACACAATGCAAGGATTAATAAGATAAGATGCAAGAAAAACTAAGATAATGGTTTGTAACAATGAAAGGGGCGCTGTAGTGCAGATAATAATGAATGGTGACACGCTGGAGGATGTAAAACAATTTAAGTATTTAAGTAGTAACGTCACCAAAGATGGAAAAAGTAAGAAGGAAATAAAATGCAGGATCACTCAAGCAAAAATAGCATTCAACAATAGAAACGTTCGTTTTCTACGGTACTAATGACATCATCTGGATGACAAGGTAGAGGTTACTGAAGGTTTTTTCGAGTGTTGCGTTGTACAGGTGTGAAACCTAGTCGATAGTAAACGAAGTAAGTATGAGATTAATGTTATTTAACAATGAAACTGTAGGAGAATAGTTGGAGAGACAGAATGGGAAACGAAGAAGTTTTTCGAAGAGCAAACGAACACTACGATGTCTTTTTGGAAAGGTATAAAAATCTAGGAAGGACGGATTCGTAAGATATTTTAAGACGCAAGGGTTTACTAAAAAATATACTGGAGGTAACGCGAGAAGGAAAGTGAAAACCCTGTTGACAGTATGTCCAGCAAATCATGGAAGATGTTGGATGTGGCAGCTACGTTGATATAAACAGAAAGGCAAAGAACCGAGCCTGTTGGACGACTACCGCAAACCAATCTACGGATTGACTATCCAAGATATTATTTTACTAAGAGAATAATGTTACTGAGAAATACCAAAGTAGTACTAAAAATATTTACATGCTCCGAAGTGCTAGTGGCTTCTCTGTTAGCTCAGTACACTTCACTATTGTGGCAAACATTAGATGTGTCTTAATGTGACGAGCGTTTTTGGTTTTCACACCACCTTCTGGCCAGATAAGTATTACTATTGCGTCAACACTTAACTTCTACTTCTTCTTGTATGGCGTCATAGTTCCATAGTTCCGAGTCGAACCTTAGCCTCCATAATCATCTGCCTCCATTTTTTCCTGTCCTTGGCGATCGATGTCCATCGTTTTATTTTAAGCAAAGTATCACCATCCCTCCCCACTGCGTCAATCCAGCGATGCTTGGGTCTTCCCACAGGCCTTCTACCCTCGATTTGACTAAAGAGTTCCTTCCTAGGTATTCGGTTGCCTTTTATCCTAATGATGTGTCCTGCCCATTCCAATTTATGTAGTCGGATGGTGGTGGCCAGATCATTGTCTTTATATAGCTTGTATAGTTCCTCATTGTGACGCATTCTCCATATCCCATTAACTTGGATTGGTCCATATATTCTCCTCAAAATTCTCCTTTCAAGGGTCTTGACAATGTTAGCGGCGCGTTTGTTCAGAGTCCAAGTCTCGCTGCCGTATGTTACCACCGGTCTAATCATAACTTTATATAATGTGACCTTGGACTGACGGTGGATATTCCTTGTCTTGAATATAGCAACACTTAACTTAACTAGTGGTTAATGCATTAGTAGAGCGAACTAGTAAAGAATAGTTTCTGAGAAATTCCCAGGAATTTCAAAAAAAAAAAGGAACAAGATATTGTTATAGGCTAGTTAATACTAGTAAAAACGTTAATTAGAATAAGTTACTTTTACTGATGCGTAATTTTATTTCAGTAAAATACAAATGTACGATGATACAAAACTGCTCGAAACAGTTTTGGCTCTTCATTCTCCGTGCATTGACTCTGTTAACAAACTGGTTCTTACCTACACTCTACAGCTTCTAACTCGTGAAAACACGCTCGTAAAATATCACATACTTTTTTGTTTCAAAACGGCCGTATCGTTAAGCTTGCTTTTACGTGTTTCTCAAACTCATTGACTGACAAATTTCATGATAAATTTGTGCATCACATTAAGCGTTGAACGAGATAAAATTTGTAAATTTCGATATTCCAAATAACTCTCTATAAAAATCCTGTTTGTTTCATTAGATTATTGAAGACACAGAAGGATACGGTCAGGGCATTTCTCCACTTCACTTTGATAAAAACAATACTTTCTTTTAAAAGAATGGACTTTCAATAAAAGAGAACATAATAATTTGTATTCTTAATTTACGTCATTTACATCTTGATCATAAACCTGGAAATATTCATAGAAGAATGAAGTACATATGACGCTGCGTGAATACTGAGCCGAAGAATGATGAAACTTACTGACAGAATTGTACTTTGGAAAGAATGTGATTACGCAGTTTAAGGAATATTACGGAACTTAAGGAATTTAAGTTTCGGAAGAACAGTAAATTTCCTAAAATGAAATGTGTAGAGATGGTACTCTTTGAGTTTCGCAGTGTACCTTTCTGGATTCATCTCGTGTGCGCATGTATTAGTTCAGACGCAAACATATAGATATAGAAAGATAAACAGAAACTGAAAAGAAATTAAGTAGAGAAGAGCTAATTATTTTAGAATAAAATAATGAATAATGAAATGTGCTGTAGTTTGCTTTATACGTAGGGATATAAAATTAGTTACAAATCAGTACATATTGCTAGTAGTACGAATGGAGGCCTTTAGGAGGGAGGAAAACAAATGAAGAAATACTGTAGGTCTATATGAAATACATAAGGAACCAGTTGCTTCATCGTGCTGATGGTGAAGCTTTTAGCGCCATAATTACTTCTTTTTTGTCTGTTATATCATTAATAAGTTGTTTTGTAGCAGAGATTTATATTGTAACTTAACGGGGTACACTTGGTAAGACGCTGCTTGTCGCGAGATGTGGGGCCGTCTTAGAACCAATAGATTCACACGTTCTCTGTACAACTGAATGCGCGTCAAACCTCACTACAGCCAAGTTTAAAATCTACGTCACTAACACAGTTACGTTTACAAATTCTGTTTATAAAAAAAGGACAGTAACAGTATTTTACGCTAGTAATGCAGTTCCCACTCATAACGTTATAGACGCCTGCCAATTTATTAAATGTTGTAGATCTGTCCGTAAACAAGCGTTCTGTAAATACCTTCACTCTGCACCATATGAAACGAAACAGGCGCATCACTACTAAGTATATGTTTAAAGAAATGTGTTTACAAACTGTGCCAGATTCTACACTTCACACGGCCGAGGTGTGTCTGTTTGATACTGGGCGGCTTCCTCGTGGCTCGCGTCTTTTCATCTGGGCGACGATTCCCGTTCGTTTCCGAGAATCGCCCGTTTCGTATAAAATAATAGCAGTTTATGCATACAGTCAGTTCTGAGAGTCGGTCCTTACAATGCTATGTAGGTTGTTTATCTCCGTTCTGAATTCTGTTTGCTAATTCACAAAGTGTTCGCTTCAAGTGAGTACTATATGTGTATGTTACAGTTTCTATTCAACCGTTTAACTGAATTCTGCCTTCTTTTGCCTCTTTCATACATACGCTCTGTGAATAACGCTATCTTTATAACGGTAGATTTGAAAATTACCTTGAACATTAACATTTTTAAGCCATGTCTTCAGGTACACCAACCAACCAACATACATACAGACATACATGTTGTTGATTATTTTATTACAGAAACCAATATAGCTTCAATATTCTGACAGAGAAACTGAATTTAAGCCGTTTCCGTTGATACAGTGAATTACTTTACAGTTTGTAAGTACACTGAATTTAAGCGCATTGAATTTTAAAGGCGAAACTGTAACTGCCTATGTTCACAATGTAAAATTTATTGTTATGTTATGTCAAAACCTATAAAACCGAGAAATACGAATTTCTACAGGCATTTAACTATATCGTACACTACTTACAGCTAAGTATAAGGTACATTACTAAGATATATTACTAAGGTAAGGTACACTACTTATACAACTAGAGTGATAAAAATGTTTCAGTTTCCTGATTTCCAATCGTTTTATAAATTCTGTACTAAAACGTTGCGTGGTAAAACATACTTGAAACTGTTTAACCTTTTGTTTTCAGTAAAACTGTCAGGTTCTGGTAACACAACAATCAGTTAAGTTCTGTTTGAATTCTTGCAGGTCAAAATACGGACGACTAAAAATTCTATCTTCAATGTGCAATCGCACTACGCACGCAGTAGTCTGTACGACAGCGAGAAAATGAAAGTAAAACAGAAAGGAAAAACGTTAATTATCGATGAATACTGACTGACGTTAGCGATGTTGTATTGTGGGGGTCAAGATTTTTAGCCTACAATTAGGGAATTTTACTTAATATTTTCTATGTTTTTTATCCGCCAAAAGTAAAAAGAAAGGGGATTTAGAGTAGCACGCTGTCTGCACATTTTTATATCTTCCTCAGAGAGTGGGATGCCAAATTATAAAGGCTTACTTGTACAATTAGTATTTGAAAACTGTGAATAAAATTAAGTGTAACGTTACAAAATGGCTCTTTTTCAAAGTGATTGCAGTAATAATAATTGGACACAGCGGTTTATAACTACAAATGGCACACTATTAAAAGTAATCAGACTTGAATTAAAAAACCTAGTTACGAAACTAGTTAACCTAGTTAGCGTAAACTAGTTACGCAACTAATCGTTTTCTCTGACCAATAAATAGAAACGGGAAAGGACAAAATGAAAAATGTAGCTACAGCTTCCTGTCCTGTTGTATGGTTGCACGGTTCTGTGTAGGCCGTTGTCCATTTGTAGCTGAGAATATAATTAACACTAGTACGCCTTAGCTGGCAGGTCATCTGCCTGTAACATCTGCAATTCTTACCCCCCGTAGGGTACGCTGAGAGAGAATTTGTCTGGCGCCTTGAAACTGCCAAAGGTGTACTGTGAAAACAGAGTAACCCGTGTTCCTTCGCAATAGGAGTTTTGTAATTTGTTCGTGACGAATGCAAGCAAAAAACCAAACTAACGTAGTATTGAAAGACAGACAGTTTACTAAACAGTAACTTTCAGTTGAACATAAACAGAATGGTTTTAAAAAACTAGGTTGAAGCCATTTGAAGAATACGGTACTGGGTTTTAGTCCTTAACGCGGTGAGCACAGCGTAAGATTAGATATGATGATGAAATTCTAATCAATTGATGTAAGAGTAATCAATTGATTACTAAAATGAACATTTCTTCATGTTCCGTTGCACAGGATGGTTTAAAAGTCACGCAATTCAAATTTTGAAAATATACCTCTCGACAAAAGACATATAGGAAAACTAATACAGGATTTATAACATTGCTTTGGCTCAATTATGCAGACGTCATACTTCTTTTCTGAAGTGTGTGTGTTGTTTAGAAATCACACACGCGCGCGCGCGCGCGCACACACACACACACACACACACATACATGAAATAAATATTTTGTTAATAAACTTAAATAGTATAGTAGATTAATAAAATGTTTGTAACCTACTTTAACTACAAGATGGTGTAACAATATATATAGCAGACGAAATCACTAACTTTTCGAAACAATTTCTTTCTTAATGGACCGCCTAATTTCAAAACAAATGTGGCCTCCAAGTCTTAATAAACTCACATCAACATATTTTTTTTTTCTGAAGATATCTGAAAAATAATGTATAAACTCATACAATTCAAAAACTGAGAAACAATATAAAAAATGAAATTGTATAAGCTACATTACGAAGGTATTCAAAATGATTATGAGAGTGGAACTGTCTAGTAGTAGGCGATAGACATTTTCAACAGTTATTTGAAAATTCTGTTTAAAAAATAAACTTACCTGTTACCTTAATTGCCTTAATTCTTATTATTTATTCTTTGTATTGTACTGTACTTTTTGGGTTGATGACTTTTCAATCACTTCGTTTAACCAAATGTAACTTTGTTTTGAAACATTGTAATAGAATCAATTACGTACTGTCCATGATTTATAGAAAACCAAATTTACAATGTTCACACACGCGCGCGCGCGCGCGCACACACACACACACACACACACATTTTATTGGTACGTTTAATAAAAGTGCTTCACTACTGTACATGATTGAAGCGCCTGAACATGGAAATGTTTTCTGTCGTGGACGTAAAAGAAAAACAAACCCAAAGCTGTAATAGTGGCCGCATTATAAGTGTCCATCCTCCTACTAAATAAGTAGGCATACAAACTGGCAGCGGCGACTGTCTAATGACTATAAGAGAGTCAATTAATCATTTCATTCTTTTGAGGCAGTTCAGTGAATCCGCTTATGACAGTGACCCAGACCCAGACAGTGGACTCATTCACAAGTGTCGTTTCACGGTCACTGTACGACACGACTCTCTCTCTACCGCACCTAAAACGTGTCTCTTTCTTGCATTTAATATGTATTTAGATCTTTGATTATAATTCACAAGTGAAAATCTTCCAGTCACACCTTGAAATGTCATGATTTCAATTTGTGTAACATTACATTATGTACAGATGTAATAATGAAAATAGGAACAAATAGGTCTTTTGAACGGGATATCGTATTATAGTTTGGTATGGGAAAGATTTACGATTATGAAAACTAAACTAAATTGATTTACACAAATAAACAACTTGATTCTAGCTCATTATTTGCACGTAGGGAATGTAACGTTTTTTGCTAGGACATTTTCAGAAATTAAAAAAAAAATTTGTTTGTTTAACTTGTTACTTTTCCTACTGTATTACGAGGATATAACAGTAACTCAGTTACTTAATAATGAATGTAGAAATATTTTCTAACTTGGTAGTTGTGTTCTGACATTTTTGAGCACTTCTGACAGTTTTATTTAACACTATCGACATCTCCACCCCACACTTTATTCAAACATTTCTTTCACCATGTCTTCGACTACCGTATCTAAACACCTCTTATCTGATGTGTCCCCGACTTGCAAGCCAGATGGTACGACGAGGACCCGCATACTGACCACGTTGCAGTATCGGTAGAAACATACTCATCTGGACAGTGCGTGTAATCCAGACTGCTCATCTTACGTCTGTCTCGGTCGGAAAATTAAAATTCAAGATTTTGTTAATTAAGTTAAACTGTAAATGGTTCTAGACAGATCTATGCAGATAACAGTTTTACTTATCTGCAGTAAATTTTACTTTTACTGAAGTAGACTAACATCTTAGGATTAGCGTCTTTCGTCTTAGAATAGCATCCACAGATATGTTTGTGAAGTCTATTACTGTTGGTTGTAAGGAGTTTATTTGCAGTAAATACTAAAAAAAAACGTGAAGTCATTCACTTATGATGTATAGTTATCTTTAATTTTAACCTCTGAAGTGTAGAAGATAATTTTTCTTCCATTTCTTTCCGCTTCTTCCCTTGGTGACGTCAAAGTTGTCTTGTTCATCATTTCATCCTTAAAATTTGTTAAATTTTCGACGTGATATTTCTACTTTTGTTCTTGGATTTATCACTTAATTTTTCATCTATCCATCCATTCATTGTTTTCCGTTCTTGTAGCGTTTTATTTTACCATTAACAATAGACTGAAATAACAGCGTTATTTGACCCAAACTGAAACTACATCTGTTTTTGTATTTTTATTCTATCTATTTTCATACAACCTTAATTGTAGAATTTTGGGATGTCAGCGCAATAATTTCATTACGTTGAGTACTCGACAACTTACCTTTCACAACCTTATAACACATCAGATATAATTTTATGTACAGTCGTATAAAAACTATCATAAAATTAGTTTCATATAAATAATTGTTTGTTTCTATATGATCTATCGCGCGTATAGGGCTATACTGTTGTGTTTCCCTCGGGTAAACTATTGGCAGCACACGCACACACACACATTGTTTTGGATATGATAATGTGTTTACCACTGTAAACGAATTCTATTAGGCAAATATTTGACCAGCATACTCGTTTAACAGGCGTAAAATTAACGAAGAGGCTTGACGTTTTCTAAAACGTTAGGCTCTTTGTTATTTTTTTTTAAATCGAATTTAAATAAAAAGCGACACGTAACGAAAAGCTTGGTGCGTTATACAAAAAGACGTTACGAAGCGAAACAGGCAAAGGCCGACCGGACAAAGGAAACTGGCGTGTAACAACAAAATGTATTCATAAAAGTCAATAGGTATAGCGGTGAAGAATTAGTTGTGAAAGTACGAACGTTTCGCCGTGTCAAAAATTAAAACGCCTACCTGTCTGACGAGTGAAATTTTTAATTTATTTAAAATTCTTTAAAAAAGAAAACAGTGACTTTGTCAGTGGCATAGGCCTACGTAACGTAGTTTACGCTGCCAGCGTGATGACATTCGTACTTTCCTTTCCCGCTTGTACGCTCTCACGTTACGTTCCATTACTCTAACAAATATCAAAATCCGCATTTATTAGACGGCATTTTTTACTGTTTCGGTTGAACGTACTAACAGTTTTCGTCCGCATCCGCAGTGCAACCTTTGACAGGGATATTGGAATCCTCAACCAGTCTCGTATATACGTTTCCTCAGCTCATAAAAAAAAATTGGCTCCCTACTTAGAAGCATTTTTACCGTTTTCTAGGCAGATGTCTTGTCTACTCGTATATATTTATTCAATGTTTTTTATTTCATTGTAACATTATCTTTTCTTATTACTTTCAAACTATGTATTTTTACTTCCATAACCTAATAATTAATTTAAGCATTAAATACTACCAATAGTACATAAAAATAATTAATTTACATTCCAGTTTTTACTACGTTTGCATAAACCTAAGCCGTGAGTAATGTCTTTGCTTTATGCCATAAGGTCTATTAATCATCGGTCTGAAATAAACTACTCCGAGTGATACTTTTGATACATTTTTATATATTATATTTTATTGATTTTCTGTCTTCTCCTTTACTCTCGCTCTCACGTACACACGCTCTCGCAATTAAACGCTTTATTGTGTAATATAATCTTTTACGCGCGCGCGCGCACACACACACACACACACACACACACACACACACACACACACACATTCCCTAATATTAAGTTCGCTTTATTTGTTGACTCATTTGCAACACTCGCGTGTGAACAATTCCTGATGAGTTTGTGCGCACGAGCGTTATATAAAATAACTGTCATTCATAGACGCGTTTAATTGCACCCTGCTGTAACAAACGAGAAAAATCATTAATATCTAGACAACTCGGGTAGGCCAAAAGTTATTAGTTTTGGACAAAAACGATTTTCCACTACAAAATGCAAAGTGCGATTCTGGATTCTTTTGACACTAGTTATACCTTTTTCTGAAAAAGTATATTTTTAAATCGCGAACAGTGTTTAAAGACCCGTATTGAAATTTCAGTCTTTAAAATTTTGAGATTTAGGAACCATTGGAAGATTTCCCATATAAATGTTCTGTGTAATTAAAATCCTGTTGTGCCAGTTAACTTTAGTATATGTACGATTTAACCGAAACTTTAACAAATATAGTCAGCGCACCTAATTATGCATGAAGCGTACAGAATTTATGCGTTAATTACATGTGTCATCTAACTGTAGGAGGCTGCAACTAACACCAAATCCGGACACGCATGCACAGAGAGATATAACCCATTTCTGTAAATACACTGGCGTCTGTAATTGATTTAAAAAGTAAGGTGTTTGTGAAGCAAATATTTACAACTACCAAGCCACCCACCCAGCCAAGAAAGGGTTGTTTTTAAGGTTTATAATGACGGAGACAACTTTGTAGCTACCCGCAAAATCAATATTTTAGCCCCCTCGAGTGTCAAATCAACCCTTCTCTAAGTTATAACCCCACTCTGCGTATTGTAGGTCTACTACAGCCTGTACATGTTGATTTATTTGTTATTCTTAAGTGAGCACTTAGGGGTGGGATATATTTCTTGTTTCTGGAACAACACACAGACTGATATTGGGTAAAGGGCCGGAAACACTAACATGAGGAGTAGCTTTCTATAAAGAAATAGATATGAATATGAATATATGCGATAAACACGCATAATTCGTAATATGCATGGATGCATGGTATGTGTTTTCATCCGTAGTTGGTTTACTTACTCTAAGATATAGTCACTGTTTTATTACTAGATACGTAGTTCCAGTACACCTTATACGTAGTTCCCGAGTTATTGAAATTTAGTAAATGTGTAGATCTCACATATCAGATATCTAAATAAATCTACGCGACTTCACTGCAGTTAATTAGCAACTGAGAAACCCGTAGAGAACTGAGTTCCTTTTTTTAGCTCTTTTGCCCGCGTGGGTGTTCTATAACTTATTCAGTTTAGAGACTTTTTAATGTTTTATTATTAACATAATGTTTTACTGTCAAAGCTAAAGTAATTATAATGATAATTAATAATGTTCACTATTCTATGTTACTGACAATTTTTTACTAGGCCTATTCTATTTTTACTGTGACTGAAATATTAAAATTTTGTTACAATTAAGTCTTGCGATATTACTGGTAGGTGAGTAGGGTACTGATCGGATGAAGTTGTTGAAGTTTGTTCGTAAGAGTGCTTTATATCAGTGGGCAATTATTTTTTTTAAATTTAAATAAAAGTCATTGTAAAATAAATTTTATAATATTAAACAAAAAACATTAATTTCAGCGGAATTAGTAAAATATCTTCAAATAAAAAATTAAATGTCATACTTTTAACTGAAAAAAATAATCTTAGTGATTAAGAAAGGACAAATTATGTATTTAGTTTGATAAATACAGTACAAACATTAACATGTTTACATTGTGTGTGTACATTGTTTTCATTTTAGAAAACACAGCATACACTTAATATGTAGCAGTGATACATTTTATAGCTGGAAAGAAATTAAATTATTACGTTTTCGAAGCTACGAACCGTCATCGTAAGAAACACCAAATTTTAAATTGAACGACAAATATTTACTATGAAGTAATTTGGTCCTAAGTAACTCGGACCTCGTTAATTCGAAAACCTTGATTGTTCGAATTTTTTTCATTTCCCTTCCGATTCGCAAAGTAAAACCTTTTTCATCAGACATAATGAGTAGCTAACTCGAAATTTTTGGAGTCGCAGTTTAAGAATTGCAATTATTCAAATTATCAATATAACCGGATATCGATAATCTAGCGAGGAAATGCTTCCTAACACCAAAATAATACGCAAATTACTGAATACTTTTATCAACTTACGAACTTGTAAGTAAGAATTTTAAAAAATTCTCCACAGTTTGTAGAAAGTCAGTAATGAACAAGTCACTATGAAAGTATGTAAAACAGTACTTTATTTATTGATCCATATTATCGTTCTGTGGTTGAGGATATCAAATCTATCCTATGTACAATAGTTGTACCTTTAGCTATATTTCTAACATTACAAAAAATAAATAAATAAATTTTGTAATAACTTACTTGCGTTACACACACACACACACACACACACACACACACACACACACACACACACACACACACACACACACACACACACACACACACACACACACACACACACACACACACACACACACACACACACACACACACACACACACACACACACACACACACACACACACACACACACACACACACACACACACACACTACATTCAAATGCAGACTTTAGAAACACGTAAGTACCAAGGAATCTTCACGTATTTAAAATAGATAATAAAACGAATTTGAGTTGTTTGAACTGTTCTATAGGCGTGGCACTGATGTTTGGCTAGTTTGCCTTTCCCCTTGGATAGATTTGTTGATAGTGGTTTAACTTGATCGTTATATTGGTTACTCGCAAAAATATGATTGCTGCTTTAATATCTGAGAACGCAGTTAATGCACGTACACGTACACACCTACTCCGTGCTGGAAGCAAGGAGTACCGACGAAATTTTGCACTAATACATGAACAGGTGGACGACATGAAAAATAGAAAATAATTTGTTCGGTTTTAATCTAACTAAGTGAAATCATGTAGTTGGAACCTTCAAGTTGGAAGGAAAGTCATTACTCAAAATCAATGACAACTGAACGGTTCGTTATAGGGCATCATTTCCTCGAAGCTATTGTGTTGTATATAATAGTAAGTAAGTTTTACTAATTACGAGAGGAAAAGACAAGAAAATATTTCACTCACGAGCAAGCGATACTAGTGAGTCAGAACAAATAATTACATCTGATTGTGCTTGTGAAAATCTGGAAAACTACGATCCTAAAGGAAAAGATTTTATTCTGTTGAGACATTTTATTTCGGTGTGTTTCAATAAAACACATACATTTAAGTATACTATGATTTCTTGATTTTTACTTCCATGTTCCAAAAGGAAATGGAAGTATGGTGATGGCGAAAAAAATCGTGTTCGAGATAAGCGCTGATTCTGATTGTACTACATTCAAAACATGAAGAAAAGTCATTTTTCGAAAAGTGTCTGTGTGTTGAGTTTTTTCTATGGCAAACGATAACAGCCGCAAATTCAAACATAATCAAATAAATTTTTGCATACATCCCTGACTTGTAGAGGACTCAAGGCCTATTGATTTTGATGAAGATCGGTTAAGGGAAAGGGGTAGTTTATCTGCAACATTTTATGTTTTAACAAGAGTAATTTTTTATGATGAACGATAACTGCCGTAAATTCAAACAGAATCAAATAATGTTTTGCATATGTGCCTAAGGTTTAGAGGACTCAAGGCTTATTGATTTTTGATTTTTGTAAAGATTGGTTAAGGGGAAGGGGTAGTTTACCGGCAACATTTTTTTTTTAACGAAAGTAAAGTACTTAATTTTGATAAATAAAGTATCCTGAAAAGAAGATCATAATAATCCACTGTAGAAACGTAGATGAAATATCTATAAATAAAGAGGCTAGTTGAAGGGGTGGGGGTAATTTTCTATAAATTAAAATGATTGTTGAAGGGGGAGGGGATAATGTTTAATTATATATCATGTGTACTACGTTATCGGCAAAAAAGAAGTAGTTTGTTGTTAAAATTCCTTCCCGGCTGTTTGGCGTTGTCCAATGTTTTCTACAAAACCAGACGTTTCGGCGGTACTATCGACTGCCATCATCAGTGAAAATCGAGTGGGCTAACGTGAGTTGGTATACGTTAGTGACACAGTATATGCTGTGTATATTATGCCAATACGTTCTAATACGTTCTAATGCTTTTTGTGCACTAGCCAATAACAGCTAGATATACATACGTATTGTTTCTTTGAAAACATAAGTGAGTGTCTTCGCATTGGTTTATCTAATTTTGGCTGAATTATGATTATGAGTTTATTTCTACTTATTGTTTCCCTTACAGTTTAACCGTTTATTTCCTATAAATCTCCCATGTGTCTTCTGTTAAACATTTCCCATTCGCGCTTGGACACCTCTATACGATCCTCAAGACAGACGTAGCCTTCAGATCAAAAATCAAAAGAGTTTTATGTTAATAATTATTGAAATAAAATGCTTAGCAGCTACCATAAAAAAGCACTATTTTTGTAACCTAATTCGTGTAGTCGTTCTTTCACCATAGCAAATTGAAAAATATAAAACGCGTTTCCATAATTTTTTTAGAAAATTGCACACTACTTTTGCGGAGGAGGGATATCGCCACTTAAAATACAAAATCAGTCTGTTATACTTTGAGATCAGTATAATTCTTCTTTCCTGTGAAGGTAAGATTTTTCAGCTGAACTGTGTTTTGCGTTTTCTACTCGTTCTTAAATGTATTAAATTTTACAATAATTCGTTTTGTTAACACGTTTTTTTGTACGGATTTAGTAGTCAACAGTTTGAACAGCTCATGTTCGTCAGACTTAATAACATTACCGATTTTTATTACTTTCTTTAATATCCTTTTAATCAGTCATCATCAAACTAACGTGAAACATATTCGCACAGTATTTCAGTACACTGCTTTTGCACTATTTAATATGTATATAGCCTATTAGATTTAAACTTCTAACGGCAGAGGAAGCAAAAGAAATATCCTCCAAGTCTCGGGTAGCACCGCTGAATCGATAGGGACAATGATACTCGAGTTGGCGTGATTGCGGGAGAGAGCGATGTAGAAACAAAAATGGGAAGACTACCACGTTTAAAAGATACTTAGCCGGCCATTTTCAGAATACACAATAAGGGGGGAGGGTAATCTCTTATCGTACGCCATATGTAGCCTGTGCGATTTTTAATTAATTAATTTATTTTTTATTTTAATAGTTTTTCAAAATTATTTAAATTTAAATACAGTATTTGATTAATTTTTACTTTTTAATTTTAAGTTTTCACGTGATTCGTAATTTTTTACGGAAGTTTTTTAACGTAAGCCAGATTCTGAAGATACTTTTTCAGGTTACAGTCCTTCAGACATTTAGAGATTCTTTTGTCGTTCTTAACTGTAGTTTTTTATCTTCTTTTGTTCTCCAAGTTAAGATCCGTCTTTCAAAAACAAAGCCTTCGTTTTCCGCATCATATTCCAACGTTCTAATTAAAGCGTAAATGGTTGGGTGTCATTCTATTAAGGCAATGATTCCAACCATCGACAGCATTGTTCTGTGATATTTTCCATGACAGCTCCACGTATCTTTAGATTTTCAATTATTCACTCAAAACTGAATTAAATGAGTTACAAGTCGACTGTGAGTGTGATACCTTCGTTAATAATGTTGGTGTGTTGATGTTACTGTTACAACCATCTCTGACAAGTTTACCAATTATAATACTTGTTTTAACTGGTTCACGGAATATTATAGGAAAAGCAGAACTGAAGTTCTTGCAATTAATTTAAATTAGTAAATTACACGTTAAGTATGTAAGAACGGAAGTGCATCATTCACTCCGACCGTTTTAATCATATAATTTCATCTTTTCCAATTACCTCTTCTTTATTTTAATAAGTTGTAAACACAACTATAGGCCTAGATTTGAAACATATTTGAATTTATTTTAAAAATGAGTGACATTAAAGTCTTAGTTTCCGCCACATTTGCCTATTGATCTGAATATGGTCAGGATTTATGACTTTTACTCGAAAGCTTTTAGATCTCCTGTTTTCACAATTAATCGATTAAAAACAATGAGTAGGCTACGTATCTTCGACGCCTAATTGCGATATTCCATCAGAACTGTCAACTGGCTTTTTATCTGATGTGGAGACTTATTTTTATATGTAGGTAGAGATCTCTTTAAGCACTGAATTAAAAAAAAAATCTGTTTTGCCTTCACCATTTTTAAAAGGTTCATCTCCGCTTGACTGTCGCGATGTAACATCATGAGCATGGCTGGCGCAAGATATGAATTGTTTCAACCTGCTTTTCTAAATAAATTGTTAAATAATGTTTTTTCTATCATCTTACTATATGATTCACAGGTGAACAGCATCGTTTAAATGTCTTCCGAACGCCTTGCAACAGTACTGCATCAGCTGATTAATTACACAAACGAGCGGTATAATGACAAGAATGGAGTGTTCTCTCTGCGTCTCCATATAAGGATCTGTTCTTCCAGTTTTGGTCTATTCTAAATGAACGCGTTGCTTCTAGGAACTTATAAAATGCCAGTGGACAAGTACGATACAGGCGCAGCAGAAAATGTGTGTGTAACAAAAAACGTGAGCTTGGACACACTCGTGCACTTGTATTCTTGTGTTCTAATGTCTTTCGAGTTGGCATGCAAATAAAACGTTCAAATATTTGTAGAATAGTAATCAAGTATCAGATGCGAAAGCTCCAAGTAACCTTTGAACCTTGTTAGAGTTGACCATATTCTTTTTTTTCCGTATCGGCCACCTACGGACCACATGCCAATTTAAATTCTTTAATCTTTGTTCTTTCCTTTTTTTCCAATACTCTTTCATCTTCTCCTGTGTCTCCTCTTCCTGTCTTCGGTCCACTTTGAACCTGGGTTTATCTCTCTCCTACCCTGGACTCCCTCCATTTTTAACACTTTTGCCCGAAAAACGTCTCCTTCAATTGCTTCTTCTGCGTGTATATTATTTTTTTTCTAAATCTTTTTGGACTTCTTTAATCCAACTTTATGTTGACTTCTTCCCCCACAGATATTTGAAGATTTGCTTTGTCAACCTATTGTCGTCCATTCTATATAAATGTCCAAAAAATAATAGTCTTCTTTTTCCCATTGTTTCTGTTATACTTTCTATACTTTGATATATTTCATCATTACTTCTTTAGTAATGCCTTATTTTCGCATTTTTAGATATGCACTTTTTATTGTAAATATCTTTAGTTATACCATCTTATGTTACCATCTTAGATCTTCCCGTTCCATCTTATGAATCCTTTCTTCTATAACAGATTTTTCCAAGTCATTCTCTTTAATCATCTCTCCTAAATACTTAAATTTTCGAACCCTCTCTATTCGACCAATATCTGTTACCAGGAATTTTGGCGCGTTTTTAATGTTTGTGAGAAATTTGTTTTTTTCTGCAGAAATTCTTAAGCCTGTTCTACTGGCTATGTCGTCTAAAAAATTAACTTGTGTTACTGCAGATGTCAGATGTTCAGAAAGTATAGCAAAGTCATCTGCGAATGCCAAACAGATTACTTCAATACGTTTGTTCCTTCTTCCCAACATGATTGGTGATATTTTGCATTCCTTTAATTTTTCATTCCAAATTCTCACTACTTTCTCCAGGACACAGTTAAAAAGAATTGGGGATAAACCATCTCACCCTGTCTTACACCTGTATTTATTTTGAATGGTTGAGGTATTTCTCCCATGAATTTTACTTTTAAGACTGTGTCCGTAAGGGTTTCACGGATTAGATTTGCCAGTTTAGACTTAACACCAAATTCTCGGATTATTCTATCTATAGTTTCTCTATCAACAGAATCAAAGGCCTTTTTGAAATCAACAAATGTTATTACAATCTCCTTTGAATTCAGTAGCCTGTGACGGATTATTGACCTCAGAGTGAATATTTGTTCTGGACAGGATCTGCCCATCCTAAACCGACCCTGATATTCATCGAAATGGCTTTTTATCCAATTTTTTTTCTACTCTCTTCAATAGAATTATTAAAAATATTTTATATGCAACTGGCAGTAAAGATATTCCTCTGTAGTTATTAACCTCTTGCTTATCACCCTTCTTATGCAGCGGATGTATTAAGGCCACCTTCCATTCTTCTGGGATTTTTTCTGTTCTCCAAATTTCTTCAAAAATTAATTGTAGATCATTTTTGATCTTTGGTAGAGACCATTTCAAAAGTTCAGCTGATATGGAGTCTTCTCCACTAGCTTTATTATTTTTCAAAGTTTTAATTATTTCTTTAATTTCCTCGATAGTCGGAGGTGTATCTTATTCCAAATTTTCATAAATGTCTGACAGTTCCAATCTCTGAACCGGTTCCGGGCAATTTAAAAGTTGATCAAAATATTTTGCAAGTATTTCACAATTTTCCGCATTGCTTAGGCCAATTCTACTACTTTCATTTTTTAAACAAACACTTGGTGTTTGGTAACCTTTTAGTTTATTTTTAAAAGTCTGATAGAAATCTCGACAATTATTTCTTATAAAATTTTCTTGCATTTCAACAAGTTTTAATTTTTCAAAAGATCTTTTAATTCCCCTTATTATGTTTGCTGCCTCCTTTCTTTGTTGCTTAAATTGCTCGTAGTATTCAGGTTTCCCTGAGCTTTTCCACTTTTTCCATTTTTTTTGCTCTCTCTGCTAATGCTTTTTCACACAATTCATTCCACCATACTTGCCTTTTATTTTCAACTAAACCAAATGTTACCTTTGCTGCATTATTGATTTCTGTAGGTAACTCTTGCCAGTTACCATGCTTAACTATTTTAATTTCTTCTTGATATTTTCTTATTGATTCTTCCGTTATGGCAAGTCTGTCTGTATTATACTTTGTATAGCTTTTGTAATTTTCGATGAACTTTATTAGGTAGAAGTTTGAGTTTAGTTTTAGACAAGTAGTGATCAGAATCAAATACGCAATTTCTTATTACTTTCACATTCATAATTTCCTTTATATTTCTTCGAGAAATAGCTACATGATCTAACTGAAATTCTCCTAACATCGGGTTTGGAGATATCCACGTTTTAGCCTTTCTTGGAAGCTTTCTGAAGAAAGTAGACATTAATTTCAATTGGAAACCTTTACATAAATTAATTAGTCTCATACCATTTTTATTAGTTCTTTTGTGGGCTGGATATTGCCCTACGATGTTCTCAAATTTCTTGTCTCTGCCTATTTGAGCATTGAAATCTCCCAGTAGTATTATAACATTTGATTTGGGGATCCTGGATATTTCAATTTCTAAAAGATCCCAGAATTTTTCTGTTTTTTGTGGATTCTTCCTGTTGTCTTCATTTATTGGTGCGTGGCAGTTAACAAGTGTGTATTTTTTGTTTTTACATTTAATTGTTAGAAGAGATATTCTTTCTGAACTAGATTTGAATTCTGTTACATTCTCTATTACACTTTTATGGACATAAAAAGCTGTGCCTAGACAGCTTTCTTTCTTTCTTTATTTATTTATTTTTTTTGTTTCCAATAAAACCAGCAAGAAAGTTGATGAAATAGATCAAGATATAGTACAATTTTAACGTAATATGAAAGAAAGTACATGGGAAACAAGGTGAACTTCCTATCGTACTGCGATTTAAAGAGGACAATGATGGAGAAAGAGACGTGGTTAACTGGACAAGGCCTTTACATGATGATGATCATAGAAAGTTATATGTAGTGGCTTTATTTGAAATTTCTCCCTGTGTTTGTACGTTCGCAAAGGCCTCACACCGTAATCGTCCCCAGTTTACAATTAGCGTCTAGCCGTTCAGAAATACATAAAATACAATATGTAATAAATCAAGAACACGTTGGAATACATAAACGGGGCTGAACCTGTAATTGACCCAACAGGATTGTACCTGTAACAAATAAGTGTTGAAGGCCGTAAACAGTGATTTACAAATAATAAGAGAGATCCTGCTGCTGTAGCAAACCACACGAAGACGTGGTTTATGACGAGTAGGAAGTAGGGACTGTGCGAGACCACTGGGCCGTAAGGTGATCATAATAAACCAGATTCACACATGGTACACCTTACATGGTGTTTGTTACGTGACTACTGTAAATGGCGCTAACAAAGGGAATTATGTGCACCACCTCCCTCTAACTTGTCCTGTTGCTTTATACAGCGTACGATTTTAGTAAAGTCTGCTCTAAACGTAGAGAACTACTCGCCAACTTAACCTTCGCACTTTTACTGTAACTGTTTCTACACCTTTGCTGTACTAATTCGTTTTTGCTGTACATAAAGTTGCTGTATACCAACTTTATAATGTTAGTTTACGATATCGCTTGACTATTACAGAATAATTATTAAAATTAATTTTTAATTACGCCGTAACATATTTCATCATACGCAGATATGTGAGAAGGCCCTGGAATTTAATAAACCCTGAGTCATGTGACGTGTGTCTTGAAGGATATAAACAAGGTATTTGATAGAATAACACAAAAGTATATATATATATATATATATATATATATATATATAAAAGTACTTATAAGACGGAAGATACCTGCAAACATTTTAAACATCATAAAAGACCATATATATAAACACCACCATAAGAATAAAATGTAATGGGGAACTATCACAAATAATCACGGCTGGAAAACGGATGCAATAAGGTGATTCACTTAATTTACTACTTTTAACTTGGTAATGCACGAAGCAAAATTAGTGATGAAAGATATGAAGGGATATAAAATGGGTATCACTAGTTTTAACGATATTTGCTATGGTGACGATGTCGTATTTATATCTGAGACTAAAGATGATCTGCAAAGGCTTCCGTACAAACTTGACAACGTGTGTAAACAACGTAATATGGTGATCTCTTCAGGTAAGACTAAAGCAATGACTCACTACTGCTGTAACGCCAGTGAGGTGCAACTTTACTAAGTAACATATAATGAAATTGTGGAATACAGACACTTAGGCGTAAAGGTAACAAGCTATGGTTCAATAGACAAAGAAATAAACTGCCAGATTACAAAGCAAACAGGATGTCAGGATGTATGATTGATGTTATCTGGAACAATAAACTTTTAAATTTAGAAATGAAAGCAAGAATATATAAAAGTCCAGTGAGGTCTACCCTGACGTATGAAACAGAGGCAAGACCAGAAACCGCGACCACAACAACTAGAAGACAAACCCAAGTTGCTGAGAAGAAGTAACTGTGAAGAATGGCAGGCAGAACACAGTGAGATGCAATAACAAATGTCAATATTCGAGAAACATGCCATCTGACAGACGAAGGGACGACTGTAGTTGGTTATAAACAGGATAGTCTTCTAAATGAAGAAAAGACGAAGGAGAAGAATACAGTTCATCAAATTTATACATAGTGATCGGAAAGTCTAGCCTCCGGTAAAACAGCATAATATTAATAAATAAATTTAAATCGGTAAGTACACGAAAGCATTTTATTCCCGTTTTATTGCAAATGAATATCAAGACACTTGATCAGAAATAATTTTTTGAATTTGTATGTAAGTCTTGCTTAAAGGTAGTGTTGTAAATTAAACATATATTTCTGATGCGAAAACCTCGTTTTACACGTGACTTTTCGACCGCTCTATACTTTAACAGCAGTGAGTTAGCACCTCTAATATTTTGTACTGATACATACAATGGCTGTAAAAGAATAATATTGTTCCAACGTTGTCGTTACCTGTTGCAGAACTGCTAGTTGCATCGTACTGGGCGGGGCAACGACCCCAAACAAGTAACGACAAAGTTGAAATTATAAAAACTTTTTATAAAAGTTTTTCCCTGAACAAAATTTACTTGCCTGGAAATAATATTGTGGGGCAAAGCTGTATATTTATAAATAAATAATTATTATTTGACTATATAATTATTTATGTCTAATTATGCTAAGCATTTAGACATTAGTTTCTTGAACCACGTGCATGGATTTTGTCCAAGTACTTTTGTAGTTTTTCTTTATACCACGAATACAATGTTTTGCAGGATCTTCGTCCCTTTTTTTGTCTAGCCATTTAAAAACTGGCTTAATACGTGTGGTTTCGACAGTCTCCCTTCAGGAGCATACCTTAAGAGTTGCTTTCGTTACGTGATGACATGTGGTTTCGTCAGGTTTCATTGCTTTTCGTATTTGCCAGTTGTGACTATTCTATAAATGCCAAACCGCTTTTTCAAGGTATTTATCTGTAATAGCGTTATTCGGTATTTATGTGTGTCCATTATCGCCACAATTGTGTTCCTTATAAAGCAAACGCTTTTTACAACACTGGACAAATGGTGTATACAACACTTCATGTTGTAGCCTACTGCTTCCACAGTCCCCTTGCTTTACAGTGTATATGTATCGACTAGCCAGTGTATTCTGAACAACATTGCAGTCACCTGTCTCAGTGAAGTACTGAACATGTTTCATTTTACTCAAGTTAAATTGGTATCTCCATTGCCACAAACATAAGCATCCCTCTTTGTACTATGATATACAGTCCTATTTTGTCTACATAGCTGTATAATATCGGATACCATTTAGTACTGTACACTCCTGTAGAAACTTTCGTTGCGACTCTGTAGCGTGTGGTAGTAATTTGTTCCTTATCAGGAGGTATCAGTTCACTGTAATGCATGATGCAAAATGTGGAACGTAATACCCCACTTTGTTTAAAATAACGTAGCATCCATGAAGCTAAAGTATCCCGCTTCAAATTAGGCTCCAGGCACCGTATAGTATATGCATAATATCGAGCTTCTCTCACTACACTGTAGTGGTTGTGAGGTGAAACTGAAGATGGTTAAATTTTAAGCTTATGATTACCTATACTCTCTTCTTCGTACAAACCCTATTAAGTCTATTATTGTTTCAGGCCTCCTTCGCGCTTCCCTACTTTTCTTTATCCTGAACCAGCTACATCTAAAATTACCCTTCTAATATCATCACACCAGCGCGCTATCGGTCTTCCTCTTCCTCTTACTTCCTGAGTGTGCTGTTATATCAACTATACTGAATTCTAGAAACATGGCTAGGACAGTTCCATTTGACTATGGCAACTGGTCTACACCAAAAACTTTTTGTTCACTGTCCAAGCCGTTTATTCTGATTTCTGTTCCTTAAGGAGACAGCTACTACTCTTTACGTAGTTTTCAATGTGGTGTACTGTTTGTTTTGCAAGGTCCGTGTTTGTGCTCCACAAGTTACAACAGGTAGAAAAGGCAATGATCAATTATTTTCATTCTAAGGTGCTGCGCAAGTTGACCGACTACAGCTCACCTGAATCGCCTCCTTCTTAAGACTTCTGCGTCCTCCTTTCTCTTTCCTAATGCTGTCTGTAGCCCTAAAACACGTATTGTTGAACATTTTCCATTTGCTTGCCATTTACTATAACTTATATACGACGTGGGCGACAAGTTCATTTGTACCTCTATTTTTTCCTCCCGTACTTTTAACTATTATTTCAACTGTGACTGTGGAAAACGTTAGACTGCTGACATAATTTGTATTTAAACGTGTTAATTAGTTCCATACAGCAGTAAACCTTCTAGGCGCCTTAGCGATATTATAGGTTCCGTCATTTCTTGCCGGAGTTTTTAAACGTTAGTAAGGAATATTTGTGTTAAAAAATGGAAAACGGACGTTATATACCACTATTTTAATTTTTAATAACAACATTTCACCTACACTAGAATTCGGTAGTCATCTCCAGATAAATTATTCTTAAACATAAAAAACAGAAATACATAGACCTAAGCCCTTTCTGTCACATCAGCGATCAGAGTCAGAGAATACCTATGACCACGTTATATAAATTATGTTTGTTTCATGATTTTGTTAATAGCCTATATTGTGGTTTTGTTAATTTCCAACACGCACTGCACAAGAAGTGTTGGTATATCTATTTGCTAATGTAGAGTTGAATCGAATCTTTTCCTTCTGCCCACCTATACGAGTAGGCCATTGAGCTCTCGTGTGTTCGTCCATCCAGGTTTTATACCCATTTCGTACGACTTATGGTTGTACACATGGCCTTACCACCAGGTTTATTTACCATTGTACGGGCAGTTCATTTTTAGAGATGATTCGTTAGGTTAGATTAGGTTAGGTTGATTAAATAAATAATCTAATTTATCAATTATCCAATTTAATTTAACCGACAGGAAAAATTGACTACCCGACAAAATGTCGAAACAATTTTTAATTAAGAAAGTTGTGTTAGTGGTTATAATCACAAACAGAATTATCACTGTTGCACACCACTATAGAAAAATTATTCCCATCTTTTGTTTAATTAATTTGTTTGAAAATTAATTCTGTTTGTGATTATAACCACTAACACAACTTTCTTAATTAAACTTCTGATAAGATCGGAATAATTTTTCTATAGTGGTGTGCAACAGTGATAATCCTGTTTGAAACAATTTTTGTATTAACAATAAAAAGTGGAGCCGTAAACACTTACAGCAGCAATGCTGGAACCTAGGGAAAATGGTCACATTACGTTGCCTACCTTATCAGAAACCTTAGCGACTTTAGAAATATATCCCAGTTTATCCACTTCTTTCTGAGCATTGATTCTAAGTACAAACTTCGTTAAATTCTTTACGTTTTCTTACGTCCGTGATTTTCCTGAGAAGCTAACTTCCTTTAATAATTATTTACAAAGTAAGGAACTCGTTTGATTCAAAGTTTGTGACAAGGTTTTGAGTTTAAAGATAAGCTTCTTCTGTTGATGGAAAATGTCAGTGAAGGTGGAGAAATCAACTACTTTTCATTTTTGGAGAATTTCATTTGGCAAGCGGAGGTAACAACAGGGACTTCAACGTTGACACTTCGGACTATAAACTGCACGGGTCAGTGTCACGTACTAACACATTTTTTAAAAGACTTTTCTGTACACATCTTGTAATTTTTTATGTGAATGATCCAAGAGTACACCAGATCAGGTTATCAAGCAAAAGTCGCAAAACTAAATATCGGTATGGAGAACCATACATGACTTCCATGTTCTAAGTTATATTTAAAATCATTTTCGAAATGAAATATTTCCATAGAAACTACTTCTTTCTTCAGCCTTAACTACAGTACTGTGATCACTAACATATACCACCTCACGTTACCGCACTCGATTTTCACTGATGATGGCAGTCTATGGCACTGTCGAAACGTCTGGTTTTGCAGAAAACATTGGACCACGGCCAAACAGTTCGAGAAGGAATTTTAACAACACACTACTTTGTTGCCGATAACGTAGTACATATTGTAACGTCCTGTTTTATTTCTCAGCGGTTTCCGCCTCTCCAAGACTGTATTGCAATTACGGGTTTTCAGTTAATTCAGCCCCTCAGTTGTAAGCGTCAATCTGTAACGTAGCGGTTAGTTAGCGAAACGTCCGTCTTATTCAAGCCCCAATATTGGGTTCGCCAATCTGTAACGTTACTGTTTTATTGAGGTACCAGCAAAACGTCTGTCTTGTTTACAGTCTTAGATCGGTCAGAACACCCCTCCACAGTCGCCACTTATGAATAATAATTATAAAGACCGAAGTTTAAATAAAGTGGTTGGTAATGTTACTCAAACAAAGCAGAAATCGAGCGTGTGTGATTTGGGTCAAGTAGATAAGTTGTTTAGCCTGATTTTGAAGAGAGAGCAAGTACCGTTTGTTTACCCTCGGTTTGGACGATTTCTAAATTTTTTCAAATATTCGCCGTGAACCGAATCAGCTGACTTTAACACTAGTCTCCAAATATAGATTAACCAGACGACACTGTGGCAGTATACGACCCGGTGGATCGTCTTCTTCTTAGTTGTCCTGAAACTTACTACAACTACCCACTACAAGAAAGGACACACATTTTTATTTTTAATATCAATTTTTCAATAATATTTATTAAGAATATTATTGGTTTTTTCTCTTCCGCCAAAATACAAATATCACAATCGATCTTTTCCTTAATTAAGACATGATATCGACTTCATTGAGTAAACATGGAATTGTCAAAAAAAAATATATGGTTTTTGACCAAATTTTATACTATATTTAAAACATCAATCAACATATAATTCTTTTATTTATTTCCCCAGGGTTAAGGGTAAGTTCTTTTTGTTATGAGATGGTCAGAAATGGATAATTATACTACGCTTTACAAATACAGAAAAAATTTTCAAAATTTGTTTATTTTCGCTTAGTACGTAGTTCCGGAAATGTCCGTAAGAGAGCAGAGTGCGTTTGTTTTCATTAAAACATGTGGTTAATTTTTAATAGTTTCTTTTCTACACTACCATTCGGTTTGAGTTTTCTTCGTTAAATATTAAACTAAATGTTTATATTACCTCTCTTCTTGAAGTTCTTACTTGGATGAAGCCGTTTCTCCGGTGGTGTCCGTATTTGGTTGTAATTTCATAACCGTCCGGCAAATATTATCTCGTCAAAACTCGAAACACAGCGAAGCTAGGCCTGATCGTCCAAAAATGGTTTTCTTTCACTTTCATTATGGAGTATAGCAATTTAACTTTGATAAATAAGGTAGTAGTATATAATGTTCATACTGTTGTTTAATTTTGTACCAATTTTGCACTTTTCAAAGATTTCTAAAAGGATATTTTAATAAAATTGTTGTCTCATCATTTTTCCAACTGGACAGGTTTAATTTTTAAATTCGATTAAAATACTTGTTATTTTTCGTTACTCTTAGTAACCCATAATTTTTATATATCTTTTTATTGGTTCTGCTATTTACTTTTTAGTATATAGGCAGTTTGTAATTATTATAAATTTATTTTTTATTTACAGAAAAATAATTCTTTTTAATTTTGGTTTCTTTCCCAATTTGGTTTACATAATAGGTTTCTGTTTATTTTCTTATAACTTTGGATATAAGTATTTAATATTTTTATTAACTTTAAATGAATTTATATATTATTTATTAGTCTCTTATAGTATTCCTACACTGCACTACTTCCTTCTGCCATTTCCCTCATACAGTATTATTTTAATTTTTTATTATCATCTGATATTTAAATCTTTTATGTTTTTTAAAACGAACCCTGGGTTATCTTATACTATAACACAAATATTTAAAAAAATATAAAATTAACTTAGGTATTAAACTTGGTTGTCTACACAATATAAATACTACAATAACTTAACAAAATACATAATTAGTTAGTAGCATCATAGTCTACTATCATCGTTTATAATTCTCACACCTACAGCACAATTCTGTAAGAAGTTCCCTTCACTTTCACTTATTACCTCATTGGGTACACTATAACTCACTTGTCACTGTATATCACTTTAATCGTTTATAATGTTTAGTGATACAATTTAATTTTGAGCTCGTTATAGTTTACCCATTTCTGACCTTTATGGTATTACAAGAGTTAATTTATTGGGACCGGGTTATGTACCGTTACAATATATAGGAAATTACCCCCTCCCCCAACACTACTACCCTTTTCATTTATAGATATTTTATCTACCTTTCTACAGTGAGTTATTATGACTTTCTTTTCAGGATACTTTATTTATCAAAATAAAGTACTTCACTCTTGTTAAAACATAAAACGTTGCAGGTAAACTACCCCTTCCCCTTAACCGAGATTCACCAAAATCAATAGGCCTTAAGTCCTCTACAATTCGGGCAAATATGCAAAAAAATATTTCATTCTGTTTGAATTTGCGGCAGTTATCGTTCGCCATAGACAAACTTCTACACAGACGCGCGCACACAACACACACACACACACGCTTTTCGGAAAATGACTTTTCTTCATGTTTTGAGGGTAGTACAATCAGAATCAGCCTTTATCTCTAACACGATTTTTTTTGCCATCACCATGTTTCATACGGAAATGGAAGATAAAAAAAGAACTACGTTACCATTGCTGTTTTCTGTAGCCTATAGACTGAGAGAAAAAATGTTAATGCCTTTTTATGTATTTTTTATTGTTCACGAAATAGTGTAATTTTTCACAAATTGTTCAATTACATTTTTTTGTTTAAACTTAATTTAATTTTTCCAACTTGCATGAAAAATCTCCATGCGCATCTCTCTTGGAAACACCTAAAGTTACTGCACCGATCAGACGTAAATTTGTCGTAAAAGCAATTTTTTTTGTCACGCCTACAATTTTTATAAACTTTGAGTAGACGCTAATTTACACGACGTTATCATATAAGTACCGTTTATGAAATGAAGAAGAAACTCAACGACGTGTAATTTTATTCTTAATTTATCACTAAATTCATAAACAACGGTCCGGCCTCAAAAATCCACATCGACACTAAGCAGTTAGAAAGCACGGTTTGATGAAAAAAACTTGTGGTGTGGTGCGTTAATTAGAAGATCCAATAAGTACCAAAATACGGGGAGGCTCCATGTAACGATCCTCAGAATTTGCTATTTGGTGTTTATTGTTTTATCGTGAAGGGTAAATAAGCACTATTTGAGTTTAAAACAACGATGGCTGTTGGATTCTTGTATGCTATGAAAGTTCCGTACAGGCTGTGGTGTGCTCAATTTAAATGTCTGTCATTTCTCAAAATTAGCTAATTTGGATGTAATGAGACTTTAAATTTTCCTTTGGGAATCTGATATTCGTTGATTAAGTGTTTATTACCATGACTTAGACCTAAAACATTGCGACCGTTGAATATTTATATTTTATGAGGAAATTCCATAGAGATCTAGCTCTCTCAAATATGAAGATTCCATGAAACAAGATTGCAAATTTGCCGCTCGGGATCTGGAACAAATAAGTACAACTTCAGCTTTAAAAAATGACGACCTCTAAATACATGGGCTATGATATTGTATAAAGGTTGCGGTACACTAACATCAAGGGTGTGTACATTTTTTTAATATGGCTAATTTTCCGTCGAGTTTTATCGATTTTTCTTTTTTTATACGATTTTCAGATCTGTTACCATATCCAGATGGGTTTCATACCCATTCGTGGGCAATTCCTATTAGCCATAGTAAACTGTGTTACAACGAATCCATTATGAATGTATTAGGTATTAAAATTCTAAAATAATATCGGTATGGAGAACTATACATGACTTCCATGTTCTAAAATTTATATTTAAAATCATTTACCAAGGTGTACACCCAATTTGAATTCGGTTCGATCATTTCTAAAAAAAATATCCCCCACCCTCAAACAGAACTACGCAGATAATCATCCCTCCTACTCAACCGATCCCCACCATTATATTTACACTTTCATAGAGTAATAGTTTTATCATATGTAATTGCTAAGGCATCTTATCCTTCAAAATTAAATACTCGTACTTTACTTGATATCAGCAAAGTAATTTTCAAAAAATCACCCCTCCCCCTTCAACTGCCCTCTCCATTTATAGATATCTCATTTACCATTTTACAGTGGATTAATATGACTTTATTTTCGGGGCACTTATTTATCAAAATTAAGTACTTTACTCTTGTTAAAACATAAAACAATGCAGGTAAACTACCCCCCCTTAACCGAACAACCCCATTTTTATATTTACGCTTTAACTGAGTAGTAGTTTCTTTATATGTAATTACTATGTTATCTTATCCTTCAAAATGAAGTAGTTCAGAAGGTAATTTTCAAAAAATTACCCCCTCCGCATTCAACTAGCATTTTCATTTATAGAAACTACCCTTTTCATTTATAGATATTTCATATACCTTTCTACAGTGGATTATTATGACCTACTTTTCAGGAATCTTTTATTTATCAAAATTAAGTACCGGTACTTTACTCTTGTTAAAACCCAAAAGATTGCAGGTAAACTTCCCCTTTCCCTTAACCGATCTTCAACAAAATCAATAGGCTTTGAGTTCTCTACAACTCGGGCACGTATCCAAAAAATTATTTGATTCTGTTTGAATTTGCGGCAGTTATCGTTTGCCATAGAAAAAACTCTACATTAGACACACACACACACACACACACACACTTTCCGGAAAATGACTTTTCTTCATGTTTTGAGGTTAGTATAATCAGAATCAGCCCTTACCTCTAACACGATTTTTTTCGCCGTCACCATACTTCCATTTCCTTACGGAACATGAAAGTAAAATCAGTCTAAATTCAATCTGAAAACATAGGTACCTACGTATTTCATTTAGTTCACAGTTAACAAAATATAGACTTTAATATACAACAAATGTTTGGTAATCATGATAACTCTTTGGCATGTCTGACAATGAAATCTATTCACTCATTTAAGGTCTACTCACACATATCCGTATTGTGTCAGTCCGTGTCCATTCAATATCAGTGACATCCATGACGTGTCAGTAATGTCTGTACCACATCCGTACAGTTTCTTCAGAACGGCTTCTTAGGCTTACGTCACCCTTTTTTTTAACCACAGCTAGACCCCGGCGGCAAATTTTAAATCTCGTTACATGGAAATGTACCCATTCCATGTATTTGAGAAAGTTGCAAACCGTATATGCAGCAAACTATGGACTGTATGGAATTTTCTTAGCATATTTTCTTAGTGGTCGTCATTTTTTTTCTGTTTTAGTTTATTTAGTCTTCACGACTAAATACTAGACGCTAAGAGACAAAACTTAGAATCTCGTTACGTGGAAATTTACATGTATTTTTTAACATAATCGGGTTTTCAATTTGTGCACAATTCTACAATCTACACTTCACTGAACTGTTTTCTTTGTAAGTGCTTATTTCGACATGGATATTGTGTGAGCATTTTACATGGCTAAAAAGCGGGAATTGTGAACCAGGCGTCGTATCACAGCATCCTCATGTTTAATTTACACCGAGCGTCCTTTCTTCTAAATCACGATTTTCTAGAGCCTTCTCACGCCTTCATCCATAACGCCCTCTCATAGACAACCTTTCTTTTTATTTCCAAGTGGTTTCCAGATTAAACCTTAATAGGGGCTTTCTTTATTGTTCTTTGATTGGTCATCCGGGTACACGACCGGATCGTCTCAAGCATCACTCTTATGTACTATCTGTTATCGTTTGATTGGCATTCGCCCTCCTCATAAACACTTCGTTCATAACGTGATATTGTGTAAACGTTACGGCACTATGTTCTAAAAATATTCAAGCTCCGTACCACTGAGTCTCTTCCTAAAGTCCTGTACACACCTCACTTATATTCATTCGCAAGATTGATTTTACAGCAATTTTAAAAACCCCGATAATTGGGTAAGTTGTTTTAAATGTTAACTGATGAAAGATTTGGGGTCGTGTGTTTGGTGTCGTAACAACTGAACAACAATTATCGAAACGTTGACACATATGGTGTAAAATTGTGCCTATAGGCCTACTTATTGGCCGATCCTTGCTAAACCTTTCGTCAATTATTGATTGGCGGTCATTACTAATTTAAGGATTAAAATTTTAAAATATATTAGTTCTACTTAAATCTTTGCCTTCTAGTCAAAAACCATTAAGCTAAATGACACAATATGAATGGTAGAAGAGAGTGTTAGATTTATTATGATGTAGCCTGTCTTCTGCGACGTCGCAGATAGTACAGTATGTGCTACGGCTATAGAAATTTGAAAACTACTACAGTATTGTAAAGTATAGCCAAACTGTTACTACCAAACGTACAATTGTGTTCCATTTATAAATAATATGCTCGTAAAGTAAACACTAGAGGCTTGTGAACAGTAAATATTACATTAGATAAATACATGAGAATGTTAAATATTTAAGAAAGCTTGACTGTTGATATCACTGTGTGTAAATATTGCTGTATATTTATATAATTCACGTATACTGCTCTGACTGCTCTGTGTACAACCTTGAAAATATAGGACGCGTGGATGGCGTTACACCAAATGTGCTAAATGTGCTGGTGTCATTCGAATTCAAGGGTTGGCAATATCAGTCACGCGTTGAACTTGGACAGACTCCGTGACAGGTTTCGAGCGTGATGTCGCGTGGCATCATGTACACGATATGAAAGAATGTACGGTAAGTCCTCACTACACGTCCATTAGGTTTTTAATATTGTAACGTGACAGATGTATGCATAATATTGAATGGCAATTGATCATTAGAATAATGAAGTTATAATGTTTAAATTTGGAAGAAAGCATTAAGTTTAATATAAATAGATTAATTCATAGCAACTGTGGAAAGAAATCATTATTATAAAGAAAATACAAGGTAAAATAAAAGGAGTTACTAGTGATGAGTCATCCAAGACCAGTCTCATAACCAAAGGTTTTCAAGGTATAACCCAGGAAGGTAAAAAAGTAAATAACAAAGCAGTACTGAATATGACCAAACCCACAACGAGGAAGAATAAATAGAATAGAAACCCTAAAATAAGCCAAGATCAAACAACACAGGTGGTGTATTTCTGAAATAAAGAAGAAGATGGAGAAGATCCCAAGAAACCTGATGGCATCAAGAAGAAGATGGAGAAGATACCAGTCCCAGAAGGCAGGAGAAAAGAAGACTGATGAAAGAAGAAGAAGGCAGCATCCTGAAGAAGATGTCATGCTCTTATAAAAGACACCCAAATCCCTATATCCCCAAAATAAATATCTAAAAACAAAAGTATAACGAAATGAAAACCACATGTATATAAATTTAAGAGAGAGAAGTGTATAAAGTAAAAGTTGCCTGTGAACTAAGATGAAACAATAATATAGTACCCATGGAACAAATCTCCATTGAAAAAACGCTAACCAATTTATTATGTTGATAAGACTATACGACCATTTAGCATTAACATAATATATAAGTGCAAAGTGAACCAGTGATAGTTTTGGGTATTATAAAAAATGAACCTTGTGTTTCATTCTTGGCAATCACAAACATTGAATGCAATGAAATTTGCAATTTTCAATGACTTGAAATGTGTACTGTGACAATATGTTGTTTATAAGACATAAATCTGTTTAAAATAACATTTTGTTTTATATGAAAAAAGAAAAACAGATTTCATAATACTTTTCGAACAATTCATACTATTTATTTATTAATGACAGGGTACAATTCCCCAAAGACAATGTGTAAAAGACGGTATAAAAACTGTAGAATCCTACTTATAATAATAGTTAGAAATAAGAATATAAATATAAGGTTTTTATGTATATAGTATAAGAATGTTTAAAAATGTTTTAGATATAAGGCCATTTGTTTGGGTCTGATACAACTAACATCAGAACTATAAAAATAGTTACCACTTGTAAATAGTAGAGAGTAATTAAGATGTTAGTTAGTAAAAAACCTTTTTTGTAAACCATATTTCCATGTTAGAAATAAGGATTTTGTTGTAAAATGTCTGACTTGAAGACAACCATTTATTTAAAAAAAAAATTCTTTATTTGTTTTAACTATTATTTGTATTGTAACCAATACTAATTGTTATTGTGTAATTTGAAAACATGTTTAATTTATAATACTATATGTAAAAGTCAGAGAGGGTATCACACATCATATATTGTTTGTAAAATATTTTGTAAGAAAAATTGTTAAAAAATCATAGGCCAAAAGAATGGAAACCAAACTTCATCAAAACAGAGAAATTGCTCATTTAAATGCAAATAAACAAAAGGGGTTTAGACAAAATAAACTTGAGATCAAGCCATATAATTGCACATACCATTTAGAAAGATTTTAATAAATTATATTAAGAATTATAAATAAAAATGAAAATGACTAAACTCAGGAATTTAGACATGGGAGTCATATATTCCAGAATAATGTTTCAGAATACAACTAATTCAATTAATTACCAGAAAATCAGGGAATATAAGCCTTTTAATACAATATAGGATTATTAATATTAAATATAACGGATAAAATGGATGAATTTTATATAATGACAGGAAGTAAATTTTGATGTTTTGACTTTTCAGAGAATAACAAAAATGAAAGTAAAATTACTAATTTTGGACAGAAAACACTATAAAACGGCATTATTTAATCTGAAAATAAGCTGAATGAACTGAAAGATTAATTTAAATAACATCTAGTGAATAAAATTGACAAATAACCAAAGTTTAGGCAATCATATAGTGAAATATTAAAGTGTGCACAGGATGTGAAAATATATTTGAACAATGTTAAGGATAATATTATATGGGCTAAGAGTTTAATTGAAACTGAAGGAAACAGTTAGTTGATTATTGGTATTCGAACGGTTAACATAAACGAGAGTTTTGTGACGATCTAACCTATCTTACAACGGTAAAGTTAAGCGGCGAATAGTACGTTACTGTGAAATCGAGAGGGACTTATAATAAAATCCTTCCAGAACATATACATTATGACAAAAACAATCAAGAAACACTAATTAACACTAAACAATACATATCTACTCCGAAAAACACCACAAAACACCAGAAAACTGTATAACACATTAACCAAGTATTAGTGTCGGAATCGGGAAAAGTGTTTTGACTTATAATTACACGGATATACTAAATACAACCCAGAAACATTACACCAGTCACTACACAACATTTCACAAGAGATTTGCAGACACCAGAACAGGAATACTGCCAGAAAATACATTATTTGGAACGCAGCAGGAACGAGCGACATTTTGATCAACTTGACGGCAGCCATCTTTCTTTGACAATTCCAATGCCTCTCCATCCACATATCAGCTGTTGGTGAAAACAATTATATTATTTTCAAATTATTATTCACTGTCTGTATTTAGTAATAATTATTAATTTGTTGTAACGTTATACTTTTTAAATATTGACCCGATTTCTCTGACTTTGATAATAATTGGCTGTTTAAAGAACCCTGTATGATTTTTATATAATATAATTTGTAACTTTTTCGATATCCTGAGAATCGATATTATAATCGATAAGAGTCAATATTGCTATTAATTAATAAAACATTAATATTCTTCAACACTAAATAGTTCTTCATTTCATAAATATTACTAATTATCACTAATATAATTCTAATTAATAATCTATCAGGACTTTACCACCTATAAGTGAAGATAACCTAAAAAATAAAAAGGTAAACAAGTATCGATTGGTTTGAAGACAATCTTATGAGTGGTGATAGTTTATTTAAAATATACCAAAACTTTAATAAAAATTTTCAGAAGAGCATTACACTTTTTAAAACTTCACAGCCCTATATTAATTAATTGATTATAATTAATTAATTAATAAAATTAAAAAAATTTTTTTAATTATTTTTTTTTATAAACATAATTTTTTTAAAATTTTCTTCAAAACAATAATTTTTGTTTTGAAACTTTCGGTGAAGCTGAACATATATTTCTTCATCAACATTACGCTACTCGACCGGTCTTGCTACCATTGAGACTCGACCAGCTGGGAAACTTAAGGAAGTGTTTCAGGCCAGTAAGACGTCGAGAGCCACACCAATTACACACCAATTTAAGAACATACACTCCACTAATAAATTATTATTACAAATTGGCGCACAACTTTAGGGGCTTTAATTAGTCGATTGTAAGGCCAATACATTCTGCCCAATCACTAGTTGGAGCTAGGCAACAGCTACAAAGCCAGAGAAATTCAAGGGAAAATGCAACGACGTGCAACATCTAAGAAACGGGCGGCGGAGGCCGAGAAAGAAATAGAAGTTGACATGGACAACAAGGAGGCGACGCCAGTAGAGGTGGAAGAGTCGTTACCGCCGGTGTTGTCCAAACGACCGGTACAACCAGAGGAACAACCCGAAATGCCTACTCAGACAGGGGAAATCAATGTCCGGAAGGAATCATTGGAAAAGCCGACACGAACGGAGGATGGGGGTATACAAGAGATGATCAGAGCAATGATGGAACAAATGGAAGAGAACAGGAAAAAAGACAACGAATCGTTAAGTAAAAAGATGGAAGGAATGGACAAGAAAATGGACGAGAATAGTAAGAAAATGGGAAGTGATAGCCAGTCTTTGAAAGAAGATTTAGGAAATAAAATCGAAACAACCAATAAGAAGATAGAAGAAAATAGTAAGAAGATGGAAGAAAACAGCAAGAAGATGGAAGAGAAGATGGAAGAATTGAAGAAGGATAATCAATCCACAAAAGAAGAGTTGACGGGGATGAACCAGAACATAGAAGATTTGAAGGAAGACAACAAGAAGATGGAAGAAGAGATGGGGAAGAAGTTAGAAAAATTGAAGGAAGACAACCAAGCGTTCAAGGAAGAATTCAAGTCAACTAAAGAAGAATTGATTAATAAAATTGAGAACACCAACCAGAAAATCGATGAAACCCGGAAGAAGATAGAGAAGAACAACCGACAATTGAAGGAAGAGTTGAAAGAAGATAACAAGAAGTTGGAAGAGAAGATGGGGGAGAAATTGGAAGAATTGAGAGAGGACAATCAAATTTTGAGAGAAGAATTAAGGGAGGTAAATCAGGAGAATTTGGACAAACTGGACGAAAGAATGGAATTGTTGCGAGAAGAAATGAATAAGGAAATCAAGGTTAACAAAAAAGCGATGGATAAGAAGATGGAAGAAGAAAATATAATGGTCAATCGACAGATTCGAGAGATTGATGGAAAGTGCAACCAGACCGAAAAGGAGGTGAATGAGTTTAAAGAAGTGGTGAACATCAAGTTCACAAATATCGAAGAACATAGTCGTAGGAAGGTAGAAGAACAGAGAAAGGAAAATCAAGAAGAATTCGGAAAAGTACGCGACCAAGTCACAGAACGATGTAACGATATACAAGAGACCGTGGCCAGTATCACCGGTCAGGTGCGACAAAGCCGAGAGGAGATGGAAGCGATTAGAAACAGACCGACTCATTTCACCGGATTGCCCGTCAACGAAAGCCGAGAGTGGCTCAACTTCCGGCAATACAAACGCAAGCCGATGGAGTTCCTGGCTAGGGTAGAAGAATATTTGACCAAGCATAAAATTACTCAGTGGAGCCATAGCAGGGAGATATTCGACGAGTCTTTCCGAGACATAACAGATAATTGGTGGATGGCCAACCGGAGTGAAATTTTCGACTACCAACAGTTCCGGAAAATGTTTAAGACAAAATACTGGTCTGAGACCACCCAGAACTTGATCCGTGACAATATTTGTAATGGAAGATACAGGTCACAATTAGGTAGCAGTATGACGGCATATTTCTTGGGGAAGGTGTGTATGGCAAAACACCTTGAGCCAGCAATCCCAGAAGAATGTTTAGTGAAGAAGATATCTTATCACTATGATGAGGAAATTATCAGGGCCCGGAGAGGTAGTCAGATCAAGACGATCCAGGGAATGACCGAGTTACTAGAGGGATACGAGAACGAGGAGTATTATCGGCAGAGCAGGAAGAGAAATGAGAGACCAGAAGCAAGGCCGACTACCTACCCCAATAACGGCAATAACCATACAAGTAACCGGAACCAGCCCAATAATTACGACGGCCCTAACAACCCGCCGCGTAATAACCAGTTTAACGGTAATTTTAACGGAGTGAGGAATAATAACCCGTACCCAAATAATAGAAACAATTTTTACCAACATAATAATGTCCCATACAGTCAGAGAAATCAATATCCCAACAATAATGGTGACAGACCTTACCCACCTAACCGAAATTACTATAATAATAATTTTAGTAATAACAACAATAGCAGTAATAATAACCGAGTGTCGCGCCCTAGGGTAAATTTTATAAGAGCAGAAGATCGCGGACCCAGGAGATATTATCAACCGAGGAGGAGCAGCTTCCACGGCGCCGACCGAAGATGGAGGAGTGCGGAACGAGACGGCCCAAGATACGAACAGGAAAGACGAAGTACCAGCCTGGAAGATCTTGGCAGACAACAGAACAGGGCATTAAACATCAACCAGAGTACAGAACGTCAGGAAACAAACCAGAGTTTCCCGAACGATGCCTCGGTCAATAATAACATAAACACTGACGAAAATACTTTAAACGAGAGGAGGCAGTAATCAACAACGATGACCCGTTACTGCTTATACTTCCTGGGTTAGAAAAGGATGAATTGCGACAAGAAAACCAGCATAAAAACATCACTATTATATGTAACCATTATCTGAAAGACATACGAACTGAACTTTTGGAAGAGAACGAGAAGAGTCTCAGCAACAGTAATAATGAGATAATTTATATAACAGCGGAGGTGGAAGGAGTTCCCGCTAAAATAATGATAGACACAGGAGCTAATATTTCAATAATAAACTCCAATGAGTTGGAGAGAATACAGAGTACATGTGGTAAAACTTTGCCAATGTTACCAGTCAACAACATTGTGTTGGTAGGTGCAACTGGCCGCCAGAATAAAACCATTAGGAAGCAAGTTTCCTTAAGTGTCGTTAGCCGTGATATAGCTTTAGACATGGAATTTTTAATCGCCACCGGATTACCATTTGACATCTTAGTCGGTTGCGATATTCTTCGTAGATATTCGGCAGTAATCGATCTTAATTTAAATAAAGTATCACTTTTCCCAGACGGAGTAACATGGACCGCAGATCTGGTAGGAGGCACAACTATACTTCCTAGCCCAATACATCAACAACTTCGGAAAATTAATATTATAAGAAACAGCCCTCTTTATAAACCCATAATATACAATCATGGAGGAGAGGATTTATGGTCAGTTAAGATCCAAGAAATACGGAATTTCCAGTGCGGAAGCGATAACAAGAAAATACCAACACATCTGGCTGATCGTCTAATCGCTATATATGAGAAATACAAGGCGGTGTTTTCTGATGAACCAGGGAAGGTAAAAAACTACCAGTGCCAACTTCGTTTTAAAGAAAACGTAGAGTTTAACCGGAGATCATATCCAATAGCGCAGTCGCTCAAAGAAGCCGTGAGAACAGAGATAAACAAGATGATAGAAAACGACATAATTGAGATTAGTCAATCACCTTACACTAGTCCAATTATTGCTGTTCCGAAGAAAGACGGACAAGTCCGGCTCTGTTTAGATGCGCGTGAGTTGAATAAGACAATTGTGAATGACAGAACTTCTCCCGGTGAAATAGAAGAAATCTTAAAGCGTTTTCATGGTACTAGATTTATTAGCACATGGGATACGGTCTGTGGTTATTGGCAGGTAGAGCTGCATCCACAAAGCCGCCAGTATGTAGCGTTCATTTTCGAAGGGCGCAATTACCAGTTCAAGAGACTGCCCTTCGGACTTGTCAATTCTGTCGCCATATTTGTGGCATGCATGGACCAGATTCTTGGACAAGAAGCGCTCCAATTTACCACCGTCTATGTTGACGATTTACTCATCACATCCGGAACCTGGGAGGAGCACTGTTACAGAGTGGAATTTGTACTAAACAAACTAGCGCAGAACAACATAACACTGAAGTTGGAGAAATCCAAGTTCATAGCGCGCGAGGTACAATTCTTGGGTTTCAACCTAGACGACCGAGGTATTACCCCATCAGCAGAGAAAGTGGAGGCAATTCAGAGGTTCCCGCAACCAAGAAACAGGAAACAATTGCAATCTTTCCTCGGACTCTGTAACTATTACAGGAAGTTTCAGAGCCGATATTCCGAGTTGACCGCCAAGTTTCAACCACAGTTATCTGCCAAAAACAAATGGACTTGGGGTGAAGATCAAGATATTACTTTCCGCTTGATAAAAGAGAAGTTTCTGGAGAGTGTGATACTTCGTCACCCAGATTTTAAGAAACCGTTCTTTCTAAACTGTGACGCTAGCGATCTAAGCTTAGGAACGACATTATACCAGGAAGATGAGGAGGGACAACATCTGGTAATAAGCTTCGCTAGTCGCACACTGAATCAGTGCGAAAAGAACTACAGTGTGACAGAAAAGGAATTGTTGAGCGTGGTGTTCGCATGCAGCAAGTTCCGGACGTACATTCTCGGATATCAAGTCACTGTACGAACTGATCATAAATCCATCTCGTTCCTTCGTAGGTGCAAGTTAAGTCACGGCCGATTGGCTAGGTGGGTACTCGCCCTACAAGAATATGACCTGAAATGGGAATACATTCCAGGAAAGAAGAACGTGGTAGCGGATGTGTTGTCACGTATAAATCTGGAAGATCAGACTTTCGAGGGAGAGAAGGAGAGCTTAGTAAAAATTTATAACATATTCACGACCAGAGCTGATTTACAAGCTTTGCTAATAAATATTCGAATCCATCAGCAGTCTGATCCTAAGCTGAAAAACATTGTGAGTCGTTTGGAAGCCAATGATGAAACCATTTCTAAATATTACCACCTTAACAAGGGAATTTTATTCATAAAAACCGCCTTAGACGATGAGACATGGAAGGTGATAATCCCACACCAAATCGAAAAGGAGGTCATCATCGATTACCATGTCAGGTATGGTCACATGGGAGCGTTAAAAGTGATACAGGCTCTAGAAGAAAACTGTAAGATCAAGAATATCAACCGCAAGGTGAGAACATACATCAAGTCCTGTAAGATCTGCCAATGTGCAAAAGTAAACAATGAAAAGACAGAGGGTATCATGATACCGATAACTTCCAACGCAAAACTGGAAAAAGTGTTTTTGGATATCTGCGGGCCATTTCCCCGTAGTGGTGGTCGACACAGATATAAATACTTGGTAATTATAATGGATCACTACACCAAGTATATAAAGCTATATCCGGTTAATCGGGCAACAACAGCAAAGGTTTTGGCGGTGATTATCGATTTGTATATCCCAGAGGTCGGTAGACCATCTTCTATTATTACCGACCACGGTACACAATTTAAGGGGAAGAGATGGCGAGACACTTTATTAGCACTTGGGGTCAAAACGTATAAGACATCAGTCTACCACCCAAGTAGCAATCCGGCTGAGAGAGTACTGAGAGAAGTGGGTAGGATATTGCGCACGTACTGTCACAACCAACAGAAAAAGTGGCAAGAGTACCTAGCAGCGATAGAAACATTCCTAAATTATGCCCACAATCCAGCTATAGGAATTCCACCATACTCAGCCATGTATGAGAAGCCGACTCCCCGAGACATTGAACAAATCATTGAATTTCCAACGAACAACAATAGGAAATTCAACCAGTTGAAGTTTTACAATAAGGTAGCAGAAGATCAGGAAAAACGGCAAGCCAAATACCAGAAGGCAATAGGGCGAATTGTAACATATAAAGAGGGTGAAAAAGTCCTCCTAAAAAATAGAGAGCTGCCTAGCACTTTAGAAGGCATAACCAAAAAACTACTATTACTATACACTGGCCCATATGTTGTGGTAAATGATAAGCATAACAATACATATGAATTGAGGGAAGTCGTTTCAGGAAAAATCAAAGGAGTGTACAATCAAGCTTCTATGAAGAAATATTATGAAGAATGAGTTGTGAGTTTTAGAATTTTGAATTTATTTTTTAAAAAATTCTAAAATAATGTAAGTACATCTTACTACAACCTAATAATTTTGGAACAAACTTTATGGAAGAAAGAGAAAGAGAGAGAATTTTGTACTTATTATTTATAAAAATTTAAAATTGAGTAAGTACTTCTTACTACAACCTAATAATTTTGGAACAAACTTTATGGAAGAAAGAAAAAGAAAGAATTTTGAATATAACTTCTTCTAAAATATGTAAGTACTTCTTACTACAACCTGATAATTTAGAACAAAACTTTATGGAAGAAAGAGAAAGAGAGAGAATTTTGAACTTAATTTTAAAAAATTTAAAATTAAGCAAGCACAGCTTTACTACCACTGAATTATGAGAAAAACATTTTGGAAGAATTAAGAAGAAAGGAATTTTGAATTTAAAATACAAAAAATTTAAAAATGAAGTAAGACCAACTTACTATAACTAAGTTTAGGAGAAAACTTTATGGTAAATAATTAAGAAGAATTTGAATTTGGAGAAATACCAAAACATTCAGAAATAATAGTAAAATCACAGTACTATAAACAATTCTGAATGAAACAATTCTGGGAATAAATGAATTAAACAGAATTTGAATGTTGATAGAACGTCAGAACTTTGAAACAAGATAAGATCAACATATTACAAGGATTTATGAGAAATATTTTTCAATTAAATAAAAAGAATAGTTTGAATTTTACATTAAAACTAACCAAGTTCCAAAAAAATAATTATGTGTCAATTATGATTGAATTGAGAAGAAAATAAAGTGATTAATTCAGAAAAGAGAATTAACGTTAATCCAGAATAAATGCTAGACATTCACAATAGCATTTGAAGGGGTAGAGAAGAATAACAAAGAAGAGTGTAATATGCAAGAGAAGAAAAAATTTGGAAGCAAAGAGACTAATTACCTATGAAACGATAATGAAAACAATTAATTAAGAGCAAAGAAGAACAACTCATACCAAACATATGGAGAAGATGATTTTGAACAAATGATAATAATAAGACCTATATGAAATGCAAAGAGAAGAAATACCACGTGAAATATGATATAAATGAATTAATGTTAATGAATGCGAAGGCGGATTAATAACTTTCTAAGAGAAAGGAAAGAACCAAAATGTTTAAATAAAATGATCAATATAACAACCTGTATATCTAATGTAAAGATACAATGTTAAAAAATTAAATATAATATATTAAGACCATTCAAATAATGAATAAGAAAGACTATATATAAAGACCATGCTAATACTATGAGTAACCAGAAGAAAGTATAAAGAGAATTCAGATGGAGAAGAAAGAGAGTTACACTGTAAACAGTAACCAGAATTATTAAAAGAAAGGTTTTCAACCATAATTAAATTAAATATATCAGACAAGTTAAGAGTTTTGAAAAAATATATATGTAATGAGTATAATAATGATTATGAAGATTTATTAAGATAGAAAATGTGAGATAATCTGAGAGACTACGAAGTGGAGAATCCAAAGATATTTTTATTAGTCGAAAATGAGACTACTTTTTATTTATTTATTCGATGACTGACTGAAGATAATTCCAGCAGCATCATGTTTTTGAGCAGGGATGGATATGCCTCTGTACTCAATTTATAGAAGTGGTGTATGGCCAGCAGAGAAGTAGCGTACAGTGCCCCTCTGATCTGCCCCAGCCCACGTGATAGGGAATGTTAGGGAATTAATATCCCAAGGATACAACACGAAGTTGATATGGAAAGAAAATGTATTACAATTATAATATATCTCAGAAGACACTAACTATCCGAAAAGGATCAGTAGTAAGACAAGTAACCATATATATAAAATTAATAAAACTCTAATATAAAAAAGTCGATATAAAGATGGAGAAGAAAATGAATTATAAGAAATGATGAAATTATCATAAGAAATTATTTCATCCATAAACATGTCTGAAATAATTACTTCTGGAGGAGAGCAATCTGTAACGTGACAGATGTATGCATAATATTGAATGGCAATTGATCATTAGAATAATGAAGTTATAATGTTTAAATTTGGAAGAAAGCATTAAGTTTAATATAAATAGATTAATTCATAGCAACTGTTGAAAGAAATCATTATTATAAAGAAAATACAAGGTAAAATAAAAGGAGTTACTAGTGATGAGTCATCCAAGACCAGTCTCATAACCAAAGGTTTTCAAGGTATAACCCAGGAAGGTAAAAAAGTAAATAACAAAGCAGTACTGAATATGACCAAACCCACAACGAGGAAGAATAAATAGAATAGAAACCCTAAAATAAGCCAAGATCAAACAACACAGGTGGTGTATTTCTGAAATAAAGAAGAAGATGGAGAAGATCCCAAGAAACCTGATGGCATCAAGAAGAAGATGGAGAAGATACCAGTCCCAGAAGGCAGGAGAAAAGAAGACTGATGAAAGAAGAAGAAGGCAGCATCCTGAAGAAGATGTCATGCTCTTATAAAAGACACCCAAATCCCTATATCCCCAAAATAAATATCTAAAAACAAAAGTATAACGAAATGAAAACCACATGTATATAAATTTAAGAGAGAGAAGTGTATAAAGTAAAAGTTGCCTGTGAACTAAGATGAAACAATAATATAGTACCCATGGAACAAATCTCCATTGAAAAAACGCTAACCAATTTATTATGTTGATAAGACTATACGACCATTTAGCATTAACATAATATATAAGTGCAAAGTGAACCAGTGATAGTTTTGGGTATTATAAAAAATGAACCTTGTGTTTCATTCTTGGCAATCACAAACATTGAATGCAATGAAATTTGCAATTTTCAATGACTTGAAATGTGTACTGTGACAATATGTTGTTTATAAGACATAAATCTGTTTAAAATAACATTTTGTTTTATATGAAAAAAGAAAAACAGATTTCATAATACTTTTCGAACAATTCATACTATTTATTTATTAATGACAGGGTACAATTCCCCAAAGACAATGTGTAAAAGACGGTATAAAAACTGTAGAATCCTACTTATAATAATAGTTAGAAATAAGAATATAAATATAAGGTTTTTATGTATATAGTATAAGAATGTTTAAAAATGTTTTAGATATAAGGCCATTTGTTTGGGTCTGATACAACTAACATCAGAACTATAAAAATAGTTACCACTTGTAAATAGTAGAGAGTAATTAAGATGTTAGTTAGTAAAAAACCTTTTTTGTAAACCATATTTCCATGTTAGAAATAAGGATTTTGTTGTAAAATGTCTGACTTGAAGACAACCATTTATTTAAAAAAAAAATTCTTTATTTGTTTTAACTATTATTTGTATTGTAACCAATACTAATTGTTATTGTGTAATTTGAAAACATGTTTAATTTATAATACTATATGTAAAAGTCAGAGAGGGTATCACACATCATATATTGTTTGTAAAATATTTTGTAAGAAAAATTGTTAAAAAATCATAGGCCAAAAGAATGGAAACCAAACTTCATCAAAACAGAGAAATTGCTCATTTAAATGCAAATAAACAAAAGGGGTTTAGACAAAATAAACTTGAGATCAAGCCATATAATTGCACATACCATTTAGAAAGATTTTAATAAATTATATTAAGAATTATAAATAAAAATGAAAATGACTAAACTCAGGAATTTAGACATGGGAGTCATATATTCCAGAATAATGTTTCAGAATACAACTAATTCAATTAATTACCAGAAAATCAGGGAATATAAGCCTTTTAATACAATATAGGATTATTAATATTAAATATAACGGATAAAATGGATGAATTTTATATAATGACAGGAAGTAAATTTTGATGTTTTGACTTTTCAGAGAATAACAAAAATGAAAGTAAAATTACTAATTTTGGACAGAAAACACTATAAAACGGCATTATTTAATCTGAAAATAAGCTGAATGAACTGAAAGATTAATTTAAATAACATCTAGTGAATAAAATTGACAAATAACCAAAGTTTAGGCAATCATATAGTGAAATATTAAAGTGTGCACAGGATGTGAAAATATATTTGAACAATGTTAAGGATAATATTATATGGGCTAAGAGTTTAATTGAAACTGAAGGAAACAGTTAGTTGATTATTGGTATTCGAACGGTTAACATAAACGAGAGTTTTGTGACGATCTAACCTATCTTACAACGGTAAAGTTAAGCGGCGAATAGTACGTTACTGTGAAATCGAGAGGGACTTATAATAAAATCCTTCCAGAACATATACATTATGACAAAAACAATCAAGAAACACTAATTAACACTAAACAATACATATCTACTCCGAAAAACACCACAAAACACCAGAAAACTGTATAACACATTAACCAAGTATTAGTGTCGGAATCGGGAAAAGTGTTTTGACTTATAATTACACGGATATACTAAATACAACCCAGAAACATTACACCAGTCACTACACAACATTTCACAAGAGATTTGCAGACACCAGAACAGGAATACTGCCAGAAAATACATTATTTGGAACGCAGCAGGAACGAGCGACATTTTGATCAACTTGACGGCAGCCATCTTTCTTTGACAATTCCAATGCCTCTCCATCCACATATCAGCTGTTGGTGAAAACAATTATATTATTTTCAAATTATTATTCACTGTCTGTATTTAGTAATAATTATTAATTTGTTGTAACGTTATACTTTTTAAATATTGACCCGATTTCTCTGACTTTGATAATAATTGGCTGTTTAAAGAACCCTGTATGATTTTTATATAATATAATTTGTAACTTTTTCGATATCCTGAGAATCGATATTATAATCGATAAGAGTCAATATTGCTATTAATTAATAAAACATTAATATTCTTCAACACTAAATAGTTCTTCATTTCATAAATATTACTAATTATCACTAATATAATTCTAATTAATAATCTATCAGGACTTTACCACCTATAAGTGAAGATAACCTAAAAAATAAAAAGGTAAACAAGTATCGATTGGTTTGAAGACAATCTTATGAGTGGTGATAGTTTATTTAAAATATACCAAAACTTTAATAAAAATTTTCAGAAGAGCATTACACTTTTTAAAACTTCACAGCCCTATATTAATTAATTGATTATAATTAATTAATTAATAAAATTAAAAATTTTTTTTAATTATTTTTTTTTATAAACATAATTTTTTTTTAAATTTTCTTCAAAACAATAATTTTTGTTTTGAAACTTTCGGTGAAGCTGAACATATATTTCTTCATCAACATTACGCTACTCGACCGGTCTTGCTACCATTGAGACTCGACCAGCTGGGAAACTTAAGGAAGTGTTTCAGGCCAGTAAGACGTCGAGAGCCACACCAATTTAAGAACATACACTCCACTAATAAATTATTATTACAATATATATTTAATGTAATTGGCAATTAATTATTTAATTGTGTTTGCCGTGCCCCACGATCTTTGAGCGCCATTTATATTTAGTGCAATTATGCTAATTATTATGAATTATTAAATTATCCAATTATATATTAATAAATTGGGGTCTAATTAAATTTGTATGCCCCCACTTTCCTTGGGTGCCATTTATGTTTAACTGAATGGGGTTGTAATTAAATTTGTAGAGCCCCACTTTCTTTGAGTGTCATTTATATTTTAATATACATATGGAAAAGTAAATTATATTAGTCGGATTTGACTCAATTTAGTTATCAAATCAATATGATTTACATGAGCATGTTAATCTGACATTTCAATGGGCGATTTGTGTGTGTCCACTGATAATTAGCATAACTCTTGAGACTCTTTGTAGGTAACAAGATAAAATCACTTGGAACGTGATAAATTAATTGTCAAGGTTAATCGCAATAATGAACGCAAGATATATGTATATATGTAATAATTACTTATTTATTATATCATTGATTAAGTAAATTACTGAACCACAAATGAAATTATGTCCTGTAAATACATAACAAAACACATAATAACATAAATCACAATAATATTCGTTCGTTGTTTCCTGAAAACAAGACATATAGTACAATCAAATACAACACAATAATATACATATACAAACAATAAGCAATCAAATATATTTTATCCCTAGCTAAATGCGTTCATTATGCTCAGATGAATGAATTTAATATTAACATTATTAGATTTATGATTTATATAGATTTACAGAAATCTCTCGGGAGTAGCTCTTTGAAAAGAAGAGACAGTGCAGTAGTATGTATCAACTAGCATTTAAGAAACATAAAGACTTATCTTGCAAAAGGCTTATCCACAAATTCCATCGGTGTAAGATTACATCCGTTGGTGGGTTCCTTATACATGGTAATCACTATTGATCGAAGAACACTTCACTTTCACTCACTGAATTTCCCCACTCTCGTTATGTATAGTGTGGTGTTGGACTCTCCGCTGGCGTTAAGTGTTTTATGGCTTCATGTGTTAAGATGCAATCATCGTCATTGAAGTGGTTTACTTTTAGAGTTTGCTGTGTGCGTGTTCATGTAGCTAACTATTCTGTCTATCTTGGACGTAATGTATGCAATGTGCGTATTAGTGTTCGTGTTAATTCACTCAGTTCAGGTGCCCAAAATTGAGAATCATTATGGTTGAATAGTGTCTGAAATCGTCATACACTGTTTTACTCTCGGATTGTTACTCACTCGTATTGCATTATGTTGCGTGTCGGTCGTAGTCTAGAGTCACGTATACACTGGCATTTAACGATAGTTACGTCTATCCGCACCGTTGATCACTACGGTAAGTTCGGTAACTCATATAAACTATCGAACATACATTTTGTAGAACTGCGATTGAGTTGAATGTCTAAGTCCGATTAAGACCGCGACTTGGTTACAATTTCACTGATTGAGTAACCGTATTGAAAGTTGAGTAAGTCAAGTATTACCGCCGCCACTACTATTACTCTTTACAACAACTATTACAACAACTACTACTGTATTATTTCCGTCTTACTGATATTACTCGCATTACTACTCCATTACTACTGGGCTCCGCGTCCTCGCAAACAGTTTTTATCAATCATACTCTCCCAGAAGGCAATTTTCTCATCTCTACGCCTACGGCCGTTGTTGATAGGTTCCTAATTTCCTACCACCTTGTAGATTTTTGTCATCGGTTTCCTGATTCGTCGTTCAAGTTGTCACTACTCTCTCCACCAGTTCCTTTGGAAGATGCCAAACTCTGGTTGGTCGTCGGCACCCCCGGAATATCCCAGCGACGAACGTTGTGCTGATTCTCAGAAACTAGAGCAATTCCCCGCCTGTCTATCAACCTTTTGTTTCCACGTTGTCGAGGCACTCCGGTACAGCTTTTGTTAAGAGTCTGCAGTGTCTTGGTCAATTGTCCATTTACCCTTCGCTCGTTCCGCCAATTATCAACTCTTCGTTGGGCGTCATCCCTGGACGGGTCCCACGCTTTCTAGTTGTAAATCTGACTGGACGTCAGGGCGTGTTTTCATGTTGGGCTGTGTCTATCTCTAGTATTCATTGAATATCCGTCCTATTGTCTACATGTTTGTCAAGATTTCTCTGCACCCTTTGTTACTGAGTGTTGCATTCATACGTGTGCTCGTTACAACTTAACCCCACAGCATGTGTTCCATTTCACTTCTGCGTAACCAGGCTGCTGGACTATGCCTTTTTTGTCTGGTTTGTTTGGCGTTGTAAATCGTAGCTAACTTCGTGCTGTCAACGACGTACCCTATTTTCTATTGTAGCGTGTACTCAGACGTTTTTTCATTGTCTTCCTACTGGCGTCGTGTCTGACGTGTCCCTAATTCGTTCTTATTTACGACTCGGGCCTCGGTTTGTCAACTCGAGTGCGCGCGCGTGTCTCTTGATCAAGAAATTATAAATTTTTAAAATTTTGATCACCATAGGTTTTTAAAGTTAGTGACTACACTTGAAACGACGTAAAACTAGACGTTTTCCCCACAAGAAACAATAGCAAATGTCGAGATGAGCTTCTAAATCACACAAAAGTTATAAACAAAATAAACGATTTTTGCATGTTAAAAATTTATTTAATGTATTGTGATGAAGGCAGCACACAGAACAGCAATTAATAATACTATAATTGTAACTAATATATATTATTAGTAATAGTATAATTTGCAATTACAAATAGTTCATTGTAACTGAATTTTGAGATGGGCCTGAAATACTTGTACACATTTTTGTTCATTCGTCCATCATTTTCACAGTTGTTTGCACGGCGTCGGACGGGTGACACTCGAAAAAAGAAGAGGAATCATCACTTTCCAACACGACACTCGGCTGTTTAGCAGCTTCACCCGCTGCCTTAAAGGAATGTAGGGTTTGACTGTTTCGTTACAGTCTTTATTCCTTTATTGAACGAGCGAAGAGAGTTTTAACTGTCTATCTATCCATCTATCTATTTGGGGTATGTTTCACTATAACTTTTGAACGCATCAACCGATTTTCGTAAAACTCGGTACACGTGTCCGTACTTTTAACTTTTACTCTACAAACCTCTACTTTTTTTAGATTGATCTCACCCAACAACAGGGGGGAGTGGGAGGCAAAAATGTAAGGGGGCAAAAAATATGTGTGGCATACCAAATTAAAGGGCATTTTAATCAAAATCTGAATATAGTGTTTGTTAGCCTACTGAAAATTTCAAAATTGTGGGATTCAAGGGCCCAAAAAGTGGGTCAAAAGTTTGTTAAAACTGTAAAATCCATGTGGAGTATCAAATTAAAGAGAATTTTAACCAAAATCTAAATGTAATACACAGTTTAGGAACATTCAGAATTAATTTTAGGATACCGTGATAAAAAATTGTAAAAATCTAGCCGGGTGTCAGACTAAAGGAGTTTTTAATTTAAATCTGAATGTAGCTTTTAATACGCGTACGAACATTTTTAAGTTTAGGGTACCATGGGCGAAACATGGAACTCAAAATGATAGTAAAATTATTGTAAGTCTATGTGGGGGATCAAGTTATTAGGAACTTTATTCAAAATACAAACGGTAAATCTTTAATAATTAGACTGAATTAATATCTCTCAACATCTCCTGCTAATTTTGTAAGCTATATTTACCTATATACCTCCTTCAAAAAGTTTGTAAGCTATATTTACAAAAATGCATTAGGCCTATATATGTTTGCCATTATGCACATTTGTGAAACGTTTTAGATATAGACCTATAGATATCTATGGATACATACATAAACTTAAAAGCTAGGACTAAATTATTTGTCATTTAGGTATTGTTATAAATTTGACTAAAAAAACAACAGTGCAGTAGTCAGTGTTTATTATATAAGTGACTGGTTTATCCACAAACTGTTATTTTACTGTGGGGAAATCGGTTATTTCTTATAACTGAAAAACTATCTAAAATTTAAATTTACTAAGTAATAAATATATTTCGTTCAAAACAGTGAACGAGTTGTACAGCTCAGAAAGCTTACTGGTAGATTTCCTGGTATCACCTCAGCTGCACGTTGCGTTGAATTGTCAAGGATCGTTCTCGGTCCGTGTCTTCATCATCCAAAATCTGGAATCCTCCCTTGTTTGCTTATAACTTCGTTTAACTCTTCTTTCTTATCGATTTCTTCTCCATCATGAGTATTTTGCGAGACTTCTAGCACATCTATCTTAAGAAGTTCTTCTGCATGGATATCAAATATCTCCCATTTCAAGTTCCTAGGAATCTGCCACTGAATATTTGAAGTGCTGGAGTGTCGGCGAGGTTATAGCGGAATCACTGCATAGGGGTAAACAATTAATTGCTTTAAACATACTTTTAAAAAATCATGTTATTGGCTGTTATATTTGAAAACTATTCTGTACGTTCTACTAGACTCGCCACGTCAATATCGAGTGGATAATCTAACTTTTAACTGAAAGAAGTAATCCTTTTCGGTTTTCAGGTAGTACAGTAACTGCTGCAGTTCTAAAACTGTAGCACATTTTAAAGTATGATATGTAAAGTATTTATAGTGTTTTACGTTGTTATTTAAAAATTAATTGGACTCGTGTTGCTTTTTTCGAATTTCGTAAATCCGATTGAATTTATATAACCGAGAATATTAATAACAAAAATTAGACGTATAAATTATTAAAGTAAATGAACAAATAACATTATGAAAATTAATGACAGTGAACAACGATTAAGAACAATTAAGAATAATGAAAATAAATAATTATTTTCACACAAATCTTGCCGACTTTAGACTTTAACAATGGATATACGAAGAGTGCGGACAGTGGTACAGTCTGATACCTGAAGAGGGTAGACTGCGATTTCACAAACATTTGACTTGCGAAGTCTGCGGACACTACCTCGGACTATGGGGGGAGGGTCCAGTATAGAGTTTGAATATTTTTCGTTTAGTCCATATCAGATACAATGTACTGAAACACCTTTACGTTTGTGCAAATTGATTCCCATCACACTTTTCAGGCTTTGGACTAGCACAATGACAGTAAGACTGACAATCATTTTTGCGTGTTTAAAATCATCTTTGGATGTCTTCTTTTTTGTTCCATTTTGTATTTATTGTTTTTTAATACTTTTAATCTTTTAATTTTTTTATCTGTTAGATTTTTAACTTTACGTATGTATAACACATAGGCCCACATAAATTCAACATCGAGCTACTGCAGTTTTTGAATTTAAGAAATGTGTTTTAAGCATAATTTGATATCGCCTGTACAGTTCTCCTTAATTTTGAACAGTTCTTTCTTCATCTCGTTCATCTTCACGTACTTTCGTTTCCTCTTCTTTCCTTCCGTGCTTAATTCCATTCTCATATGCATATTGTCGGTGACCTCCGCTTCCTTTTTAAATGCTGTATGACATCTGACATCGTATCATCTATCATCTAACTTTCCCACAGTGCTTGTCAAACTCTGCCTCCAATAAAAAAAACTAAAAGTATAAAATAATAGGAATAAAATAGAAATAGAAATAAACATAAGTAAATTAATACAATATAAATAAAAATATGAAATAATAATAAAAATTATAAAATTCAAATTCGAACGCCCATCAAAACGTCAGACTGTGAAAATAACACAACTACCTAACACAACTGGTCTTTCTCTCGGTCCCTCTCTCTCTATGTCTCTCTCACTCTTTAACTTTTTCTCTTTCTCCCTCCCTCCCTCTCTCTCCCTCTTACTCTTACTCTCTCTGTCTCTGTCTCTCTGTCTTTCTCTCTCTCTCTCTGAAGTTTTAATTCGAAATTAAATATTTTATTGTAATCAAGAAATAACTAGTAAACAAACGCAGCAAAGAGGTAAACAATGTTGGAAAAAGAATTGCTAATTAAATTTACAGTTTGCAAAGTCCTGTGATCGTAGAGACTATTTGTTAGAGAACTATTTTGCTGTCGTAATACCAAACGCAAATGACAAAATGATGAACAACTATTTATTTACAAGCAGAGAGTTACATTGTCCAGACGTATAATGACATCATCCTGTGGCAATGGCGTTCGCCATGTGTCGAGTCTCTTGTCTTTTCAGTTTCAATGTCTTCTGTCCTACTGTACGTTAACTGGTATCTTATATGAGAAGATATACAAGATAGTTTAGAAGTTGATAGCGATATGCAGACCGTCGTGATCGCCTGTATGCTTTCTTTGATATTTATAAACAAATACATTTTTGTCAAGAGAATTATGGCCCACTCTGCATTAGCAACAACATCCATTTGCACTTTATTTTAATGATTATTCGAAGTGTTCTTTAATAATTTTTATTTCGTTCTTTACGATATTTGATTTTTCCAAGTAGTTATATATTTTTGTTCTCAAAATCACGTTCCTCAAAAACACGCTGTAGCTGCCATCGCACATTTACTGAAACTATTCAAACATACTGTAACCTTACACCTGCTTATAACGTTTCTTGGATAACGTCTCTCTGTGTAGTAGAATAATCATAGATATACCTTTCATTCAATTTAATATCGAACATAACCAAATAAGGACAACACCTAGTGTAATTGGAGGTTTACAAGAAAACACAAAAACACAATAAGCCATCCATCTATCCATTGCGAATCTTCTGATGTTACTGCTGTATCTCACAACCTACACACCAGAGACTTCTGTTGTTCAAATCACCACGTTACAACTCTCTTTTCTCCATCTCATCGAATTTGTCCCCGTTCCATGATCTCTTGTGTTTAAAACACACAATAAGAGCGATAATTGAGTCACTAACAGAATAATTAATTAAGTGAGGGATAACTAACTCAATAATAAGAACAATAATTGATGTTTCGTTCCTTCAGTCACAGCAGTCTGACACCTCGTGGCTGCCACCAAGGTACACATAGTCGAGTTATATTGATATTACATAGGCCTAGTCATATGTTGTTACATGCATATTTTATAACAACGGTACATCTCTAGCAGCATAGTTTACGTCATATCATTATCATTATCATTATCACTGTTGTCCCTTTTCTTTCTTGGTTGTTTTTCTTTGTTCCTTGTATCTTCCGTCATTGTTTTATGTATTCCATTTTGTCAGTTCTTCCTGGTCCGTTTTCGTCTCTGTAGTTATATCCACCCTTACATTGTTAGTGGTACGTTCCTTCTGTGTGCTATAAAGGAACTATGGCTGTATGTCTATGGCAGTAACTAATGGGACCAGCATAAATTACTTTACTTTCTGCCAAATTATTTTTGATGTTTTTGTTTTTGTATCCTTGTTGTATGTTTAGTGTTTTATACATTTTTGTAATTCCTGGTTTTTGTTCAATAAACTTATAATTAATATATTTCGTATTTCATTTGTACTCACTGATACGTTTTTATAGTGATTTTTATTGTGGGGGGGGGTAGAGTATAGGGGCGCCAACTAAGGTTTCTGCACGTAGGCGCCGAACACTACTGGCGCGCCTTTGTCTCTGCCTACCATCCTATTTTTTTTATTTGGTAAAGACTAACAGGAAAGCAATCAGCACCAGTGGTGTAACCAGTGGGATCTTCTATGTAAAATCTGCAGGCAATCAGTATCAGCTCGATACCGGCGTAATGTAACATATACGGGTGGGCTTTAATTCACGTATTTTCTACTGCCAGCAGTCTCTTGGCGCTTATCATGACTAACCCGCCACCATAAAAAAATCTTGTTCTTTAACCCCCACCCTACCCTCCCTTGAAAATCATTGTAAAAACCCTCCTCCCATATAAAATTCCTGGCTACGCATAATTTAGCACCCATGTAGGCCTACCTAAACTGCGGAAGGTATGAATACACAATACTCAGAACTTTTATAAAAATATTAAAATTTTTGCGTAAAATGTTTCATACTACAATAAGACATTTTTTGTATGGGAAATGTGGAAATGCCTAGCCAAAAAAGATTAATCCATATTTTATAACAACGGTAGCAGCATGTCTAGAGATTTGTCTACCAGTACTCTTCAAAATTTGTATAATTTGTACGGCCAGCGTTATCTTATCTTAAACTGTTTTAGTTCTTCGACAGAATCAAACTTATTTACACTTTTTATTACCCTGTGGCCTCAAACTTTTTTCGAAACGTTGTCTAAATCTCCAAATAGGCTATAGATTGCACGTATATGTAGGTATAGGCCTACTCATAATGACAGATGTACTCACTATGTAAACTCTTAAATGTACACATGAATGAGAACTAAATGCACGCAAATTCAAAGGAATAATATTGAGTGGGAGATTGTCACTCGCTTATCCAGATTAGGGCCCATCTGAGAGAATGATTCTTCAGTCCGCTAACGTTCAGTAGCATTTTATTACACTCAGAAATTACGTATATTATTACTGTGTACTACAGTATTCATAGCGGTTGAGCGGTTAGCTCAGGGGCGATAACAGGGGGGGTCAAAGGGGACCCCGAGCTCCATTTTTTTTGTGTAAAACAATTTTTAAGAATAAATAATTTAACTTTGGTTATGATTTAGAAAAATAACAAAATATTTCTAATTATCCGCAGCAGGACCGATATTAAATATGAACCTTTCTCAATTTAAAAAATGAATTTCTTTTATTAAATTTTCAATGTTTGTTGATACAAAGTAAACATGATCTAGAGTTTCAATTTTAGTTTTCTATGTTCCTTAGTCACCCTCTATGTGTGTAATATTTAAACGTGATTGTGATGGTGGTGTGTTGTGAGGGTGTCTGGGTGGGGGGTCGGGGTGGAAACAAGGGGAGCCCCGTGGGTTTATCTGTACCGGGCCCCACGATTTCTGTTACCGCCCCTGGGTTAGCTATACTTATGCACATGAATCTGTAGAAAACGATGTAAACATTCCCCAAGGAAAGCGTACAGATTTTGAGCGACACGTATGAGGAAGTGCGTACCGACTCGCTCAGTGTCATTACGTAGCAATGAACTATTGCGCAGCGTATTAATCACTCACTGGACGACCTTGAATTTGCCCATTCTCTCGCAGACAGCTTCCAGTTCTCGTCTGACCCGACTCTGCATGAATTTCGTTTTATATCTTCTTTTCTTTTTTTTTCTTTTTTTTAACTATAATGAACTTGATCTGCTAAGTACGAATTGTCGATTCGCTCCGCGCGCAAAAGGACGGGAGTGTGACACCAACAGTTATCTAGTTAGCGCTAGCTATGTTACATTGTACAAGAGTAAGAAGATATATTATAATGGTCAGACACAAAACGCAAAAACAAAATTTGCGAGGTATTAAATTTAAAATATATTTTTTTTCAGAACCACACCGAGTCACACGTCAGCGAATCACTTTTAAACCAAACCATATAAAATTTCATACCGGTATATAGTTTCAAACCCTTACAGAGTTACAAACTAAGTTAAAATGGCCAGCAAGCATATCGTTTGTGCCCTACAACTTAGAGTAGGAAATATATTTTGGTTACCTTAGGTTTAATTAATCAAATTGTGTTAAACAGGGACGATAATAAAGATAAGTCTTTCAGTTTGTACTTGTGTTGTCGATCGTACATTTCACGACCGGGAGCCCCACACGCTTGAAAATAATTTAGAGTTCAGCAAATACGAGTATTAATTAAATAATCTTCTGATCGCTTCTAATTCATTTACCGTTTTGTCCGCTGGGGTTATTTTTATTGCGCCAATGCTACCGCTCAATTTTTTTATTGAGTTTTGCGCGCTAATAATTTTTTGTTTATAATATTTTCTGTAATTGATTGTTTTTAACACGAAAGCTCTAACACATTTATTGAAGAAACCAAATACTAGAATTATTTGTTTAATATTTATAAAAATGTTATTATTATTTCCTAAAACTATTGTAAAAATTAATCTCCATAGTGAATTAATCCACATTCGAATGTCATAGAATTGTTAAAATTTGCAAGCTGCCTTGGTGACTTGCTAGAATGCTTGAAACCTCTGATCGTAGTAATAAAAGTGGGCGTGTAGCAAAAGTTATAAATGTAGGCCTACGTATTTGATTATTATAATTGTTTGTGTCAAATTGTGTGTGTATAGTCCTACGTGTGGGGAGGAGGATTCTAGCATAACATCTAATAGCGAGGATAATATACAGTACGTAGACTACGTACGTCTACACGCGAATATGACTGTGTTAAGGGTCTACATATAGGCCTACATGCGAATATGAAGATAGCTTACATACCTACATATGAATAATATACCACACACACATGGTGTAAGAAGAGATAAAAATTTATAGTAGTCTACAGATGACTGGGCTAATGGAGTGAAACTGTTGGTTAATATAGTAACAAACGAGGACCTACAGAGACAAATATTATAAATCAAATGAAATCAGAATGGATTACCTTTGGAAAGATGAGAAGTATTATGAATAAACAAATACCTACTTTGCTTAAAAATAAAAGTTTTCAACCATTGTTACTTCATGCGATAATTTATAAACCAGTAACGTAAACAATGAAGACGATAATGATACAGAAAACTTCAAAATAAACAAAGCAGAGTGTAGTGTGGAAAGAAATATGCTAGGAAACGCAAGGAATGATAAAAAATATTTTGGAGGTCCAGAAAAAAAGACGACGGCACTTTGCAACATGAAGAAATTACCTGGTTAATGTGAGCTACTAGTAAGCCCTAATTACAGTATTATAGAGAACTACATAAGAATTGCTCACGAGATTACATACAAATATATTTACATTTAATGTGTGTATATGAATATATATTTTCTACATACACTTTTTTATAATTTTATACCGTCTGAAAGTAGCTTATGCTGATATAAACGAGAACAGAAGACCAAGAGATAATCCCATCACTTTTTCGCAAGTTCGAAACTGCGAACACATCACGTAAATTAGACGCCTTAAGCCACTCAGCAATGTGTGCGCGCGCGCGAGCGAGAAACAGACAGATGGCAAACATAGTAATTCAAAAGCGATGCCGTGATGTTTAGCGAGTCCGTAGGTATTCGGTCGGTGGCGACGCGCAGTCGCGACTGATGTCTCGTGTTTTTGGTTCTCGACGAAGTCTTTTCATTTACGAAAGGCATTGTGTTTTCCTGTTTAATTAAATTTGTTACATAACCCGGAAACATTGACATTCGTTGTGCGTATTTCGCCGGCTGTTATATAAGGAAAAATCCATAAAACCGTCATGTACAAATCACGTCAGTACGTACCTAATGAAGTGGGCATACTGTACCTGTCACACGTTTAAACAATGTCACGTACCTCTTCTCCACCCATAACTCGCTTACCGACGTATGAATGGCTATCCAATAAAACAGGTATTTATAATATAATGAAAGTTTCTTACGTTTTTCTATTACAGAACACGCTCTACGGTTGCTGTTAAAGAACATGTCGGTTCACTGCACAAATTAAAGTTCTGATGAAGATATGCGCACAAGGAGCGTGTGGAACGAGTAGGGATCAAATGGAAAAAATAATTGATTTGCATAATGCGATAAATATAAACAGCTAATACATTGTAGGTACACGTGTGTGCGAGTTATAAATCACTGTATCGCACACACATTTCCCTACACGCAAGGTGTGTTGACGCTCCGCAAACATTGCATGTCCTGTATGATGTATGTTTGGAGGTTTTTTTCTGTTTCATATTGCTATAAACATACCCGCCGTGAGGACGGCTGCAAACCCGCAGGTCGAGGCTTAGTCTGTTGTACACCTCCTCACGACACGCCCAAACGACGGTGTTAGTGTTGAAAGGACGAGTATATTTTCTAGAAATTATGAGAATTTATTTGTTTGTGGCTTTTATTACATTTTTCACTTAAATGCCTGTTACGAAAATTAGAATTTATAACAAACATTCAGAGTTACGTTCCTCTTTGGAACAGTAGGCCTATATAAGCTACGCGTATGTTGTCATTTGAAGAGAACGTACTAAACAAACATGTTTAATAAAAATTTCGAACAACGCCACGACAAAAATGGCAGTAGTTCCATCGTTTATTAACGGATGTAGAAGGTAAAAAACGTGCGTTTATAATTGAGTGAGTTAACATAAATTTACATGTCTATAGGTAAATCAACTTACATGACAATCTCAGATCATACTAAAAAGGACAGTTTTTTTAATCCACGAAATATTATATCCTTGCCAAGCTAAACACGGCTTCAAATTATGTGATTAATTTGTCATGTTGGGATTATTTCATGTTTTATTAATACCTGGATCATAGGTTAAAGTACAGATTATGGTTTTTCTTCAGTGAGTGGAGGGAGTAACATTTTCAAAGGCTTTTTATTATGATGAAATGTGAGGTTTATGCGCCTGCTTATATTACTTACACACACACTGCATCCAGAACTATTTCTCCAGTTCGCTCTTGTCTTGGTCTTACCGACGTGAACTCCATCTGTTTTTCTGACACTTGCATTATATTCGTCTTTGTAAAAGTAATTTGGCCATACTTAGGTCATCTTTGAGTTTGATTTGGGTCACCAAAAAAGTGTACTTTGCTAGTTTAGTAGATTGTTAGCAGTCTTTCGATTAAAAGTTAATGAAGAAAGGAAAAAAGTCGTTTGATTTTCACACTAGTACTGTGATTTGGAAAATAGGATTAAACAGGCCACTACAGACTTTAAATAATGCGGTATACATTGTTTCGTGTAGTTTAGGTTAAGAGCCAAACGGCAATACATTTACGCAAACCGCATTTATTCGTGTAAACGCTTTAACGCATCATCAACATAAACAGAAGATTGGTTAACAAATTGTGTAGAATTTCATATTTTTATCTCTGCGGTCGTCTTACAATTAAACTTCACTTTCGGAGAACAATGTCAAAAAGTCGTCCCTTTTTACGAGAAGGCGAATAATAATGAAGAATAGTAACGAAAATAGTATTGAATAATAGTGAGAAGAAGAAAAATAAAGAAGGATAATAAGATTAAAACATATTTTACTAAAAATTATTTTTGTTTTAACAAGTATAAACGCTGCTTGCGACGACGTTTTTACTTTTTCTACGTTTTTTTCGAATAGAGATTTAAGATAAATGCACACTTTATCCTTCGAGTATCAAGCAATATCCACTATATTGATATTACTATTACTACTACTACTACTTCTACTGCTGCTGCTGCTGCTACTACTACTACTACTACTACTACTACTAGTACTACTACTACTGCTACTACTACTACTGCTGCTGCTGCTACTGCTATTACTACTACTACTACTACTACTACTACTACTACTACTACTACTACTGCTACTGTTTCTACTACTGCTGCTGCTGCTGCTACTACTACAACTACTACTACAACAACAACAACTACTACTACTACTACTACTACTACTACTACTACTGCTGCTGCTGCTGGGACGGTCGTTTTCAGAAAAGAATTCAAAACTACGGATCCACGTTCTTTCATGTAGGCCTATATACTTTTTCAGGGTTTTTTTTTGTTTTGTTTTTGATGCGGTTTGACAGTTCGCATCAAAAGTACTTTTAAATCTGACGACTGAACAAAATGCACTTCATGTTTAAAGTGAATAAATTAAAACTTGAACTTCAAATCCAGATGTACGAAATTGCAATAGAAACTGAATGGAAGTGCTCCCAATACACAGTGGATGCAGTACGAAAATATAATTTTATTTTTACCTCGACCGCAACATCTGCCAGATAAACAATTCTAGCTGACCCTGGCGAGACACGTGTATTACTCTGTGATACCAACTGCTTCACAGTTATAATTCACTCTTATCTGGACGTCCATCAGTTTCCACAACTAGGTTTAAGTACGTCCCACTTGTTCGTGCTCAGCCTTTTAACAAAAGCGTACCTTAGTTTCGATAATCATCTCCAACGTCCGTCGTCCATCTCTGACGGCTCTTGAGATAATTATTAAATTTTTACATGCTTCGTACCTACTTTTGGAGGTTTTGGGCGTAAATTCGGTGGCAGGAAAACTAAGGCGACGAGACAATTCACGGGGCGGCTCAACAGATGTCGTTTGGTGGTTCCGCCCGACAGATGCTTAGCGGTCTCTTTCCAAAAAATTTACCTTTTATGTAATCAAATAAACTCGGTTATTTGTAACCAAGCGATCTACGGTTTGTATTCATCTTTATTATTCAAAGTAGCCGCTCGTGCTCATTGTCTTCCCAACACATTTATGAATGAAATATTATGGAAAATAAGGTGACACTTATAGAATCAACTCACGTGTCTGTCATACATGTTATTACATGCGTCTGAAGCTTATTGTTTCCACGTCTCTTTGAGGTGTAACGTTTCCAACTACGGGTTAACAGCGACCGCATAAGAAATTGTTAGCTACTCTTGAAACCCAAATTGCTGTGCACGACTTCCTCAACGTTTTCAGCAGTAACACAGTTCAAATAATATATTCACATAGGTAGATGCGAGATTTTACAATTGCTTGATCAATCTTGCTGCTGCAACATAGGTAGTGTCTTATAGAAGACTGTCGTGGGTATAGAAGGTTGTGAACGTAGATCAACGTAGTGTAGGTAGCGTTAATATTAATGCCTATTGTATTTTTCGGCATACTTTAATTTTCTAGCGTCGTTCATCTTTTGTATATTTTCAACGTTCTCGTTCTTAACGGTCTGATTATGGGATTGGAAAGAAGTTCATACCTTTTTCCAACAGCCCTAATTCCATATTAGGGAATGTTTTATGAATAAATCTGACATTAGAATGCTTAGGTGGACCATGCATGAGATGGAGTATGGGGGCAGGTATAAGGAAGGACTAAACCGAACATGGAAGAATAAAAAGATGAAGTAGAAGATAAATAGATAACTGCTGATGTTCATAATGTTGATTTTTATGATGGAGAAAATAATATGGATTGTAAATAATATATCATGATCTGACACTTGACACAGGCCTAAATAAGGAATTTATGATGTTCCCTAAGGATGTACATAATACATACAGTAGCCAAGGGGGTGACTGCGAGTACAACACATTTGGATAGGTTGCCAATGGAGCCTTGCAAGTAACATCTGTAGCCAGGCGGTACCAGTTCGCTAGTGCTTGCACGTAACATACACAATAGATTGTAATTGGCTTATCTCCTACTACTACAATTCCAACAGTTCTTCCCTGTTTATCATCAGTCACCTGCCACTATTGAAAAATCCTGCTCTAGAACCCCCCCCCCCAGACAAATCTTGATCATCTTGATCAACAAACCCCAATTGACAAAACCAGCTACACCATTGAATCAAACAACTTTGTTCTTCCTTTCCCTGGTAGGTCCTTACATGACACTCCTCCATGTTTTCTGGTTCTGTGTCCGCCTCTTAGTGTTGTGTCCTCTTCCAATCTTAATTGAATCCGCCCTCAAATTCCCCTTTAGCAGAAAGTGTTGTCTCCTGTTTCTTGCATCTCGAAATATGTCTTTCCTTTACTAATCTTTTGCCATTACCTTCTTATTCCTCACTTTATCCCTTCACCTCACCACCACCATTGTCCATTATATCCACGTCTTCAATGCCTCCACCTCCCTCCTCCTCAGTGCTCATATCTTTGCACAGTACACCTTATAAAATACTTAGCCAACTGCTTCCTTAACTCCTTATCAGTGATCCACACTATAACCTCCACCTCATATAAGAGCCTTCCTTCACAGGTGTAGTACCTTATATTCCATATAACAATGCTGGCATAAAAGCGTATTTCATGAGTTAAAGTACATGTATTTATCTATCTCATAATCACTATAAAGCTTGTGTTCCATCTAATATGAAAACCTATGGGACTATTATTATAGTATTAGATCTCAGCAGTATGTACTTTTGTACTTTATATCCCTGTAACTGTATAGAGTTAACTGTATAGATTATTTTATAATTAGATTATATATACTGTATTTTTAGTTTATATTCAGCACTACAAATGTTGGATGAGTGAATTTCACTTGTCCTAATGACAAAAAGGTCATCAGTGTAATGACATATTTGATACTTTATATATCTGAATTGCATGACATCCATTATTCCTGTGTCATTCTACTATGCCATAAGAGAAAATACACCATCGCTTGTTTAATCTGAACTAAATTAAACATTAACTAGTATGCTGCACATATGCAATAATTCTGAAACATTCTGACAAAATAGCTCTGAAACAACACTAGTAACAAGATCTTTGCTCAAGACCAAAAATGTTTAGTAGTCTTAGGATCCAGACGTAATAATTCACAAATCAGTACAGTAATATAAATAGAAGCAAGTGGACATCAGTCGTGACCACCGATGGTTGAATCCAACATTTATTCTGCGATCTGGAGTAATATATCCCATCAAGTGCCTGAGAAATCTCATTTCGGCTGCTTGAATACAACTGGCCTGTGACTTCATTAAAGTCCAATTCTCAGACCCATAGAGAAATGTGGGGAGTTCCATCACCTAGTAGAACTTCAGGCATGTTTCTTTACTCATTGACTTTAGAGTTCTCCTGATGGCCCCGTACAGATGGTTGAATTTATGTAGCTTCTTCACCATGTCATTGTTTGTAATGTAAGACACATCATAGCTCAGATATTCAAAATTATTGACCTGGTCCAGAACAGTATCATCTACAACAATGTTTGCTCAATTGAATCAGTTTCATAAAAGCCACCACCTTGTTCTTCAGAGTGGAGATCTGTAATCCAAAATCCTTGCAGATTCTACTCAGTAAGTACAGCCATCTGCAAACCATTAACCAAGTTCGACGGGATAGCCTCATCGACATCAGCAAACATCAATGTGTCAACTGCATAGTTACCAATCATAACAAGCTCAGAAAGGTTTATCTGCCAATTGTAATACATAAATTAAAAAGAGAAAGCGACAATGAGCTCCTTGTCATACTCCACAATTGATCAGGCCCACACTAGGACTTGTGCTTTGTCTTCCTGTCTCAACTAAGGTTTAGTTTTCACATAAAAGCTTTGTATAACTCTAATAAAGTATTATGGGATCCCTTTCTTTGCCGTTATTGGCCACAGCCTGTCTCTATTCACTCTATCTGCACACTACTAGTTATAAAAAAATGAATTTTTGTCATGTCCCATACTGATACAGTAAATTTTACAGTGCACAGCTCTGAGGTCTGGGAGTTAACTTTCTCCGAGGGATAAAGTAAAAAATGTCAAAAATTGGAAAAAATGTAGTCAAATAAGTAGAGTAATTAGTTGTGTGAGTAGGAACATTTGTAGTTGTAATTTCAGTACACAACTACAGCCATAATGGGTACGAAACTGCTTAGTGTACATTCTGATAGTTGTCTAGTGCCCAAGAGATGGTTTAAATTTGTATTCCACTTGAGGTCATGCCTTTCTAATGAGTAGATAAGAGAAAAGACTTGTTTATTTTCTTGGATTTCATTGTCCATACATGACGTGTCCATTGGTTAACTAAATATAATTAATCCGAGTTGGTAGTAGTATAATTATATTTAGACTTGTTTACTCAGATAACAGTTTATCAAGCTCATTTTTTGAAATTTTAATGAAGTAATTTCCACAGCAACTTCAAAAATTTCTATACCAAAATATTTTTGTTTGCTATTGCTCCCAGAATCTTATACAGATGTGCGTGTTGTTGTACACGATTCGATCCTCATTTTAATAACTGTTCATAATATTAATTTAGTGATTTACTACCATTTCAAAAACAATTAAAATCTGTTAACATCTCCGGTATTTCCTATATAACTAAAACTAAGATTGAACCTGGCATTTGGGACCCAAACTATTTACAAGCGCCTCACAGCCTCTACTGGTGAACTGACTTGTATGCTAAACACAACAAAATTTGTGGCCAATTACATTTTGCACAACCTGTAGCACGATTTCGAAATGTTTGTTTTTGAGGACCTATAGTGCCTTTTTTAGATAATCTTTGAGTTATTTGGTACAAAATATTTATAGACACATACTTACTCAAGGCGAAGTTTTGAAAAATTCATGTAAAATATTCACTCAAACATCTGCAGGAGGGGAACAAAAACTAGTGGCAACTTTCTGTATTTTTATAGTAATGTAAAATGTCATCTTTATTGTTTCATTCCTTTGTTAAATTTTAGATAGCCTATGTATTAATATGACCATTATGTTTCCATACTTACCTTGTCAATTACAAAAAATAAAGAGCAAATAAAACCTCTTTTCTTTTAATTTTTGTAATTTTATTTAGAAAAATCTAAAACCCCACCCAGGATCTTCTAGACCTTCCCTCCCAGAAGGAAATATTGGCATACCCCTGTATTTTAGAATGGAACATTAGTCATGATGAATATGAATAATAAATAAAATATGCTGTGAATATGCTCTTTAAATAAATAAGATTGTCTTAATTGTGTTCACTTGCACACAAACCATTAGAGCTGATACTGAAATATTATTATTATTATTATGTGTATTATTTGGTATTATTATTATTAAACGTTGATATCAGTGTTTTTTTACAGTGACATTGTATTATTTTAATAATAATAATATTGTACTTTTTACAATATGCACACAATCCTATTCAGATTATAACTGGTACCCAAAAATACAAAAATGACATTGCATAGAGCACTGAGTAGTAGTAACATATGCATGCAAAGATCTGGAATCTCCTTAATGGTGACATAAACTTTTGTAGAAGATCTGAGAGAAAAATACTAAAGAAAAAGCACACAGAGAGTTGTGTGCACGTGTTTGTGTGATAATTACCCCCTGCCCATCCATACAAGTACAGAGGTACACAATCACCAAGCTGTGGTTTGGTTATCTGTACAGATTTTGTGTTGTTATAATCCATATATGGATCAAGAAAAAATAAAAAATCAAGAACTTGAAATTTTGATATTAGGCCAAAATATTGTGCTACAAATCAAATATCTCTACAAATGATCTGGTTATGGTATATACACTCACACTGGCTCTAAACATATGACCCATAGTGAGAGGAAGATCAAGGGAAAATATGAGTGTAGGATGTTAAGGAGGATCTGAAGAGACTGTGTGCCAAACTGAAGAGAAGTGTTAAAAGCCAATACGCATTGTAACCTGTAGCCCCAGCACACAAACAAAGTAAGTCCATATTACCGAACAGAAAATCCAAGCCGATTACTGAATGGTCAAAGAGCAGTGGTGTCACTAATTCTTAAGAATTGTGACTTTATATGATGTAAATGATTGCACACCTGTGTCTGTATATCTTACACATAGTTGCTAATGTTCATGTTTGTAGAACCACAACTTGGTATGTATGAACTCTTCCTGCAAAAATGTTGAGTAGAATCCCATTTCTATGCATTTCAACAGCTTTGAATAACAGACAATTCAAGTTTTTTTTGCAGATTATTTTAGTTTTCTAACAAAGTAAATATTTAAAAAATGTATGTATTTTTTAAGAATCATCCTCAAAATATAGGAAGTCAATGCTATGAAAAGTCTTCAAAATTATAGTAGGAGTATGCAGTAATAATTCTTCTTCTCCCTTCAAGCATTAGGCCTGTGGCCTTTTATCCCTCACGGCTGTGGTACAACTCATATACTACCACTACCGGAGAGAAATTATCATCAAGTAACCACGTATGGTGGCGAGATAGCTGATGGAGAGGGAGTTGTGTGTGTGTGTGTGTGTACATGTGCATATAGTGTAAGTATGCCTTTGCTACTTATCTAGTCTAGATATGCCAGACAAGACCACTGTAGTACTTGTCTCCAGAAATAGGTATGGGCAGGCAGGCAGAGAGACCAAGTTATGCCCTTGATTTAATTCCATGACCATAGCACAGCCATTGAGACTGTGAGTCCCAAATTGTTCCACTGTGTCAGTTTGCACAACAAGATCATATTGTGATAAAACTTTATATAAAATAGAAAAACTTAAGTAAAAAAAGTGTTCAAAACTTAAACCTTTAAAGGACTTCCCTGACTTTCCAGGCTCTGCAGGCCCATAAGTTATGCTACTTATGTTCAGTTGCCCAAGAGAATCTTTGTTAAATATTTCTTAGAAGTTATCTTGTTGTTGCATCCTCTTCGTTCACTTATTAATTTAATAATATATATATATACTTTCACTTATGAACTTACTATTGTCACTTCCCAAACGTTTCAAGATGTTGTTTCTCTTCTTCAGTGGGTTGAGTACTAACTGTCGATTACAGAATAACCGTTACGGAATGGAGTGTGTGGTGGGGGTTGATGGTGGGAAGGGGTTGGCGCTGAGGTTCGAATTATGTGTGTGGATCAGTGTGTCAAATAGTGTATGTGATTTGTAATGTATCTGTTCATTTAATATGTTGTTTGGTTGTAGTGTGTGATATCTGTATATTTCAAATTGTTCAGCTGTGTTTAGTTTTCTACTTTTTGGTAAGTAGTGTAATATTTCCATGTTGTGTTCTATGTTTGTGTAGCTGTGGTTTTCGTTATGTAAATGTGTGGCACATACATTCCACATTTGCCACACATTTACATAACGAAAACCACAGCTACACATCATTAATTATTTATGTGTTGTTCAGTTTGATTAATTCTTAATTGTTCAGTTTTTATTTTATATTTGATTTTATTTTCTATTTTGATCACAGTATTTTTATTGTATCCATTTTCATAACCAATTGGTATATTATATTTCTTTCTTTGTCAGTTTCTTGTTTGTTTAGGGGAATTTTGTACATTCTGTTAAATAGCGAATAAAATGCTGCCATTTTATGTTGTGGTGGGTGGTCAGAATGGTTAGAATAAATAATAACAACAACAACAAATGGGCCACATTCACATACATAAATAATAAAATGACAAAACTAACAAAACTATTTAAAAACACAAATATAAAAATAGCATACAAACTAATAAAAATAAATTACAAAATATAAATAGCTCACACAACAAAGATAATACAACAACTAACGGCATATACAAAATTGAATGCCAAGATTGCAATAAATGTTACATAGGACAAACAAAAAAACAGCTGAAAAACGTTATTTTGAACACCTAAATGCATACAAAAAACCAGAAATATATAAATCCAATTTAGCCACACATGCAATAAACACAGGACATGAATTCCCAGACATAACCAATGTAACACTAATAAAACATATACCACACAAAGGCACCATAATGAACATTTGGGAAAATTTACAAATATACAAACATAAAACAGAAAACAAACTAATACCTGAACAAATACAGATCAATACAAAACATGACACAATATTCAAAGCACTCTATAAAAAGTAATTCGTATAATATAAAATGTTTAATGAAAATAAAATGACAATGACGCGACAAACGACGACATGACCTAACCCAAGTGATTGACCAAATAAAAGGAAACAAAAGGAGAAGGGGAAAACCGAAACCAAATAATGAAAATGAAGGAGAAGAAGAAGGAAAATGGAAATGAAATAAACCAAGTATAAAGGAAATGAAGTGAAACCGAATGAGAATACACAGACAAATAATATAGAATATGAAAAGGAGAAATGATACACACAAATATCATAAAGGAAACGAAACCAGTAACTAACCAATGTAAAAAAAATAAGTATTAGTACTGACTAAATGATAAATGTAAATGATAATTGATAAAACCCGATAAATAAAAGTACACTAACCCAAGAATTAGAGTTATATGTAATAAAGAACTCTATAAAGACATGAACTTATTAATAGTATAAATAATATTTGTAAAGAGAGAGATAGTGAGATGGTGAGAAAATAAAAATAACTAAGTGAAACAGAGAAAGTAATGGTAGGGATTACCCACTAATAAACACTTAAAATAAAAATTTAAGAAGTGCAAAAGTGAAAGTGTAAAACCCCCAAAATAATGAGAAAATCTAGTGATAGATAAAAAACTCTTAGTAAATCAGTGATAAACACTAAATGGTTTAAAAGTGAATATTATTAATAAATGAGAATATTGTGAATGATAGGATTAGAAAATCTAGTGATAGATAAAAAACGCTTAATAAATCAGTGATAAACACTAAACGATTTAATGGTCAACAAGTAAGAATTTTGTTAATGATAGTAATTAAAGATAGTATTAAGATTAAATATAAATGAAGGATACGATGTTATTCAGGGGAGGAAGCCCATGGAATGTCAACAGTTAGTGTTACCATGGATAGAAAGTAAAGATAGTAAAAGGAAAAAATATAGTAAAGAGATTAAAAACAAAATCAATAAACACCCCATGTTATAAGGGATAATCAATTAAGTAAGTTTAAATGGTGTGATGATGTGTTATCACCTAAAAATAAATAAGAATGAAACCAATTGTTAACAAACGTTGCTTAATAGCTGTTAAAAAATTGTTCAATTAAATTTATGAATAGGATATGGCTGAAGGAATTATACAGACCATAGGCCTAGATGTTATGTTTTATGTGATAAAGAATAGTAAGTAATAGCCAAATTATTAACAATGGCAATTTAAATAAATAAGAAGGTAAATCAATACAGATCTAATAACACTGGAAAATCAGTTAGGAAATAATTAACAAGCCATGATGTAGAAAATAATAGTAACATACAATTAGTATAAAAACAGATCCAAAACACATCAACAAATAAACAAATCAATTATAATAACAAAACAAAACACATTAGGGTAAAATAAGATGTAATTTGTATAATAAGTAAATATAATCAGTTACTACTTAGGCCTATGAAATGCCTAACTGTCAAAAACAAATAACTACAAATTGTAAAAAATTAACAAGGAAATTAGCAAATCCGAGGCAAGTAACTAGCTAAGGATAATTTGGGAATCATATTAAAAGAAAAATGTTAGAATAAGGACTTAAAATAAGAAAGAAATGTAATTAACAAATATTAACACAATTGTACAAACAATAATACATTACAGAACCGAACCTTATGGGATGTCAAAATAATCTTTGAAAGGAAATACAAACAGTAGTGGTAATATTTAATACATAGGACGAAGACGGAAGAATAAAAGCAATCAGAAGATATACAGTAATTTTGAATAAAAATTCAAAATTGATAACAATGGTTATAAGTCATGATCAACCAATCGGAATCAATTAGTAACCATGACAACTTTATTGGTTACGTTTTTTCCGTTAAATCTTAGTCAATAAGTGACGCTCTTCCAGAACAGACGCCAGGCCGTGAATGACCAAAATTTCAATCTAAAATGTATAAAAAGTAATAAAAATTCAAAAATATGGAAACGTAAGAAGCAGACGAGGAACGAGAATATTTAACTGATGCCAAGGACCAATTAAAATAAATTTTACTGAATAAATTGCTACAACTAACAAGAAAAAGATGCCAGAAGCCCCAGATAATTGAAAATTGACCACTATTGAAGCCCCATTCCATTTCAACTGAACGACTGTTTACATCAAGTCTACTGATTTGATAAGTATTATTAAATTACCCGAATTTCAGAAATAAATTCACTTTAAATATTTCTCACAGTAATATGAACTCTCACTATAAACTGAATAATATTTCTTTCAAAGATTAAGTAAAAAAATAATACACTAAAAATTTGTTAACTAATAAAATAACCTGTTGTTAAATTATGAACTTTTGAAGCACACTTTACTACACTGCAGGAACAAATTATAGTTACACATTATATTATTTAAGTACAAATAATGTAAGGTAGTGTACTTTTTATTGTAATCATTATTAATATTGTCCTCGTAATCACAAGAACCCAAGACTTTGAATGAAAATAACTGTAAACAAACAACACAGTTGCCATCTTTGACTGTATAATTCGTTCAAAATCGATTCGCCAAACCCTTTGAGATATTAGTCTTATAATAATTGTCAGTGCAAATTTGTTGAATAACCAAATATAATTTTAATGTCAAACTGAGTAATTACCAATCACAAATTAAAGAAACTAGTACAGAGTGTAACCATTGTTTTTATTTCATAGGGAAGTGTATTGTATAAATTGTGTATTGTTTAGCAAAGAGAGCGAGAATGACGGTAAGTGCTCACATCGCAAATTCAGCGAACTAACCACTCGATTAAGAAGGTCGAACAAAGGCGGGAGTAAAATTTGAATGCTCCAGGCCATCACAGCTAAGAACACCTTTTACCACACTATTTAGTAATTTAATTGTTTCAAATAAACAATTTGGCGCCACCCGGGATTTATAAACCCCTATTGAACAACAGGTAAGGTTTCCACTCGCGTTGTACTGGTAATGGGAGGATCGCTACAGACATCGTTAGCGCAAAACATAGAAGTAACGACACCAGTGTGAGGCGAACACACCAACACATACACTCTTACAGAGATGTACAGATGAAATCACATTACAATATATATATATATATATATATATATATTGTACTGCTGTTAAAATGCACACAGTACATAATAAGGAGAAAGAGATTTTAATATGATAAATTTTAAAAGAGAAAGGATGCAGATTTTGTATTGAATGTAACATATGTTTTAAAATGTAAACAAAAAACATTGGGAATATCAACTTACCCAGTCAACATAGAGGTCGATTCCTATATGATATAAAACAATATTCAGTTATATGTTCAGAAAATAATATATGAAATTGGAATGAATGTTATAAGAAGAGTAAAGAGTAATAAAATTATAATTTAATAAATAACAAATAGAATTACGAATATTAGAGGTAAAATAAAGATGTTTAATAAGAAATAGAAAAATGATATATGTTTTAATAGGTATATGCTAAACAGATGTAAAGAAATTAGGGAATTATCAAAGTGGCAATTTTGTAAATTGTTAAAAAAAAATTGTATTGTATAGTAATGAAGGAAATTTTTATTAGTTTTCAAATATATTTAATAAGAGTTACATCAGGAGTCTTCAATTATATTCAATAAGAGTAACGTTATGAGTCTAATTTTATTTTCAATAAGAGTAATGTGAAGAGTCTAATTTATATCGAATAGTAACAGCATGAAGAGTCTAAAATTATATCTATTAAAAGTAGCGTGAAGAGTCTAAATTCATGAAATAACATTTGTACATCATCAAGTTTAATGTAATAGGTAAAAGAAAATAAAGTAAAGGAGTTTAACTTGTGATACCAGAGCTTTGATTATAATATTTAATAAATAAATAACATTACGAGAAATATAAAAATATCCTTAATAGAACGACTATAGAAGAGGGAAATCCTGGACTGAAGAAGAGTTTAAGTGGCCATAAAGGATAATTAAGTGTTCCGAGGAGACATCTGTGTTGCAGTCATCCTGGAGAGCGGCATTCAGCGGTGAGATCAATAAGAAATTTGTGGGAAGGAACAGATCGCCAAGCCTGATATTGCTTTTGAAAAAAGGTAAACAACAACCAGAAGTGAACCTGTGGCAGCTGGAAGAATCCAGAGTCGGTCAAGTTACATTAGTCTGGTATTTCTTTTTTACATGGTTAATTATCAAAACACTACATATTAACTGAATTTGGTTTGGTTTAAAGAAAAGAAAATATTAGATACAATCGTAAATACGATCAAACAGCTTAATAATCATTAACCCTGAGAGAAAAAGATTCTTTACATGTACTGGTAAACAAAAAAACATAATAACAGTAGGTACATTTATTAATTGTATTATACTATTAAATAATTACAAGACTCATATAAAAAAAAAACATTACATTAAATGGCTGATCCAATGTGGAGCAGATCTTAATTACAATACCTGTAATTAATTATAGTACATTAAATGACGCAACCAACGTGGTTCATACAATAAATATTATTATTATATCAGAAAATAACTACAGTACAATAAATGGCGCCCATACGTGAAAGCAAAGATTTTCTTTAAGCCAGCACCAAATAACACAATTTTGTTAAATTTAATTAGCATAACAAATTTCCTTGTAATTAAATTAAGTTAAAGATTGTAAAATGGCTAACAAACCAGAGCAACGATATGAATTAAGGAGTAATAGTGCTGAAGAGGAAGAAACTGAAATGGAAATAATAGTAAGGGATGCCCAAGGGGACCAACCAAAGAAATCAACCCAACCAATGGATGCAAATTTTCAGGAGATGATGAGAATTATAATGGAAGGGAATAACAAAAACAACGAAAATTTCAAACAAATGAAGGAAGAAACTAATGACAATTTTAAGAAACAGGAAGAAAAAATAAATGAGAAGTTGGACAAAAACAATGAGAAAATGAAACTAGATAATGAAAATTTATTAAAACAAAATAATGAGGAATTAAAGGAGACCATTCAACAACAAATCAACGGAGTGAATAATAAATTAGACCAGCAGAAGGCTGAAATCAAGTTAACATTGAAAAATTATGAGGAAAAGAACGTTAGACAATCCGCAAAGGTGAAATTGCATATAGAAACAATGAAAGAAATAAGGAATGATGAAAACCAGTCAATATAAACCAAGATAGAAGTCATACCAAACGATCAAATCAGGGAACCAGTAAATCAGAAAATAAAAGGTAATAAAGAAATAGAAAATAAAGAAGATAAAAGTGTATCACTATATAAGGATAAACATAGCAGAAACAAAGAGAATAATAAGTATGTGGAAAAGAAAACGAAGAAGATAGGTAAAAGACCTCCCAAGAAACAGAAAAATACACAGGAAGAATTAGATATGGTTAGGAGTGGGCTGGTTAATGTACGTAATCTCCCAATCGCTAATAACAGAGAAAGAACAGAATTAAAAAATCATAATAAAAACATAAGGAAATTTATATTTAAAATGAATACCTCAGAAAAAGAAAGGGATAATAAAATATCAGCTATATTATCAATAGTTGATATACCAGTGACATATTTGGTTAAAGAACTAGAGAATAAAGTGTTAAAAGTAGGCGAAGATACCATTGAAAATTTGGTGTTCGAAAAATTGCAGTACAGAGTGATCGAAACATATTTCATTAGGACAGAATTGATTGGAAATTCAACAGGATGTCTTGAAATGAGTGAAGACTTCGCAGCAGAAAAATCAGAATACAAGGTAGTAGTGATAAAGTGGACAAGGATAGAATTCATACTGAAAACAATAATAGTCCGGGCGAAAAGGATAACTTATGTATTTGACAATGGATGAACTAAAGATGAAAATATGGAAAGAAGGGACTGATTTTTTGGGTATGGACCACAGCAAACTAATAGAACAAAGATTAGGTTAATTAATAAGACAAACAACATAATATTGAAGTTACATGTATTACAAATAAAAATTTGTATTTTTACGAATTAAAAGAAAGGAAAAGAACCCACCAAATTCAAAAAACGTAAGAACATCTTACAGGATACTTCAGAGAAATTATTTTGAATCGATTAAGAAGAGAAAGACGGTTAATAACAATAATAAGGTGATAATAATGAGTAAAGAGAATAAGTAATTAAAACAAATAAAGAAAGAAATGAACCATCAGTTACTGAATGAAGCAATGGAAGACAAACTTGGCAAGATAATAGGAGTGCAATACAAATGACCCATAAGAGAGAAGGTGAGTTTAATAAGAAGTTATACCCAATACCCTATACCAGTGTTCCGCAACCTTATTGTACTCACGGCACACCCCAGACGGGCCTAGACTCAACACGGCACACCAAAATGTCTGTCCCCTCAAAATCATATGAATCTTAATATAATTACGAAATATTACGTCGTTATGTAATCAATTTTTATTATTATTATTATCATCATTATTGTTATTATTATTATTATTATTATTATTATAAAACAGGAATAGACACATGCATTTATTAACAATTTATTAACTTTAATTCGCTGTAGAAAATAAGAATTTTAAAGTAAATAACTCTACTCATTACCTTCAATGTGATACTTGAGCCTGCTTAGCTGCACACAGATGGCTGATTCGTGGCGGAATCGTTGACAAAACAAGCCTCATTTCTTCATCGATGGATTTGAGTCTCTCTCTCTTTGATGTTTTAATTTCAGTCAACGTCGAGAAGCCCAGTTCACACAAATATGTAGTTGAAAATGGTAATAACACATTAACTGCCATCTCGGAGATAGCCGGGTGCTGCTTATTGACAACCAAAATGTTTCCAAAGGCACTTCGAAAAATTTTAATTTCAATGTTCTGTCTGCATTCAAATCTGCCAGTTCCTCTTGTAAGCCTAAATTATTCGGAAGATGTTTCGAATCCATAATGAATGGATCACGAATCCAGTCAAAATCTTCAACACTCTCTCCAAAATATTTTTTGAAATTCTGCTGCAAGAGTACTAAATATTCTTTAATTAAGTCCATCAACACCTTATTATCGTCGGCAAGGGGCCATACAGTTGGGAACATTCAACACGATCCATTTTCAATTGTCTATATCCACAAATTTAACTTATTAATCAATCCTTGAATCTTATCCATACTAGTCAGAATATTTTCGTTTCTACCCTGCATTTTTCTGTTTAGTTCATTCAAGTGTACGAAAATATCGGAAACATATGCCAACTTAGATACCCATTCATCATCTGCAAATAAATCCGCATACTCATGCCCCTCAATAGTCAAGAATGTAAGTACCTCCTCTTTAAGTTCAAACATTCGCGTTAACATTTTACCTCGAGATAACCATCGTACTTCTGTATGTAGCAGAAGTGTAGTGTGCTCTGATCCCATTTCTTGACACAAAACGATAAAAAGCCGCATATTTAGGGGCCGCGATTTGATGAAGTTCACGACTTTTACTACTTCGTCCATCACAATTTTCAGAGGAGATGGCAAAGACTTAGCAACAATGGCTTCATGGTGAATGAGACAATGGTCGGTTCGTAAGTTAGGATTTACTTCGCGTACTTTACCCACGAATCCTTTCACTCGGCCTGTCATAGAAGCGGTCTGTACAAACACTAACGCAGTCCTCCCATGTTAATTCATTACGGACCACATATTCATTAGTCGTACGAAATATTTCTTCACCGGTTGCTCGCTCGGGTAGTTCTTTGCAAAAAAAGAAATTAGTTGCAATTACATCCCCATCAACATACCTTATGTAGGAAAGAAGTTGTCCGGGACCGCCAATATCGGTGGACTCGTCGATCTGAAGTGAGAACTTTCAACTGCTCTTTATTTTCTCCTTCATAATGTCTTCGATGTCACTGGACATGTCACTAACTCGGCGGCTGATTGTGTCAGCAGAGAGAGGAATTTTTGAAATTTCAGTACCAGCTTCTAGCTTCTAAACCCAGGACTATTTTTACCATTTCTTTACACGCGGGCATTAACAACGTTTCTGCTATTGTGTGTGTTTTTTGGCCTTTACGATAAGTTCGGCTACCTTATAGCTAGCTTCCTGTACTTTCTGCGAAACACGTACCGACGTAGTCATGAGCGTCACTTGTTTTTTATTTTGTTCCAACAACCGACGAAAATAATTCACATCTTTACTTAACAGAGAGGAATGTTTTGTTGACAAATGTCGTTTCAATTTACTGGGAACCATAGCAGCATTACTGAGTTTTTCACCACACACAACACACTCGGGGATTGGGCATGTTTTGTCACCACACAAAAAAAACCCGTAAGATAAATAATTATCACTACATTGCCGGTGAACTACTTTCTGTTTCTTTTTTCCGGGCTCGATGTTTTCACTACTTGCACTCGAGGACGGACCACTCCGTACAAGGAACTTATCCATATCGAAAAAAAAAATAGTTTAATAACACTGTAATAGAAAATAGTAAGACTGGTGTAGCAATCACAATATTCGCACTACTGCAGAGCACAGCTGTGATAGAACTGAACTGAAATACTGTAACTTTTGTCTGACAATGTGTGGGTCCTTCGGCGAAGGAAAAGAGCAATAAAGTTTAAGAAGCGCCGACAAACAGGCACAAATATCAAAACAAGGAAATAAAATAATAAAAGAGAGGTAAATTTTTGCTAATCCCCGCAATTTTAGTTAAAAGCACGTACAGCCAGCCGTACACAAAAAATGCGGTGTTACAAAGAACTCTCTTGAATAGAGTTTAGAACGTTTAGAGTTTTGAACGTAAACTCTATTGTATGATTGGTGCGGGCTGCTAAAAGGCTTGCTAAAAGTCTTACGCGGCTTTCTTTGCGGTGAACACAAAGCTTGCCGCCTGTAACCCATCAAACCGGCCCAATATTTCAGGCGAGAATACAAAAACTTAAGATAAGCAAACTATAACAACAATATTGAGTAAATAAATTACATTTAATTTCTATGAAAATATAACAGTTATCAGCATGTATTAAAGAATAAACAAGCACCTTCTTACTTAAAATCGACAATTAATTTATTACAATAACAGGTAAAAGTTCGCGTCACACCTTTCAACTTGTGACGGCACACTATTGTGCCGCGACACACCGGTTACGGAACACTGCCCTATACAGTAAGAGGGCATATAAAATAAGAAATCGACAAAGGATTAGTAAAAAGATAATTGAAATAAGTCAGTCAAAACACACGAGCCCGTTAGTAGTAATTCCCATGTAAGGATAAGTCCTTAATATTGTGTTTGGATGAGCATCAAATTAATCAGATGATAATTCCTGATAAGGCGTCACCAAAGAATATAAGAATAGTTTTAAAACGTTTTAATAATGTCATTTTTTTAATAATTGTAATGCTGTACCTGGATATTGGCAAATAGAATTGCATCCAGAAAGTATAGAATATGTGAATGGTATAAGTTATCATTTCAAGAGAACACCTTTTGGGCTGGTCCATAATGCGGCCATATTTACAGAATGATTTGACTGAGTAGGGGGCAAGGAGATTTTAGAAGTTATTACGGTTTATGTCGATGATTTAGTAATTGCATCAAATAGTTGGGAAGAATATTGTAATAGAATTAAGAGGGTACTTACCAGATTGGGGAAAAATATAATGACACTCAAGTTGAATAATGTCATAGCCAGTAGGATTAAATTGTGCGGATTTGTAGTAATTAAATACCGAGATGGGAAAGTTAAAGATACATAAAATTTTAATCAGATTCGACCGTATAAATAAAGTAATAATTAAAAGAAAAATAATTCTTAAATGAAGAACAAATGAAATGTATGACCCGAATTGGGAAGGTGAGGTTCAAAAGAAAGATAATGTTTTAGTCATGTTTTTGAGTTTTTTAGCCATGAAATTAGGCACAATTGTTATTTGTATTTATTATTTTGATGTAAAACCAGTTGGTTTAATTAATGTTGTTTTAAGTCATAAATAAGTGTTTAAGATATCGTAATTCATGATAATAATGAACCATATTTGTAATATTAGTAAAAGAAAAAACCAATTTGTTAAAAGAATTTTGTGAGGTACAAATACCTAATTAATCAGATGTTTAAATATTAAGATTAGACTATGTTGGTTATTTCAAAATTTCATCTAAAATTTTATCTGAAATTATGAAATAAGGGATGGTATTATGTACTGCTGTTAAAATGCACACAGTACATAATAAGGAGAAAGAGATTTTAATATGATAAATTTTAAAAGAGAAAGGATGCAGATTTTGTATTGAATGTAACATATGTTTTAAAATGTAAACAAAAAACATTGGGAATATCAACTTACCCAGTCAACATAGAGGTCGATTCCTATATGATATAAAACAATATTCAGTTATATGTTCAGAAAATAATATATGAAATTGGAATGAATGTTATAAGAAGAGTAAAGAGTAATAAAATTATAATTTAATAAATAACAAATAGAATTACGAATATTAGAGGTAAAATAAAGATGTTTAATAAGAAATAGAAAAATGATATATGTTTTAATAGGTATATGCTAAACAGATGTAAAGAAATTAGGGAATTATCAAAGTGGCAATTTTGTAAATTGTTAAAAAAAAATTGTATTGTATAGTAATGAAGGAAATTTTTATTAGTTTTCAAATATATTTAATAAGAGTTACATCAGGAGTCTTCAATTATATTCAATAAGAGTAACGTTATGAGTCTAATTTTATTTTCAATAAGAGTAATGTGAAGAGTCTAATTTATATCGAATAGTAACAGCATGAAGAGTCTAAAATTATATCTATTAAAAGTAGCGTGAAGAGTCTAAATTCATGAAATAACATTTGTACATCATCAAGTTTAATGTAATAGGTAAAAGAAAATAAAGTAAAGGAGTTTAACTTGTGATACCAGAGCTTTGATTATAATATTTAATAAATAAATAACATTACGAGAAATATAAAAATATCCTTAATAGAACGACTATAGAAGAGGGAAATCCTGGACTGAAGAAGAGTTTAAGTGGCCATAAAGGATAATTAAGTGTTCCGAGGAGACATCTGTGTTGCAGTCATCCTGGAGAGCGGCATTCAGCGGTGAGATCAATAAGAAATTTGTGGGAAGGAACAGATCGCCAAGCCTGATATTGCTTTTGAAAAAAGGTAAACAACAACCAGAAGTGAACCCATGGCAGCTGGAAGAATCCAGAGTCGGTCAAGTTACATTAGTCTGGTATTTCTTTTTTACATGGTTAATTATCAAAACACTACATATTAACTGAATTTGGTTTGGTTTAAAGAAAAGAAAATATTAGATACAATCGTAAATACGATCAAACAGCTTAATAATCATTAACCCTGAGAGACAGAGTTTCTTTACATGTACTGGTAAACAAAAAAACATAATAACAGTAGGTACATTTATTAATTGTATTATACTATAAAATAATTACAAGACTTATAAAAAATAACAGTACATTAAATGACGCAACCAACGTGGTGCATATAATAATTATTATATATCAGAAATTAAGTACAGCACAATATATATATATATATATATATATATATATATATATATATATATATATATATATATATAGTATTAAGTATATTAATAAATATAATTTCTTCTGCAAGTAGTTGTATTATAATTTTATCGTTTCAATTCACTTGATGTATGTTTCACTGAATATATCTTTACACCTTTATATCTTCGATATGTATATTATCTTTACAATACTGACATGCTAAGCAATCTTGTGGGTGTGAAGTCACATGTCCAAGAGTATGGAATAACTGACAGCCATTATGTGGTGAAACACAGGGATGTCACAACTTAAATGTAGCATTATAGCCTCAGCAATCATTAATAGCTACTCTCATCTCCTGATTATCCAGATTATTGGAAGGAAACACCATGATTAATCCAAAACTACGAAATTTGGCAACTTTTTCCTGGCTCTCACGAATGTAAAACTTCAAGAAGGTTGTTTTAAAGAACAACAAACTAGTAATATTACATTGACTCAGATGGTAATCTTTACTGCAGAAGAATACATACATTTTTATCAAAATAAAAAACTCAGAGACTTATGTACGTAAAATTCTGAACTTTTACTGAAACCTTAGAATAAATTTACAGTTAACAGAATTTAGTATAATATGGCTTTCACATTAGTGGTTTACTGTATATAGAAGAAATTCATTAAAACATAAGATTAATAATATATAATATTTAAATTTGTTTAAAAACACTTTGTTACCAATTTTTGTTCATTTGCGTTGTCATTTTGCTAATTTGTGCACACCATTTACTCAGAAGTAATTTAGTGGTTACTGTTATCTTTTTTCTCCATATATTTGATCAGAATAACCATCACTGTATTATTTTATTCTCATATAGTCTTGTTAATCCATTTTATTGTACAGTTATCCTATTCTTATCTAACTTGGCTAATCCAAAAATCATATAATCTGTCTTGAATACATTGATTTTATACGCGTACAATAGGATACTACTTTATTCCAAAATGTTTATGTATACATGATTAATGTACATGAGACTAAGTAGATATATTTGAGTAGCACACTAAGATGGAAAGCTTAACTATGTACTAATCAAATGTGAGCTTCAAAATATACTCAGTATTTGGTTATGATGAATGTGATGGTTGACTTCCAGTGAGGATGTAAACTACACTTATATACTGAATCTATAGATAATATATTGTTCATAACTACATTGTTAAGACATTTATATGTCTCTTACACCTAATAAAAGAAACTTCTATGTAAAGATGAGTTATCAACAAATAATGTTACCAATTTAGGTGACTAGTAGTATAATAGTTAAAAAATGATTTCTGTTTGTAATAAAAAGTATAACATTAATATTTTATGCAGGCTATCCGAGTCCCCCCCTTCCAGAACACACACAAACAAACATGCAGTATTTAAAATAATTTTAAATCTAAACTGAAACAATCAAAAAGAAGAATATTTACTTTTGTTAAGAAGTTTTGTATGCTTGTTTGTGTTCTCTGAGTGAACATTTTCTTTATAATTTTCCCACAATTTTCTACTATAATATTAAGGACTTAAACCAATATCATAAAGTCACAGACACTATTAAGACCAGCCAACATGTTTTTTTTTTAGTTGAAATATTTGAAAAAAGTATTGGCTTTATTATTGTGTCTGTACTGTGTCACAGGATTTAGATTCTGATCAAAATAATGATAATTACTTGAAAACTAAAAATGACTACAAGAAATTTGTTATTTTCACTGTTATCAAGATGTCAGACTTACACTATTATTTAGAAGTCGACTTGCTAATGCCTGGGCACACTGCCACTGATAGTCATCTGTTATTAATTACAACCTTTGTTGGGCTACAATAGAAGTGACATGAGATTTTAGCCTCAAATAATATAATTATCCAATGTGACCCACACACATTTCAAAACAATTGAAACAAGAGCTATAATTTACAAACAATATTTATTGTTCAACAAATTATGAGAAACAAGACTAATTGTCAGATACTTCTTTAATTCTGTTTATTTAACATATGCTTAGTTACATGACTACAAAAAATAAATAAAGCCAGTTAATCGGTTTTAGAAAGAATTTATTCTAGACTGAGGTGAACAAACTGGCCAAATTATGATGTGTCTATATAAAATCCATAAAATATAGGGAAATAAGACTAAGAATATATTGCAATTTTACATTTTTACTTCTAATAGAATTCTGACATGGACTGTTATAATTCACATTGTAGTATTATAATGGGCCTAAGCAATGTACAGATTTAAAAACCTCTTCTCAACATGTAAATAATACAGACAAATAATGTTTTTGTTTACATAACTCAAATCTTTAATGAAATTAATTAATTTTCTTATGACAGTTTTCTCATAAATTCCTTTATATATTGTGTCAGTAACTGTGGTCAGTATACAGGAGTTCGTAAAAAAAATGTATTGACATGCAAGTATAAAATAATGCTCAGAAAGACAAATATCTAAATAGTTTCAATCATCTGTAGCGACAGTAACCAATTGAAATGATAGAAGTTAGGGCATTGGTTATTAAAATTATGACTATTAGGATATCAAATATAGTGTTAAATTAGGATGAAGTTAGAAAACAAAACATTTGATGAGTGAGATTAGCTAACAACTAACCTTTAATGAAAAAGAAATGTCCTGAATTCACACTATACTCTTGTTTAATCACTAATAGTTTTGTGTTTCTGATTATTTATTTGGATACACAAAAATTATCACAGAAAGAGCTACAGTGGAACCTCAACATAACACCCCTGTGATATAATGGGACCCTTGATGTAACGCGCATTTTTCAAGCTCCCGGGAAATTAAATAGTTAAACTTGTGACATTTATATAAAGCGCTTTTTGGCTGGTCTGCAGAAGAGCGTTATATCAAGGTTTCACGGTATGTGGATATAATCAGTAAAAACTATAGTCTTTTCTGGTTTCTACCATATACCATACCTTATTGTGTTACCTGTCTAAATCAGGCAATTCTCTTGTTACAGCAATCTCATGCCTAAACTAGGACTCAGGAGACTAAAGACAGGCTGAGCTTAATTATTAAGCTGCAATCTTATAAAGTAAATATAGTATGGAAGTAAAAGTAAAACTACTTACTGGCACACATATAAAAATAACTTTTGAAATAGAATGAGAGGCTTAAATCACAGCACACTATTATAACCCAATATGATACACAGAGTTAAGAGCATTGTTTTTCCTCTATGCTTGGAGAAAACTGCACTCTGTGCCTTGCATACAGAACAAAAAGTATAGTATGCTTGTTTAATGCATCACCAAAATAAAAAATTTTCAGCAATACAAAACGTGTAAAAATGAATTTGGGACTGAATCTTGGGGAAAATTATAAATGAATAAGAAATGTAATAAATAATTACAACAAAATGAAGTTACATATATCACTGAATATAAACCTGTTTGGGTATTATCTTGAGCAAAGTTACAGAAGTCTACCTCATTAGGCTATGGTCACACATGACACTGGTAGCGGAGAGCAAAGTGGAGATTAAAATTCAAACAAACGAAAGAGCTGTTCCATACAATGCAACAGGAGTGTTAACAGGGTCACAGAGATCAGATTTGGTAGCAGGATAGAGATGGAATAGATGCGGGAAACAAAGCTGGTTACTGAGAATACAAATCAGTTTGTTTTTTAAGACAGATTCAAGCTGTTGTATTCTGTTTTTTACATTTAGTACCTGTCTAATACTAGCCTGTTGTTTAAAAATGATTACAGCTAAGTACACCTTACTAGAATTCAGTATAATAAATCAAATGTGTAGTGACTTACAAAATTAAATACTTTTTATAGTTAATATAAAATTTATAAAAAATAGTTTTTGTCAACTGCAATTAAAAACATATTAACTGTAAATTTAAATACACTTACTATTCATAAACTGAATCATAAATCAGTATCAAATCAATGAGTCAAAATGAGTAATTCTGTGGTGAATTTGGTGTTATCCAGCCAGTGGTTTCATTGGATAATCTACATTCCAATAAAGGTAATAGAACAACAAATGTCCTTACTGACATCCTTGAATATTCAACAAATTTAGTTGGATTAGTTGGATATTTTCTAAGATTCTCATACAAATGATGAAATTACCCATAAATTTCTTACTGTTTGTTTATTTCATAGATTCAAATTTTTCTGTGTGCTGTACGTCAATAACACAAAGCTGTTAAAAAAATGTTTAAACTGCAATTCCAGCTAACCCAGAGAATAAGAAATGAAACAAAGAGAATTATTAAACAAGCCCATCAAGACTCATTGGAACGCTTCATAGCCACTATGAAACACGATTTATAATGTAGACAGACTATGGTGTATAAAGTGATGAGAAATTGAATAGATCTGAAAGAGAAAAGATTTGTGTTAATATGATTGAGGAAAATGAATGGACAACCCATTATAGGTAGTTATATTTTGACAGGGCAATAGAAAATGATAAGGAATATATAAGTAAGCCCAGTGGAAAAAGTCTAGATAAGTTAATTATAGAAGAACTCCACACAAGCAATGCGTGGAATGAAAAGTAGAAAGGCACCAGGACTTTATTAACAGAATAAATGCTGAGTTAATAAAATATGGTGGCACATTATTATATTTATGAATTCTCCATTTTCTAAATAACATTTGGATGGAAGACAAAATTCTGAAAGAATGGAGGCGGTCAAAAGTGATTTCGTTATATAAAAAAGGAGACAGAACAGATACATATAACTACAGAGAAATAAGCTTGCTGGACTCAATGTATAAAATATATACAAGAATTCTTTTATATATCAGATTTAACCAGAGATTAAGAGTCATTACAGATGCATCACTTCTTGAAGAGCAAATGGGTTTCAGAAAGGGTAGGTCGACTATGGATGCATTGTTTGTATTACGACAGATAATAGAGAAAAGGCAGGAGTATAACCAGGAATGCATATCGCTTTTGTCGATCTGGAAAAAGCATTTGATAATGTAGACCATCAAAAGTTATGGAATATTATGGTTAGAAGAGGATATCCACAGCATTTAATAAAGTCAGTCAAGAACCTTTACAAAAGTACATCTGTAGTCCTGAATCTGAATGGTAGGCTCTCAGGTGATGTTCCAATAAATAAGGGAGTTAGACAGGGATGCTGTGTTTCCCCAACCTTGTTTAATATATACATTGACGACATGTTGAGAGCATGGAAATCCAGAGTGACTCGGGAATACAGTTTAACAAATCAATTTGTATGGGTTCCCTGCTACATGCGGATGACATAGTTCTTATTCAAGAAAATATGGATGATTTGCAAAGAGTTTCAATTGCATGAGGTGGCGAGAAGTACTCACTGGCAATTTCAGTAAGAAAGACCAAAACCATGGCTTTAAAGGTAAAGACATCTTAGTCCAGTGAGGACTAAGATGGTTAAAAACAACAGCACTTTAGAACAAGTGCTCTCTCATATATAAAACAAGGGACATGACAATCAGCTAGCAAACAACCTTGTTACTACAGCATTTACCAAAGATTAAAGAGGAAATGACTAAGAGGCCTCAAACAAATAATTAGGATTGTAGCTCCTTCAATACTGTATCCCTCATCACATTTACTTAATACTTTACAATAAGTAGACCAGACATTTCTAGTGTTTAATAAAAACAAATTTAATAAGGAGATGGTGGTGATATTAAATGTTAAGTAAGTAAATGTAGACCATGATCTTTACTAAATGTCTAGAAAATGGGTAAAATGAACATATAGTGCTGTTTCATGTCCTTGCAATTGAAAAAAATCACTAATCAAACAAGAGTAGCAACACTTTAAAAACAAAAATGTGTTCTGAACATTGTATAGTCAGATCTTATACTTCACCCGTAGCTATCATATTAAGTTATAGTAGTCCAAAATAGAAAATTATTCAGGTAATATTAGTAACAATTTGTTTTACCTTTATCATAACAATAACAATGTTATTGTTATACTATAATTAGTAATATTTTTTAAATTTTAATTCTCTTGTTTGCATTGTATTACCTTAAGAAATTCTGTTTGTTATAAAATAAAGTTGAATACCACAATCACACTTGATTTTAATGTACATAATTGTTGCATTTGTCATTGAACCTTTTCATTTATTATTATTATCAGGGGTGCAGACAGAATTTCCTTCTGAGCGAGGTTAGATTTATATAAATAAAATTATGAAAAAGTAAGAAAAACTCAAAATTTGCTACTTATTTTATTATAATTTTAAAGGTAAGTGTGAAAAAATGGTTCCATTAATGTATATCTAAAAGTTAACACAGTTATGAACCAATAAGGATGACATATTCCATTACAATAAATAAAACAAACTAAACTAGAAAAGTGGCACATTTACTCTGTCTTCTGCAGATGCTAATAGTGTTAAAGGTTTTGTACAAATTCTGATTCAGGGAGTATCTGTCTATAAATATATGCGGAAAATGGAATGAAATTGGTCTATTTGCCTTTCAACAGAAATGAATCAAAGATTCTTGAAATGGACATTACAGGGCCTCAAAAACAGCACCTCACTTTGTTTTGTTGAAGTTTTCATACAAATCAATTCATCGCTAGAGGACCTCTTGTAAATGACATTCTGAATGTTGCATTTGGTTTTATGTTTATGAAAGTATGTGAATGTGTTTTAAGTGTTTAATTGTAATTTGTTTTCAAAATGTAATAAAGCACTAAATTAAATAATCTGAAAATTATTAAATACGGATCTAAAAACTGTGTGTAAATATAGGTACTTCATACAAGTTTGAACAGAAAGCAAAAAGTGTTACAACATTTTTACTTCCATGTTCCATAAGGAAATGGAAGTATGGTCATGGCAAAAAAAATCGTGTTTGAGATAATGGTAGATTCTGATTGTACTACCATCAAAACATGAAAAAAAGTCATTTTTCGAAAAGTGTCTGTGTGTGTGAATTTTTCTATGTCAAACGATCACTGCCACAAATTCAAACAGAATCAAAAATTTTTTTGCATACAATTCTGAATTGTAGAGGACTCAAGGCCTATTGATTTTGGTGAAGATCGGTTAAGGGGAAGGGGTAGTTTGCCTGCAACCTTTTACGTTTTAACAAGAGTAAAGTGCTTAATTTTGATAAATAAAGTATCCTTAAAAGAAGGTCATAATAATCCACTGTAGAAAGGTAGATGAAATATAAATAAAAGGGTTGTTGAAGGGGGGGAGTAATTTTCTATAAATTAAAATGGTAGTTGATGAGGGAGGAGATAATTTTTTATAAGTTTTATATGTGTAATACGTTATTGACAACAAAGAAGTAGTTTCTATGGAAACATTTCATTTCACTTTAACAAAATTCTAATTTTTTCATTTAAATTAAATCATGTATGAGAGAAAATATATCGTTCGTGGCAGGCAAGCATATCTCAATTATGTAATGTTTACGTTTCCATTTTATTATTATTATTACCACAATAAAAAGGCAGGCAAGACACACACACACACACACACACACACACACACACACACAATTCGCATTATTTCTGGCCTCACTCATGTTTATTTTCTTACATTTGCACGCTTTTTAAATGGAAAGCGTTCATCAATTGTAAAAGACTGAAGGCCTGTTGATGTTGGTGAAGATCGGTTAAGGGAAAGGAGTAGTTTACCTGCCACCTTTAATGTTTTAACAAGAGTAATTGTTTCTATGACGAACGATAACTGCCGCACATTCAAACAGAATCAAATAATGTTTTGCATGCATCACTGAATTGTAGAGGACTCAAGACCTATTGATTTTGGTGAAGATCAGTTAAGAGAAAGGGGTAGTTTACCTGCAACATTTATGTGATAACAAGGGTAATTGTTTCTATGATGAACGATAACTGCCGTAAATTCAAACATAAACAAATAAGTTTTTGCATACGTCATTAAATTGTAGAGAACTCAAGGACTGTTGATTTTGGTGAAGATCGGTTAAGGGAAAGGGGTCGTTTACCTGCAACATTTTATGTTGTAACAAGAGAAATATTTTCATGACAAACGATAACTTCCGTAAATTCAAACAGAATCAAATAATTTTTTACATATATGCCTGAGTTTTAGAAGACTCAAGGCGTGTTGATTTTGGTGAAGATCGGTTACGGTGAAAGTGCAGTTTACCTGAAACATTTTTTGTTGTAACAATAGTAAAGTACTTAATTTTGATAAATAAAGTATCCTGATAAGAAGATCTTAATAATCCACTGTAGAAACGTAGATGAAATATCTATACATGTAGAGGCTAGTTGAACGGGGTGGGGGTAATTTTCTATAAATGAAAATTATAGTTGAAGGGGTAGGGGATAATTTTTATATGTGTACTACATTATTGGCAACAAAGTAGTAGTTTGTTGTTAAAATTCCTTCCCGGGCTGTTTGGCCGTAGTCCAATGTTTTCTGCAAAACCAGACATTTCTGCAGTGCTGTCGACTGCCATCATCAGTGAAAATTGAGTGCGATAACGTGTGGTGGTATATGTTAGTGACCACAGTACTGTGGTTAAGGCTGAAGCAATAAGTGGAAAGAAGTAATTTCTAAGGAAACATTTCATTTCGTAAATGATTTTAAATATAAATCTTAGAACATGGAAGTCATGTATGGTTCTCCATACCGATATTTTTTTATTTTATCTGGTTGTATTGAAGTTTTAATCCTTTCTTCTCCGAGTCTAATAATGAACTCTATTTTTTTTATGTAATATTTTGGTTGTCAAGGCAAAAGGTATATAATTCCTATTGGTTGAAAATGTTTTGCATTGTTAAACATGGCTACTGTTTTTGATACAAATTTAACAAATATCTTTAAATTAGTATAATCTTTTTACACTATTTTTAATCCCAAAGATAATAACATCATTGTCTTGCATTCTTTACATAAATTAATTTGAAATGAAACATGAATGATTTCTGTCCAGTACTTAGAAAGTTACAATTTCAACAATTTTGTTTTCTTTCATTAATTAATTCAAAACTAATTCTTTTGTATACATTTTGTTTCTCTAAAACTATATAATCAAACCTAACATGATAATATACATGGTACCATTAATTTCTACTGTTTTAATATCTAATTTTCCAAAGTCCTTAATGTTACTATAGGCTTTTAAGGCCTAGTGTTTCTGACTTTCTTTATACATTTATTATAATATATTCCTTTGTTTTTATTAACCTTACACACCTTACAATGCAAATACAACGAACTAAATCAACTAATACACAACATTTGATTAGTCATAATCACTTTCAAACATAATATAACTTTTTAAACATTTTATACAAATACCATTGTTCAATACATAACATACACTCTTTATTTTACTAATAATTCATTAAGCATTTTTTTACTTTTATATTGTTTTAAGTATTTCTCAGTATATCTTATCCCTTCTTTTATTAAGTATTAGTTACTCTTAAAATTATATTTTGTTTCTACTACTGACTTCCAGTTTGTATAACATTCATGGTTTCTATACACTCTTTATTCATAGCACTCACTGTTCATATTCCTTTTATTCCCTTTAAACTAATCACATATCTGAACTTACCATTAAACATTGTACATTTATAATAGTTTTATTCTTTTATATTCTATTAGCATTACTGTCATTGTCATTAACTAGTTTACCTCTATATCCCTAGAGTTTTACATGAAACGATTATTATTTTCTAATTCAGATTTTATATCTACAGCTTTGTATTTCCACTTTTGTTTATCATATACTTATTATGTGAAAAGAGGTTGGGGAATGATCATAATGTAAAATCTGTTTTTCACTCACACCACCAATCAATTGGGTATTGTCTTAGTCTGTCATTGTATAGTCCATATGTTGATATTGATTCTATTTTCTAAATTCTATCCATCAATTCTTTCGTTGTTTATAATGGTAATTGTTTTATCGTTCCGTTACCTTATGTCACGTTACAATATATATAGACACATTCTGTATATGTAATTTAAATTTATATTTCTGATCCCACTATCTCAAAAGTTGAAATCAGACATATAAACAAAATACCTAGCCATCCAAGTGTTGTTTTTGAATGGAGTGTATATAGTCATGGTGTGTACAGTTATAGACTTATAGATTATCTCGCTGTATGTACACACCATGTTTGCTGTATCTATACCTACAAGACATCAAAACCTACAGTTTAATGTAGGTTAATACCTAAAACCTTCAAGTATTTAGGTGTTACTACACAAGGAATCCTACTTGCTGGTTTCCATCACCTTGTGAGGGGAGAACGATTGTCTAGAAACCAGACTGTGTTTCCCCTGCACTGGGAAATGAACCAAAACAGTGTGGAGTCATGAATTACAACTAGTTTAGTTACATAAAATAACATTTGGTAGAGAATTAGCAGATCAGTGGGTATGGCACTTGTCTACTAACCTAAAAGCCGTGGGTCATTTCTCAGTTATAAAATGAAATCAAGGTATGCTGTTCAGACCCTATGTCAACTCAACCTACAGAAATGAGTACCTAAGGTAATGCTTAATGTAACTATAGGTGACTAAAGTGTAGTGTTGGCCTCATTGACTTTCCTGTAGGTATGTCATGTAGCTCAAATAGTCAGCCTACCTTGCTTCTCCTAAACAATTCCTGTAGTACAAAAAGAGTCTATTTTTATAAATTACTTTTGTTTACACAGTAGTTTTATTGTTATGAAATTTGCATCATTAGTCATCTATTATACTGATATAGTCTATAAATAATTACATATAGGTCTATATAAATAATTATGAAACAATGACTACTTATCAATTTAAAAATGTTTGTAACAAAAATACATCACACACATGTGTATGAAGAATAATGATATTGTTTTTATGAATCATAACCAAATTCATTATTGTTAAACGCAAGCATATTCACACAAGTACATAAACGTACACGTGAATAAAGACGTGTAATTGGTATGTATCAGGAACATTGTATGAATAACAGATGTGCGTGTGTGTGTGTGTGTGTGTGTGTGTGTGTGTGTGTGTGTGTGTGTGAATTTCATGTGTTTTCATATTGAAGTGTTATATTGTGTACATCATGAAACTAACTATGAGACTTAACGTTTCCTAGAATTATTCTCCAGGAAACTGACAAATAGTAATTGTAAATAATACTACATTTTTGAAGCAGTGATACTACTCTTCAGTACTCTTAACACTGATGATTACACCCAATATGCATTAAATTATCATGCGTTAATTGCTTAGAACTATCAAATATTGCAGTGTTTATTAACATTACTGGATATAAAGGATATTAATATTTTCTAGAATCTAAATATAATTATTATTAGATAATAATACAATAAAAACCTAGTCAGTGATAGTGGCAAAGAGAAATTGGACACACAATATTAATTTAAATAGTCATAAAATAGAAAAGTGAAGAAAAGTTTTAAACATTTTGACTTGGTAATTGAACAAGCAAAGTGAGCTCTCAGTTTTAACTAGACCATTTGGCATTTGTCTGTCTGTCTATCTATTTAGGATATGTCTCTGATAACTTTTGAATGCATGAACTGATTTTCATAGAATTTGGAACACATGTCCATACTTTACCCTACATAACCATATTGTGTTTTAGACTGATCTCCTAAAAAAAAAGTGGAAGATAAAAGTATGAGGAGATCCAAATTTTGAAAAAATCACAAAAGTCCCTGTGGGGTATCAAATCAAAGAAATTTCATCCAGAATATAACTTTAGCATTGATTTTTGAAAATCTCAAAATTTTTGGACGTCAGAGGCCAAAAAGTGGGTGAAAAGTATGATAAAATTCCAAAAACTCATGTGGAATATCAAATTAAAGAGAATTTTAACGAGAATATGAATATAGTGTACAGTTTTAGAAATTTCAAAATTTTCGTTTTTAGGTTAGGGTCCAATGATGGGATCAAAATTTTTTTTAAATTTGTAAAAAACTAGTCGGGTGTCAGACTAAAAGGAATGTTAACACAAATCCAGTGTTTGAAAGTTTTAGCATTTATCATATAAATGCTCTACAATTGTTACTTTACTAACAAAAAGTTGTAGGGTAAATGGGATTTTCATAATTTTTCTGATAATTATTTAATATCAAAATGTATCCAATAATAAATGTACTTTGTTCAAAATAGTGAGCACTTGGACAAAACATTAGGAAGACAGAGAAAAACTGATTGATACACTGGAAAAATTATTGTATTTCTTGTTATGTAAGATGCTCGTTTGTATAAGATGCACCAGAGATATATCAATCATTTCTGTACCAAAATCTCAGATTTTAGTCATCTAAAACAAAGTCACATTATTGTCATAATGAAGTAGATTTTAGTCATATAAAATAAAGTCTCATTATCATCATACAGGAGCAGTAACTTTCATTTCTGTTAGTACTCATAATTTAGGATATATTATTTTGGTAGATGTTTACATTTTCTGTATATTATAAACATTTAGTAAGAATATGTAAGTGAATAAAATCGTTTAGATACATTTCTTAATAAAATAATAAGCTTACAATATACAGTAACATACAAATTAGAGTTAGGCCTATATTTAGCAAGTAATTATACAAAATCAGGAAATCTTAATCTGGATTAATTTAATGTTAACTTTCTTATGGTCTAGTTTTCTTCTTAACGTTCTATACTTTCAGGAATAATATCTGACATAGTTCTTTCATCACAGTCTTCATAAATTATATGATCTTCACTGGATCAATATTTATTATAACCTAAGGCCTGAATAGTGATTTTACTTCTGAAACAGCTGGTCATTTTATTGCTCCTTAAATAGTTAATGGTACGGTGTTGGTCATCATCCACCTATACCACTCCTTTCACCTTTGAGTGGCTTGTTGACGGATATGTCTAGCAGTTTTAATTGCAGCGTCAGTTCACCTACAGCCACATCCCGTTTTGTCATTCTGTAATGTTTCAAGACAGTTTTTTTTACAGTGAGGTTTCCATTGATCACAAACAAGGACCACTTTCTTCATAAATAGAGCTCCTTAAATTTCAGCCAAACATTGTTAGTCCGCACACATACACCTGGTTCATATATTCATCCTTACGTTACAACTGTGATGAAGACTTCCTTACTGTGGCAACATAAACACCGAATTCATTAACAAAGGAATGATGGATATTTATAAATATTCTGTCTTTACTATTCTGTACTGCATTTCAGTTAAAATAGCAATTCTATAACAATATTGCTCTTTCATTCATTATGTTAGATCTATGACAGTAGACAAGACAACTTCATGGTTCAAGATGCATTTGGTGTATAAGACACATTGAGGTTTTGAATTTGATTTTGATTTTGAGATTTTCAGTGTAGAAAAATATGTCTTATACAATGAGAAATATGGTATGTCTTTAGGAAAGCAGAAGATAGTAAAAGGTTATTAAAACTAAATAATTTAAGAAAGTATAGATTATCAATTATGTGTTGAATTGGATCGTGAGTGCTCTATGAAAGATTAAATTAAGGATTCATGTAGGGCAGATGAGACATTTAAGGAAAACAGGTGAATGGAAAGAATAAGAAGTGAGGTAATAAGAAATCAGTTTGGCATAAAAACCTGTCATAGAAAAAATTGTAATTTGGATTAGGCCAGATTAATGAGGACAGAATCACTAGGAGAGTACATGAAACTAGATTACAGGGCAGAAGCAGAAGCCCAGGAGGTTTGCAGTATAGGGAATAAAGGATAAAGCAGAAAAGAGGGATATCAGTGGGAAGGTATAAGTGATGATTCAAAGCAGAAGGGTTTGGAGTGAAAAATGAAAATTAAGAATTTTAAGGACTTGAGTATAATTTATGAGTTGTATAAATAATACAATTTATCTAGTGATTTGGAGTTTGGAGGTTCAGTTATTGTTGGCATATGTACAGTCTTAAGGTAATTTAATATTTGGTATTTTTTTGATACTGTATTATTTTATATGTGATGTGTTATTAATACAGTAATGGTATGATAAGGTATATGTTAACATTTTTTAAATATGGAGTACAATATGCTTGACACTTGGATTAAATAAAATAAAATAACATTTTAGGGGTCATCTCTGAAGTTTAAGTAAAGATTGTAAGTAAATCATGTATTCCTTTCCCTTTTTAAAAAATGTCTTGTATATCTTCACAAGATCAGCTTAGGACAATTAAATGTTTACATTAGTAAATGTTCATACTTGTCCATTGTGTTACAAACAGTTTGTTTAGATAAAATTGTTTGGTCAATATTATTTACCTTTGGAATCAAAATAATAAAATGTGAAATGCCTTTTAAATGGTATCAATGGTTACCAATTACTATTATGTAAAATCAATACTGGTAATATAGACATACTGCAAGTAAATACATTGTTTCAATAAGTAAGTAGCAGAAAGTTCATTATTTTATTTAAAAATTTAAATAGCCTAGGACAAAACCATTATATAGTGCCCCAACTTATAAAATTTCTTGCCTTCAGTATTATGACTTTCCTAGTTTTTGATTTTAATTTCACATATACAATGTGTGCCAGTGTATGAATTACATGTGTGAAGTACATATTTTATACCAATGTAGTGACAAAATTATCAGATATGTGTAAGTTGAAACTTAATTACTTTAAACTGTAATTGATAATAATAAAAAACATTTTCATTAACATTTTTGAAAATTTAACTGTAATTATAAAAGAATATGTTTTACATTATTGCATTAGCCCTGAATTGTAAATAATTTTTTTAATGTTCTATGACTGTATTACTTTTATTGTTTTCTGCCCTTTTGTTATTGTTGTTTCTCAGAATTTGTATGTAAATTCAAGTTCCTCAGACTTTATGCAAATGGTATAAAGAATCAAGGTTAAACAAGCTGAGAAGAACCTGGTGGAGTTTTCTGCAAAAATTGTGGAAAGTAATTGCTCTTTGAAATTGTTGTTCTTGGTTTTTAGAACCATTACTAAATATTACTGACAGAAAAAAACTGTTCAACAATGAGTCATTTAGTCAGTGACTCATGAGTGCTTTTAGTAACCATTATTATTTGGTGTAGCAACCTTCAATTACTATTTATTGAAAAAAACTGATTGTCATATTACTCACAAATTGCTTCCTATGTCACCACACAAGTAAACTAGACTATTAGTACAGTCATGAACTGTGTCACCTTATATTTATGGTGATAAATATCTAAGCTGTAGGTTAACGTCTGTGGTGCATTAAAAGAGGCACCAAACACATTATAGCATTCTAAAGTTTTACTTTTTAGATTATTTAAATATTTTTTTACTTTACTGTACACATTTGTTTTTACTTCTGCTTAAAAAAATATTGTATTCACATTTTACGGCTTATGACAATCTTGTCCAACCATACATAGACATTACTATTCGTTTATTCTTTTGTAAAATACGTATTCTTTTATAATGAATTTCACATTCATTAACATTTATAATGAAGTAAATGTTTAAATAATTTTAAATAATTGATTTAAACTAGGAAATTAGTACAAACTCTTCGTCTTTTACAGACACTGATAGTGTCAATTTATAAGTTACTTTTTTAAATACAACTATTTCATTAACGACTCGGAACAAAGTTTTTTATGATTAAAAACATAAAGTTTTACCTTACAACCTGAACTGGTTTTCACTTTTAAAAAGCTTCTTCAGAGGTTCAGGTTGTAGGGTAAAACTTTATGTTTTTACTCATAAAAAACTTTGTGTTCCGAGTCGTTAATGAAATAGTTGTATTTAGTTAAGTAACGGACACGCCATGGACAACGAAATCCAAGAATTTACTTTTTTAACTTCCTTACTCAGAACATATCTGCAATATTTACACAAAATTGAATTGAATTAAATCAGACTACTCATTTTGTCACAGAAATAAATAAAAGATTTTCATAAATGAATACTACAGGCCCTCAAAAACAAACACTTTCAAACACGCACTTGGAGTGCGCAAATTTCGTTGAAGTTGCCATACACATCAGTTCACTAGTAGAGGTTATGGAACGCTTATGCGGGTTTGATCCACGATTTACGAAACGAAGAATACGTTTTTAGATTTTATAAATTGATCAGTGTTCAAAATCCTAAAAAAAAAACACTAAATTAAAATGCTGAAAAATTATTAAATACGGTTCGAGAAACCATGTACAACGGTAGGAGATGTGTAAGTTATTAGATTTGAATGGTACGCAAAAAAACTATTTAATATAGAAACTTATTAAACACGTTTAGAAGACGCTGGGGAAAAAATTATTTCTGTATAAATATCGTAATCTGGGCTGGAAGGTTTCCTCTTTCCTACTCGCTTAGAGAATGTAACCTCAAAAATTAGGATACAAATTTGAACTATCCCTAAATCTCAGTAAAATTATTTTCTGGACTGTTGGGCCGTGGTCCTCTTCTTGTAGAGCCAAACGTTTCGACTGCAGCTGCAGCAGTCATCTTCAGTTGTCTTCTGTTCTGCTCCTCTGGCGACTACATAACGATGCGACTGCAACTGCGGCAGTCATCTTCAGTTGTCTTCTGTTCTGCTCCACTGGCGACTAAAAAACGATGCGACGCAGCTGCGGCAGTCATCTTCAGTTATCTTCTGTTCTGCTCCACTGGCGACTAAATAACGATGCGACTGCAGCTGCGGCAGTCATCTTCAGTTGTCTTCTGTTCCGCTCCTCTGGCGACTAAATAACGATGCGACTGCAGCTGCGGCAGTCATCTTCAGTTGTCTTCTGTTCTGCTCCACTGGCGACTAAATAACGATGCGACTGCAGCTGCGGCAGTCATCTTCAGTTGTCTTCTGTTCCGCTCCTCTGGCGACTAAATAACGATGCGACTGCAGCTGCGGCAGTCATCTTCAGTTGTCTTCTGTTCTGCTCCACTGGCGACTAAATAACGATGCGACTGCAGCTGCGGCAGTCATCTTCAATTGTCTTCTGTTCTGCTCCACTGGCGACTAAATAACGATGCGACTGCAGCTGCGGCAGTCATCTTCAGTTGTCTTCTGTTCTGCTCCTCTGGCGACTAAATAACGATGCGACTGCAGCTGCAGTCGAAACGTTTGGCTCTGTAAGGAGAGTACAACGGCCGCATCAGCCCAGAAAATAATTTTACTGAAGGTAACACCGGCCTGAAAGCTGTAATGTTATGATGATGTGTCCGTAAACTGCCAGAAAAACTAACAACGTTTACACGAAACGATTTCGTACTAACAGGGTGTACAGCGAATATTATTTATTCGCACTTACGTAGGTAATTAACATAATTATTTAAATCGACTGATGTGACTGCAACTTTTTACATTTTTGACATTTAATTTTTTTCTATGTTCTTCTAAGACGGACGGTTAACCCGCCCAAACCCCTCACTGTGACACTGGTTTATACTAATTAATTTTCTCTTGATAAAAGTCTTATGGGTGTCCTGTATACAGAAGAGAAATAATTACACCAGCTCATGTAATTGAAGTTGTACTAGTGACGTTTTTTTACGAATTTAACAATATGTAAAACATATTAGCTTCAAAATAACTTACAGATTTCATAAAATGAGGAATGTAGATTTTCTTATGGTTGTTTTACAACAAAATATAAAATTTTAATTAACCCATTTGCATTTAAATACGGGACCACATATGGATTTCAAAAAAATACGTAAATTGTATCGTATTGAAAATTAAGATCTGTGTGACTTGTAATGTTGACACACACGTATGTGGAAGATCTTTACCGCCGATTAGATGTTAATTTACTTGGAATTAGATTTTCATCGCGGTTGACTCACAGGAAATTCCCAGTAATTTATACCCCCAGCTTGTGACTCCTGGGGAAATCCTTCACTCCTGACTATATCCATAAATAGCTCAGTCACACATGCGAACAGTTAATACGTGTAGAACCTTGAGCCCCTGACATTCGTGTTGCCTACAATCGGAATATACGTAAATTTATAACATTGTAGCTGACACACTTCTTAGATCCCTTGAGTATAATTTTAGAAACTAACGCATATACAGGCCTACCAATTATTTCTCATTATCATTACATCCGTGTAATCAATTCATTTCTTAGATCGATATACCTTAGCAGGCTGTTTATTATTATTAACTTAGAAAGTACCTGAAATTTCTTTTTATATTATCTTTTCAAACTCGTATAAGACTTTGGGTAGCGTAACGTTACGTTAGCTCTCCGTCTGATATAAAGGAGTGTTTGGTCCGACTCCATCTACAGGTAAGATAGATATAAAAAATCCACAAAGACGGAGTGAATAAAGACTTGTTAGTTACAAGCGCAAAGACAACATCGAACACGGAGTTGAGCAACAATTATTTACAGAAGACACTGGTCATCAGAGGAGCACATTAGTTTAGTCAGCCGACGCATTCTGTAATCAAGAACTTTAGTTTACTTGTTAGTAAGGATGGAAGTGAAGAGATGGTAAAGAGAGTTTATACAGACCGAAAGATAATTATCATTTTTCGACTTACCATCCCGGTCCAACTCTACTAGAAGAAGGGAAAGTGGAAATGTTTAACTAGCCGATCCCATTGTAGTTTTTCGGGTATGCAGTGGAAAAATTCCTCTCACCCGCCAGAAAACGTTACTGAGTGAGAGGTTGAGGTTTCCCTGACTTATGGAAGCAATGGTATTTTGACTTTCATGTGGGAACTCTCGGACTTTGTCCAGAGGGGACTTCGATAGCGTGGCGCTGCCGGTTCACAGTGTTCAACAAGCTCATACGTACCCTGCAGTCGGGCTCCAAGCTTAGTCCCTCCCTTTCACGATGTTATAGCAAAAGCTGTTTTCACACACGCATATTGTCACCCCTGAAGCAATTAAAATCATTGTGTACAGGGTAGTATTTCGAGATATGACCCACAGTATTTCCTGAGTTTACGCTCTGGGCTACTAATTCCAATATTTGTAACATAGTGTTTGACGAAATATGTAAGACTAATAATAAGATATGATAAGTATGATATAATAAGTAATAATAAGTACTAATAAGTATGATTGTGTCTGTGGAAGTCTAAAAGTGTACTGATTAGACCAGTAGGTAGTAACATCGCTTATTGAATTACTAGCCATCTCACCTGGGAGTACAGAAATCTAGGCAACTTCACTCTGTGTGCGAATACTGTCTTTTTAACGAGCTGTTTAATAAACAGAGGGACAAGCAGGGAATTACCGTGTTCAGAAAACTAACGCGTCAGTTATTAAACCCACTAATTTATTTTGTGTATTACAGGTAGCAATCAAGGTACTGAACAGAGAAAGAACCGACCTTTACTTACAGAGGACACTGTTCAGAGAGGCGCACTTGTTGAGTCAACTGTCGCATCCGAATATCGTACGACTGTTCGAAAGTTTCACGGTAACCAGACACAAATAATTCTGTACAGGTTATATATATCGTTGTGCACTAAGTTTTTTAGAGCTGAAAAGGTAAATTTATGTATTTATAATTTTAAGTTAGAAATAAATATACCGTGTACCAAATGAATATAAACCGTGAAATACTTTACCATATAACAGTGTAGACCTACTATATAGAAAAGGACTCACGTCTTCATATGTTCTTTGTGTGCGGAATGGCGCATACATGGGACTTATTGTGCAATAAGCAATAAGTACATGGGGGACATAACAGTTGACGTTTACACACACGCACACACACAAACACAGATCTATTCAATCTCACAGCTTGCCACACAGCTTGCTGAACTAAGGATCTGACACTGCATAGTAAGGACAATTCTGCAAATAAATAAAAAGGTGAACACAGAAGACGTACATATCCAACGGGGCGTAAGGAACAGTTGTATAATGTCCCTACTGCTATTTAACATCTATTCAAAATATATCTTTAGGGAAGCTTTGGAAATGGAGGTGAATGGGCAATGGATAAACAACATCCGATCTGCAGATGATATGGTCATTTTTGCAAACAGTCTGGAAAGTTTGCAATGCTTTATGAGTAGAGTAACACTACAGCAAGACCACAAACACACACTTGATTTTAATGTAATTAAAACAAAATTTATGGTCATTAGTATCCTTAGGTGTCATCTCGCGATCGATCAGAAGCCTGTGGCAAGTGTACACAAATACACATATCTCTATTCTCTATACCATCGTAAACAACCAACGGGGCAGCGCTGAGGAAATAATGTCTCGCGTTGGAAAAGCTAGGGATGTCTTCAACAAAATGGGAGAAGTTTTCAAAAGTCGTGGTTTAACAATGACCACAAAGATGAGACTTCTACGTCGCTGTGTGTTCTTGACCTATATTATGGACTCTGACAGAATCACTCAGTAAAAGATAAAAGATTAGAAACCTTTAAAATGTGGCTCTATCAAAGGATGCTGGAGGTGTCCTGGATAGACCGTGTCAAAAATATAGAGATCCTTCAAAGAATGGAAATGAACAAGGAAGTTTTGATGATTCTAAAAATAAAGTAGATCCTCGGTCGCATTATGAGGCATGGAAGCAGATGTCGCCTACTGCAGTCTTTTCTACAAGGAAGGATATCCGGAAGGAGAGGTGTTGGTAGGAAAAGAATCTCTTGGTTAGGAAGTCTAACAATATTTGGACCCCAGTCAGCAACGGAGCCATTCAGAAAAAAAGTCTCTGCAGGGAAAGAACATCCAAGATGGTTGCCAAAATTTTAAACTGATGGGGACCAGAAGAAGAAGGTAGGTGAATTAATATACAAAGGTACAATCTTACCTATTTTTTATTTTCCGTCGTGCGACTTCGTATATTCTTATTTATAGCACTACGCGTGTACAGTAGCGCGATAATTTTGCATTCATAGGTTGGCTAATCTGCGCTTTTAAGTTGCTCAATTCATGTCCGTACATTTGAGTCAGTCTCCCGCCTCACCAAACCAGGTCGCTGATTCAGGTAACAGCGGCCGGCAGTCTGTCAATCTTGCTTCATCTTCCTCTAAGCCTGACCCTTCTACCCTTAAGTTTCCTCCTATTATCATCCCTGATAATAGGAATTATACCCAGCTTTTGGCTAACCTCCGTTCTGCCCTTCCTTCGACGTCCGTGGAAGCGAAATGCTCCGGCAAATCGCTGAAGCTGGGCGTCAAAACCATCGTTGACTTCCGCGCTGTTCAGCACTGTCAGCACTGTCAGCACAGTCAGCGCGGAATATTTCCTTCCATACCTTCGCTCTCCCTGAGGAGCGTGAGGTTAAAATCGTTATCCAGGGTATTCCTTATCATACCCCCTCCGATGCTATCGTGCAGGAGCTGACGTCTCTTGGCTATACGCCAACAGCTGTGTCAGTTTTGCACGCCGGCAAAGGGGACTCCAAGCATCCCGTCAATACTTTCCTGGTAAAGTTGCTCAAGACTGGAAATTTCGAGGAGGTCTATGGCCTCCAAACACTCCTTCACCTGCGGGTGACAGTCAGATCATTTGACCCGCGCCCAGGCCCTGCTCAGTGTTTTAACTGTCAGGGCTTCGGGCACTCTTCCCTCTTCTGCCATGCGCCCCCACGTTGCGTGCGGTGCGGCGACCCTCACCGTGGCTGTGATAAGCCTCGTGTGCCGGGTTTTGTCCCGTACTGCTGCAACTGCAAGGGCGCCCATCCGGCTAGTTACCGGGGTTGTATCAAATACATCGAAGCTGAAAGACAGCAGCGATTTGCGCGCCCTGGCGCGCAGCGTCGTGTAGCTGGCCCGGCCCCTAATCGGCGAGAGGTCTTCCCCCCTCTCTCCGGTACATCTGTCAAGGCCCCGGCAGCGACTCCTGTCGCTCCCGCGGTCTCAGTCCCGCCTGCAGGCGCCGCTCCGGCGGCGCCTGTGACGGCTCCACTACCGGCGCCTGCCGGAGCGCCCGGCCCTTCCTATGCAGCGGTTGCTGCAAAGACAACATCGTCAACCACTTCCGCCCGTAAGGGTACCAAAAAGCGCTCGCGTCGCCGGACTCCCGGCCGACGACATCAGCAGGCTCGACCTGCCCAACCTCAGCGGGACTCTCCCGCCCCTGCCATCTCCCAACCTCCGCGTGAGCAGACCATAGTTCAGTCCGCTAACCCAGCGCCATCTGTAGTCCTGGCCGAAGTTCCTCAGGAACGTCCGCGCGGGTCCCGGGAACTTTCTCGGGCTCCAGCGGACCCCCTGACGGCTTGGGCCACTCAACTTGTAAACAGCATCAGGTCTGCTCCTGACACCTCGACAGTACTGATGTTAGTGTTCCAATCCCTCTCTGCTCTCTTCCCTCTCCTCCCCCTCAATGGCTAGATCCCTGCGGATCGTCGCTTGGAACGCCGATGGCGTTTCCTCTCGTCGATCTGAGCTGGCGGCTTTCGTCGTGGAGTACGACGCTGATGTCGTGCTTCTCTCCGAAACCCATCTAGCCCCCTACCATCGATTCTCACTTCCTGCTTACACTTGTTATCGTCAGGATCGTCCCCTACAGCCGCGCCAACCCCCGAAAGGAGGTACGGCGATTCTGGTCCACAGGCGGATATCCCATAGGCCACTACCCCCCCTCACTACTCGATTCATCGAAGGTTGTGCGGTGGCAGTGGACGCAGGCGACTCGGAGTTGCGCATTGTTTCCGCGTATCTCCGGCCTGGCCTGAGCCCGCCGCCCCCGCCTGAGGAGTGGAACGCTCTCCTCGACCACCCAATCTCGACAATTGCAGCAGGCGACTTCAACGCCAAAAATCCTTCTTGGAACAGTAGGGCTACCAACGCCTACGGCAGGTCACTCCGCCGGTTCGTCCTAGACGACCCGGATACGCACGTCATCGGCCCTGATGATCCTACCCACTTCCACTATGCCGGTCACCGACCGGACGTTCTTGATGTAGTTGTAGTCAGGAACGTGGCCCATAACATCCAGGTCTCGTCAGTGTCAGACCTCTCGTCTGATCACAATCCCCTACTAATAACTGTTCGAGATGTGTCGGCTTCACCCCGACTTCCTGCTGGTCCTGCTAGGAGGGTCAACTGGCGCTCCTATCACGACGAGCTATCTCGAAGGTTACCATCTGTCCCAGCGGACCCGATCGCCACTCGTGACGATCTGGATCTCCGTGCCACTCATCTTCAGGAGTTGGTCCAAGGTGTCATGGATCGACACACATACAACGTAGAGGTGAATCGCAAATCGGCCCTTCAACCGGAAGTTATCCACGCCATCTGGCTTCGGCGCAAGCTCCGCCGCAGATGGCAACGAACCCGAGATCCCGCCGTCAAACGACGGTTTCAGGCCCAGTCTCTTTACGTCCAGCAACTTTTGCGGGACGTAAACTCTGATCAGTGGGACTCATACCTTGAGTCCCTTGAAGTCGACCCAGCCTCCGTCTGGAGAGCGACGAGTCGCCTTACTCGCGAGAAGCGTACTCGCAACCCGCTGAATACCCCGAACGGCATTGTTTCTTCATCGGAAGGCAAGGCTGAGGTCTTCGCCGACTGCATGGAGACTCAATTCACCGTTCATGGAGGCGTCTCGGACCCTGCCTTCTCGGTAGTGGTTCGAGACTTCCTATCTGGATATTTTTCCCGCCCTCCACCTGACCCTCCCGCTCTCTTCGACAGGGACGAACTAGTTTCGTCTATCTGTCGACTGAACCGACGCCGCGCCCCTGGTCCTGATCGGATCGGGGCCGCAGCCTTGCAACATCTCCCGGCCTCGGGCGTTGAATTGGTCTTGGATCTGTTCAACTCCAGTCTCCGGCTGCAATACTTCCCCCGCCTGTGGAAAAATGCCAACATCTGCATGATACCCAAGCCCGGCAAGCCTCGAATGCTTGCAGGCAGCTATCGTCCCATATCGTTGTTGCCAGTAATCTCAAAGGTGTTTGAGCGTCTCCTACTCGCCCGCATCTGGCCGCTGCTGGATAATTTTATTCGGAGCGAACAGTTCGGGTTCCGTAGAGAGCACTCGACAACTTTACAACTCGTCCGAGTTGTCACAGCATTGTCCGACGTCGCCAACAAGAAAGAGTCTACGGGCGCTGTCTTGTTGGACGTGAGTAAGGCCTTCGACAAAGTCTGGCACGAAGGTCTTCTCTACAAACTCGCTCACTCCCCCATCCCACCGTCCATTGTGCATTTCTTGCGGTCATACCTCAGTGATCGTACCTTCAGGGTTAGCGTCGAAGGGTCCTGTTCATCAGTTCGACCCGTCGCCGCTGGCGTTCCGCAGGGATCTGTCCTCGGCCCCGTTCTGTACCTAGTGTACACGAACGACCTGCCTGTTATTCCTGGAGTCACGTTATCTCTATTCGCTGACGACGCAATGTATTACTGCAGCTCCCTGTCCCCGCGAATTGCGTGTTCAAAGCTGCAGCGTCAGTTGAATCTGCTTCCGGCCTGGCTACGGAAGTGGCGGGTGCTGATCAACGCGGAGAAATCCGAGGCGATCTGTTTCACCAGCAAGTCCACTTCCCGATGCCAGACCCTCTCCCTCGAAGGGAGGCCTATCGCCTGGCAAAAGTCGGTGAAGTATTTGGGCGTTCGGCTAGACCAGCGCCTTAGCTTCAACGGCCACGTGACTGCTACCCTCAACAAAGCTCGAGGCGTCCGAGCCAAAATATTTCCCATGCTCTCGTGCCGCAACCGCCTGGCTTTGCGCACTAAAGTTACCATCTATCTTTTGTTTCTCCGGTCAGTATTGACCTATGCTGCGCCCGCATGGTGGTCGCTTGTGTCGACCACTAACAAGTGTAGGCTGGAAGCTTTCCAGGCCCGTACCCTCAGATCCTTGTCGGGGTCTCCATGGTTTGTGAGAAATGATGTCATTCGTGGAGGCCTTCGAGTTCCTACCCTTGCCGATTTTGTCCGGTCGCTTGCCGAAACTCTTTTTGCTTCTGCAGCGACCTCGTCCTTTCCTTACCTCCGATCTATCAGCATGTCTGAACCACCTCCCGCTATACGTGTCAAACGCCCTCGGGCGATCTTAGACGACCCCCCGTAATTCTGTTTGCTGTAACTTAGGTTCCCGAGCAATTCTATCTTCTTGTTACCATCCTATCCAGTCAGATACCTTCCCCAAGTCTGTTGATTTTCAAACTGCTTGGCGCTGTTACCGATGCCAAAGACACGGCGGATCCCTGCCTCGCGGGGAACGACCGGCGCTACAAGGCGCCTGCATGCCGGGCCGGGCGCGTGCGGCATCTGCCGTTCGCCCCGCGACCGGTGGCAGTGTTACCATGACCCGGACCCTATATATAACAAAATTGAAACAATGTTCCGCCGCCTTCTCAGTTAACTGGTTGGCGTGTCCCTCCCGAATATTTTAGGACACCTTCTTATGAAAGTCCAGCACTGTTTTCTTCTGGCAGCCATCGGGCACGTCCCGGAAGCTGCAATAAGCCATGGGTGCAAAGACGCCCCACTATTCAATGCAAATGCAAAAATCCGTACATTTGCGATCAGATCATCGGATCGTGTCCACTTCACTTGAAGCACTGGAACAGAACGGATCTCTCTTCTGGACTGCTCTCTCCAGCTTGGAAGCTGAAGTTTTCGCTGTGATCAGCCGCTGCCCTGCTGCCTGCTGCTTCGCCGCTGGACAGCCATCATCTTGGCCCGCTTGCTGAATTTGACAACAAGAAGACAGAAGACCACAACTCAGCTGGCTGGTGAATCGAGTAGCCAGCACAAGCACAGCTGAGTGCGTCGGACCTTCTAAGGGCCACCCGCCAAGTGACCCTTTTCAGGACCACCTTCTTGCCGCAGAAGAGGAAGCGAATAGCCTGCCAGAGCTGTAAGTTGCGTAGCGCATCTAGCCCGCTGACGCTCAGGCTCTTAGGTAGCGCTGCCTAGGACGATCCTTGCGAGCCCCCACCAGTGGTAAGCGAGCTTGGATATCGCCTAGGTAAAGAGGCGGTGGACACCTCTCTTGGTAAGGAGAGGTATCTAACGAAGCCGGTCATTTGCCCAGCTCGTAGTAAGCCTGAGCGTTTCAGAAGTCCCGCAAGCGATCCGGCTCGGGCCGGACCCTAGGTCCCTGGTTACCGCCTGGCTGCCTCTGGTCGGCGAACCTCCCGCTCGATGGCGGAAATGCCCGCTTCGGGCGCGTCATCGAGCACGCAGTCGCTCGCCACTGCCCCGCCCCACACGAGCGATTCGCCGTGTTCTCCGCTTATGGAAGCGGACCAAGTCGATCCCCGGTCGGTTCCGCTGCCCGGCGACGAGACCGACGCTTTCGTGGCGGTTGGGCCACGGGGGCGCCCGGTTAAGAAACCGAGGCGGAACCGATCCTCCTCAACCTCTTCCTCGGCGTCCGCCATGGAAGTTGTCCCCGCCGATGGCGAATCCGGCCCGGGGCCGACTGTGTCCGGTGGTGCCCAAGCACCGCCGGCCTCTGGTCGCATCCCGCCCGTATACGTTCACGGCGTGAACAACGTCACCGGTTTTTACCGGCGATTGATAGTGGCTCCCGGACTTTCCCCGGCCAACGTTGACCTGAAGCTCCTTGGGGGCGACACAGTCAAGATCGTTGTCCGCGGAATGGACGTGTACCGCAGTGTCGTGGCGTACGTGGAATCCCAGCAATTCCAGTACCACACCTTCTCGCCCAAACACGTGAAGCCTCTGTGTTTATCCTCAGAGGCTTGGACGTGGAATCTCCTCTCGAGGAAATCCTGGATGAGCTGCGCGAGCTGGGCTATCCTGTTCGCGCGGTCCATCGGGTGTTTACTCCTGCCGGACCAAGGCGTCCAATTCCTCTGGTCCGCATCCTGGCGGAGAATAGCGAGGCAGGCACTAGCCTACTCTCACTTACGCGGCTTTTTGGTTTCCGCGTAAAAGTGGAAAGAAGCCGCGCTCCCGGGGCTCTGCCTCAGTGTCACAGGTACCAACGCTTCGGGCACCACTCCGATTCTTGCTCAAACGCTCCGGCGTGCGTGAGGTGTTCTCTCCCTCACGCCAGTAAATTTTGCGATGCACCTGCATTCAAAAGATGCATCAACTGCGGTGGGAGTCACCCCGCCAACTACCGGGCATGTCCGGTGTTTCAGCGGGAGCTCGAGCGGCGAAAGCCGAAAGGGCGCCTGCCACCACCGAGGCATCCGGTGGCTGGTTCAAGACCTGCAACCGAGCAGCCAGGCCCTGCGCCTCCTGCTACGGCTGCCGTGTCTTCCGCCACAGTTTCAAACAGGCAACAAAAACGTTCCAAAGGCCCGAAGCAAACACCTGCAGCACAGGCAACTCCAACTCAGGCTCCTTCACAGGCCCCTGTCCCGCCTATGGCGAAAAAGCGCCGTAACCTCGCGGCATCTAAAAGTGAGACCACTCATCAGCCAACAGAAAACATCTCGGTTGTGGAGCCTGAGACTACTCAACCCTCCCCAGCACCGGAGAATCCCGCCCCTGCTTTATAAGCAGCCTCGCCAGACCTCCCGCCCCCGCGTTTCCCCAACGCAGGCAAAAAGAAGCGGCATAGAAAGCCCCGTGGCGCTCGTTCCCGGGCTCCTGCCAACCCGGCCGCACAGTCCAGACAGCCTGCACAGCGCGCGAAGTCCGACGAAATCGCATCTGTCCCTCTTCCTAGCACCTCCGCTAGAGGCGCTACACCTGGCCCCAAGAAACCCCTGGCTTCCACCAATCCCCCGATTTATAAGCCTCGGCGCTCTTATGCGCACACAGTCTCCTGGCAATCTGCCTCAAGAACCGTACCTGACGACTACCAGGTCGTCAAAGACTTCCTTGCTGAGTTCGATCTCAACAAAGTCGCTCAGACCTTCAGGTCCATCCGCTCCCGCTTGGAGACTGCTGACATAACCGAGAGATTCATGCTCTTGGTGGAAGCCGCCACTTGTGTAGGTCTTCTATGAGTCGGGTCCTCAAACGAGATCTCTCGATTCTTTCCTGGAACGCCAACGGGTTGTCCAACAAGATCCAGGAACTCCAAGAATTACTGGCCCGACTCAAACCCGATGTAGTGCTTCTCAATGAGACCCACTTGACTCCTGCGAGTCGGTTACGACTGGCCAACTATGTGTGCTATCGAAACGACAGACCGGGCACTGCTGGTGGCGGTACTGCCGTCGCGGTGAGCCTCAATCTCGAGCATCACCGAGTCGTCTTGCCTGCAATGACTCACCTCGAAGGCACCGCTGTGGAGTTGTTAAACACTCTAGGCGGCGTACAGATGGTCGCGGCGTATAAAACGCCGCAAAAAGAGCTCCTTCACCCCGATCTAGCTGTCGCGTTCGATGCACACAGGAGGGTCATCATGGCCGGCGACCTGAACTGTAAACATCGCGACTGGAACAGTCGCTTGACTGCCCCGAACGGGAAACGTTTACGCAGGTTTGCCGATTCTCGCAGGATAACAGTGATTGGGCCTAACCAACCTACGTTCTACCCCTCACAACGCAACGCGGCTCCCGACGTCTTGGACATAGCGGTGATCCAAGGAATTGACTGCCCGGTACATGTGTCCGCGCTAACGGAACTATCGTCCGATCATCTCCCCATCTTGATACACGTCGCTACCCAGCACGTCGTACGCAGAGATGCCAGGAATGTGGTAGAATGGGACCGCTATGGCCCGGCGTTAAGTCGCCGATTGCCAGACGCGGGACCACTCGAAAACGTCCGCCAAGTCGACGAGGCAGTTGCCGCGTTTGACGAGGCTGTCATATCTGCGATCGACGCGTCTTCCAGGATGAAGCCTGGCGTCACGCCCCACTGGCAGCGGATCCCAGAGGAGACGAGTGCTCTCGCTTGCGAGAGAAATCGCCTCCGGAGACGCTGGCAGCGGACCCGTGATCCGGCCGACAAGGCAGCGTACAACCGGGCGACCGGCATTTTACGTCGTGAAATGCAGGCCTACCGGAGACGCTGTTGGGAACTCGCCGTGGCCCAAGCAGGGGACGGATCGGACGAAAGTAGCCCTTACCGGATACCTTCGGCATTGGTAGGGAAGAGGCGCCGGCCTCGCATCCCCGCCATTGCTGGACCTTTCGGTCAAATCCTGGCTCGCCCGGAGGCGAAGGCCGAGTACTTGGGCGCGTGTTTTGAGCGACAGTTCGCACCTAACCCGCCCGTGGACTGGGACTTCGACGAAGAAGTCGAGAACGAAGTGGAAGACTTTCTGTCTCTTCCGATCACTTCGGAGCCCGAACCCATTACTAGGGAAGAGGTCACAGATCGGCTCGTTGAACTCGTGCCGAGAAAAGCTCCTGGCCCGGACGGCGTCTCGAACGCCGCTCTTACTCGACTACCGGAGCGAGGAGTACTTTTCTTGGTCGCGCTGTTCAACGCGTGTCTTAGACTGGCCTATTTTCCCCAGAAATGGCGTAAGGCGACGGTCATAGTGATCCCGAAGCAGGGAAAGGACGCTTCCCGTCCCGGCAACCTCCGGCCCATTAGTCTCCTGTCAGCCACGTCAAAGGTCCTCGAACGTCTCGTACAACGGAGAGTACTAGATCATCTACGAAATTTCGATGTACTGGTCCCCGAACAGTTCGGCTTCCGTGTGGGGCATTCCACCACTCATCAACTGATGAGACTGGTGGAATACATCACGGACGCCGGGTGTCGGAAAGAGCAGACTGTCGCCTGTTTCCTAGATGTGGAAAAGGCCTTTGATAGTGTCTGGCATGACGGGCTCTTGTTCAAGCTCCGGGAAATCCAGCTCCCAGATTGCTACCTTCGCTTGATTGCTAGCTTTCTGACGGAGAGGACTTTCTGCGTGCGAATAGACGACCACGTCTCTTCCGAGAGACGCATTACAGCCGGGGTACCTCAAGGTAGCGTGCTAGGGCCTCTCCTGTTCTCCGTGTATGTCAACGACGCACTCAGAGAGCCTGGAGTCCAGATGGCTTTGTTTGCCGACGACACGGCGGTCTATACCGCCGATCGGAACGCAGACTTTGCTATCCCACGACTTCAGCGCGCACTCGATGCGTATTCGACGTGGACGGAAAGCTGGAAAGTTGCCGTCAACGAAACCAAGAGCTCCGCGGTGCTATTCACTAAGCGCCGGAAAGAACCACGAGGCCGAGTGAGACTCGGTAGAACGTACTTGCCCTGGTCGAGAGAAGTAAAGTACCTCGGTGTCCACCTTGATCGTCGGCTCACCTGGCGTGCCCACGCTGAGACAATGCGAAAGAAAGCGTCCGCTCGTCTCGCGCAACTGTTTCCAATACTTGCCAACAAGGCTATGACCCGCAAGCTGGGTAAGCTGATCGTCAACGCGTATCTGTTGCCGATCATTACCTACGCTATTCCCGTCTGGGGTTACCTCGCAACCGTTCATAAAAGAAGGTTGCAAAGCGTTCTCGATAGAGGTCTTCGGCTAGCGGCCAAAGTCTCCTATCGGTTTTCTTATCGTCTCCTGAGAAGAGGACTCGGTGTCCGCTCCTTGGATGACACCGCAAGGCGACTTGCACGTAAATTTTACGTCCGAGCTGCGAGGACCCAGACAAACCCACTCATAGCTGGCCTTGGCAAGTACCGAACACATCCAGGCGAATCTTGGAAACGGCCTCGACAAATACTGTACTAGTCGACCTAGTACGAGCATGTCGTTGTAGCGACCAATAAAAATAAATTAAACAATATTCCGTCTGGACAGGACCACTAGGCAGGAGCCCCTACCGGAGGCTCGGTACTAGGAAACCATTGGGTCGTCTCACGACGCGCAACCCAACAGCTCTGACCTGCCGTACATTTGCACAGTTCGTTACGTACGTTCGCTAGCGGCGGTTGGCCTTGCGCCCGCTGCTATACTGTCACATTTTTCTTCTTTGTCGCGACAATTAATGTAGGCCTTAGGCCCAAGACTTATATATGGCCTTCTAGGCCCTTTCATTAAATTAATTATTCAATGTAACATTACGACTTGTATTTTCGATGCGCTCATTAGCCAATCTCTTATTCAAAGGTGAAACCTAACAATTTCAATGCTGTATATGTGAAGAATTTTCAATAAATGTATTAACTACAGTCCACTCTCTCTTCATCATTTCTGCATCCTGGCGAATTAATTACAACAGTAAATCACGAACACTTCAAACTTAACATTTTTTTGGTCGCTCCGGACCTGGATTCTCGGATACATCATTCACCTATTTATTATTTTTCTGCCCCAATTTCTGGCCATCACGGGCGACTCAGCATATCCGCTGATACGACCGTGGCGTGATTCAACCAGCATTTCGCTCGTCGCCTTTGAGCCTCCTGACGACATCATTGCAAGAGCTTACACCTGCTAGCTTCAGTACGTCAGTCAAAGCAGTCATCTCTCCGAGCTGTGTGTTTGCCATCTTCTCCACGGCGTCGACGCTTCAGGACATCGCACACAAGGTATCACCTCACTAACATCATTTCAAGGTGCGTACAATGGCTGAAGAAGGCCTCAAAGTGTTAGTCAGAAAGAGAGGCGGCTTAAAGTCCGCAATAGTGCGTATACAATCAGCTGTCAGTAACTTTGATTGAAACTCTAATACAAAACACTTTTTAACAGTCAGACTTGAAAGTTTGAAAAGCTTGGCAACGAAATACGATGAGGTACAGTCCGAAATTGAACTTATTTGCAAAGACATAAACGCTGCTCAAGAAGACCGAGTTGAGGTCGAAGAAATGTTATATTCCACAGAAGCTAATATTTTACAATTAATTGATACCTTTAATGTTCAGACTGTACCTCCCGTATTAACGGGCCATATGCAATTAAAACCGATAAGTTTGCCCTGCTTCACAGGCAATATCTTGGAATGGCAGCATTTTTATTCAATTTTTTCGGACTTGGTGCATGCAAGATCCGATCTAACGTCAGTGCAGAAACTACATTATTTGCATTCTTCTCTAAAAAATGAGCCGTTAGACTTAATTAAATCACTACCTATTTGTAATGAAAACTACTCGATAGCGTTGAGTTTGCTGTCCGCAAGGTATGACAACAAGTTCATACTAGCAAAGTACTACATTCAAAATTTACTTCAAGTCAAGTCAACAATTAAAGACTCTGTCCAAAGTTTGGCAGAATTCACAAATACAATAACGTCTTCCGTTAATTCACTGGCGGCAATGCAACTGTCAGTGAATTCATTCGAACTTATCACTATACAATTATTATCAGCAAAACTCGACCATACTACTTTTAAATTATGGAAGGAGTCTACAGGCCCTGATAATCTTCCTAACTTTCAAGATTTCACTCATTTTTTAAACGCACGAAGGCAGTTGTTAGAAAATACACTGCCTATCGATGCCGGACAGCAACTCAACAAGCTAAGTTTAAGATTCAATAATAAATCTGATAAACATAAATCACGAAACGCTGCTGGCAGTACTACATTTAAGAGTTATCACTCAGCGTCAAGTAATTATTCATGTTTGTGTTGTAAATCTAATCATGCAATTTACATGTGTGATAAATTCCGTGCACTAAGCACCGCTGAGCGAGGACAATTTATATCAAATCACAAATGTTGTACCAATTGTCTTAGATCAGATCATTTTGTATCTATTTGTAAGATTAAGCAGGCATGTAAGATCTGTTCAAAACGACACCATACATTGTTGCACATAAACAATGTGCCGAAGTCAATCTCTGCCAGCAGCAGTAATTACTGTTCACTCAAATTACAATCCACGAATAATATTCTTTTATCAACAGCAATTGTGTTTGTCATTGACCAGGCTGGCAACAGACAAACAGCAAGAGTTCTTCTGGATGTGGGTTCACAAATAAATTTTTGTACCAAATCATTTGCCAAGAAATTACGGCTTAACTTGACTAAATCCAACATACCGATTACAGGTATAAATAATACCGCGTGTCATGCCACTAATCTCGCGTCTATACGCATTATTTCTCGTTATCAGAGATTTAGCTTCGAGGCAAAATGTGCTATCTTATCTGCATTAACCCACAATCTGCCAGCACAATCGTTTGACATAAATCAATTTAACATTCCAGACAACATTTTTCTTGCTGACCCAAATTTCAACATATCATCCGAAATCGACATACTGTTAGGGGCGCAATTCTACCTAGATTTAATTTTAGCCAACAAACACGTACGCGGTCCTCATTTTCCCATTATTCAGAAAACAAAGTTAGGCTACATTTTGGCAGGCAATTTGCCCAAACATTGCCGTTATAAGGGTCCTGCTGTTTCGTTCCTAGCTAGGAACAACGACGGTCAAATTTTGCAGTCTCTCGAAAAATTTTGGGAAGCAGAAACTATCCCTGATAATACACCTGATAACGAGTCAGCTTGTGAGGAGCATTTCGTGGGGTCTACTCATCGCAATCAAGAGGGTAGGTTCGTTGTTTCACTACCATTTAAGTCCGACCATCTCCAGTTGGGGGAATCTTATACCAATGCTGAAGCAAGATTTTTGAATTTAGAACGCCGATTCAGGCGTGATTCTAAGCTTGCGCGCGATTACGCAAACTTTATTATCGAACTCTGTGCTTGCTTGTTGTTATCGCGACTCGTATCTAAGGTCGTTCCTGCGCTTTATTCGTTTATTAATAGTGTTCATTTATATTCTGACTCCATGGTGTCTCTTTACTGGATTCATGCCCAGTCCACGAGGTGGAAAACCTACGTCGCTAATCGTGTTGCCGAGATTCAGCGTCTTACGCAAGCCTATACATGGCATCACATCAATTCTAGACACAATCCTGCTGATATTATTTCTAGGGGGTGTCACCCTGACGTTTTGCGCAATTGTTCGCTTTGGTGGCACGGTCCCACTTGTTTGTCTCAATCTTCCGAGTCCAATCCTTTTCCACCCTTTTTACCTTCTAATCCGTCGTCTTCTGAAGTCACTGCGGAAGAGAAACAAACCCTCAACCTTTCTCTAATGTCTACCCTGGCTATTGACCTTTCTAAGGACTTTTCTTCGTTGCACCGTCTGACACGCGTATACGCTTACTGTTTTCGGTTCATCAAAAATATTAGACTCTCCAGTGCTGACAAAATAACGGGCGCTCTTACCCCCGTCGAAATTCATCATGCTCTTAATTTCTTCATAAAACAATCTCAGTCGATCCATTTTGCTGCCGAGATAAATTGTCTTCGTAATGGGTCTTCTGTCTCTATCAGGAGTAAGTTGTCTTCTCTCGACCCGTTTCTTGATGAGTCTGGAGTAATACGTGTTGGCGGGCGATTACAGCAGTCGCAATTACCTTACGACACTAAGCATCCTATTGTCTTGCATCCATCGGCTCATATTACTCGCCTTATTATTGAACGCGAACACATTTGTCTACTTCACGCTGGTGCTCAACTCGTGCATCACTCACTTCGTCAACGTTGGTGGATTATTAATGCCAGGTTAGTCATTCGCTCCATCATTCGTAAATGTGTCAAGTGTCTCAGGTTTAGTGCCAAACACCAGGTTCAGAGGCTTGGTATTTTACCATCTCCTAGAGTCACTCCATCGCGGCCGTTTCTATTCTGCGCGGTTGATTATGGTGGTCCCTTCATGATTCGTCATGACGGGCAGAAATCCAGAACTCTCTCTAAGGCATACGTGTCTTTGTTCATTCGCTTAGCAACCAGGGCCATTCATTTGGAATTGGTTTCCGACCTTACAGCCAGGGCGTTTATAGCTGCCTTACGTCGTTTTATGTCCCGCAGGGGCATACCCAGTCAGTTATATTCTGATAATGGCACAAACTTTAGGAAGGCCCGCAATGTTTTACATGACCTCTACAATCTTTGGCATAATAAGGATGCCACCTCATCAATCAAATCATTCACGGTCTCTCAGGGTATTTCATGGTCATTTATTCCGCCCTCGTCACCTCATTTTGGTGGTCTTTGGGAGAGCGGCATAAAGAGTTTAAAGTTTCATTTGCGCCGCGTGGTAGGCAAGTCTACTCACCTTCGAGGAGTTTACGACAGTTTTGTCTCAGATAGAGGCATGTCTAAACTCTCGCCCTTTATTTTCCATCTCATCGGATGTAAATGATCCGGTGCCACTTACAACTGGTCATTTTTTGATTTGCGCACCATTAACGGCGATACCGGACCCAGACTTATCTCATGTTCCTATCTCTCGTCTTGGACGTTGGCAACTTCTCCAGAAGTTTGTCCAAGTCATTTGGAAGGCTTGATCTCGCGACTATTTACACCAATTACAACAACGTCACAAATGGAAATTCGCTAAGGATAATGTTTCCATTGGGGACCTAGTTTTACTTATTGAGGATAACCTACCTCCATTAGCCTGGAAATTTGGTGTAATTACCGCCACATTTCCCGGCCCAGACAACTTAATTAGAGTCGTAGACATTCGCACGCCTACTGGTGTTTTGCGGAGACCAGTACATAAGCTATGTCTGATGCCAGCGCGGGACGAGACTTGACACAAGGTTATTATGATCATTTAGCACAATGCTATTTTACTCGGCCATTGGCTTTATTACTTTATTATATGACCATTTGGTCAACTTAATTGTGATATGTATCATCACAACATTTTCATGACAATTTACACCATTGCGTGTTTCTATACTAAATTTGCATGTGACTTGTAAGTTTCATGCACCATGCACTGTGCTATCATCTCTATACTCATCATAGTTTCATGGTGGTATATTTGCTATTTTGTATTTATATGTTAATATTTTGTGTGGCATACTATGTCCTACACATTTACATTTTGATGGTATTGGGTATGTGTCATGTTTTCGGTGGTATTGTTTTATAAAAATTTGTTACATAATATTCGCATGGTTTGCAGTTATACAACCATGTATGCATTTCTTGCACAGTTATTAATATGTGTGATTTATTGTTCTATGAATGTATTTCTCAATTGTTCAACTCATGTATTACATTTGTAACCACAGTGTCGTATTTGTTACTTATGTTATTGCGCTTATTCATATTTGTAATTAACTAAATTGGTGTTTATTGTATTTATTATGTAGCTTGCATTTATGTAAAACATATTGTTTTTTGCGTCTACTGTCTGTAACCACGCCACGCCTGGTAAAGATTTTATTTTTATATTGCATTTTTATATGGTTTTTGTATTTTGTGATTATGCATTGCACAATTATTATTCCTGATTAATTATGACATACATGTCATTACATATGTGCTCGCAATCAGTCAGCTATCTATAGCTTGTTCTCACACAACCTGAAACTTCAGGTATAGCAGGACTCGTTCAACTTTATGACGCCATGCTAGATTTACGTCTAAACATGTATAATTTGTGACAATTTATTTGTTCATTGTATGCAATACTCTGTACAGGTCTACTGGCCTCAACTATTTCACGGTAACCATCTATGACTTGCATAGGGTTACAATTTATCGGACCATCATGTGATGAGTTTCCGATCATTCATTATTAAACATTGTCAATTTATGTATTTTCATGTTTTATATCGTTCAATATTGTATACATACAATATATTTGGGAAATACATTGCCAGCGCTTACATTTTCAATCATGCATAAAATCACGTTGCACGCCAACCTTGGCCTACTAAACGTTTATCTTTATTAAGGCTTATCTTTATTCAAGCTTATCGCTAAACAATTAATGTACAGCTGATATCTAAGATTACAACTCAAGGTTCAATGCAGCCTATTGAGATTAACTTTCCTTAATAAGAACTCTGTATTTTATATAATAAGTTACTAAAATGTATTAAAAAATCTATTGATTTTTGCGGGCAGTTATGTACAGTAGCGCGATAATTTTGCATTCATAGGTTGGCTAATCTGCGCTTTTAAGTTGCTCAATTCATGTCCGTACATTTGCACAGTTCGTTACGTACGTTCGCTAGCGGCGGTCAGCCTTGCGCCCGCTGCTATACTGTCACATTTTTCTTCTTTGTCGCGACAATTAATGTAGGCCTTAGGCCCAAGACTTATATATGGCCTTCTAGGCCCTTTCATTAAATTAATTATTCAATGCAACATTACGACTTGTATTTTCGATGCGCTCATTAGCCAATCTCTTATTCAAAGGTGAAACCTAACAATTTCAATGCTGTATATGTGAAGAATTTTCAATAAATGTATTAACTACAGTCCACTCTCTCTTCATCATTTCTGCATCCTGGCGAATTAATTACAACAGTAAATCACGAACACTTCATACTTAACAACGCGTTTCGGCAACAAGTTGCCATCCTCAGGTGAAACATTCACCCAAAACGAGGTCGTTAAAAAGTAAAATGATTTATTAAAATACTAAAACTTAAAGTCAAAAGTGCACTTTCAACATATATGAGCACACACGCGAACACGAGCAGGCCAGTGCTATACACGCGGGCATTATCGGTCGACTAGACTTAGTGTTTATGTGAGAATGTACGCTGATAAAAATGTTTGTTTACCAAACTCTGTACGTAACTATTTATTGTTGTCCACGCACACGTATAGCCGTATCATATAATACATTAGATGAAAACGCAAGCTTATCGTTCAAAACACAACCACTGTTAATTTGAGCTGCTTTATATATTTCATACTCCTCGAGTGCGTCCATGTATTTACTCTTCTTGCAGTAATGCATAGGCACAAAATTTGTTTCGAAATCGACATATATATGATTACTCATCATCAGGTGTCGGGCAAAATTTGATGTTGTTTTCTGTAGATCCCTCCTACGGAGATGTTCTTTATAACGTTCTTCGAACGGTCTGCCCGTCTGGCCCAGGTAGAACATATCGCATGAGCTGCAAGTCATCTTATATACGCCGGTTCTTTCTTTATTTGGTACGGTGCTCTTCTGGCTGAGGAACATCTGAATGCTGTTTTTTGTGCGGAACGTTACATGTACCTGGTGTTTTTGTTTCTATTATGTTTGCATTCTCGAAATAGTTATATTTGATAAATAACTTAAAAAGTAATGCCGTATTTCACACAGACAGTATCATCGGTGTCACTAAATACATTTTGTTGCTCAATATAAAATACATTTCCATTTTCTTACTGAAAAAAAGAAAACATTCCATTATTAACCTATTAACGCTAAGGCGCCAAAATTCACAGGATTACCCAAATTACACAAAGAAAATACACCATTCAGGCCAGTAATAAATTATACCACAGCCCCCGGTTACAAAGCTGCTAAATTGTTAGAAACGATAATTAAAAATAATATTAGGATAAAAAATAATTATAGTATCAAGAACAGTTACGAGTTGGTTGAAAAACTTAAAAAAATGAAAATGATCCCGCAGTATAAATTTGTTTCTTTTGACATATCCAATTTATATACTAATGTCCAGTGAAAGAAACTATTGAAATCTTAACCAACAAACTAAATGAGGTGGCACAGCTTGGCACACAAGAAATTAATGAACTTGTAAAACTCCTTACGGTGGTCCTTGAACAGAACTATTTCACATTTGATAACGATTTTTTTATACAAAATGACGGTTTAGCTATGGGTTCGCCATTGTCGAGGCTTTTAGCTGATATTTACCTGAACTATTTCGAGAATGCAAACATAATAGATAATAGATCATACAAAGATAAGATCATTTTTTATTGTAGATACGTTGATGATACATTTATGGTATTTAACGGAACTAGAAGACAAATAGAAAACTTAAATAGTCACCTAAATAGTATACACCAAAAAATTAAATTCACGTCTGAGATAGAGGCTGAAAATCAGTTGAATTTTTTAGATTTAACTCTTACAAAAAACGCAGGACAACTTCAGTTTAAAATCTTTAGAAAAGCCACAACAACGGATATTACAATACATGCTGATTCATATCATCCCGTTTCGCAAAAGATGGCAGCGTATAATAGTTTTGTGCACAGGTTGTTGGCAATACCACTAAGTAAAAACGACTACAATGAAGAGGTTGACACCATCAAGTACGTAGCAGCGGCAAACGGTTATAACAGCTCTTTAATAGATAAATTAATTAACAAACACAGAAAGAAGAAGGTTAAAAAGTTGGCCAGTGATGACTTATTACCGGCTAAGAAATATATATCTGCTGACTATACAAATATTTTACCAAATATTATAAAGAATGAGTTTAAAAAACACCAGGTACATGTAACGTTCCGCACAAAAAACAGCATTCAGAAGTTCCTCAGCCAGAAGAGCACCGTACCAAATAAAGAAAGAACCGGCGTATATAAGATGACTTGCAGCTCATGCGATATGTTCTACCTGGGCCAGACGGGCAGACCGTTCGAAGAACGTTATAAAGAACATCTCCGTAGGAGGGATCTACAGAAAACAACATCAAATTTTGCCCGACACCTGATGATGAGTAATCATATATATGTCGATTTCGAAACAAATTTTGTGCCTATGCATTACTGCAAGAAGGGTAAATACATGGACGCACTCGAGGAGTATGAAATACATAAAGCAGCTCAAATTAACAGTGGTTGTGTTTTGAACGATAAGCTTGCGTTTTCATCTAATGTATTGTATGATACGGCTATACGTGTGCGTGGACAACAATAAATAGGTACGTACAGAGTTTGGTAAACAAACAGTTTTATCAGCGCACATTCTCACATATACACTAAGTCTAGTCGACCGATAATGCCCGCGTGTATAGCACTGGCCTGCTCGTGTTCGCGTGTGTGCTCATATATGTTGAAAGTGCACTTTTGACTTTAAGTTTTAGTATTTTAATAAATCATTTTACTTTTTAACGACCTCGTTTTGAGTGAACGTTCCACCTGAGGATGGCAACTTGTTGCCGAAACGCGTAGTGCTATAAATAAGAATATACGAAGTCGCAAGACGGAAAATACAAAATAGGTAAGATTGTACCTTTGTATTAGAGCGCGACTTGGAGACGAAACAATAAAATGTATTATATTGGAGCCCGTCAGGCAAGTGTTGTCTATAAATATAAAAATACTAGAATAAAAATGATTAAGGTTGCACTTAACATCAAATTTAACAAAATGTGCAAAAAACTGAACATCATACCGAAATACGCACGCGTAAATATCGTGTCACGAATACCGGCTGCACTCAAGACAAAGCAAATAGCGGAGAAAACATGGTTAACACAAGAAATTAGATAGCTGTATGCAAAGAAAAACAGGTTAAATACAGATCTTTTTAAAGCGCATTTAGAAATACTAAACGAAATTCACCCGGCAGTTATAGATACTATCATGAATAAAGTTAATGCCTCAATCTCCAAATTTGTCCATTCTAAATATTAACACAGAAAAAGAAAATTGAAAACTTAATCCGTAGTCAGTGCGAGAATGAAAATATACCGAGAGAATGTAAACATGTATTTTATGAACGTGTGGTAAATATAACCAACATAGACTTCACTACTCAAGAGTAACACACGCTTAGTAAAGGTTTGAAGTATAATATACCAACATTTAATAAGACAAATAATGAAATCGTCCGTGAGGTTGTTAACGCTGAGGCTGCAATTAAAAAATTAAACGGTGTCCAAGCACAGAACGAATCTAGAATTTTTATCAACAACAAACTCAATCGCATAATTAGTAATAATAGCAAAATACCAAAAAATTTTTTAAAACACAAATATAAGCAAGATGTCTTAAACCTTAGAACCATAAAAAATAAACTAGAAGATAATGATGCAATTATAAGTAAGGCAGACAAAGGTAATACTTTAGTGGTCATACAGAAAAAAGAATATACACAAAAGGTCCTTGACTTCATACGTAATAATAATCTTAAGAAATTAGACCGGGATCCCACAAAGGCCTATGTAAAAGAGTTGAATAATGCCGTTAATCAATATAGGGTACTCTTGGATGAAAAAACACGCAGATACCTAAAACCTATTAACGCTAAGGCGCCAAAATTCACAGGATTACCCAAATTACACAAAGAAAATACACCAATCAGGCCAGTAATAAATTATACCACAGCCCCCGGTTACAAAGCTGCTAAATTGTTAGAAACGATAATTAAAAATAATATTAGGATAAAAAATAATTATAGTATCAAGAACAGTTACGAGTTGGTTGAAAAACTTAAAAAAATGAAAATGATCCCGCAGTATAAATTTGTTTCTTTTGACATATCCAATTTATATACTAATGTCCAGTGAAAGAAACTATTGAAATCTTAACCAACAAACTAAATGAGGTGGCACAGCTTGGCACACAAGAAATTAATGAACTTGTAAAACTCCTTACGGTGGTCCTTGAACAGAACTATTTCACATTTGATAACGATTTTTTTATACAAAATGACGGTTTAGCTATGGGTTCGCCATTGTCGGGGCTTTTAGCTGATATTTACCTGAACTATTTAGAGAATGCAAACATAATAGATAATAGATCATACAAAGATAAGATCATTTTTTACTGTAGATACGTTGATGATACATTTATGGTATTTAACGGAACTAGAAGACAAATAGAAAACTTAAATAGTCACCTAAATAGTATACACCAAAAAATTAAATTCACGTCTGAGATAGAGGCTGAAAATCAGTTGAATTTTTTAGATTTAACTCTTACAAAAAACGCAGGACAACTTCAGTTTAAAATCTTTAGAAAAGCCACAACAACGGATATTACAATACATGCTGATTCATATCATCCCGTTTCGCAAAAGATGGCAGCGTATAATAGTTTTGTGCACAGGTTGTTGGCAATACCACTAAGTAAAAACGACTACAATGAAGAGGTTGACACCATCAAGTACGTAGCAGCGGCAAACGGTTATAACAGCTCTTTAATAGATAAATTAATTAACAAACACAGAAAGAAGAAGGTTAAAACGTTGGGCAGTGATGACTTATTACCGGCTAAGAAATATATATCTGCTGACTATACAAATATTTTACCAAATATTATAAAGAATGAGTTTAAAAAACACCAGGTACATGTAACGTTCCGCACAAAAAACAGCATTCAGAAGTTCCTCAGCCAGAAGAGCACCGTACCAAATAAAGAAAGAACCGGCGTATATAAGATGACTTGCAGCTCATGCGATATGTTCTACCTGGGCCAGACGGGCAGACCGTTCGAAGAACGTTATAAAGAACATCTCCGTAGGAGGGATCTACAGAAAACAACATCAAATTTTGCCCGACACCTGATGATGAGTAATCATATATATGTCGATTTCGAAACAAATTTTGTGCCTATGCATTACTGCAAGAAGAGTAAATACATGGACGCACTCGAGGAGTATGAAATATATAAAGCAGCTCAAATTAACAGTGGTTGTGTTTTGAACGATAAGCTTGCGTTTTCATCTAATGTATTGTATGATACGACTATACGTGTGCGTGGACAACAATAAATAGTTACGTACAGAGTTTGGTAAACAAACAGTTTTATCAGCGTACATTCTCACATATACACTAAGTCTAGTCGACCGATAATGCCCGCGTGTATAGCACTGGCCTGCTCGTGTTCGCGTGTGTGCTCATATATGTTGAAAGTGCACTTTTGACTTTAAGTTTTAGTATTTTAATAAATCTTTTTACTTTTTAACCACCTCATTTTGAGTGAACGTTCCACCTGAGGATGGCAACTTGTTGCCGAAACGCGTAGTGCTATAAATAAGAATATACGAAGTCGCACGACGGAAAATAAAAAATAGGTAAGATTGTACCTTTGTATTAGAACGCGACTTGGAGACAAAACAATAAAATGAGAATTAATAATAATAACATTTAGGAGAGACACAATTGGAAAGCTTGCTTTGTCTCTTCATTACTTCTCACCTCAGTATCCTCACGAGAGGGCGGTAAGATACGACTAGTAAGTAGCCGAAAAAGCCTGCCTAGTCTTTAGTTAATGCTAAATTGAATAATCACTACTTAACCATAATAATAAATACTATACTACTACTACTACTACTACTAATACTATTTTTTTAAGAGGGAGAAAATGCTTTATGCACGGTCAGAGGAAACCGTCTGTTCCCTGCTTTATGGGACTCTCACCCACTAAAAAATCCACCTCTAATTCAGGCTTTGATACATCCTGGAACTACTTAACCTATTACTTCAGAACGGACCTATTGCGTCTTTATCGGGCTCCTTCCAATTGTCCCTTATGTGCTGCTGTCCATTGGGTGCAAGTTGGGCCTGTCTTTTCTTTTCTTATAGGACCCACTGAAATTTAGAAAAATAGAAATGCGGTCCTATTTCTCCTTCCCACAAAGCATAATCTCAGTCACGCTTTCCGGCGTGAACTCCCCGAACTCCATCTGAGTGCCATCCTCTCTCTTATGAATCCATTTGAAAAAGGCGTGCAAGGCATCTTCATGGGGAGAGTCACCGTACTGGAATGCTGAGCTTTGCCCCTTTACCACTCTGTACAGGAAGGCATTAAAATTGCCGTGACCACTGAGGAACTGTGTCAAATGGTAGTTAACCTCACCGTGTTGGCTCTTCCTCTGTCCTCCCTATTCCAACAATCTTGCCTTTTTCATTCGTTCTCTATCGTTCCGTCTGTTTAGTCTAATCGGTGTAAGGCAACAATTGTGTACTATGGTATGGAACATTAGAAGGAGCGTTAGTGGTTTGGATTTTGTCAGAGATTATCTACTTTCCCACAGTGTATATATATATATATAATAAAATTATAGTATAGTAAACATAGTATAGTATAGTATAATAAAATTATAGTATAGTAAAGCTGGTGACCAGTACTGAAAAATTTACAGGCATTGCACAAATCCAATGCATAGAGAAGGGCATTGAAAATGCTTCAATAAATCTAAAAAATATATATATTTATTTTTCTTCATTTACCAATCTACAGATTATAAGTTAAATGTAGTCGCATTCATAAGCGAAGTTTTATATGTGTACTACGTTATTGACAACAAATAAGTAGTGAGTTCCCATTTTCGATCACGCACCAGCGACACGTCCTTATAAACATTTTCAATGTTAAAATATGTATGGTCCAGATGACACTAACGTAAAGAGTGACAAGCAAGAAAACTCCTTGGTCTTTCATGATACAACACTACTTTACTAATCAATCGTATAGATATTTATGTTTCAGCTGATAAGCAATTATGTTACACATAAACAAGGAAGATCTTTAACAATGTTATTTAAAGTGCGTTTACTTCGTACACACAGAAACACAAAATATAAAGTGCAATTAGTTGATAAAATAAAGAATAGTATAAAAGTAAAAGACACGATAAAAATTAATGGATGTCAAATAACAATTATTTTACACAAACCAGAGAGCTTATGTAACTTACTATAGGCCTACGTATAAGAAAATTTAGATCGAAATTTCTTGTAATGGGACTGGTGGCATAACATGGTCAAACGCCAGGCAGAATGTAAGGAAATCTTACAAATACATTTGGAATAATATTATTTATACTAACTGGTAACATGGGATTAGACAAATCTATGACAGCTAGGAAAAATCTATAACGAACAACGTAGGCCTACATTGTACCTACTGCAACGCTTATTACTTTACTAAGCGTACCTACCATAGCCTATGGGGTCAGCTACACTGAAAATATTTTTTAGGAGAACTATACGATTTAGCTGGTATTTCGTTTGAAAGATGCGATAAATAATGTAAGCAACCTGTTATGTATTTACATGAATTACATTGTTTCCAAGGTAATTTAAAGGGTATAGTATGTGGGCGCTTTGGAGTTATATTTAAAAACTGAAACTTATATTAAAATTATACTTGTTGCATATTAAGTGAAGCTTTGAAGATTTTAAACGGAGTAGTTTATCAAAGGTCAAAAATGTTTTCAGTATTTTTAAATGATACAATATTTCTAAGGGACATCAACTTCTTCCCATTCCTACCTACGAAATACATTGATCTTTTACGATACTACGATACTCACATTTTATTTTATTAGTATTACACTGCATTATTTTTATAATTTGCTGTAAATATTATTATTTTTTACAGATTTGATATTATTATTATTTTCATCAAGTTTTCATATGAAAGTTTTGAAATGTTAGGAATTATGACTCATACACATATGTTAAACTGACTTGCTGATAACATACTATTGGCGTTTATGTATCAGTTTTTAACTGATTGGAAAAACCGTTTGCAAGTCATGTACGCGGGGATTACTTAAAATATCCTATTAAAATCGAGAAATGAACTAGACTGATGCAGTCATGAAGTCTGAGACAAAAGTATAACGTAGTTGGGCGTGTGCTGATACATTGATCAATTGATCAAATAGTCCAAGTTATTGAGGCTTCATGGCCTTATGAAGCATAAACTGTCTCTTTTCTGTTGGTCTAAATAAGGTTATGGTATTGATTAATGTTTTCCGGGCTGTTGGGCCGTGGTCTAAATTAGGAAGTATGACGACCCCCTTGACTTACGCGGAGTCTGTTAACTTTTTCCCGCAGCACTGAAGAAGGCCACCGTGGGAACAGCCGAAGCGTCTTGTATTGTTAAGTTTTATGCGTTTGTTGGCCGTTACTGTTATACTTTCAATCATGAGCAATTGCAACAATAACTGTTTTTTGATTAATTTAGACGTCGGCCTAACAGCCAGAAAAACATTAATCAATCAGATTCCGGCCGCGAAAGCCTCTGTTCTTTACTAAAGTTATTGTATGTTAAAAATAGTTGGTTTCTTTTACTATTAAAATTATATATTTTGTGAGAGTTTCCGTGCAGATCTGTGTATATATTAGCGAAGTTCCCGCCTTTCAGTATTAACCTAGATTTTTAAAAATAGAAAATGTTTTACATTTCGGGGAATAATGCAAAAGATTAACGAGGAAATTAATTGATTGGATAATTAACCGTGAAGCGCGGCAGTTCCTTTCTGAGGCTTGCTTTGTTAACATATATTTTTCACATAGGAACGGGAGGGTGCAAGCCTGCCGCTTAGTTCCTAGTTCTCAGCTGCAATTCTAATATTTCAGCGCCAGGAGATGCTGCAATTGCAGCTATAACTCTGCTCAGTGAATACGTAGATATCGCGCGATACTCGAAACCGCATACTTAGGCTATGACTCATGTACATCAGGCGAGAACCTTAGCCACTAGACTACGAGGTTAAAAGATTACAATATAAACAAAATTAATAAGATTTTGTTAACTCATAGACAAAAAGCTTGTTATTTTCATAACATTGCTCCAGAAGTAACGAAATCATTACTTCAAATGGTTTAGTTACACAAAATCGTTTTAAGATTGCTGTTCACCAATGTGTACGTGTGTACGTCATCCAAAATCAGTCTGTTGTTGCAGTTTTATTCAGCTTACTGTGTAGTCACAGAACTGGTACGAGGCGAGAATCTGATTACGTATGTTTCAAAAGTGAGAGATGGTCGATTAGACGAGGGCACGACACGTAACTTTGCCAGACAAATCTCATCCGGCCTGGCACACATGCATCATAGACACGTCGTACACAGGTAATACTACACCGAAATTATGCATAACTATAATCTTCTGTATATACAACGCTCCCACTACCTGAAAACTGTTAACTACTGTTTCCTACGAACTCCCTTAATCTCTTAATCCTTTGTTCCGCTACCCGTGCCTCGTCATTAGGAAGCATTTATGACTGCGATTCTGATTCCAACTGCTTTCTGCTTCCATTGGAAGAAGCAAATCGACTCTTCTAGGCCGCCTCGGCCTCAGGTGTACAAGGCTTTTTTTATTTATTGCTGTGCGTGTAGGTGTCAAATAAAAAATGGTTTGAAATAATGACAATACTGATTGTGGGTGCTAATTAAGAATTTTTTCTTGATATACGTCTTATTTAATTTATGATTTACCGTATATTATCGCAATTCCTTCCTTTTTTTTGTTTTGAAATTTTTAACTGGAAAACGCAAGGGGGGAATTGTGGGAGCACGTTTATCCGAGGATAGGCCTACATAAAGTAGTGATAAAGGCTTGACAACGTAAATAGCGTATAACTTGTTAATACTCTTAAGTTTTACGGACTGACTCTGCGGTAAATGTTGCAATTTTTAGCGCCGGGAGGGGGGAATAAATTAAGGCATGTATAAATCCTACTTCAAATTTATTAAATAAAACGTTCAGAGTATTCTGAATTGATTGATCACGACTAATCTGCGTCATGATCAGCGTTGCCAGTCTGCGACAAAATGTAGTCATATTGCTTCCGCGCTTCTATTACATGACTGTTAAACTCAATCACTTTATCAGTATAGTCTCTTGGTAGACGCTGTGATAGAGAGGTTCAGACTTCGCAGACTTAGATTATGCCTTCTCATAAAAAGGACTTACCCAACTCGCTTTAAATTGATTGTCACTGATGTTGACAGTCCGAACTATTTCCCGAGCTTTGGTCTGTACCATTTCGTAGGAAACAGCACAATCATCAACACAAAGTTGACGTATAATACGTATTCCATAACACCACTATCGACATCAGGAAATTTTCCAGTTTTAGGCCCACGGAAAAATTTTCTACTCTTCTTTGCAACCAGGGTTTTTTCCCTACACCAGTAACGAATCAAGTTAGGATCGACAGAGAAATTGCTTCCTACTGCTTTCATCGGCATAGATAACACGTTTAATTTAAACTGTACCGCTTAGTTACTGTACTTCGGCAATTCAGCTTAAGTATTTGCACTCAGCATTTAACACACTGTGACAATTCAAGGTAAATCAGTTTTCAGTTTTAGAAATATTTACCGATAATGCAACAGGTATACGTCTATCGTTAAGTTGAGCCGACTCACACTGGGTGGGCCTACGCGCAATGAAATCATAATTATAATCAAAAGTAAGTAAATAATTGTTACGACAACTGGTTAAGGAAATTTTCAGTGACCATTATTCAAGGGGGAAAATATGTGAAGTTTCATTTAATTTAATTTTTTTAATATAAAAAATCTAAGGGGAAAATCATCCGATAATATACGGTAATCACAATAATATAATAATATTGATTTATAGTTAATACCAAATGAGTAACAAATTCTAACAAAATATAGATTTGAATGTTGGTGATACTTTATCTTTTAAACAACATTTAGTACATATATGTTTAAAATCAATTTGTTAAATAATTTCATTGTTTTATATATAATTATAATGGAGAATTCAATGTTCTTAAACGAGAAATAACTCAATCTTATTATTGTAAATTGCTAGTGCTTGACACCTTATAAATAGAGCTCAGTTTCTCAATCCTGGGATCTTCAAATAGGGCAGTGACGTTAAAGCAAATTAAATGATTAATAGTAAACAAATTATAATAACCTTAATTAATTAGTGTGAATGTCCCTCCTCCTCGTTGGTCCTGATTCTCAGTTTGATGCACCGTGCCGACGATTTTGAAGAGATGATTCACTCACTACACTTTTCACCACACTCACGATATTAGTGTAGTGGTTTACACTTAAACAATTTAGCTTAAAAACTTTTTCAAATAAAATTGTAATTTTAAGTAAAATCTGAATAAAAGTTGCTTTCACTGCAACCTTTTGAAGTTGATTTTGTAATGTGACTCTAAAAGTATCGAAAGATGACTTCCTCAAAGTATCAAGCTTGACTGTATAAGCGTGTGAAGTATAACTGTATAAAAGGGCTAAAAACTGATTAAGAGTGTTAAAGAATGTGTACAAATTTCTTTATCCTCTTTAATAAATACTCCGAATGTTCTTTTCCGTCCACCAATCGGATATTTCTGTTTCTACTACTTCTCTGTCCTGAAAGTAACGTCTTTTATGATTGATCTAAACTTCCTCTCTTGCAGAATTCTCGGTATCCATGTCCAGGCCTCGAAACGATCTGCATTTCATTGAATAACCCTTCCTACTTTCTAATGTCTCACACTATTGTTACAGCTGCCAAGTACTTTACCAGCCGCCAGTAAAAAAATTAATTAAGGAAGCGCACACGTTTCTAATAGAGCAGCCCTAATTTATAAACGGTCAAACATATGGTTACTAAATTGATTTTTTTACAACAAAAGTTTTTTGTACACTAAGATATATTTCTAGGTAAAATGGAATACGGAACATAAATATATGTCAAGACATACTGACACAATGAGCAACTACTGTAGTTGTTTTAAAGGGTGTTGACTGGACTCTAGTTTATGTTTACAAAAGTGATATAACTATGTGTCAGAATGAACAATTATTTTATTAAGGGGTGTTTTTAAATTGGCAACTCCCTGTGTATGTAGTAACTGAAACATTATGTACACAATAGAGTTATTTCGCTAAAAGGGTTTTTTTAACCATACAGTAATACAGCTGTCAGTCGTCTTGTTCCGTATTTTTACAAACTTATTACGCCTTTATAGAATATTGAAACTTTCAACTTGTGAAACTTACTTATCTTTTCTTCTCGTACGCGTTTCGGCGTGGTGTTCGCCTTCGTCAGCTTTGAGACAGACTGCCATTAACTTGTAACGGTTTTTATTTTGAAAGGTATAGTGGGGGCGGTGTGTGGAGGAAGGGGATTGGCGCGGGGATCCAAAGTATTGTTAGTTTTATGTATAATTGTGTCAAAAAGTGTGTGTGATTTATACTGTAATTGGTCGTTATAAATCAGATATCTCATGCATCTCACCGAATGCGGCTTGTCACACGGCAGCGCACTTTATGCAAAGGGTAGTCTTAGAGCTGTCGACTCAGACGTGGAAGCACGAGCAATTGATAAGATCCTGCTAGCTCTTCGGCCACAAATGTCGTGCTAGCGCCTCTCGCTCGCGACTGACGCTGCCGCGATTTGGTATTGGCCGAGGCTGTCGGCTTACAGACCTCATGAATGAGGCTGCGGTTTGGGGCAAGCAGTTACGGCTCTACGCGGTGTGTGTGTGTGTGTGTGTGCGCGTGTGTGTACTCCATTTTCTCGAGTAGACGGGCACCCAATAATTGTGTATTAATTATTTTTAAAAAGAAACAAACAGATTTTATTGGTTTTACATTCATTTACGGCTACGTAATTAATAATAATAAAAGATAAAATGAAACTAATTATCTTTACTTTTCATAAAACTACAGCAGTAATCTGAACTCAGTTATTATAATGTGTATAAAAGAAGGATGATGTATATAATATCACCAGATGACAAAATAAATTGTTTAAATTTAAATTTTCGGAAGGCTTGAAACAGAAAAAGGGGAATATTTTTCATATAATACTGAAAACATTGCCATTTTGTAATTGTAATTTTAGTTATCGTCATCGTCACTGCTCGTATCTTTAGCAGAGAAAATGCCATTCAATGCCTTCGCTATGAAAAGCGTCACGACTATAGTAGTAGCTCCATGCCGTCTTACAATATTTTATATACACTGTGCTACAAATATATTTATGTTACAGAGATATAAAAATGGACAACCTATTGGTAGACTGTACGAAAACTATAAAAATTGTCGGTAAGTGTTTGCACTATTCGAGTAAATTCTTATGAAATGATACCTAATTTGTAAAAATTAATACAAATTATAAGAAGGTTTATTGACTATAGTAGTAAAGCAACTAAAATTATTTAATACAATTCATTAATTTATTGTACTTTTAATTTGTTTTATGGAAATAGATTTTGGCCTGGGCAATACGTGGTCTGAAGATAACCCCCTGGGAACACAATGCGGAACCCTAGAATATAGCGCTCCCGAGCTTTTCAAAGAAGGTGAATGTTGCGGGCCTAAAGTCGATATTTGGGCTTTGTGAGTTCTACAGACCCATTAAAATACTTTATCAACTATAGTTAATCGTTTGTGTACATAAATAAAAGCTATCAACGTTTGTACAGGGGTGTCGTTTTGTACGCTTTGGCTGCTGGACAATTTCCGTTCCATAACGATAGAGAAATGAGAGCTGTAAGCGAGGATTATTATGCTTTCTATGTAAATAAAATAAGCTTCGGACTGACAAAAAAGGACTTTATATGTATTGGTCACTATACCGCAGGTAACTAGACGAATATCCGATAAACGAATGATGGAAAGCTGTAAGTAGTAATGGGTAAATATAATTCACATTTTTTAATGTAAATTATTAGTAGAAGTACCATTAATTAAACATCTCATTACCATGGCCTTAGGTAAATTTATTTTCCTTTAGAAATTATAGTTTTCAGTGTTGACTCAGAGATTGTCCTATGGACCGCCTGCCACACATCCACGTCAAGTATTAGACCTAGCGTATTCCTCAAAATTGATCTTCATTTCTTCTGAAGATTGCTATGTTGTCACACGACTTACCATTTAAACTGGAAGATATATTTGGCCAAATATGCTTTAGTATTTATAAATACTGCAGTTCTTGGCGTATGGTGTATCCCACGGAGGTTGCAGCGGTTAATAGTGAGTCAGAATCAATACGGAGCTATATGGTAGGATCGTACTTTACGTTTATGGTTAATTTAGCATAATAAAGTGTCTGCACTGGTAATAACCCGTCGCATTTAGTTGGCGCACATCTGTCATGCCCTGACCAACTAATTTCTCTCGTTTATTGTGTTAACTGAGGTCAAAACAATGCACAATGTCCCTATAATAGTTAAACGTTTTAATATTGTTATCAGATAACAATAGTGTTTTAAAATATTTTGTTTCTGCCAATCCAAAAATTTAACGATTATACTGTCTCAACCAACAGATTATTGTCTCTACTAATCTTTTGGTTCTATGTTGGTGTGCCTACACAACTTAAGCCTATTAATTTATAGATATGAAAGCATCGTAATGTTTATTCACTTCGATATGTAAGGTAAAGAACGGAGTCTTATTATTATTAACAAGAGCTGCGGTTCTGCGTTCGTAAGTAGAGTTTGACGAAAAATTCCTTTGGTTTCGGTTAGCCGTAATCAATTTGCTATGCAGCTCCCACGACTTACAGTTAACAGAGTTGAGACTTATAGGACGTTAAATTCATATGTGTGATACTGGAGCTGGTCAGAAGGGAGGATAGCAGAATTTAGTAAAAAAAGTAATAATAAAATAAAATAAAAAATTAATAATATTAGCTAGAATCCTAAGGAGAATCATGGTAATATTAACTAGAATCAAAGAGGCATGCAGTAATTCTGTTAGGTGACTTTAATGCTCAATTGGACATAGAGAAAACATTCATGAACATTGCTGGAAACTACCCAGCACACAAAAGAACTAATAGGAATGGAGAAAGACTAATAGAACTGTGCAAAGCAACCAATCTAATAATGAAATCTACAGCATTTAGGCATCTTCCGAGAAAACAGAAAACTTGGATCTCACCAAATCCCAACCTAGGTGAATTCTAAATAGATCATGTACCAATATCTAGAAAATCCTCAACAGAAATTCAAAATGTCAAAGTAATAAGAAATGCCGAAGTGGACTCGGACCACTATCTTTCTAAAATTAAAGTTAAACTTCAACCAAGAAACACCAAGAGACAAACGAAACTAGAAACTGCCAGATATGATACAGAAAAACTAAGAATGAACCATGTTTTATAGACAATCTGGAAGTACAAAATCCTGAAAATTGGGAACAACTGAAAGAATCTCTAGTTTGAACAGCCAAAGAAACAATTCCTCTCATTAAAGTCAGAAAACATGCTTGGTGGAACGTAGAATGTGATGAAGCAATAAAAGAAAGAGAACAAGCCTGGCAAAAATGGAATGCACACAAGAACATAGAAAACAGAACAAACTTCTTATATATCAGAAAGGAAACATCCAAATTAATTAGGAATATTAAGAGAAATTTAGATAAATATCAGTTAAATAAAATAAAGCAAGATTTTAAAAAGAATAACATGAGGGACTTTTACAGTACTTTTAAACAAAACTCAAGTAACCACTCCCCTCCAAGCCTCCCCTCCCCCTTTAAAGACCAGAATGGAAAATAATGTACAATAATGAAGAAAATTGTGACATCTTAGCCTGTTATTTTGAAAACCTACTGAACGTTGAATGCCCTAAATCAAGATTTAGTTTTAATCAAGTGCATATTCAACATTCTGATTCTCTCCTTGCAGGTAAAGAAGAAATCATTGGAATAATTCAATATCTAAAAGACAATAAGGCGCCTGGGGAAGTCTCAATCATTGCTGACGCATGGAAATGATAAATATGTAAAAAAAACTTACTGAAATTATTCAAAACATTTGGACAACTGAGAAAATTCCTGACGACTGGACAACAGCATTGATTCACCCAATCCACAAGAAATGTGATAAAACAGACGCGAATAATTACAAAGGCGTCTCACTTTTGCCAGTTACCTATAAAATATTATCCAAAACATTATTGTTCAGAGCAAAGAAACAACTTGACTCACAAATAGGTGAATACCAATGTGGCTTCCAAATAAGTAAGTTATGCACAGAGCAGATTCTTAATCTAAAATCAATATTGACATATTTTAAAAGAAGGAGATTTAAAGATTTTGTAATTACTTTTATTGAATTTAAGAAGGCATATGACTCAATTGATAGAGAGACAGTATTCAAAATCCTTAATGAATTTGGCTTGGGTAATAAAACAACAAATTTAATCAAACGCTGACGAATATCTACTCCAAAGTGAAATTCAGACAAGGAGATGGACTAAAGTTTTAAATTAAAACACAAGTTGGACATGATGATTCACCGTTGCTTTTTAACTGCGTTCTGGAAAAAAGTAATAAGAGAATGGAGAAAATAATTGGAGGAAAATCACATCAACCAGGGAATTAGACTAGGCTATAACAGATGTAACCTGTCAATACATTGTCTAGCGTTTGTAGATGATCTAATAATCCTGTCAGATTCAGCAGAAACAGCCATTAGACATGTGGAATTGCTGATAGAACAAGCCGAAAGAGCGGGTTTACAAATTTCTTTCAAAAAAACCAAGTTCATGACAAACATCAAGAAATATGCAAGAAAATGAAAACTCGATATGGGCAAATCTATGGAACTGACAAATTCAAGTATCTTGGAGAAGTTATTGAACAAAATGTCTCAGAGAAAGAAGCCATTAAAGTACACGTTAATAAGATGAAGGTTGCTTACCATTTAAGCAAGGACACATTTAACAAGAAAACCATATACATTAATGCCAAACTTGGGCATTATTCAACAGTGATTCGCCCGGAAGCATTTTGTGTCTAACTCTGAACAAGAAAATTATGATGGAAGAACTGGAAGGCACAGAAAAGAATATATTAAGAAAAATCTTGGGATCAATAAAAGTTGGAGAACAATACAGAAGACGACACAATAATGAGCTGTACATACGTGTTGAGAAAATCACAGACGTAATTAGAAAAAAAAAAGGATTACTTTCTACGGACATGTTCAAAGAATTAATCCTGACAGACTAACAGGTAAGTTTTTAACTATTTCAGAAAGCTCAAAATGTCCAATACGTGGTTCAAAGAAACAGAAAAAGACATATAAGAACTTCAGATTACTCAAGAAGACATTGATAAATGCTTGCCACTCAAAAATAAATTAAAGAAATCTAATAATAAATACGTATATTTCGTTCAAAGTAGTGAGTGAATTCTGCAGCTAAGGGTAGTAACTAGTTTAAAAAAAGTTCATCCTTTTTTCTAACACGCGCACGAAATATAGGCCTAATATTTCACGGAAATCTCTCGGGACCTGATTCTATATCTAAAAATAAGAAAAAAAGTTCATATAAACATAGGTCCGAGTTACGGCTCTCGAACCAGTTCGCCCTGAATTCTATTCCCACGGAAAAATGACGCCATACTGAAATTCTTGGGGTATAAAGTGAAGGGTAAATTTGGTGGTTTCTTATGGTTTCTGATCTGAAAAATTGAATAAAATTGGTCTCAGAGCTGTATCTCAATTAGTTTATAAGGAAAACTGTGTAAAACATACAAAATTGGAGTCGACAAACATTTTTTTAGATTTGGGATAAAATAAATTCGTTAATTCGCCAATAAACAAATAAAAATGTCTAACTAACTTTGTAGAAAATTTAATTCTGAGAAAAGTGATGTGTATAAAGTCTATTAAAAGTTAATACAAATTAGATAAATTCGACTTTAATTATAAACAAAACAGACCAAAAATGCGCCAGAAAAGTGTTACAATTTTAAACAGAACAAAGGTTTTTGTGTAAACGTTTTCACAAAAAATGTCATTGTAAACGAATCAAAAACTTATATTCTTGAATTTTTCCTTCAAATGATTAAATATCAAAATTGTTAGATTCATAAAGCTGCAAACGTTCGTTCCAAGCAGTTGTTCGATGTGTTCATTTTGTTGAATGCAGAATTCAGCTCGGCGAATCCATGCTAGCCAGGCACGTCTTGTAGCATCAGGAGTATTCTTATCAGTAGCTCCATATTCTATTATGCGATGTCTCAGTTATTCTTGTGTGGCAATACGAGCGGAATAAAGTAACGACTTCATCCAACCCCAAAGGAAAAAGTCTGTTGGCGTGAGAGATCGAGGCGCCCATTTTACTGGTTCGTTTCGACCAATTCATCGTTTACCGAATGTATTATTTAAATGGTTCATCAAATCACGACAGTAGTGAGCAGATGCTCCGTCACTCAGAAATCACATCTACACTCTATCTGCAAGCGGAATATCTTCCGAGAGTTCCGTCAGATTCGTTTGCAAAAAATTAAGTATTGTCTTCCATTAAGCCTTGGTGGTAATAAAAAAAGGGCCTAAGAGAGTATCACCAAGAAGACCGCACCACACATTAAATGAAAAAGTATGTTGGTCATGTCTTGTAGCAGTCTCATGTTGGTTTTCTTCTGCCCAAGTGTGGGTGTTTCGAAAGTTTACAATGCCATTTCTTGTAAATTGTAATACTTTTCTGGCGCATTTTGGCCTGTTTTGTTTTTAATTAGTCTAATTTCTCAAATTTGTACTTATTTTTAATAGACATTATACACATCACTTTTGTCAGAATTAAATTCTCTACAAAGTTAGTTAGACATTTTTATTTGTTTATTGGCGAATTAACGAATTTATTTTATCCCAAATCTAAAAATGTGTGTTTTTCGACTCCAATGTTTTGTGTTTTACACAGCTTTTCTTAAAAACTAATTGAGTAGAGCTCTGGGACCACTTTTATTCAATTTTTCAAATCAGAAACCATAAGAAACCATTAAATTTACCCTTCACTTTTTACCCCAAGAATTTCAGTATGGTGTCATTTTACCGTGGGAATAGAAATCAAGGGGAACTGGTTCGCGAGCCGTAACTCGCTAACGAACCGTTTTCGGACCTATGTTTATATGAACTTTTTTTCTTATTTTTAGCTATAGAATCAGGTCCCGAGAGATTGCCGTGCAATTTTGAATCACCCTGTACTCTGTGTATATGACTGGTTCTTTACGTACACGTTTAAAATAAGAATTGTTCGAACATACCGTTTGTATACACAAATTAAGTTTGTGTCAGCCAGCATCAAATTAAAGATAGAAAGCAAACGGAATGGTTGTCACGCCCACAATTAATCTATCATGGTCGTCATGGGAACGATTCTAATAGACTTTACGCACTCCGCACACGTCAGCAAATCATGTTTTCTGGCAATTTGATCTTAGAAGTGACATGTCTAATTTGTCATTTTCAAGGACGCTAAATGTTTCTGTTGTGCTTTTTACTTGTAACGGTTTTACGAAATTACACAGTTCAATGAGATTTTTGGGTTTGAAATAATTTTGAAAATAGCTTTGAAATTTTGCTCACTTAAAACTATAAATTATTATTGACTTTATGTTCTGTTACACAACAGATATTTTAATAAACGTTTGTTTTTTTTTGCGTTAGAATTCAAAGACGCGCTGAGTAAACTAATGTGCACGCAAGTGGAGACACGGTACACTGCCGAAGACGCTCTCAAACACGATTGGTTTACTAACAGACGGAAGTGGACACCGCCCCAAGACTTCACCTTTCAAGTCGATCCTTACCAGCGTTCACAGGTGTCGTGGCAGTTACACATTTTTCTCACGCGAATTATTAAAAGCTTAAACAAAAAGTAAATCATTTATCATTAATGCAAATGTTTACTTGAAAAGTTTTTACGTCGATGGATTATAAACTTTTAATATGTACACTACACTCAGTAACCAACAGCATTAATATTACTACTTACTTTATCCAATCCCCGCTCTCGGCAGTTCAGCCATTCGGCGGCGAGCCTCCCAGTACAGACAGGATAAAGTTCGCGTTTGCAGGTTTGCCAATTTAGGACAGACAGGCAGGTGTTGTCCATCCATCATTCCTCCATTGCACAGCGGGCAGATGTTGGAATTCACCAGGCCGAATCGGTGTAAATGGGCTTGGAGGTAGTCGTGGCCAGTGCATAGTCTGAACTCCGCGACCGCAGTCGATCTCTTGAGGGTTCGTGAAATTGGTGTTGTAAGAAGAGACTCCCACTTTTTGCCTCTGCCGGCTTCTGTATGTATTTGTTTCAAGTAGTTCTTTACGGCCATGTCAATCTGATATTTCGCCGATGATAGGCTAGTGGGGCTGTCAGGTTGCTGCATTAGGGCTCCATTTTTTGCAAGCTTGTCCGCTTCTTCATTTCCGTTAACACCAACATGGCTGGGGATCCATTGGAGGTGGACAACCCAGTTGCCATGTATGAGGGTAGCGAGAACTTCACGTGTACGGAGCGTCAAGATGCAGTCCGTGGGACTGTTTTCAGCTAGTGCGACAATGGCGGCTTGAGAATCGATAAAGAAGACGACTCGCTTTAGTTGGATACTTTGGCATTTAGCTAGTTGTTCTGCGGCCATTTGGATAGCTTTGACTTCGCCGTCGTAGTTGCTGGAGTGCAGTCCCACAGCACAGCTTATTTGGAAAATTTTAGAATATGCTCCGGCACCAGTTCCACGGTTGGGTAACATTGATCCATCAGTAAAAATATGCAACCATTCCTTTTCAGGATAGAGGGTGTGGATTGTTTCTATAGCGGATTTTTTGAGTTCATGTGGATCTGTAAGGTATTTTGGCGCCGACTGGTCAATCAGAGTTAGTCTTTTCACCGGCGCTGCATAAAAAACAGTGTTGTATACTTGCAGGGGTGCAGGGTTTCCTGTATTGACCTTGTATTTGTCTCTGAGTTTCTCAGCCCATTGGATAGGGGTAGTTTGCGTTTTTAATCTATGGTTTGCTGGCGTAAAACCGTTCCAGTGTTTGTGGTCAACTCGTCTAGATCTTTCCCAGAACTTGAGTGTTAATTTCTCTCTTCTTGAAGTGAGTGGCTCTATGTCGGTTTGAATTTCCATCGCTTGAATTGGTGTTGAGAAAGCGCCACCTGTGATGATTCTGAGCGCGTCGTTCTGGACTTTGTCGAGCCTCTTCAGGTTATTGGAGCTTGCAAGGGAGGTTACTTCGCTGGCGTAGTCCATGGTGGGTCTCACGTATTATTTGTATGCGGTTGCTAGCATATCTTGGGTACATCCCCATTTTGTCGCTGCTAGCCGTTTCAATAAGCTTATGCGCTTCCCTCCCCGCTCAGCGGTTTCCTGGATGTGGCTGTTGAATGTCAGTTTTGTGTCTAGCTTGACGCCCAGGTATTTCGCAATCGAAGTTTCAGGCAGGTTAGTTCCTTTATACTGAAGTTCGATTTTTGGAGGTTTAGTAGAGAGGGTAAAAAGTTGAAAAACCGTTTTATCAGGACTTATTACCATTTTGTTGCTGTCTGCCCAGGTTGCGACGTTTTTTAAAACAGAGTTGACTACTGATTCGAGGTGGGAGGTGCTGCTTGTAGTTGCCCACAGGATGACATCATCTGCGTATAGAAGACAGGATATTCCAGGTATCTTATTGATCGCTGTTGTTAAGTCATTGATCATAATGTTGAAGAGCAGACAGCTGATTACTGCGCCTTGGGGTAGTCCTTGTCGCTGTAATTTGTACTTAGAAGTGGTATTAACGAATTTAGTTCTGATGTAGCGTTCGGTTAGAAAGTTTTTTATCCATATGAGCATGTTGTTCTTCACTCCGAGCTCTCTGAGTTTGTATAGAAGTAGTGTGCGCCAAACTTTGTCGTACGCAGCCTTGAAATCGATTAACACAGCCAGTGTCGATTGTTTTCGATGGAAGCCGTCTTTAACCGCCTGAGTGAATTTAACTATTTGGTCTATTGTAGATCGATGTTGACGGAATCCTGCTTGAGCATCGCTGATTGCACCACTTGACTCTAGGAAAGTTCTTAGTCTGCGTTCCACCATCTTTTCCGCTATTTTGCAGCACACGCTGGTTAGTGAAATGGGCCTGTAGCTGCTCAGGCTGCTTCGAGGTTTTCCTTTTTTATAGATGGGGATTATCTCAGTTTTTTTCCATTGGTGAGGAATCCGCTTATCCCATGTTAGGTTGATAAGTTTTATGAAACATAGTTTAGCAGTGGTCCCAAGGTTCTTTAAGAAATCTGGGAAAATATTGTCAGGTCCAGCAGACTTGCCATTTTTTAAATCCCTTAAAGCTATTTCTAACTCTTGTATAGAGAAACGGGCAATCATAGAGCGGTGCTCTTCTTTAGTTGCTACGCTTGTTGTTTGGCTCATTTGCACGCTTTTTCTTTCAGGACCGCTGACTTTCAGGGAGCTAACTGAGGCATAGAATTTGCAAAGACTGTTGGCTACTTGCACTGGACTGGTGAGGAGCTTGTCGTTCACTTTCATGGGTTCCCATGCTTGCTTCTTCTTGTCATTATTTAAGCTTGATAGGAAATTGTGGGCTTTGGTGCCGTCCCTTCTGAAATCTAGTTTGGCGACAAAGTTCCTGTATGTACTTTCCTTGGCTTGGATGATGGCCCGAGTGAGAGCTGCTTGCTTCCTTCTTAATTCAGCACAGTCTTGTAGTAGCTTCGTTCTCTCAGCTTTCCTTCTCGCCTTGTTCCTTCCCTTCTGGAGATCGGTGAGAGTCGCATTCCAAAAGGGTTTATATTTTTTAACAATTCCTCGAGGTATGCTCTTCTTAGCAGTTTCTAGGATACCCTTAATAAATCTGTTAGTTGATTGATCAGGATTATCGGTGATGATACAAGGGGTGAGTATTTGGTTGGAGAATAGACTGAACTTCGGCCAGTTCGCCTTTTTGAAATTCCATCGCGGTAAGCGAGGCTCAATGGGGTTCTTCTGCTTGCTCCTTATGCTTAGCGCTAGGGTTCGGTGTCCACATCCTCCTATAGCTTCCTTAAGGGATATATTGGATCTGCTTACGAGATTGGCTTGAACTATCGCCAAATCGGGGGTGCTGTTGTGTCCAGCGAATAAGAAGGTTGGTTCAGTCACGAGGTGTATCAGGTTTGTTGTATCAATCAGGTTTTCAATGGCGTGGCCAGGAGCATTAGTGTCCGAGTATCCCTATCGAGGGGAGTGTGCATTAAAATCTCCAATGACGATGCTGTTTCGGTGTCGGGATGCGTCTGCTATGTCGTCTGTACTGATCTTGTTATTTGGCGGGTTGTATATTCCAATGATCTTAAACAGGTGTCCATTATTCCACACTTTGATATTGACAGCTTCATGTTTATCTGTTTGTGTCATGGTGTGTAAAACGGCGAACTCGCATGCCATTGTGCTCTTTACTCCCACTATGATGCCTGAGGCCACTTGTCTTGCTCGAAGTAAAACATAATTTGTGTAATTCGTCACATTAAAACAATCACTGGAGTCCGTAGAAGCTCCGGCTTCAACTAAGATGAAAACATCTGCGTCAAACGTTAAAACTTGAGTCTTGAACTCACAAAATTTTGAGGTGTTCAGGCCTCCCGCATTCCAAAATAATATTCGGAGGCCATCGTTGAAGCCCTTAGAAGGGCTGGTTTTCCTCTTAGCTCTTCCTGTCACGTTTTGGGAGGATCGTGTAGGCGTATGTTTGCCGTAGCAGATTTAGCGTTACCCAGGGTGCACCAACTAGGCGGTACTGCTACTTTGCACCCCACATTATATTATACTAATATAATGTGATAAATTTGTCTTCCGTTTTATCGTTAGGAAACGCAGAAGTAATGGGGATTTGGCGTTCCTTGAACCAGCCATTCGTTGCTTGTATCCATGACGCTCCACCCGTAGCAACAGACGAATGTTGCTGTTCAGGTACTCTGGTGTTTTCAGTGCATGGTTAAAATCGTACCTGAGCATCCTTCGTGGCACAGCCGAACGTCAACCCCTACGGTAATATTCTCCGTAGGGCTGTCAAAGACGACGCAAGTGTCCTCGTTATCGGCCCGACCGAACCCATTCATTTCCTCCGGAGCGGGGTATCTCTCAGCAGACGTACTTCACGTAGTCATTGCCAAGGTCGCCCCCTTTCATCTACAAGTCAGCGCGGTTGCGGACCTTTTGTCCGATCACAACCCCCTGCTTGTTACTGTTAGGCCGCCGTCGGTTTCACCCCGACTTCCCGATCGTCTGTTAGGAGAATGAATTGGCGATCCTACCACAACGATCTGCAAAGCAGTTACTTTCGCTCCCTTCGGACTCTGACGTGGATCTCCGAGTCGTCCAGTTTGTCATGGACAGACGTACCTACACAGACACAGACCCAGCAGATATTTCTTGCTCCCAGATGCCAGATGTAGTAAGTCTACACATAAACATTTTAGAATTGAATTTAGTTCATACCTTAGTATTTATAAATTATCCTAAAGCAAGTCATGTTATTTAGGGTTTTTGGGTCCCTAAGATTTTTTGTGTATTATAATTTTTTGAATGTTATCAAAGAAATCAAAACCTAATTCTTAAACCTAAAAAGAAGCCAAAAATAAACAAATTAATAATACTATAGGTTTATATTCAAGATGAATATAAACAGAAAACGTAACTTAAACATTACAAAATTATTTTTCAATTAAAACAAGGATACTGTTTTCTTTAAGGTTGTTCACAGAAAAACACAATATGGATTGTACCTTCATCTTTATCATTTATTCCAGCACAAGAATTGTGCGACCATTGCAAACATTTAAAGTTGTCTTGATAGTACAGGCGGTCATCTTTTTATTCAACTTCTTGTTCCCTGTCTGATGACACCGAATCCTCTATCTTATTAGTTGCAGGAGTAGAAGTTTTATTTTTTTATCGGTAGATTCTGTTTAGATGCAGGTCCTGGTAAGTCCTTTTTGGAGGTGATTGCAATTCTCTTTTTTATTTTCTTCAAGGCTATTAGCTGTAATGTATAGAGCGAAGACGTTAATATTGCAGTTTCACCTTTAATTTTTGAAGTTCTTTTGCCATCTTGAGTTATTATTAGTACCGGCAAAATTCATTCTGGGCTACACTCAAAACTATAATTTGCCTGTGTTCAAACTTCTTGATTTCTTGCTCCTTGTCTAAGAATTTATCGAAGTTAAAGCGAACTTCCTTTGGAGGTCTTGTACGGAGGGCTGATTCTAGATTTCCGGATTGTGCTGACTTTGAAGGTGTTGAATGAAAGGTTGAGTTCTCTTTGTTGACTTTTTGAAGAAGGTTGCGACATCAGCTTCATAGAGATCATGCTGAATCGGCTGTGTTGTGTTGACGGGAACTGAACTTGCAGCTGGCACATCACGAGTTTCATCTGCCTGAAGTTGAATGTCTGTAGTTATACTAGGTACATAATCGGCATCAGTAAACACATTAATATCAATTAGCCAAATGCCGCATTTACAAAATCCATTGGTTACAGTAAGCATTGTTGAAGCTTGCAGCTATGCTCCACCAAAAAACAGCAACAGTTTGATATAATGTCAGTACTTTTCCAGGATTAGTTCTCAACCAGTTTCTGCCTTCATCCTCATAAAACTTACTTAGGGGTTTCAAGTTGCCACTTCAAGTGATTGGAATTTTCAGATGTGTGCGGTGGCAAACACAAAAGAATAACCCCCTCTTTCCCTGACAAGCAGAGGCGTAGCTAGGGGAGCAGCCCCACCGGGCGGCATAGCCAGGAGGGCAGCAAAGTGAGCATAAACTTGAAAAAATTGTTCTCCCGTTTGTCTTCGTCACTAATCCGTCAGTTCTTGCTCTGAGAGATTCCGTACGCTGGAGACGTCTTCCTTCTTCGCACGTCTATTTGTTTCAGCAAGTATTCTTTCCGTTCATGATCTCCTAGATATGTGTCAACTTTACAGAATATAGTGTAAAGTACATTAAATGCTATAATCATCTGCGAGTTTATATTTAATGACTTCACAAAAATATCCACTGTCCGACGTACAGTCTGTCAAATCATCTAAACCGTCTGTGCTTCTGAAAAATATAGACGGTTGAGTTGCTGTTGCTCAACCCGAAACGCGGTATGCCATGATGAGGTTGTCACGTAGTCATATACAATTCCTGCCGGCTGGATATCTCTTCTTCCTTTATACTAAATTCACGCATCACGATTAACAAAATTTGTTTTATATATTTTTTATGAATAAATCTTCTAAAGTGCCGTATTTCTTTAATTATTTTATCCAAAGCACTTGTTGTTTACATGTACACTTTTATTATATGACAACTTTCACTTTTATTTCAAGTTAAATCTTCATTACTTAAAAAATCTTCATAAAATTGGATATTTCAATGGGCACTGTAGTGTCACCATTTCGGTCAGTTTTGTCTGCTTTTAAAATTGAACAGAGTTATTTAAATATTCTGAGGCGTCCGTTATCCATTATGTCTTTGCCTTGTCTTCTATTATGTGCAGTATTCCAGTTTCCATAATACCGTCTACCTATTCTGCACTAGTTTGATGCTTTATTGTTGCTATTCAGGCTTTAGCTAATATTATTTTAATTACACAGCGCAAATACAGTTGTAAGACATTAGTGAATGCAAATATATAAATTTGTTTACATCTTCACGTATCCTGTCTTGACTGATATTGGCTGAACCTGATTTCTTGTCTGAATTATAACTACGATCATCGGTTATCATGACTTGTGTCTTAAAGTGATTCAAGTTCAAAAACTGTAATCTCTACCACAGTTGTCTGATCTTAACATTATTTCTACTCTCTTTTTTTAATTTCAGAGCTGTCAGACCTCAGCCTACACCCTACATTGTTAATTATCCTCTCTCCAACTTAAATCCACGCTCGCAATCATTAATAACATTTATCGTTACATACTCCCTATCTGCTGGATGGATTTTTGGGTTCCTAAAAAATATAAATAAATTAACAACAGTACTGTGAATTTTGTTTATTTTTTTTGTTTTTGAACTTCTAATTAAGACAACAAATAAATAAAAATAATGGTGTTGTTTTATTGATTCTTCCACAGATAGTTGATAGTTTCGTCAAAGTCTGATGGCGCCAGTATTCTCACAGCCTGAAACACAATAAAACGATATTTAATGAAATAATATTTAGGAGACACGTTCAATGGAAAATTCAGTTATTCCACGAGTACATATACGTATTTTGATAACACACTCTTCAGTTTATTCAAATAGTTTATTGTTTGATAGCTTTGATAGCATAGTATTGTGCAGTTTAAAGTATTGAACTTACTATTGATAAGTGACGTACAAGTCCGGTGCTGTTATTTTTCGTTACATCCGGAAACCGAAGTGGTCGAGTGTAATGTCAAGGCCGGTGGTGTAATCCCCTCCCGTACGTCGTACATCGCGGGATTTCGGGGAAGGGATTGCCGTCCAGGAACCCTTCGTAGGCGCCCAGGTTCCTCCGTCTTCGCGACTCTGCAGAGGCCACCAGACTTCTCTACTAGAATCCTCTGGAGGCGCCTGGGGTCCAACGTCCCTCTTCCGGTCGGTATTCGTCGCAGCCGGGGGTTCCTGTGTTGTCACCGCCGGCGATGTGGTGGTTATGTAGTGTCAAGGTCGGTGTTGTAATCCCCTCCCGTACGTCGTACATCGCTGGATTTCGGGGAGGGGATTGCCGTCCAGGAGCCCTTTGTAGGCGCCCAGGGTCCTCCGTCTTCGCGACTCTGCAGAGGCCACCAGACTTCTCTACTAGAATCCTCTGGAGGCGCCTGGGGTCCAACGTCCCTCTTCCGGTCGGTGTTCGTAGCAGCCGGGGGTTCCTGTGTTGTCACAGCCGGCGATGTGGTGGTTATGTAGTGTCAAGGTCGGTGTTGTAATCCCCTCCCGTACGTCGTACATCGCTGGATTTCGGGGAGGGGATTGCCGTCCAGGAGCCCTTCGTAGGTGCCCAGGGTCCTCCGTCTTTGCGACTCTGCAGAGGCCACCAGACTTCTCTACTAGAATCCTCTGGAGGCGCCTGGGGTCCAACGTCCCTCTTCCGGTCGGTATTCGTCGCAGCCGGGGGTTCCTGTGTTGTCACAGCCGGCGATGTTGTGGTTACGTAGTGTTAAGGTCGGTATCGTTACAGTCGATGATGAGGTAAACTGGTAAAGAAACTGAATAATTTCGATAAACTACAAATTTCGTGCCGGCGTGCTCGAAATATTAAAATATTTGATTATTATTTCCGTGGTTACGGCCAATTTATATTCATAGTTATTGTTGTTCAGCTGTTTTTTATTTAGCGCTTTATGTATTTTGTGTTTATTTGGAATTGCGTATTGAGACTCAAGGTAACGCGGTACAGGACTCTTGAATCAGTAATAAAATAGGGGTTGATTTACGGGAGGGGAATCTAACCTAAGAGAAATTCCTCTTTCGCCTCTACGATTTTATAAAACCTTATTCCATAGACCTATTGAGAGAAAATCATATAATTGTTTTTTGTTTGTTTCTCTCAAGCTTAATTTTTTTCTGTATAATCAAAGACGGCGTTTTAAAGCGTCCTGAACTGTATTTTACATTTTTGATGTAAGATTTTTTTTAATGTACGAACTTTTTATTATTAGATTGTAGACTTTTATATAGATCTGCACGACTCCACTTGTTGCCTTTGACGACTCTGATCTCACTCGGTAAGCGCTTTTGAACAATTCAGCTCATCATATAGTTTGGTTTTCAATACGATGTAATGATTTTGATGATGATTATTAATTAAGTTGTTCAAAAGCGCTTAACAGGAGTCACTGGACCAGTGGAGAGCATTAGTTGCACAAAAAAAAGAAATTTAAAACAGTAAATGTTTTCTAGCCCTTATATTAATTATATACACAACATCCACTAGGTGTTCGTGTTCCTACGTGCAATCTTTAATTTGCCACCCCATGGCTGTCTCCTGTCTCAATGTTTCCAAGCCACAGTCGATCTTAAATAGCATTTTAAGTGTGATCTTTTGCCAGCTGCAGTTGATATCGTTAATACAAATGATATTCTTAACGCTATTGCGATATTTGCGAATGTCGTCGTCGTCGTCATCCTTTACGGCTTAGGCTAGTAGCTGTTCCAGTCTCAATGGAAGTCATCCAACCATCACTTACGGGGTCTTACCACACTTCTCTTCCCCCTTGCATAATATTCAAGGGCTCTTCTTGCAAATCTAGTTGGATCCATTCTCTCTACGTGTAACCGCCACTCCGTTTTGTACCGGGACATTTTCTCATTAAAGCTTTCAGCTATGCCTAGCTTCATTCTTATATGATTATTTCTGATAAGATCTCCCCTAGTACAAGTCTTTACAGCCCTCAAAAACCTCATTTCCGCTCCTTGTATTCTAGACATACCTTTGGCCTTTCTAATCCAAGTCTCACTACCATACAGTAGTTGAGGCACGGCCATTACATTATAATATTTCAATAGCGTCTCTTTCCTTGTTTTCTTATTTAAATGTTTATTGATACAGCCACAAAGCGACTGAAAAAGACTAATTTTGCTTTCAATCTTCGAATCATCTTGATATGTGATGCTGTACCCTAGATACTTGAAATGTGGCACCTGTTCTATTGGCGACTCCTGTATGACAGTCTTTGTTCTAATATGATTTTCGCAGAAAAAAGGGATAACTTTTGTTTTGGATAAGGAAATGGTTTGATTGTAATCTGTCAAAATGTCAGGAAGATAAAACAACACCTTTTGGGAATGTTGAAAACAAATTATTTTAAAAAAGGTACTGAAAATGCTGTACAGCTAATCCAGCGGATTCTATAGAGCGCGTGTGTCTCGTACCCTAACGTTCGTTTTGTTTTATTACAAAACGAAAAGAAAAATAGTACAAATTTACTAAAAAAAAAAAAAATGTTTCCGAATGTTTTCAAGAAGTATTGAACAACGTGAGAACATGGGAACGTCTTTCGGAAACTTGAGTGAGGAATCCCAAGCAACTGGGACAGCAGACATTATACGAGTCCCCATTTATCAATTGCAAGTCTTCTAAATCTACTGTATTCCCTCATATACTGCACACCAGAGCGTCTGTTGTACCAACTACCACTTTGGAAGTCTCATTTCCCCCTTTCATCCGTTCTCCTCTAAGTCCTCTTTCCATGATCTATTGGGTCTACCCCATTTCAGTCGTCAAGATGCAATCCAGCCTAGCAACTTTTTGGTCCAACGATCTTGAGACATCCGTTCCACACGCGGCCGTACCGTACGAGACGCTTTGTATTTACGATGTCTAAAATTGTCCTCTCAACATCACGTTGCCTACTGGTATCATCTTTTCTAATGCACTGGAGCCTGGACACCCCACAAGTCTATTTCCACTGCTTGCATCATTCGGGAGATTCTTTGATTTATCTGCAAAGTTTCAGAACCATAGATGATGACTATAGTTGCTGAGCAAATCATCTTTTGTGGTTTGTCCTTTATTTTCCAACTTCAAAGCGCAGAATTCACCTGTTCTATCACGATTTTCCCTTGTTTTATTTTGGTGATGGTATTTTCATCACTTCTACTAAATTTTGATGATGTGACTCCAAGATACCCAAAAAAAGCATTACATTTTATAATGTGCGAACCTACTGTCATTGTCGGTTCATTCAATAAAATAAAATATGACTAAGTTTGGTTTATCCAAAAATTTATATGGAGGTCCCAGGCTCTGTATCTTCATGAAGTTTTCTTCATCTTCTTCTTCTACTTCTTCTCCTTTTCAAGGATTAGGTTATATAAACTTGTTCCGGCACCTATTTCATCCTCGGACGACCCACGTCTCTTCTACCAATGACTTTAGTTCAATGCAGCTTTCGGCAATCGATCGTTTGTCATCCTTTGCAGATGATCCCACCATTGTCTCCTGTAAATTGAAATAAATTCATTTATGTCCTTAACTTCGAGTTCTGCTCTGACATCCTTATAACTTATTCTATCATGCAATGTATAATTTAAAGTATTTCGAAGAAACTGCATTTCAGCACTCTGAATCTTGCCGCATTCATTTTTTGTTATGACCCACGCTGCACTCGCATACAGAGGATAGGGGGGCGCAAGGAGGAACCTGCCAGGAGGGCGGCAAAATGAGCATAGACTTGAAAAAAATGTTTTCAGTTTATAAAACTACAAACAACTTGTTTCTTTGATATGACTATTCCTTTCATAAAAGAAGCATAGCCAGCCTGCTTCTTTGGTTTGTGCTTGGCCAAGCGAGACATCTCAGTCCTTCTGAGATATAATGGTGAATAGAGGAACATGGCAGTTGCAGAACAAGAACAGCCATTTTCCTGAAGATGAAGCTGGGCGATCCTTAAAAGTATTGATTTGATAAAACCTTGCAGAATGGTGAAAAGGTAAATTGCATTTGGATGTGTTTTTCTACAACTAAAAAAATCTCTATTTTGCTTTTGTTGCACTTTATTTCCACAAAAAAAAAACTATCAAAGATCCAATTTCAACAGTAACACTGGGTTATCGTTGTGGCGAAATTTAATCTCCGTATTCAGGATCCTGCTAATCGCTCTGCGTTTTTGGAATGGAAGGAACTGGAACGTTCTTTAAACAAAGGGGGACTTATTGATGATCTACTTCAGGAACAAATGAGTAAAGCAGCTAAGACATGGAAAGAAATCCTCGAACGGGTTATTGCCACAGTACAAACTCTTCCACAACAAAATCTGGCACTGAGAGGACATCGAGAATCAATTACTAACAATCCAAATCCTGGAAACTTTCTGGCTTTGTTAAAAGATATATATACTAGGGCTGCTACAGCTAGTGCCGTCTCCCTTCCTTCAACCTGGCTTTACAATTCTCCCGATGTTCCCATTGTCCTTCCTCAAGTCCTATACGTTGCATAGATTCATCCACTTCGTCCCTCCAAGATCTTCTCAGTCTTCCCCTTTTCCTCCTTCCTAATGGACTCCATTCAGTCACTTTGTTGATCCACCTATTTTGGGCTCTCCGGACATGACCGTACCACACCAATATTTTTTCTTCGATATAGTCAATTACACTTCTTTCCGCTTCCATTCGTCTTCTGATCTCCTCGTTTGTTATCCGGTCTGCTCTCGTTATTCCACAGCACCTCCTCCAATATTCCATCTCTGTTGCAAGAATCTTTCTTTCATTCTTTTTGTTAATAACCCACACTTCCGCTGCATACATCATAATGCTTTGGACTATGGTCTGATATATCATTTTTTGTGTGCTTTTTCTAATATGTTTGTCCCATATAACACTGTGTAATTGTCTAATCCCTGTTCTAGTCTGCCCTAATCTACTTTTTATTTCCTCTTCCGTTGTGCCTTGTTTACTCAGTGTGAATCCTAGGTACTTGAATTTGTCTGTTCCTCTAATTTTAACATTTACATTTACTTCTAAATCTGTTGTTTCTTCATCTCTAATTGCCAAGTATTCAGTCTTTTTTATGTTTATTTCCAATCCCATCTTTGTGTATTCTTCATTCAGCTTTCTGACCATGTAGCTTAGATCTTCTTCATCCTGGGCTATAACTACCTGGTCATCGGCGAAGCATAGCGTGTACAGGTGTTCATTTCGTATCGGTATTCCCATTCCATGGCATTTCTGTTTCCTGTTTCCACATGGTTAATGCATATTCTAAAAAAATCTTAAACAGCGTGGGCGATGTTGGGCAGCCTTGCAATAACCCTTTGGATGTTTTAAACCTACAGACAATTTTGTTACCTACTTTAATTTGTACGTTGTTGTTTTTATATAGATTTTTTACTGCTTGCGTCAGGACTTTCGGTATTTCCAATTGTGATAGAGCTTTAAACATTTCTTGTCTGGGTACTGTATCATATGCTTTTCTAAGGTCGATAAACGTTAGATGTACTTCCCTGTTCTAAAATACTTGGCTAAATTTGAGCTTGTCATGAGATCTCATTTGGATTCAGTCTCTCGTAAATCTGGGTGTATATTGTATCTTTCGGCAACTAATCAAAACAAAATAATAAGCCTGTTAGGAGAAAGAGTGCGCAAATATATTATTACTGCATGTAAGAAGGCGAAGTATTTTAGTATTATATTTGACACAACACCAGATGCTGTACATGTAGAACAAATGTCTCAGATTATAAGATTTGTTGAATTTAAACGCAGTTCTGTTGATATCAAGGAAGTTTTCATAGACTTTAATCCTTTAGAAGTCAAAACAGTGGAGGGGATCACACAAGCTATTCCTACTAGAGGTGGGCTAAACTGTTATTTTAAAATACTAGGTATGAAAATACCGTTCCAAAAAATTAACAGGTACAAATACCTGTTATTATATACTATATATACATAACCTATATTATCCTTTGTAAGTAACTCGTTTTGAGTTTCCTGCAGGTCTCCTATGTAATATCTTCAAATAAATACACTGCAAGTAGGTTTATTTTCACCTAGATAAACCTATTAATATATTAATAAACCTACTTGCAGTGTATTTATTTGACGATATTATATAACCTATACTATATAATTTGTTATAAGAAATAAATTGAAACTAAAAGTATTAACAGTGTTACTTTACACTGTGACTTTATTAAACTATTACTATTTAAAAGAAAATAAGAAACAAGAGAATTTATAGGCCTATCTCCTTTTGGGAATACCAATTTAAGTTTTCACTAGGAGTAAAACTAACATTGGTTCATGGATGTTAATATAACTGGATGCCCGACAGGGCGCTCTCTAGTGAAGCAAGTGTGACGTAACGCCGCCATCTTTAAAACGGGCAAAAAAATGTAAACAGACGTGGTGTTAGGTTGATTTGTGCGGACCTTTTGGAGTGTAAATTGATTTAATGCTTCCTTGACTTATCACTTCGAAAAGAAGATAAAATGCCCGACTCTTGTTATGCTGTAGGTTGCACAAATCGACGGAAAAAAGGAGAGAACTTGCAGTTTTTTGCGTAAGTGGCATGTTTTGTTTTGCAGCGATTTTTTGTCATCCACCTCCTTATATAGTGCAGGAAAACTGTCGGCGTAAGCCTGAATTGAACAAAAAAAATCTAAGTAGTCTCGATTTTTGAGGAGTAGTTGTTTATAATGTATACAAACTTTTTTTGTCTAATCACCTGCCAGCGGCGCCCGGGAAAAATGGTTATAAACAAATTTTTAAAAAAATTCAGTTTTTCGCTCATATCTCCGTTAATTTCGCCCGCAGCTTAATTTTACAAGAGTTAAATTTTAAAGCTGAAGAAATTCTACACAAATTTTATCTTAAAAATATTTTTGTGCGAGCAAAAACAAGCGCGGGAGGTCTAAATGTTTATAACGTATAATTCTGTCGTGGTGGGAGACGAGGCTAGCGAGCGGAGGCACGCGCGCGCTTCAATAAACGTTATAACTCTTGTTTAAATTGAACTATTTTAACAAAACAAAGTGCTTATCTAAAAATTATAGTTTTTTACATGCGACTATTATGAAAAAAGGTTTAGGATTTTATTATGTGTATATTGTACAAGAGATGAAATTACAAAATGCTGTTTTCTTAAAGAATATGCAATTAAATAAACAATTTATTTTATAATGAACTTTCCCGTATAAATTCATTTTCTAGACCCTTTGGTTGATTACTACAAGGAATAAAAAAAATTACAAAAATTTAGTTTTTAAGATTCGCCATTTTTAAAATTCACTTTTTTGGAAAAATCGTAACTAAAAAAATAACTTAATTTCAAAATATAATTATGCGATAAGTGCAATAATCAGGACACTTCTTTTTGGGCTACTTCGAAAGCTTAAACCTTGCCCTTTAAGATTTAATTATAATAGGTATGAAAATTTACGGTTAAATTGGGATAATTAATAATAATTAGTTGCTACTTCAGCCGATAGCCGCGCGACTCCAAAATTTGCCAAAAAATCGATGCCTGGAAAAGTTATAAAAAAATATTTTATTTTTGTGCAACTTACAGGTGTTGTCGAGCATTTTTTGACGTTCAAATAACCACCATTTTTAGGTGTTTGCAATAATAATTTTTAATAATTATTAAATAAAATTAATAAATAAGGCAGGCATAATCATTAAATTTTATACAATTAAATTGGTATCCAATTACTGATCCAATGAAACAAATTTGTAATAAAAAAATGTTATTCTAATGGAGATCTACAAAAAAGTACTCAATTAATTTTTTCGTAAAATTAATATTTCAGCCGTAAATAATTGTTTAATTTCGTCCGTTTGCGCTAGAGGTAAGAGAGAGACGGAAGATGCAACGCGTCTCACGCTCAAGCGTTGTTCAGCAACTTTTAGTAATTTCAATTCGACGATGGTTATCTATAACTTCTATATACATTTCTCTTTTTAATATGAATATTTTAAGATTATGCAAGTATATATAATAGAATGGTGGGGAAACGTTCTATTATTATATATAATAGAATGGTGGAGAACGGCAGGTGCGCGGTCCCCTCTTACTTATAATTTTTTATAGTGCGCTTATTTTTGCTCGTACAAAAATATTTTTAAAATGAAATTCGTGTAGAATTTCCTTAGCTTTAAAATTTAACTCTTGTAAAATTAAGCTACTGGTAAAATTAACGGAGATATGAGCGAAAAACTGAATTTTTTTTTTTAAATTTGTTTATAACAATTTTTCCCGGGCGCCGCTATCAGGTGATTAGACAAAAAATATGTGTATACATTATAAACAACTACTCCTTGAGCCCAAGTTTCTCAAGATTTATAATTTCATTTATCTCTATATAATTTTCCAAACTTATACATCGATCTACCTCCCCCGGAATTGAACTCGCGAGTTCCTGGTGAGTACCAGTAACTTTTCATACAGATAAATAGCCCTAATAATAATGAAAGTTGGAAATACAGCCTTTTATTTCTAATTCTTAGTTGAGAAACTTTTGTTTTTAAATTTCATTTTACGTTCCCATAACACTATGATCCCACGGTATCGGCTAATAAATTCTTTGATTACGAGTGGAAATAGCAAAAGATTTAACAGGTAAGTGAGAATTACCATTCGGGCTGATGGGTTTGACAAAAAATCGTATTATTCAGGACGTACCGTAGCATGTATTTATCATCAAAAAATAATTAATTGTCGCGTAATTAATGGCACAATTATGTACCAGTTGTATAGGTAGAACTGTGGCTCGAGATCTCTTGCCCGTTTTAAAGATGGCGGCGTGACGTCACACTTGCTTCAGTCTCGCAAGCATACAGGATTGGCAGTCGGGCATCCAGTTAGTATATAAACATCCATGCATTGGTTAGACTTTTAGATAAATCAGTTGAGAAACTCGAGGCAATGAAATAATTTAGAGTACACGTAATACCACAACAAATAATGTGATAAAAACATCAGAAACGTATAATAAAAACATAACAGTAAGCCACAAGAGTGAATGAGAATAAACAAAATTTAACAAATAAAAATAATAAAAACAATGTAATAAAATAAATATAAATAAAAAAATAAAAACTTATAAATAATAAGCAACAACAAAAGTAAATTAAATGCATTACAAACCTGGATAATCTTCAGATTCATTCACTAAAGTACACAGAATATACAAGTTATGAAATGTCACACCTATTTACATTACAATCTGCTTCACTTAACACATTATAAATAAAATTAAACACTTGGATTTCGTTGTCCATGACGTGTCCGTTACTTAACTAAATACTAAATACCACTATTATATTAACGACTCGGAACACAAAGTTTTTTATAAGTAAAAACATAAAGTTTTACCTTACAACCTGAACCGGTTTTAGTTACAAGTTGGTGACTAGTATAATATATAATTTATTAGCATATAATCTGTATTATATATCTGCATATCACACGAGAATAAATGTAACATCAGGATGAATTTTTTCTTTATTAAAAACAGCTTCGTCTCTTTGCGCAGAATGAAGTATTCAGGACGAAAAAGTGGCTGCGTACTAGTTCCTACTCGAAATACCCTTGATACTACCTGTTACTAAAATACTAGGTGTTCCTAAAATACTACTGTTCCTCTGATACGCTTAGTATTTTGTGTATCGGTGATATCCTGGTTGTTCCTTGCGTACCAGCGATATTTTTGTACGCCTAGTATTTAGCCTTGCCGTATTCGTTTACGTGATACTTGCGTACGTTTTGTGTGTGTGTGCTTGTATAGGAGCGTAGGGGGCGTGCCTCGACTCGGAACAGCGTCGCCGCGAATAACAGGTATTTCAACTTTTCAGTCACTGTTACATCCGTTCCACAAAAATATCGTTCCCAAATACCTGTTACAGGTATATCGGCCCACCTCTAATTCCTACAAGTAAACTTGAGAGAGATGAATTGAATCTTAGCGATTGCAGAGGTCAGTCGTATGAACAATCAAGCGACAATGGCTGGAAAACCCCTAATTTCCCATCAAAAACACAATGAATTACAAACAACATAAGTGGGGAACAAAAGGGAACGTCCCACCTGCCCCACGGTCCCATTTTTAGGTTATGTTGATTTAACACAACTAATGTTTACTATAACCTAATGGAACTAGTACACGTAAGAGAGCATAATCTGCACGTACTAATGAAATAATAACAATTGTTAGTAAATTTAAATAATTTTACATGGATTTGATATTTAGTGGACAAATTTCATCAGCACACAACAAGACACACTCGTAGCTAGAAAACTACACGTCAACTCACAAAATTACCGCTGGCGGTTGTTGAGTTGTTTACTGTCTGTAGATGTAGCACAAACTTTGTTTCCGCTAGATAGTAGTAGCACATCTAAACAAATATAAGCTATACCCCGTTCTGCCCCAGTTACAAGACTATTTTATACGTCTTTCGCCAGGAAATTATTAAATATACAGCGGAGTCTACTTTTATATTTCCCATAATTCTCCTCTGAGTCTGTTTTTGTTGCAGACCAGAGACCAGTATGTTTTGTATTCTCTCTAATGGGTTAGTTTCATGATCAATGTAAAACAAATGATAAATAAAGATTTGTGTCGTAAACTAAACAGTTTTTGATTAAGTCACAGTCAAGTTTTCCCTCACGGTGCACAGTTTCGCTTGGTGCTTTTCTTACAGCGCCAAGTTGTGGCGTTATTTTTAGACATAGGCCTACGGTTCTGACTAAGTTTACAGTTTCCCACCACTAACGAAATTTTACACTTTTCGCTATAAGTTACATGAGTGGCGGCTCGTGTTCTGACAGTTGGGGGTTCAATATCTGAAGAAATAACTGTTGACAACTTTAAGTAGGCTAAATATTAGGTTGTGTTTATGTTATTTGTAAATTGTTCTAAAAAATACAGTTAAAATAAAAGGATAGTTGAATGTTTCTGTTTAATATTTAAAACGGGAAGCGAACTACCGAGTTTCTCAATTTTGCATTAATCTTCAATAGAGAGAGAAGACAAATTTAATTTTAAAATAGATTGAACACTATTCATTTTACCAAATCAATGAACTGAACACAAAAATAAGATATAGGCCTATCTGAATACTTAACACACAAAAAAGCAGCAAGCACTTTGGAGGTTATACACGCTTCGGTCAGCTTAACGTTATTAAAATTATTTAATGACTACATTAAGCACACTTTATTTTCGGAAAAAAATTCACTATTTTATTTGATTTTAAGACTTCACTGGAGATATTTTCAATGCATACTAAATGAAACAGTGAAATCTGACACAAACCAGAAGGTAAACGGGCAAATCAAATGGTATAAAACATAATAACAGCGAATGGCGGTATTATGAAAATGTTGACATTTCCAGTCGGGGCGGTTCGGCCCTCGCCAGAACTATTCGTCTCTGTCGCTAAGCTGGAATGTTAGCGACAGTTCAATGTAATTTTGCGTAAAGCTAGTTCCCCCTCCAAAGCCCTCTAGATAGCCTAGGAGGTGCTGAGAGCTGCTTGCACCTCAAGTAGTAGTAGCGAGCAATTCGCCTATTACGCGAATCGATTATTGTTCAGTTAACAAGATTAATCTCACAAATCTCGTTCTTTAAATATGTTACAAATCTTGACAAATCCTTAAACATTTTAAAATTATTTAGGGAGTTCACTGAACCATTGAATCTTATGGATGAGCCGCCACTGCATGATATACTGTACACATCCATTATTCTCTAACTCGTTTTAGAAACGCAAATATAAACCACGCACAAACCTTAATGGAAATATTTTGCAAATAATTTATACCCACGTCAATTTTTTACTGGACATTTAATTCTTATTTTCAGAGATATGTTAAAATTACAGGTTACTGTTTGGATTTATCCAAAATTCTGGAAATCCCCGAGTGAAATTGTCCTAAAGCGGTCTATCAGTTTACTACTAGTACTACTACTACTACTGCTACTACTAAAGCCTCAATTACACCTGCCGAGTGCTCGGTCGAGTACTCTACTAATGGGATCAGTACAGTCAGTACTCGGCCTAGTAACGGACGAGTGATTTGACCGAGGACAGTGGATAGAACGTGTTCTATTTTCTCGGCCGAATGAGTTCCCCCTCCACCCACGCACTCTACTCGGTGCTCTACTCGTCTATGACTCGGTCAGTGAGATCAGTCGAGTCAGTGAAGTGTTAAGTGGTCCTGTTGCGGAAGCTCTTTTTTTGTTATTATTTCATTGTACATTTTGTGCTTCTACATTTTTTAAATATGTCCAAGTGGTCCAGTGAAACAACGTTAAAATTTGTCCAGGAATACAAAACACACGAGTGTTTGTGGGATTTCAAATCGGCTGCGTACAAAGACAAAAACGTGCGGGATGCTGCTTATCTCAAGTTGGTAGAAGCAATGAATTTACCCGACTTTGGTGTGCCAGAAGTAAAAAATAAAATTAAAAATTTGCGATCGACATACAACCAAGAAAAGAAAAAAGTCGAAGATTCTAAAAAATCGGGTAGCGGATTAAATTCAGTTTATGAATCTAACGTAAAATGGCTCAAGGAACTGGACCTACCATGAACATTGGGGAGAAGAGGAAAACATATGATAATGTAAGTTATATTATTTATTACATACAATATTATGTCAAATAGTTTAATACATAATTTTATAAATTTCCAATATTTACACTTCATTCTGCTTTGCCATGGCACTGCTCCAGAGTTAATAAAATAGCCGGCATACCTGTCTCTAAGTTCTCTTGCTTGTCTTGATGTATGATTTGCCACATTATTACGATTACTACTTGGCAATTGGTTATTAACTTCTTGTCTCCATGATCCAGGAATTATAACACCTGCATCCACATCTTCAATGTCTAAGCTGCCTTGTGGAAGATATGTATTCGTACACGTAATTCTCAACCAATTATGCAATGCACATGAAGTACGAATAATTTTATCGGTTACATGTGCACTAGTCATTATAGGCTTTTGAAATATCCGAAATCTACTTGTTAGAATCCCGAAGGCGTTTTCTACTATTCTTCGAGCTCTCGACAATCTATAATTGAAAATTTTTTGTTGAAATGTTAAAGGTTTATGTGAATACGGTTTCAATAAATACGTCTTCAAAGGAAAGGCGTCATCACCAACTAAAAATCCACCATTCGGCAACAAATCATTTTCCAGTTTTTCGTACATTAGAGAGTCCCTGAAAATACCGCCATCTGCGTTTCTTCCATTTGATCCGACGCTGATATAACGAAAACAGTAATCGTGGTCAACTATAGCAAGTAACACAATGCTATTGGAGCCCTTGTAATTCCAAAATTCGCTTCCACAATTTGGAGGTGCTTGAATTGTAACATGTTTTCTGTCAATACTACCATGGCATCCAGGAAAATTCCATCTAGCGTTAAAGCCATTTTCTATCACTTTCCACTCTTCTTGAGTTGTTGGCACCTGGAAATAAAAAAGTGTTGTGAAATTCTTCAGTCCCTGGTTAATATAATCTCAGGTTAAATAAAATTATTTAACCATGGAAAAATTCTGTAGTTAATGTCATGCTGAGCTACTGTAAATTCAGTTAATTAATTATACACAATAATATCAATATTAATATTTCATAATAGGTTTTAAGTCAGGGTGTAGGTTCTTTGAATATTACGAATAAACTAGAATAAACACAAAAGAATAAACAACTTTCACTAAGTAAATGTTCACCTATGAGATTGTCAGTGTCATAGTCTGCGTTTCAGTCTTAAGTTTGTCCTTTGTTTAGGGTATTTTATGTTTTTATTTATTCATTTAATCTATGCCTGTTCCATCTGTTTAATTTTATCTTAGGCCTATACCCAGGATTTCCATTCATCAATATAGAGGTTTTTATCAAAGTCTTATTAATATATCAAGTATTATACTGTATTAGTCTAATCCCACAATTTAGGGAACATCATGTCACATTACAATATTCATAAATTTTCGTTCTTTTTATGTTGCAGATTAATGAAGGGCAAGAGATCGTGGGTGAAAAGGATAATAATGAAGAACCTCCATCGACTTCACCACAAGTCAGTGCAGAAGCCCGTTCATCCTCCCCAAAACAAAAGAAAGCCAAAAGCCTCATTAATGCCGTGAAAGATCTCAAGCATTTACACGCATCTATCAATGCCACTGTGGATGACGAAGATTCTTTCGATGCATTTGGGAATAGTGTTGCAAAACAGTTAAGAAAGTTATCAGAAGAACGAGCGCTTTTGGCTCAGAGTGCAATCCAAAATCTTCTGACGGATTACGGTATTCAGGATTTACGAGAAAAAAACAACGTTCTCAGTCAACACTGGTCTACGATAACCATCACCATTTATCAGGTGCATCTACGCCATCATCATACTTTGTACCTTCACCATCACTCTCATCGACTCCTCAATACCAGTCTTCACCACAGTCAAGTGACAGCTACAGTTATACGCAGACATCGCAGTCAGCAATGTCTCAGTACCAGACGTTACCACAGTCAGCCAACAGTGCAAGTGAATTCAGTCCTACAGACTCCTCTGATAAACTGGTCTCGCTTATTTCTGCCACTTTCAATTAACTTTTGATTTAGAAACCTAAGTACTTGTGATGTTCTTATAATTAATTACATAATTCAAATATTTCAAATAAATATCTACTTCAATAGAAATATTAGTTTTAATTCACTTACCTTAATGTAATCCTTTAGGTGTTCGTAAATAGCATCCAAAACGTCTGGGGTAAATTTAGTTATAGCTGGTTGGGATACTCTGAAGAAATATTGTAAAAAGCGATAACTAGCTCCTGTTTCAAGAAAACATAAAGTGACTTGTAATTTCACTTTTGCTGGAATAGCAGCTCACAAAACAGTGTCTGTTTTTTGAATTTTAGGAGTTATAGCTTTAAGTAATGAATCAAACTGCTCTAATCCCAGTCTCATAAAAGATCTATATTCTCTGAGATCTTCAGTTTCAAATTCTCTTAACAGGGTTGCAGTTGCTCCCCTAATATCTCTTCTCAATAGCCACGGTCTTGTCCATAATCGTTTTCTATTACTGCTGATTGTTGTCGCTGGACGAGAATGCTGTCGCTGGACGAAAGTGCGGTCGCTCGCTAGCCGAAAATGTTGTCGCTTGTGGACAGAGAATGACGGTCGCTTGTGGACCAAGAAATGCGGTCGCGTTGGACAAAATGTTGCCTGTAAGGCTGAAATAAAATCCGGTTGCGGAGGACCATATGTTGCGTGCTTAACACTCTCGAAATTATCTTGAGTTAGTTTTGCAAGCTTAAGGAAGCTGGTAGGAAGTCAGAAAGTGTTTTGCATTAATTAGTGGACTGTAAATTATGATTAAGTAACGTTTATTGAAATCATTCAGAAGCGCAGGCCCACGCAATTACGTCTTAGTTCATAGCCAAAATATAAGATGTGGCGTAAGTTAGCAGGCTACGTAATGTGTAGCATTGAAATTAGATCAAATAGAAGAACATAGAAAATTTAGGTTGCCGCGGCTTGGCGAGAAAGCAAGGATGGTCGATTTCCTCTATTAAGGCAGGTATGATCAAGTTACAATACTGTTTAAAAACTGTCTTCACTTTTTTCATTTTGCCCCGCTGCGAAACCATGTTTAACGTATTCGAACCGATCTCAAAACGGACTGACTCGTCCACTGTCCCTCCTCATGTAATCACCTCTCTCAACTAAAGTTGCTCGGCCGAGTACCGAGTGACTCGGCCCAGCACTCGGCAGGTGTAATTGCAGCTTAACTACTACCACTACTACCACCACCATCACCACCACTACTACTACTACTACTACTACTACTACCGGTACTACTACTACTACTACTACTACTACAGGATGTCCCAGCGTTAACCTACCAATTGAAACATACACAGTTCTTTTTATTAATTTTTATTGAAAATAATGATAACTGATGAAAGTTGAAGATACACTATATGTTACAACATAAAAATAATTTATGTTCTTTGAATATACTGTAACTCCCATTAGATGCTATTTATTCAGATTCGTGCATTTGTGCGCATTTCATGTGTTCAGGTTCATGCATTCGATTGACCTCGTTTTCCATAATTGGCAACATTGTAGCCGTTAAAATGGTGTTAACCTCCTCCACAGTTCTCTCCTTGATGCATTTAGACCTGTTGAGTGTGTTTGAAACAGTCTACCTTTCAAAAAGCATCATAGGAAGAAGTCACAAACCAGTAGATCGGATGATCAGGGCAGCCAAGAAACGTCTCGAAAGCGAGAAATCATCCAATGGAGAAAGAATTTGTTCACCGACTTGTGGACTTCAATGAAAGTGTGATTGATAAATTTACTGCTAAGAAGAAAAGAAGGATGATTTTTTATATAATCATTCAACAACTACAACAACAAACAGTGGAGTACAAAGTCTAGAAGATGCTGGGAGCAGCGTAACTGAATCTGGAACAAATTATCCACAAAATATGTGATTCCAAAGTAAGGTAGGCAATTAACTATCCTTTTATTTTAACTATATATTTTTGGAATAATTTACAAATAGCATAAATACAACCAAATATTAGGCCTACTTAAAGTCGTCAACAGTTATGTCTTCATGTTGCAACTCATCCAATGTGTTATTTAGTATGGGATAATTATTTTTATCTTAGTAGAAGCGTTCAGACATTGAACCCCCAACTGTCAGAACCACAAACCGCCACTGGTTGCTTCCTACTGTGACGATTTTAAAAATATCGAAAATCGCACAAATAAAATTTTTTAATTTCTAATAAGTAAGAGTATTATCCACCCTTACCTATACCCAGATTCCTGAATCAACTTGAAATTGTCCAGTACCAACACGCCAAGAAAGGTATTAAGTAAAGAATAATAATAATAATTACTTTAATTATTAAAAATGCGACTATATAAATAAAGATATCTCTAAGTCGTAATAATGTTAACATAAAGTATTTACATTCTAATTAATGAATAATTAATAATATATAAAGTACGAACTATTTTCTTAGTGCGTAAATACGCACCAGCTTACTGAGCCCTCGCCCCTAAACTATACGCGCAGTCGCCAGTAGAACTTCGTCATGAAAAGATGTGAGTTTTGTGTTGTCTACATACACGTAAGTGTATGCCGTTAAACGAATATCCAGTGTGAGATGATTTTATTTCGAAAAATGTAGTGTGTGTAGAGTTAGGAAGAATATACAGAAAGGAAAAATTAGCCAACACATCTCTTTTAAAAATATAAAACTGTAAGTTGTACGATATGTAACTACCAGACTTTAGTACTGCAAAGTAAGAACTATAATTAAGGTGTAAAATGTGAACTACAAAATCCGGACGAAGAAAACTCCAACTACAACAGTATGAACTTCAAGTAAAAAAAACCGATCGTCGAGAGCAGATATAATCAACCCGATGTAGCTTCAAGAGGAACCACGTACTCCACCCTAGAAGACGACAGGAGATGATCCCCAAGGACCCAACAACAACCTCATATTAAATTCAGGTGATATCCAAACACAACATTTGTAAATTTTCGTTTCAATAAGAGAAGTAACAAAAGAACACTAAAGAACTTTAATAATGTAAAGAAGAAATTATCAGATTTGTAATTTTTGTAATGAAGTAGTAGTAATAGCAATATATATATAAAGGTAAGATAATAATGTAGATTACCACCAATATTATTCGTCCAATAATTTGGTTGAAGTTTGTGATAAATTAATTATTTTGAGAAAGTTCAGACCCGGATCCGAGGTATTTAAAACTAACATCTAGATGAGTAAATTTTTGAGATAAAAGGAATAATAAACTTAATATCTTTAAAGCAGTAAAAGCAGAATTTACTAAAGTAAATTTTCTTTAAAAAGAAACAAAGTCAAACATAATATTTGAATAGTAATAAAGAGATGTTTTCGCTAACACCAAGTGAGTGAATAAATTTGTGCAAACCTTGTCAATTTCCTATGTCATAATTGTGTTGTAATTTGTTGGTAAGGATGTTTTACTAACAACGGCAGCTAGTTTAATTAACTGGTAAAGAATTGAACTAGTTCCCGACTTTTGTGTTGTCTTAACAAGGGAGACGTCACAGAATTGCGCCACTCTGCTACTTTAAAAAAAGAAATAATTATGTTGCTGTTGTTGTGTAATTTTATAATTCGTTAACAATAACTTGGACAAACATAAATTTATTCACTCAGAAATAAACAAAAATAAATGAGTAAAATTTTAATTATTTTATAATAATATTAGTATCGCGACTTTGCCGTATTAAACAAGTCATCGCTGGTAAGTATTCCATTCCAAACCTGTCGGTAGAAGCCAGTCTGTTCATGTTAAATACGTGTTGTGGAATGTAAACTCTCCCCTTTGTATGCACACATCTCATTCATAACCTCCCCTCGCTAAACCAAACAAACCACCTTAGACACGCTCTTTCCTGTTTTGAATTGTCCTAAATTACCACCCTAGACGACTCCCCAAAACAGCTGACCCTTTGTGCCATTGTTAAAGCAATGAACTTTTCATATATGAAATTTCTCTCCTCTATACGATGGTATTAGTTTTTGTTTTGATTAATTATATATGTCAGTACAGAGAATTGAATTGTTGTGAGATAAGTTATGTTGATTAATTAATATAAGATTTCAAATGCAATAAGATATATATGTGTATGTGTTTATAAATGAATTCACGTTAACTATTTTAAACATCGATAAAACGAATTAAAGTAAGTGACATAAGATTTGTCGTTCGTAATACTTCGTGTATTTCAAGTTTTTATTATCAAAAATGGCTCAATTTAACCCCGACTTGTTGTTGAAAGACGAATTAAGCTATGAAGCATTATTGCGTGGTCTTCCCTACTCTAATGTAACTGTCGCGGATTTTCGCAAGACGTTACTTGAAAATAAACCGGACAAACCCTCATTATTAAATCGTTTAAGTGTTTTAGATTTTGAAAGCGAAAAAGAAACATGTTATCATAAGTATACAGAACTAACTTCGATCGCACAAACCCTGCGTGATGAAAAATCCCCCGCAGTAATTTTACGCACCACCCAAAGAATCGAACATCTGACCCGCCGTATCACCAATTTGTTGAACTGGCCAGGTGATAAAGATACCCCTCATGATGTACAAAAATTCGCCGAGGAAGCATTACAACAATTACCCGAGATAATGCGCGAATTACGTCGACGATCCGAATCGTTTAGATTAGACGAAATTGAAGAAGCAATGACGAAATTAAATATTTCACCTACCCAATCCCCGACTCAAGAACAGCCAAACGGTACTGCAAAACTTCAGATTCTGCAGGAATCAAATATAAATCCATTCAAAGAACGGTTAACTGATAGTCAAGTAAATATCCAACCAGTAAACGTTACGTTACTCCCTAATGAACTAGAAAATATGACCCGTACCTACGATTTACCTTCTCACTTGCGGACTAATCAATCTGCGGAAAAACCTAGAATGATGAGTCAAATAAATCTAACTACCGAGCTCTATGGAAAGATAACCCACCCTGTAGAAAGTATTTTGTCTGACATACCAATCACTGATGGGCTGAATATTACAAAGCTCCTTGATTTTATCAAGCACATTTTACAATTAAAGGACCTGCAACAACTAAGAGAGATAACCAGATTTTGCAAGTAATTTTACCTAAGTGTAGACCTCCATTAAAAGATAGAAGTATGGGGAAAATGGGGGTCCTGACTCACAAAGGAATGCCGCCTTTCCCACGGTCTAGATCAAAGAGATGCCGCCGTTCCCGCGGTCCAAGATTTTTTCCCACGCTCTCCCCACCACCAATGGACCCGTACTGGACCACAGCATCCGCGATTTTTTCGCGTATCTGGACCACAGCATCCGCGAATATAATTTTTTATTTTTTTATATGCCGCCTTTCGCGAGCCTAGATCACTTTCTATCAGCTGGACCCGCAGCATCCCAAAGGTGGTGGGTGGGGGGGTTCCGACTTGATGCACTATAGTGTATATATTAAATATATGATCAGGGTTACCAACCTTGCATGAGTTCAAATTTGTTGTGTGTTATAATGTATATTAAATCTATATGATCAGGTTTACCAACCTATGTATGGGTTCAAACTTGATATGTGTGTGTATTATACTGTATATTAAAATATATGATTAGGGTTACCAATCCTGCATTATTGTGTATAGAACAGATCTGCCAACATTTTTCTTCGGTGGGAAATTCAAACTATATTAGCAGACGCATTATAGTGTATAGTAAATTATATGACTGTTGACGACTTCGATATCAACTCTCTCTCCCCTCCTCTCTCTTTGTCTCTAGACACAGTTATCGATCACGATACCTCGTTGCGTCCTACTTCTAATTTTGACACATGACAGTCATTGACCACGATTTAGAAATTAATATACTGCCAAGTCTGTGTGTGTGGTAAAGTGTTACGCATAAAAAAATCTCCTTGAAATAAGGTATTTTCAAAAGTCTTGTGTACACATACACATACACACACATTGTGTATGTCTCTCTCTCGCTGCAAACGTTGACAAGAATTCCCTTATTCAAAGCGATTTGTATGTGTACACGAGCTTAAATATGGTTTACAGACCATTGTAATTTTAAAAATTCATTTTTGCATTAATTAAATATATATATCGTAAACAATGAAATAATAATAATATTTCGTCATTAGATAGTTATATTCAGTGTGGTAATTAGTGATAGAAAGATTAACTATGTATGCACACACACACAAACTTAAATATGGTTTACAGACCATTGTAATTTTAGAAATTCATTTTTGCATTAATTAAATATATATCGTAAACAATGAAATAATAATATTTCGTCATTGTAAGATTTTAATAAAACAATTATCAGTTTAAATAATAATTTTCGTGATTGTAAGATACAACCTGCAAATTATTAAAATGTCTCTCTCTCACTCTCACACATTTCCGATTACTATACAAATAATTGCATGCATATTCGGAGGTTTATAACGAAATAAATTAAAATAAACCATAATTTGTTTTAAATAATTAAATATATATTTACAACACTGTACACAAACTTAAAATATAGTTTACAAACCGCTATAATACAATTATTCAAAAAATACATTTTACATTGATTAAATATATATATATCACAAACAAACATTGTTATATATAAAATAAATACAATATTAATAATAATATTGTTTTAAATGATTAAATATATATTTACAGCACTGTACACAAACTTAAAATATAGTTTACAAACCGTTATAATACAATTATTCAAAAATACATTTTACATTGATTAAATATATATATAGCACAAACAAACATTGTTATATAAAATAAATACAATATTAATAATAATTTTTGACATTGTAAGATTTTTAAATAATAATTTCACGGCTGTAGATACAGTTCACAAGGAAGTTTATCTGTAACATAACAATACAGTCGATATTAGAATCACTGATACGATAAATATTCAATTATCACACGCACACACACACACACACACACACACACACACACACACACACACACACACACACACACACACACACACACACACACACACACACACACAGTTAGTGGAAAGAATCAAATGCGTTAAGTAAGTAAACTTTTTCAAGTATATGTCATTTTTCATAAGTTAATGTACTTTCAAATAATTTCTAATCAAACCAAATATTATTCATCGGAAATTTGTAAATACTGCTTAGAATCAATGATACAGTTATCGCATAAGTTAATGTACTTTCAAATAATTTCTAATCGAACCAACTATTATTCAACGAAACTTTGTAGAATCAATGATACATTTATCATGTACATACAAATTCAATTATTAAAGTGTTAAGTACAGAGAGTTGAAACTACACACACACACACACACACACACACACACATACACACATCAATAAATTGTTTGTTAACACGATTGCTACTTACGACGTTAGGACTCAATCTCTACTTGTGTTGTTTGATTTCTCGTCCCTCGATACACTAAATGTAGTTCTTTAGGTTTGATATGTCTGAGCTCCTCATTCGTGAAGACACCTGCATACCTCTTGGGAAGATAGACACGATACTGGTGGTCGCCATCCTCCAACGTAGCAAGCACAGAGTTCCCATATTTTGTGTCCACATTTGTTAAGACCATGATGGGATATTTTTTATTCACTGTCAATTCTGAACATCGTTTGTACTCGATAGCACTTACAGCATTAAACTTTACAAGAAACGACATTATTAGAAGAGAGAGAGAAAGACACTAGTGAACACGTCTGTATCAAGCGAGAGAGAACCAAACAATGACAGAATATTCGACACAAAAGGACAGTACAATGTGATAGTGGTGGTGGTGGTGGTAACGTCGGTGTCCCACTTTCATTTACAGCTTTGCATGTACGAACATGTCCCACAGACGAAATTAGAGACACCAAAAATATATAACAATGTCATTAGGAAAGTCTACATTCCACTTTCATAAGGAAATAGTCACCGCTTACAGCTATGCATGTATGTACATGTCCACAACAGAATGAGAGAGATATAAATGTCATCATTCGCTGTGACCTACTTTCTAAATTTGTTACATTAAAAATGTTTGTTTAAAGCAAAAATCATGAATCATCCATTCCCGAATAGCATGCACCTTATAGTTGGCACATCGGTCAGAAGAATTGAAAAGTCTAAGACATTCTGTTCCATGAAATAGATACGGTATGTTTTTAGGACAACCAAAGTCATCGAGATTGATGATATTATTGTGTATTATCTTTGATTGCAAAAAACGTTTTTTCTCAAAACCCTTCACAAACACATATTTATATATACGTGTATGTGATGTTAACAATGAAACAAGATTGTCGTACGGTGTCTCTCCTTCGCTCCATCTAAGTCTATGATAATTTGACGTTAACCAGTGGTTTGTCCTAACGTATTTGGGATTCGTAACGGATGTAGCAGGCGGAGTCAAAATCCAATGTCTACCAGCAAATCTCAGAACGTCCATGATTGACAGTTCCTTCACAATATATTTTCCGTTGTCGTCGAAAAAGCACTGGAAGTCAATTATAACCGCAGTGTTATCCATAATACTGTAAGACAAAGAAACCACACATTACAAACTTATATATATATATATATTATGTTTAAACACACAAATATCGTTGCGATATTAATATGTGAACTTACGTTTACAGACGTCTGGACTGAAGCACCGAGAGACGTCAACTGACGAAAGAAACAAGTGTTGAGGGGGGTTACTATACATGGAGACGAATTTTTTTAGCAGGTGGGGAGGTGTCGTCGTTCTCCATGTTGATGCGTTGTATTCGATAATGACCGTATGCAAGCGTATCATGACCATTGTCTAGTATATAGCGCTTATCATCATACGGTGACAACGCTTGCTTATTTACGCGCATCGTGTACAGCGTATGATGATCGCTACGTAAACAAAGTGCACTGGTAGAAAACTGACAATGATCAGTGAGACACTTGCGATACATATCGTGTCGTAGACTCCTCTTAATCGCAACTCGAGGCACACCTTTACATACACGTTTTTGACACTCTTTGGTAGGATCTTCGTGGGCCACAAGGAACGAATAACATTTCGCACGGAGACCCACGAATTCTCTAATAGGACGACTACACGTTTCAACCTTGAACAGTCCGACAACTTTTTGTTCTTAAGGCTATAACAAGGATGAGACGTAGGGTAATCCGATGTGTCAAAAACGTGTAGGTCCTTCTTCATGTCTGCATACAAGTCTGATGTTTGAATACTATACATCAGACTGTCTGTATCTGTCATTAACAATTTAACGTTGCGACCGTACTTGGCGACAGCATAACGATAATGAAAGTCGTACATTATCGTTTTGCTAACGTCAAGCACCGTGAAGCCGACATACACGGGACGGGAAAGAACAATGGATTTTTTACGGAGTGAGAGCCCCACCAGATCGTTCGTATAACGAATCATACGTTTTAGCCTAGGTGTGGAAACTAGTTTTTGAAGCCGTCGTTCATCCGAGACTAGTTCAAAGTCTATATGTTTCCGTACGTTCTCCAGCGACTTACCGTATACGGCGTTGTTCATCAGTTTGAAAAGGTCTTTTTCAAAGCTGTTGACGGCTGCTTGCCTCTTGCGGGTGTTGAAATCGATAAACGGTTTCAACCAAGCGCTTTGCTTAAAACACAACACCCTATGAGTCGCTTTCAGCTCTAAGCCAAGACTTAAATACAATTTCAAATTTCGATAATGGAGAACGTAATTTTGTTTGTCCTCCAAAGTTGTTAACAACTTCTCTACGGATGACCCTGATTCGTTATACGATGATCTGTATATACTCTCGTGTAAACGTTTGGAAAAGGGAGAAAGGATATCGGGTGTTACGCGCTGGCGCACAGGTGCAAGCGGGTAGTCGGAATGCAGGTCGTGTAAGGTATTAGGATAGTGTAGGTCGACTTCGAGGATGTACCCGATGTCGGAATCATCACTCACATTACGTACGTCCAAGGACTCGATTTCGTTACGATCGAGCCATCGGAAGTCTGCTTAAGGGAGTGGTTGCGACATGGCTGCATCGTATAAATTATTACAGTCCGTATACAGAATGAAGGAGGTCGGTTTCGATACATCGTACTGATCTGGAATCAAAGGATTGTTAGCGACTGCATGACGGTTGGATATCATCGCGCAGCCTCCGCGAATCCCAGACTCGACGAACAGATGTAGATTTATCTCTGTTAACAGCTCTAATTCGACCCCTGTCATTTTTAGCATCGCGTTCCAAGCGAGTCCGGGAAGCGAGTAAAAATGACACGGGTCCAAGCAGTAATCGCGTAAGGCCATGTCTCGGAAACTTTCAAAGACATCGGCCAGCAGCATTACGTCTGTCAACAAATACAAATGTGGTAATCTCCAAACGTACGCAGATTGAATGCACTCCACACGTTTTGTGCGTGCTCGTAATCTGCGTCCGAAATAGACGATTCCAACAACCGGTTATCAAAGTGTTCACGAGCGGGTAGACTTGTTTCGTTGAACCGATCAATGCTGTCAACGTACTCGTAAGGGTATACCCCCTTGCGTACGAGCAGATTGGTCTGTTCGTCAAAACCCCGTCTAAGCATTTCCTCTCTGAGCAAAGGAAATTGGCTCCCGGACGTGGACAGATTGGTAACGAGTGTGTCCAGAGAGCGATTAAGAAATTGAAAGGAGTCTACGAAACGCAAGGGACCCAGGGAGAACGACACGTAACGCTCACTAGATGTTGCAATGCAGGATACGTGTTGGTCCTTATATTTTCCTAAACCCTGCATTAAATGGTGACAGTCGTAGCCACGAAGGTTGTGAAAGAAGACGGGGATATGACGAGGCATCTTGTAGCTTAGATTACAGCTATTGTGGGCTGCTCCCAAGAATTTCCCCGTAAGATGACAATGATTGCGTACCTTGTCATCGTCTGTCAAAGGGCGCTCACACAAATGACAAACGGTGGCGTTAGTGAACACAACATTGTCATCATCGGACATAATTATTTTTACGTTATGTCGTACTACCTTCATCATATCCTCGGCGTCTTTCATCAACCACGAGAAGAAAGTGTCTACGACGTTTTCACCCCGATAAACTTTAGCCTCTCTCCAGAGTCTGTGTGTATGATCGACGATAGCATAGGAGAAACCTGACGGAATATGCATCGCTTCGTATGATGTGGACGATACAGGAGGAGAAGTTATTTTCTGACGGGCACCGTTGCTATCAACTGAGTAGAATTCACCTAACTCGTGCACTGTCGTCGGGACGTTGTTACCAGGTGAACACGATTGAAGCGGAGTGATGAGGGACTCGAAGTCGGCGTAGACGGTAAAGGGTACTTTAAGACAGTGCGCGTAATTTTTAAATGACATAAACTTCTCCTCCTCTGTGGGCATTTTGGTTTTCTGCTCGCCGTAAGGTGTGCAGTAGGGGAGATGATCGGACAGACCATGTTCTGTGGAGAAACGATGCAGGCAGTAGTCGCAGTAAAATGATTGAGTTCGGTGTTTTGTAAGGGATGATAACAATTTATTAATGCTACTGATAAGACAGTAGTGTTTTCGGCTATTTGTATCGGACAGAAGTAAAAGATTAACATGATGTAATCTGTCCTTATTGGGGGTAATTCTTAACCTCATTTTTTGATTCGATTCTGATATTGTCTTCTATATCATAGCCGAAAACGTTTATAGAAATGTTGGGATTCTGTGCTTCAAATTTAGAAAGTGAGTTTATAGAAACAGGGTACTCGATACCGGACATATTTATTGTGTTTTTGAATAAGAGGTATTTTGAAACACGTTCTTTATTACGTTCTTGAGGGTGTATGTGAGCTAGTACGGACCATAGAAAACACATTTCATCTTGGGAGTTATTGATGTTGACTACTGCCTTGGTGAGTGAGAGTTTTCGCGGGGTTGGAAGGTAGAAGGACGCTGCCAGAGGCCGGTACCGTCCAACAACCAGTTCCAGCTTCAGTACAGCATCCACCGACCATCCGCTCCCGTCACGGGTAAAATTGGATATGCTATTCATGATTTTATCGTAGGATTCATCGAGTAGACAGTTCAACTCGTCGTTGTCGTCCGTGAGCAACGTACGACAACGTCCGTGGAAGACGGCGTCTTTGGTTACCTCTTTTTCTTCACCGCTGTCACCATCTAACGCAGTTTTAGTGAAACGTATCCTGCACGCAATATGCCATTTGATACTGCGTAAACGTGCTTGTTCTGCCAGAATATCCTTGCACAATAAAGGTCGCACCTCAGTCATTATCGGTAATATATCTTGATCTTCTTCTTCTGTGTCCGTGTACACAGGCAGGTAATTAAAAGTTGTGAGGGATCCTCTAATACCAGTGTTTCGCACAATATAAAATCGTGTCATAACTGAAACAATAGAAACACATGTATTAGCTAATAGGAATGATGAATAACACACACACACACATTCATGTTTGTGGTAAATAAATAGATAGTACACGTTAGTAATACGTTAGTTTATTGCAAACTGTGAAGATGGCAGCTACTCCTGATTTTAGCATTGAAAGTGAAAGAAGAAAATCGTTCAAGTATTGGGAAGTGACGTTTGTCAGCCCCGACTAGTTAGCGTTTGCTGGGTTTTACTACTATCCGCTAAATTATGATGTTTGTGGACATAGTATGTCATTCATAGACGATAGACTTAAATGCTTTTGTTGCGGAATTGAATTAGTTCATTGGAGAGAAGGTGACATACCTATGGTGGAACATGAAAAATTTTCTCCGTCATGTCAATTTCTAAACGATGTCAAGAGACAATACATTGGGGAGAAGGTGACAAACCTATGTCAGAACATAAAAAATTTTCTCCGCCATACAACTTCTAAACAGCGTCAAGAGACTATCTTGTACAGGTTAGACAGAGTTAATTCATATCAAACAAATTTGGTTTGCTACATAATTATAGAGAGAGAGACAATTGGTATTTTAAAAAAAATTTTACCTTGTTGAGGATGTTCCTGTTCCTGCTGATGTTGTTGTTGTTCTGGATTCTGTTGAAGGTCGGACATGATGATATTCAGACGTGAGAATGAATACTGAAAAACAAAGAAACTGTTATAGATATATATAGTATTTTTAACGCTGGTATTATGTTAGTGTATCTTAAACCATGAACAACGCACGCAAGACTATAGCTCTAGAGCTACACAGAGCAGCGAGAAGGAATTTCGTTAGGCGCGCGGTTGAATTGAAGGGTCTACACGACTTGTACCAGGCGGATCTTGTGGAGATGATACCATACGCTCGAGTGAACAAAGGGTACAAGTACATGATGACAGTGATCAATGCGTTTAGCAAGTACGCGTACGCTGTACCATTGAAAACAAAGACAGGAAAAGAAGTAAAGCACGCACTAGAGCCTATACTAACTGCTAATCGAATGAAATATTTACAGACGGACAACGGGAAGGAGTATTACAACAGCACAGTACAAGCGTTGCTAAAAAAGTATAATGTGAAATATTACTCAACCTACAGTGAGAAAAAAGCTTCCATAGTGGAACGTTTTAATCGCACACTGAAGACACACATGTATCGAGCTTTCAGCGAACAAGGACACTACCGCTGGTTGGATCTACTACCTACATTACTGAAATCGTACAACAATACAACACACAGAACCATTGGTATGAAACCTAGTGAAGTGAATGACGCCAACGAACATATAGTGTTGGAACGAATAAGGAAGAACACAGCGCCTAAAATCAGTCCAACGAAACCACCCAAATTTAAAGTCGGTGACCGTGTTCGTATAAGTAAGCACAAAATGACGTTCGCCAAAGGTTATACGCCAAATTGGACTAACGAAATATTCACTGTGGATAAAGTACAATCCACTACCATCCCAGTCACTTATCTGCTAAAAGATCATCTAAACAACGTGTTGAAAGGTGGTTTTTACGAGCCGAGATTAGTAAGTCCAAAGTCGGCGACGTATACCTAGTGGAAAAGGTGTTACAACGCAAAGGTGACAGAGTGCGTGTTCGTTGGCTCGGTTTCGATGGTAAACACGATGCATGGATACATAAGAAAGATCTAATATAAAAAAGGTGACAGCACGTGCTGAAAACAGTATGCTTTCGGTATTCACAAAGATGAAGATTGTACAGCAAGCAAACAAATTACCAATAAAGGATATGGACTTTTTGGCTGGTGACGAAGGCAGTGCTAAACGTAAACATAGCCCGCTATTACCGAACAGTATTCGCTGTATCGTTACAGGCCCAAGTTCCTGTGGGAAATCAAATGTGCTATTCAACCTACTGTTTGATGCCAATGGACTACGTTTCCGCAACGTATACGTGTTTTCAAAATCATTATTTCAACCAAAATACAGAATGCTAGAAACAGTGATGAAATCACTCGCTGATGAAGGTTTAGGTTATCATGCATACAGCGAGAACGAAGAAGTCCCGCTACCGAGTGAAATCACCGGTCTCGACTCTGTTATCGTATTCGATGACGTATCATGTGAAAGACAAAACAATATTCGAAAGTATTTTGCTATGGGGAGACATAGCGGTGTGGACACATTCTATCTATGCCAGACATATAGCCAGATACCGAAACAATTGGTACGTGACAACGCTAACTTGTTGATATTGTTCAAACAAGACGATCTAAATTTACGACATGCATACAATGATCACGTTAACATAGATATGAAATATGATGCTTTCAAAGACGTCTGCACGGAAGCGTGGAAGGATCGTTATGGATTTCTAGTCATAGACAAAGACTCGTCAATAAATGAAGGTAGATATAGAATCGGCTTTGATCGATTCATAATTGTTTCCGACGAAGTATAAAAGTGGTTGCACTGTAGTAATGTAATCAGTCCTCTTGCTAACACGCGATGGCGATGAATAAGGAGGAACGACTTGTGTATGATATAGATACGATAAGCGACAACATAAGGAAAAAATATCATGCATTACAACACGGTATCAGAGAAGGTGACGAGAAGTTTAGAAAAAATTACAGACCGATTCTGGAACCGTTAGAAGCTATTTCACGAAAGTTAAGTGGTGATATGATGGAGGAGGAGGAGGAGGAGGAGGAGGAGGAGGAGGAGGAGGAGGAGGAGGAGCAGCAGCAGCAGATAAAACAAGAAGAGCCTAAACAACACGTAATAACGGAAAACGAAAGTGGCACGCAGAGTCATAACGCTTCTCATTTCAGTGACGAGGACGCCTGGAACCCTAACTCTTCACATTTCAGTGAGGATTCATTAGCAAACAAATATATGCGTTTGTGCGAATCGGCGGACTGTAAACGGACTATAGATCGTATGTATGGTGTTCGATACGAAGGTGGTAAATTTATGATAGGTGATTCAAATGTGAAAATCGATGATAACGACAACTTTCATGTCAAAGGAAAAATTTACGAGGGTACACCTGGTCTGTATGAACTTTTGTTTATGAAACTACCGAAAAAATACAATAAGGACGATATGAGGAAATATAAGTCCATACTACTACCAACCAACGGACACAAACAAAAATATAAACACAATACGCGAATAAACAGTAACAGTGGCGTCAAGTACCGACTAGTAATATCTAAATTGTTTGCACGAAAACGTACAGGGATGGCTATATGGAGATGAAACCGAACACTGCAATCGATTACGTGCATTGGGATGATCCTAACGAGTTGGTTAATAGATTGAGACTGTTAATGGCGTCTCAAAATAGTGGTCATACTGGTCATAGGAATGAAATCGTTTCGATATTGGAAGAATTACGCGAAGTCGGCATTATCATATAAAAGCAGAAGCACCGATCTATAACCACCAGTTCTTCATAAATATGAGTGTAGACAAGTTCGGTAGACACGACAGCGCTGTAAGAGTGCGAAAAGAAACTCATCGAAGTCTGCGTGAGGATATCGGTTTAGGAGTGACTAACGACGGTCACTTTGATGTGAAAAACAGATACGCAACTTGGGTGATCCTGAAGAGTTGCACGATGTTGTTTCTTTACAGTACGTAAAGGACGCATGCTTACAGTACAAGAACGACGACGACGCTACCGTAGACGCAAAAGATCATCGAATAATAATGCTAAACGATCCGCTTAAATCAAGAGATGCAGCCACAAAACGATATGTAGACGAGAAGAGTTTGAAAAAAGATCGTGCAGGTAACGTAATCGTTAATGACTGTCGCTAACGCGCGTGCAAGCACCTGTTGACTTCAAAGACGCAGTGAATTTAGAATTTTTACACGCACACACAATCAGTTTGCAAAGCGATGCTTTCTACGCTGCCGGAAGAAAAATTACGAATATAGCGAACGGTGTCAATGACAAAGACGCAGTCACTGTACGACAAATGCACGAATTAAAATTACATATAAAGACCGAATTGTACAAGGTCACTCAGGTATTTTACGCTCATATAATCAATCTAATAAAGTTTGTCTATAAATATCAAGACAGCGCGACACAGCGTTCAGTCCTGTCTGAATATATTGAAGAGGTGGGGCGTTTAATAGACGTTCTCGATACGGAAACGGAAATCAAGGATTGGAGATCTGTTTACAAGAATGCACGTACTTCGTAAGAAAAGAATGGGGCGTGGTGTAATTGGAAAAATACTTAAAAACACTGTGCCCGCTATCGTTTCGTCAGTACCTACTTTGATTAATCGAGCGGTGGACGCATTACCAGTAGAATTACACCTACCCGGCTACCGATTCTGTGGACCTGGAACAAAACTCAAAGAGAGATTGGCACGTGACGAGCGCGGAATCAACGAGTTGGACGAAGCCTGTCGCGAACACGATATCGCCTACGCAAGGTACAAAGACAACAGTCGAAGACGTATAGCTGATCGCGTTCTTGCCGACAAAGCGTGGGAACGAGTGAAAGATTGGAATTCCGGTGTTAGTGAAAGAGCGTATCCTGCTGCTGTAGCCGCCGCAATGAAAGCGAAATCGGCAGTGGGTGGAGGGAGCTCGCGTAGTGGTTGCAGAAAAAAGAAGAAGAAGAAGGGTTCAGGAATTAAACGTCAATCCGCGAACAAACGCAAAACGACCTGGAAACGCAAAACACTCCCAAGGCATAAACGTAACAATAAAAAAAAAATAGCGTCAGGTCTATACCTACGTCCTTACAGACAAAAAAACTAATTTGCATACCAGTGCGTGCATTGTCTGACAGTGATTTGTATGTGTACGCAAACTTTTGAAAATACCTTATTTCAGAGGAGTTTTTATGCGTAACACTTTACCACACACACAACCATGGAAGAATGAGAGTGCAGTTGTTAATCTGGAAAGTGCAGAAGGACCTGGTACGCACTGGGTTTGCTACAAGAAGCGAAACAAACAAGTTTACTACTATGATGCGTATGGTAATATGCAGCCACCTCTTGAGCTGACACAGTATTTTGGAACCGACACTGACATTTACTACAATTACGAGCGTGAACAGCCACCACACACAGTCATCTGTGGGCATTTATGTTTGGACTTCTTAACGCGTGAGTGATCAGTAAGCGACAAGATGTCTTCGCTGTCGGTCTCCTTAACAGGCACGAATGCTGCTGCTCTTGTATGTGACTTTTTCCCGCCTCTCGAACTAACAAACGGTGAATGGTATGTAGGTCTATTGGACTTTACTACATACAACAGTATACCGAACGTGATTGAGGGAAAAAACAATGTGTTTCCAGTACTACGGGACGGAACAACGTGGGACTTGATAACGTTACCTACAGGTGCTTATGAAATCGGTGACATAGAAGCCTTCCTCAAAAAGCAGTTAGGAGACTCAAAGATTAGTCTACGTCCTAACAACAATACACTGAAATGTGAGCTGACTTGTGCACTGGATATTGACTTTCAACAAACAGTGTACGGTATCGGTGATATGTTGGGTTTCAAGGAAAAGCGTCTGCTTGAAGCGAATAAAACTCACACGTCTGACGCCACAGTTAACATTATAAAAGTGAACAGTATACTGATAAGGTGTAATATAGCGCAAGGATCATACAAGAACGGTAAAAACGAGCACACACTGCACTCGTTCTATCCGTCAGTCGAACCAGGATTCAAAATAATTGAATCACCTACAAACGTCATATACCTACCTGTGAATGTGAGTCGTTTGGACAACATAACATTATCTTTACACGATCAGGACGGTGACGTAATAGATTTTCGCGGAGAAGTCATCACTGTGCGTTTACATCTAAAACGACTATAGACATGGGCTTGTACTTTGTTTCTTCGCCACCGCTGCTACCACAGTCGTCAGTAATAAAAAAAGAAGAAGAAGAAAGATCAGTTAGGAAACGCATCAGTACTCGTTCGAAACTGAAACGATTAACATCAGTTAACCGTCGTTTCCTGATTTCACTGGGTTTTGTTGTAAACAAGTAACATGGCGAGTGGAATATTATCTGTGGAGCAGCAACCGTTCTTTGAAGACAGTATCACACACTTTTCATTTCACTCACACGCACCGTACGCAACAACAAGATATGGAAACAATGATGAAATACGTGTGCCAATACAACAACAGGACGTCTTTATACTGCCGTCAGAAAGTTTCCTCTACATCGAAGGCAAGTTGGTTAAAAACCCTAGTGTGGCTGCAGATACTGCACTGAATGTGGAACTGGTGAACAATGCTATAGCATTTCTCTTTGAAGAGATTCGTTACGAGTTGGCTGGAGTGGTAGTGGACCATACCAGAAACGTCGGTGTTACGTCAACTATTAAAACTTTTCTATCACTCAACAACAACACACGTGACGCAATGGAAAACGCAGGTTGGGTGGCGCCGACCAAGAACGTATTAAAAGTGAATGATGACGGTGAATTCAACTTTTGTATACCACTGAAAATGCTAATGGGATTCGCAGAAGACTATACACGCATCGTGCTGAACGTGAAACAAGAACTTATACTCCTACGCACATCTACCGACATAAACGCTACGGTTTTAGCAAGCGGACAAACGACTGCTAATTGTGTTCTTGAACTAGATAAAGTTTACTGGAAAATGCCTTATGTACATGTAGCTAATGCGTACAGATTACCACTGTTACGACTCATAGAGAAAGACCACCCGATAACTATGCCTTTTAGGACCTGGGAGTTGCACGAGTATCCTGCCTTACCACAGACTAAAAGGCAGAATTGGATTGTCAAGACCTCGAGTCAGCTAGAAAAACCACGCTTTGTTGTGTTAGCGTTTCAGACAGCAAGAAAGAATGTACTGGCAGCACACGCCGATGAATTTGATCATTGTAACGTGATCAATGCGAGACTGTTTCTAAACGACAAGTATTATCCTTACGATAATTTAAACTTGGATATTGGGAAAGACCGTTTTGCATTATTGTACAATATGTACGCCAGTTTTCAAAGTTCGTATTACCACCGTTTAGACGGCAGCCCAGTACTGACACCGGAATTATTCAAATCAAAAGCACCGCTGTTTGTTTTCGGTTGTAGCAGACAAGACGAAGCACTTAAGTCTTTAGCAGTTGATGTACGTTTAGAATTTGAATCGTCAATGAATTTTCCTACACAGACGACCGCCTACTGTATGATACTACATGATTCGCTTGTAGAATATACACCATTGACCAACACAGTACATAGACGTGTTTAAGTCTTATTTTATACATATTTTGTAAATACTAGTTTTAAATATATTTTCATATTTGTAATATTATAATATTGGAGCTGTGTGTGTATGTATTTTAATTGTAAAACTAGTTTAGATATATTTTAATACTTGTAACAATATAATCTTGGAACTGTGTATGTTTTTTTTTTTTTTTTTAATTGTAAATACTAGTTTAGATATATTTTCATACTTGTAACAATATAATCTTGGAGCTGTGTATGTATTTTTAATTGTAAAAACTGTTTAATATAATCTTGGAGCTGTGTGTATGTATTTTTAATAAATGTATATATTACACACACTTTATTATTATTATTTGTATAACCCACTCCATAATGTATACTTACTTACTTGCAACAAACTAGCGAGCGTTGTCCACACACGAATCCTTAAATGACGGACGTTGTATGCACGCTTAAAATTCAGCTATACCTAAAATATATCTTCAATTAGAAGTGAGGCATAATAATTTGATCATACACATACGCGCGCGCGCACACACACACACACACACACACACACACACACACACATGTATTAAATTCTATAAATAATAATGCGCTTGATAATGTTTTAATGCAAATAATTTAGGAAAGTCTACATTCCACTTTCATAAGGAAATAGTCACCGCTTACAGCTATGCATGTCCACAACAGAATTAGAGAGATATAAATGTCATCATACGCTGTGACCTACTTTCTAAATTTGTTACATTAAAAATGTTTGTTTAAAGCAATTTTTCAGAAAAAATTGTAACAGACATAATAATTTGATCACACACACACACACACACACACACACACACACACACACACACACACACACACACACACACACACACACACACACACACACACACACACACACACACACACACACACACACACACACACACACACACACACACACACACACACATGTATTAAATTCAATAAATAAATAATGCGCTTGATAATGTTTTAATGCAAATAATTTTTACGTTTAAATAAAATCTGCACATACATTAAAATAAAATAAAATCTGTACACTTACCAAAACTAGTATGTGTTGTCTACACACCCTTAATGATGAAAGTTGTGTGTATACTGAAGACGTACAAACAGTCTTTCAACTATTAAAAAAGATGCAGAGATAGATTTCACGATGTATCAGCACACGCAGGCGGTCAAATGAGAAATTGCCACTATAAAAATACGGTAAGAATATATTTTCAGAAATTGTAATTTGATCATACACACACACACACACACACACACACACACACGCATGTATTAAATTCAATAAATAATGCGCTTGATAATGTTTTAATACAAATAATTTTTACGTTTAAATAAAATCTGTACATACAATAAAAATTATGCTCAGTTATTAACGTATTCAAAATGTTTCAATAATGCGCTTGATAATGTTTTAATGCAAATAATTTTTACGTTTAAATAAAATCTGCACATACATTAAAATTAAATAAAATCTGTACACTTACCAAAACTAGTATGTGTTGTCTACACACCCTTAATGATGAAAGTTGTGTGTATACTGAAGACGTACAAACAGTCTTTCAACTATTAAAAAAGATGCAGAGATAGATTTCACGATGTATCAGCACACGCAGGCGATCAAATGAGAAATTGCCACTATAAAAATACGGTAATAATATATTTTCAGAAATTGTAATTTGATCATACACACACGTACACACACACACACACACACACACACACACACACACACACACACACGTATGTATTAAATTCAATAAATAATGCGCTTGATAATGTTTTAATGCAAATAATTTTTACGTTTAAATAAAATCTGGACATACAATAAAAATTATGCTCAGTTATTAACGTATTCAAAATGTTTCAAGTACACTTACTTATTTGAATGAGTCATGTATTAAATTCAATAAATAATGCACTTGATAATGTTTTAATATGAATAATTTTTACGTTTTAAGTAAAATCTGCACATACATTAAAATTAAATAAAATCTGTACACTTACCAAAACTAGTATGTGTTGTCTACACACCCTTAATGATGAAAGTTGTGTATACTGAAGACGTACAAACAGTCTTTCAACTATTAAAAAAGATGCAGAGATAGATTTCACGATGTATCAGCACACGCAGACGGTCAAATGAGAAATTGTCACTAATTTTCTGTGCGTATATATTGTACACTGGTAGTGGGAGAAAGCTTGCATGTCCGTTTTTAGAGTAAATACTTTCTAATCCATAATTAATCCTAATTACTATCAACGCTGCTAATGATTGACAGGTGTCAAATTAGGACGCCCGATTTAGACGACGTACACAAGGTTAATGACCACTGGTTTAAGTTAGCGAATAATAATAACTATATCTAATTCAGTATCGTTGTGTGTGTGTGTGTGTGTGTGTGTGTGTGTGTGTGTGTGTGTGTGTGTGTGTGTGTGTGTGTGTGCGTGCATAGACTTGTTTCGTTGAAGCGGTTTGTAAACTATATTTTAAGTTTGTGTACAGTGTTGTAAATATATATTTAATTATTTAAAACAAATTATGGTTTATTTTAATTTATTTCGTTATAAACCTCCGAATATGCATGCAATTATTTGTATAGTAATCAGAAATGTGTGAGAGAGAGAGAGAGAGAGAGACATTTTAATAATTTGCAGGTTGTATCTTACAATCACGAAAATTATTATTTAAACTGATAATTGTTTTATTAAAATCTTACAATGACGAAATATTATTATTTCATTGTTTACGATATATATTTTATTAATGCAAAAATGAATTTCTAAAATTACAATGGTCTGTAAACCATATTTAAGTTTGTGTGTGTGTGCATACATAGTTAATCTTTCTATCACTAATTACCACACTGAATATAACTATCTAATGACGAAATATTATTATTATTTCATTGTTTACGATATATATATTTAATTAATGCAAAAATGAATTTTTAAAATTACAATGGTCTGTAAACCATATTTAAGCTCGTGTACACATACAAATCGCTTTGAATAAGGGAATTCTTGTCAACGTTTGCAGCGAGAGAGAGACATACACAATGTGTGTGTATGTGTATGTGTACACAAGACTTTTGAAAATACCTTATTTCAAGGAGATTTTTTTATGCGTAACACTTTACCACACACACAGACTTGGCAGTATATTAATTTCTAAATCGTGGTCAATGACTGTCATGTGTCAAAATTAGAAGTAGGACGCAACGAGGTATCGTGATCGATAACTGTGTCTAGAGAAAAGAGAGAGGAGGGGAGAGAGAGTTGATATCGAAGTCGTCAACAGTCATATAATTTACTATACACTATAATGCGTCTGCTAATATAGTTTGAATTTCCCACCGAAGAAAAATGTTGGCAGATCTGTTCTATACACAATAATGCAGGATTGGTAACCCTAATCATATATTTTAATATACACTATAATACACACACATATCAAGTTTGAACCCATACATAGGTTGGTAAACCTGATCATATAGATTTAATATACATTATAACACACAACAAATTTGAACTCATGCAAGGTTGGTAACCCTGATCATATATTTAATATATACACTATAGTGCATCAAGTCGGAACACCCCCACCCACCACCTTTGGGATGCTGCGGGTCCAGCTGATAGAAAGTGATCTAGGCTCGCGAAAGGCGGCATATAAAAAAATAAAAAATTATATTCGCGGATGCTGTGGTCCAGATACGCGAAAAAGTCGCGGATGCTGTGGTCCAGTACGGGTCCATTGGTGGTGGGGAGAGCGTGGGAAAAAATCTTGGACCGCGGGAACGGCGGCATCTCTTTGATCTAGACCGTGGGAAAGGCGGCATTCCTTTGTGAGTCAGGACCCCCATTTCCCCCCTACTGATAGAGTGTTAGAATCCCTAAGGTATAATCACCCGGTAGAAGAACTTTATACCACACTAATAAGACATTTCATTCCAACCGGTATCTACGAAGAATTGAAGCGAAACTTAGTACTTCGTGTACAAGGCACATACGAGAGATTAGCTCATTATATATCTGAGGTAAGAGAATCTGCTTTATTGCTACAAGTTAAATGGAGTGAACAACAGTTAGTAGACACTATCTTAGTAGGACTATCCCCCGAGGAGCGATCTCGCCTAGCACTCATGAAGCGACCTACCACTTTCACCGAACTAGAACTATGTTGTATACATTCATCCAACGTCTGGTATTCTGACCAGAATAGACGCGTTTCTATGTCCCAGAGTCAACACAGAGATTCATTCCAAACTCGACCAATTGGAAATGATACCCGAAACTACCGCGATAAGCGATTCGTAAGTACATATAAAACCCAAAGCTATCCCCATGTTTCATACTCTAAACCAAAACCCCGACAACCTCCGAGCGAAGTAAATGAGGAAAGAAGATGCTATAACTGTGGAAAGGCCGGACATATTAGCAAGTTATGTAAACAAAAGCGCTATCAACAGAAAACCGACCAATCAAAAAAACATGTGAAGCTGGAAGAACGAAAATCCTACGTCTTCCGAAGCACCAGAAGGAAAGGTAACAACAATAATAAGCATCAAATAAAAATAAATAAAAATAAACGCACAGACCCTTACTTAACAAGATTTATCGAGAAGTGCAACTCTATTGGTGCATGTAAAACAAGTATATGCCAACTACCCTATGTACAGATAGACCTTGGAGCAACGAATACCCTTGGTTTAATTGATTCCGGATCTACCCGTAGAATAATTAGTAAACAGTTATCCACCTTATTAGCTAATCATAAACTGATTAAACGTAGCCAAATGGTGAACATAAAGTGTACCACCGCAAATAAACAAAACCTAAAGATATCGCACAGTATTACGGTGAAATTAAAAATAAAGAATTTTACTTGGTATATTCCCCTACTAGTAGCTGAAGAGTTAGGACAAAACTTAATATTAGGCGCGGATATTATAAGAACAACTGCCTTAATCCTTGCTATACATGCAAAACAATATTTCTTCAGATTTGATCGTACTCGAAAATATCAGTTCGACTCCGAATTAAGTAACGACGCTATTTGTGAAACCGCAACTATTAATTCAGAGCATCATGAATCGAGTCTGAGTCATTTAAAAGGAAATGAGAGACTAAGAATCCAAAAGTTAATAAAAGAATTTTCTACTGTACTCACTCCCAAGTTAGGATTAACCCATTTAATCGAATATAAAATAAATCTTAGTGACAACAAGGCAATACGACTCCACCCATATAAATTATCTCCGCCCAAGATGGAAATAATGAGAAACCCCATTAACAAACTCCTTGATCAGCACGTCATTGAACCGTCAACGTCTCCATACTCATCACCTGCATTCCTAGTACCAAAAGGAACTGACAAACATAGACTAGTCGTGGATTATAGACAACTAAATAAGAGTATAGAATTTGAATCGATACCACTGCCCGACATTCACAGTGCATTTCACTATTTTACAAGAGCGAAAATCTTTACCATAATGGATCTCAACCAAGCATTCCATCAAATCCCACTAGCTGAGGAATCCAAACATTTAACTGCTTTTGCTGTCCCATTTAATCTATATCAATTTACGAGAGTACCATTCGGTATATCACAACGAAGTTCAGTATGCAGCTGACTGTTAGAAAAAATTTTCCATGATGTTAAATTTAAATTTGTATATCATTATCTTGACGATATAGTAGTATATAGTGAGTCAATGGATCAACATATTGATCACTTGCGTGAAGTATTATCCAGGTTAAAAAGAAAGCCGGACTGACCGTAAACCCGAGTAAAGTTAGTTATGAAAGATATCCGGGCTGTTTGGCCGTGGTCCCTGGTTAAAAACAAAACCAAACGTTTCGGCAGCTCCACTGGCTGCCATCATCAGTGGTAAAATTTTCTGCACTTTGGGTGTCTACGTGCAGGCCGCCCACTGATGATGGCAGCCAGTGGAGCTGCCGAAACGTTTGGTTTTGTTTTTAACCAGGGACCACGGCCAAACAGCCCGGATATCTTTCATAATTCAAATGACACCGGCCGTGAAAGCCTAAGGAATAATTTCCGAGTAAAGTTAATTTCGCAGTAAAACAATTCTCCTTCTTAGGTCACATAGTATCAGCCGAAGGTAAGGTTAGCATCGATCCCGAACGTACACGCGCAATCCGAGAATTCTTACCTCCGAAAGACGTCAAAGGTATAGCTCGATTTTTAGGTATGATTAATTACTTTCATAAGTACATACCCCACTTAGCGGATATAGCAGCCCCATTGAATGCCTTAAGAAAGAAAGGAACGAAATTCGAGTGGACTACTCAACATCAAGAAGCGTTTGAAACACTTAAAGAAAGCATTATATCCCCACCTGTATTGCAGTTAGCGGATTTCAGTAAACCATTTATCGTACAGACCGATAGTTCAAGTGTAGCATTAGGAGCCGTAATATACCAGGAAATAAATAATACTAGACTCCCGATCAGCTATGCATCCCGTACATTGACCGAGCAAGAAAGGAAGTTCTCAGCCTACGAACTTGAATGTTTAGCCGTAGTATTCGCCTTTGATAAATTCAAACCATTTTTGGAACACAAAGAATTTCTACTAGAAACCGATAATCAAGCTTTATCATGGTTATTGAATCACTCAAAACAGTTAGGTCGTATCGGAAGATGGGTATTAAGATTAAATTGCTACAAGTTCAAAGTGCAACATATTCGTGGTACTCAAAATGTAGTAGCCGATACTCTATCCCGCATGTTCCAACTACCCAATACAAGATCTGGAGAAGACAATATTGAAACCACTACCGTTAATACACTAATTACTAACTTTCCCCTTGCATTTAAGGATATAGCATATCACCAACAACAAGATCCGAAATTGTGCAAAATAATAGAACAAATAGAAAAAGGAAATAATTCTGACAAATATACCTTGAGTAAAAGAGTACTTTGTTTTAAAAAGGCAAACGGAAAATTACTGAGAATAATCGCCCCGGAAATAATCAAACCCATGTTAATGGACTACTACCATTCATCGACAATCGGAGCTCATATGGGAATCAGGAAAACTATACATCGTATTCGCAAGGAATACCACTGGGAAAACATGAATAGTGAAATAAAAAAGTTCGTGAAAGAATGCGAAATTTGTGCCCTGAGCAAACCAGCAAGAACCAGTCAAGTCGGAAAATTAATCTCCGAAATACCTACCACTCCCTTCTCGAAAATATACATAGACTATTCTGGACCTTATCCCCGCTCTAAATCCGGAAATACTATGCTGTTAATTTGTGTAGACTCCTTCACTAAATTCGTGTGGATGTATCCTATGCGTCGTGCATTAGCATCTACGACAATTAAAATTCTACAAGAAAGACTATTTAAAGATTATGGTACACCTTTAAACCTAATATCTGACAATGGACCCCAGTTTAAGTCGAAAGAATTTAACGACATGTGTTTTAAATTAGGTATAAATCATATTACACTGACCGAGTACAGACCGCAAGGAAACCTAGCAGAAAGATACTTGCGTAACTTAAAATCAGCATTAATATCTTATCATGCTAAAGACCAGACAACCTGGGATCAAAATATTTCGTGGATACAATTTGCATTCAATTCAGCGTATCATGAAGGTCATAAATCAACACCATTTGATTTACTGTACAAGTACAAACCCAACCATCCTTTAACCACAAAGTGGAAAATCAATGAGTTATTACCCTGCGACGTAAATGGGAATAACATACGAAAAATATGGAACGAAGCTCGTGCAAATTTGAGAGCGAATTTACAAAAATCGAGGAAGTATCATGAGCATAATAATAGGCAAATAAAGTATAAAATAGGTGATTTAGTAATGTATAAAACTGATCCTATGAGTAAAGCAGTTGATAGGACCACTTCGAAACTATCATATCGATGGTGTGGCCCCTACCAAATTCATAAGTTCATCACCCCCGTTACTGTAGCTCTGTATGAACCCAATACAGAAAATTACGTTCGCAGAAGCCATCTGTCTCAAATAAAAAAAAGTTTTTCTTGTCAAAATACAGAAGAAAGACTACGAGAAAGATAGAAAACCTAGAATACTATCTAAGTATTAAGAATAAAATATGTTGTATATACTTATACCGAAATAGGATAAGATTGTGCAACATCCTATACCATAAGTGAGTATAAACTCAAAAACCCCTCGTACGAATACAAGCGAGGCCTGATCAACCTTAGCTAATGTCCTGCGAGAATGATATAATACATGAGAAATCTGATGACGATGATAATGAAGATGAAGAGAGAGAAAGAAAGAAAGAAAAATAATCCCTAGCGCTGTAAACTAAAAGTAATTCGATTGTTATTACAATACGTGATTATTATTAGTAACATACTCATGAGTATAACTCCGTAAAACGAGTGACCAATTCAAGAAAAAACCGGTAGTAGATGTAAGAATTAAAATAAGGTAGATTTACGTTTTGTGTATTTTATGTATAGTAGATGTAGTAGAATTTAGATGTTACGTAAGTGTAAGATAATCAAGTGATGAATAGAAATAATCTGAGAGAGAGAGAGAAATTTCAGTATGGAATTCTGTGTCCAAATATAATTGTTTATTAGATTTTCTATTATTATTCCACCACCCCGTTTTTCGTAGTTAAGTGCAGGAGGATGTGACGATTTTAAAAATATCGTAAATCGCACAAATAAAAATTTTTAATTTCTAATAAGTAAGAGTATTATCCACCCTTACCTATACCCAGATTCCTGAATCAACTTGAAATTGTCCAGTACCAACACGCCAAGAAAGGTATTAAGTAAAGAATAATAATAATAATAATTACTTTAATTATTAAAAATGCGACTATATAAATAAAGACATCTCTAAGTCGTAATAAAGTTAACATAAAGTATTTACATTCTCATTAATGAATATTTAATAATATATAAAGTACGAACTATTTTCTTAGTGCGTAAATACGCACCAGCTTACTGAGCCCTCGCCCCTAAACTATACGCGCAGTCGCCAGTAGAACTTCGTCATGAAAAGATGTGAGTTTTGTGTTGTCTACATAAACGTAAGTGTATGCCGTTAAACGAATATCCAGTGTGAGATGATTTTATTTCGAAAAATGTAGTGTGTGTAGAGTTAGGAAGAATATACAGAAAGGAAAAATTAGCCAACACATCTCTTTTAAAAATATAAAACTGTAAGTTGTACGATATGTAACTACCAGACTTTAGTACTGCAAAGTAAGAACTATAATTAAGGTGTAAAATGTGAACTACAAAATCCGGACGAAGAAAACTCCAACTACAACAGTATGAACTTCAAGAAAAAAAACCGATCGTCGAGAGCAGATATAATCAACCCGATGTAGCTTCAAGAGGAACCACGTACTCCACCCTAGAAGACGACAGGAGATGATCCCCAAGGACCCAACAACAACCTCATATTAAATTCAGGTGATATCCAAACACAACATTTGTAAATTTTCGTTTCAATAAGAGAAGTAACAAAAGAACACTAAAGAACTTTAATAATGTAAAGAAGAAATTATCAGATTTGTAATTTTTGTAATGAAGTAGTAGTAACAGCAATATATATAAAGGTAAGATAATAATGTAGATTACCACCAATATTATTCTTCCAATAATTTGGTTGAAGTTTGTGATAAATTAATTATTTTGAGAAAGTTCAGACCCGGATCCGAGGTATTTAAAACTAACATCTAGATGAGTAAATTTTTGAGATAAAAGGAATAATAAACTTAATATCTTTAAAGCAGTAAAAGCAGAATTTACTAAAGTAAATTTTCTTTAAAAAGAAACAAAGTCAAACATAATATTTGAATAGTAATAAAGAGATGTTTTCGCTAACACCAAGTGAGTGAATAAATTTGTGCAAACCTTGTCAATTTCCTATGTCATAATTGTGTTATAATTTGTTGGTAAGGATGTTTGACTAACAACGGCAGCTAGTTTAATTAACTGGTAAAAAATTGAACTAGTTCCCGACTTTTGTGTTGTCTTAACAAGGGAGACGTCACACTACTATATAATTGTATAAGTCCATGTCTATTGAATTTTATTAACTTTGTTTTATTTTCAACATAGATTTTAGAAACAATAAGTACCAAGCTCAAACTGTCAACTAAAACTGTAAATGAAGAAATAAAAAGAGCAAAATATGGTGAAGTTGGTGGAATGTACAACATACTAGCTTACCAACAGGAAATTGGTTGCCTGTGTAACATGGTGTTTAATACAATGTAGGTAATACAGAATAACATTATAATTAATATATGTATTCAATAAAAAATGAATAATTAACTTCAAATACTGTAGTACAGTGATTAAAGGATCATGAATCCTTTAACGAAATTTATTAAAGGGTGGAAGTGATTACAGGATCAATTTGTAAAGTCAAATATCACAAATAAATATATTTTATCAGCTATTTTATCTGTGTTAACAGTCTTCATAACAACTTTGTCGTATTTTGTTGCTTCTCTGCTATGTACAATTTTCCCTCGAACTCAAAGTTCGAGGGAAAATTGTACATAGTAGAGAAGCAACAAAATACGACAAAGTTGGAAATATATTTTATACAAGATCTGGGCAGATGAACATATAATAACTCGGTAGCTGGGATCCCCTAAATTTGCAAGAATAAACAGTGTACACTAAACTTTGTAGAACCAAAACATAATTTTTAAAATATGTAAAATTGTATCTAATATTTCTTACAGAATTTAGCACTATATAGAAAGGCCTCAATTTTAGTACGTACATGCTTTACTGACTGTTGAAAAGTTAACTTCCATACAATGTATGTGTAGTAGGCTACTTATATTTACTGCACTATACCTTCTGTGCCTATTATAAGTAGGATTGGTTCTACAAACTAACACACTGTTCTGTACTGACATCAGATACTGTTAATGATTTGTGCAGAAACAGGAATATTAGTGCAATTGCCTATGCACATATTAACTTCCTCACATTGCAGCCAGAAGTAATAGTAAGGAACATGAATAAATCACTTTTTAATAATTATAAGCATAATCCTACTGACTCAGAACACTAAGTTTTTTATTGATAAAAATTTTACATGCCAATAATACTTGTTGCCTGAACCAGTTTTTGCTTATTACAAGCTTCGTCAGAGGGTGCCACTTGGAGCGCTGTCCGTCTTGTTCTTGGTGGCGGCGCTGTTGTTCGAAAGATCGAAGTTGTGTGTGCGCGGTGTGATATGTTTGAATAGTATGTGTGATTTGAATTGTCTCTGTTCATTTAGGATGTCGTTTATAACGTACTTATTAATTTGAGATTTTTTTTTTTAATTTTTTTGGGTATTCCGAGGGAGATACGCCAGCAATTAGAGCCCGTCATGAGTGACACGAGTTAGCTTTGTTCGAGGGTGAGCGACGGAAGGAACAAACCTTTCCTTTCCACTTAAATGACATAAAAGCCGTTAAAAGACAATACGCGCTACAACACATGTTGCGACGAACTGGGCCATGCGTGGGAACGCTTGACTTTACAAATATGACAAAGGAACATTACCCTTGCATCCGTTTCAGTAGCGAGGAGAATAGATAGGCATCGCTAAGAGCATTGTTCTAAGCATATGTGAGACTTACAGAAAACAATAGCTGGAGCACGGACAATGTAGCATGGGACGAAGAGGCGTCTGCGACGATCACAGATGTTTGCCACCCGTAAGTTCGCTAGAGGAAGTCGATAGTGTCCGAACAATACATGAATTCGACACGCTACACCAAAAGAGGCAGATGTGACTTCAGTAGCCAGGTCTTGGTGCAGATTCCAAGAAAGTGGTAACGTCCTGATGACAGCAACTCGTCGTGTCCACGTGGACTACGTAAGATTCAAGTAGAGAAGCCAACCAGCCAATTAGAGACGAGAATTCGGAAGGGAGTAACTGAAAGGGATGGTCTTGACAGAAACCGTCGACCAGAGAACAAATCCCGAGGAAGAACATCCCTCTCCAAACGGCGCTGGGTGGAGAATTCACAAGAATCACAGACTAGAGACAAGAGGACATAGGGAAGTCCGAACAACTGTCCTATCAGAGCTATTTTGGTGGGAAAATGAAGCGTTCGTAGGAGTAAAAAGAGTGGGAAAACGAAGGGCATAAAAACTATATGCACGAGGAGACGCGCTCTCAGTATCAGTAGAAATTTTATCTCAGTATAACATTATCTGAGTATTGCAATATCAGTATTTCATTATCTCAGTAGCCAAGTATTTCAGTATCATTTTAATTTTTAGCTCAGTGTTTCAATATATCAGTATCTCAGTACCATTTAAATTTCTATCTCAGTATTATAAAGATTGTGTTCGGAGATATATTCAAAGTGGAGTTCGGTATTAGTGGAAGTCGGGAGTAAGACTTGAACCGTCAAGCCGAAACTGTGGTGTTCGCGACGATGCGCGACTAACGAACTTTATAAAACTCTAAGCATTACGTTAACACAATTAGTGTTGTAAGAAGTGGTATGATACAGTAGTAACATATTTTAACTTTTCATCAACAGAATGAATCGGTATATCACATAAAATTTGATTTGTGAGATAACATTATTTCGTAGAATAGAGTCAAGTGCTGATAATGTTTTACATGCGTCTAATGAACTTGAAATCAATCTAGGCGTTACGGAAGAGTCGAACACGTAATTTGGAAGATAACTAAGTGCGTGACAATATCGAACTAAAAAAATCGCATAATTAGACTGACGCGATACGAATAGTCTATGAATCCTTAGTGCGAGTACCGCGACTAAACTGTAATGATATTATAAAACTCATAACGGATGTCGAGAAGTGCGAACTAACGTTCCGAAACGATGTACGTCTAACAATTGAAAGTGAGAGTTACGAGTGTTTCCAGGATTAACATCAAGCGTCACCCAATGGACCCAAATGGACATGCAACGGGAGCGAGACACTACGACGACTTGAGTAATGTACCAAAATAATCACTTATTATAATTCCTAGTTTATCGAAATTCCGCTGACCTGTCACTTAGAACTAACTGCCTGAGATATTACAGAATAGAGTCAATATAATACGAATCCATAGTTAGGAATAAATAATGTCATAGAATGTTACACATGTATTATCTTATTAGTGTAAGTATATGATTATTTCAAATATGTATGTGTTTTACTATGTTTACTGCAGGTATATGATTATTTCAAATATGTATGTGTTTTAATATGTTTACTGCAGGTATATGATTATTCCATGTGTGTAAATGTTTAAATATGTTTTGAGGTATTTCACTTATTGCAAATCTCAAGCACGCTACACTGATAGTTATTAACATCACCATACACGAATAAGTGTAAACATTTGATTGTTTCTTTCAATTACCTTAAATATGTCATAGAATTTAATTATCTTTTGGAGATATTTGTAGATACTCTTATTACATGATTTCTTTTATACTATGAATACATGCAAAATGCCATATTATAATAAATGTAAGTTATAATGGATTCGATAGTGTTGAATTGATTTATTTTAGACCTGACATACAAGATAACTCTTTAAAAGGTAGAATCCACAATTAATGATTTAGATTCAATATGATTTAACAAGTACCATGTTCATAAATATTTTAATTCTTGGAGTTTTATTTTGGTAGTAGAAGCCAAAATTAATTACTCTTGGTTGACAGAAGTAATTAAATTATACAAACAATAAAATTTGCATAAATATTAACATTGTATATGGCATCCAATAGCGGGGCTAAATGAAGCAGAGAGATATGATAAAGTTCATACAGGCATAACTTTTATAAACAAATAAAATTTATTTGATTAAACAGTAATTAATTTATGCAACTAATTTGCATAATTATTTACATTGTATATGGCCGCTAATAAGGTAAATTCTTATCAATAAGCTGGTTAAGTGCAGGCAGCGGTAAAAAAGAGTAGTTTGTAGTTTGACAAAACAATAGTATAAGCACTAATATAAGACAGATTATTATAAACCAAAATAACTCTGAATGATTACGCGAAGTCAGTCAAGAATGGCGACTAATAATCCCGAAAGCCAGGAGTTTGATATCAATAACGAATTGAATATAGAAGGACAGGAGGAGAGTACGACGCCAAGCGACGACGTCAGCGCGGGTGAATCAGAGATAAGGGCGGGGGGACAGATGTCCCAACCCGGCGAAATGAATTTGCAAATGTTATTTGAATTCTTTAAACAACGAGATGAGAAGATGACTGAGAAATTAGAGCAGCAAAACGAAAAACAGAATAAATTAATCACAGAGAAATTAGAGCAGCAAAGCAAAGAACAAAAACAGATGCAGGAAGAACTGAGCGCGAAGATCAGCGAGCTACAAAAAAAGAGTGAAAATGCAATAAAAGAGTTGAAAAATGAACTGAAGAAACAGGTGAGAGAGAATAAAGAAGTGAGAGAGAAGGACCGTGATGAGTGGCAGGAAGCCATAAATCAGACACAGAAAACAGTCACTAGATAACCATATCCAAGACACGAATAATAGAAACGAAGAATGGAGAAGAGAAGTACAGAATAACATAACACAACAGCAACAAGAACAGGGAGAAGCCGTCAATGTACTTAAACAGAAAATCGTTGAAGTTGACGACCGACAGCGTACAGCAGAACAAAAGACCACGATGACGGAGAAAGAGAAAGACGTAATAATTGAAGAATTAAAGGGCCACATCAACCACATTAAAAGCGGACAAGAGAGACTGCAGCGACGAATTGCTGAAGCTGAAATTGGACCGTCTACGAGAGTGAACGGGAACAACAACTGCGAGCTTAAGTACAACGGAACGGACCGTTTTCCCATTGAGTTTTTGAAGGAACTGTCCGAACTTCAACACATGTACTACCCAACAGACAACGTTAAATGGACAGGAAAACATCTTGAGGCTGATGCAGCGATATGGTGGCGCGTAGTACGCGATCAAATAAAGAACTTTGAAGAATTCAAGGAGATCTTCCCACAAAAATATTGGGGCCCGGAGAAGCAAGACGATGCCAGGAATAACCTGGAGTACGGTCGTTTTGATTGGAGAGGAAGTATGAGCGCAGTCCAGTACATGGAGCGACAACTCTTAGAGAGCCGCCAATTAACACCTCCACTCACGGACTACCAATTAATTTGGAAAATTACGCGTCATTACGGACGTGAATTGGAAATTGCTTGCGTGACGAGAGACGTACGAACTATTCAAAACTTGGAGTCATTAATTTCAGAATATGCGATGATTCGACAGAGAAACCATAGGGAAGACAGATTCGTGCGACAGGGAGAGAAGTTGAATGACCGAGATACGCGAGGGGTGGCACAGAATCAACACCCCGCTGTAAGCAAGGTCACGGAACCAAAGCTGGTTACACTGGCAACACAGAAAGGGTGAGGGTGGTAATTATAGACAATTCCAAAAATTCGGTGAAAAGCGGACGGTAAATACTATAGAATTTGTTAACAATAGCGCCTCCACGTCAAACGGTAAGGGGAGCGAGGTGATAGAAAAAAAATTAAGTGTGTCGTCTAGGGAGATAGCCACACACAAGCCCACGTTACAATGGTACGAAACTGACATACTTTTACCTGACTTGCGACAAGAATTAATCCTTGATGAACAGAGACAATTAGAAAGACGCATTTCTAAATGCCCAGAAATAGCAATAAAATTCAATGATGAGGTTACGGTAAACGCCTTAATAGACACAAGAAGTGCAATCAACGGTTTAGCTGAGGATTGGTTTGAGAGGAACAAACAACGCTTGCGCCCTTACGAGGAACTCCGCATGAATAACACACTAATTGTAAGTGCAGTTGGTGGGAAGTCAAAATTAATCCATAAGCAAATTATGTGCGAATTTTTTATTGATAATGTTAAGTTAGATTGTGTTTCCTTAGTAATACCAAATTTAATTAGGGGCTGCATACTAGGTATTAGTTTTTTAAAAGAAGAGGGATGTGTTATTGATATGAATAAGGGAACCGTCGAATTCAGAGGGAGGACTGGTGAACAGGAACTGCAATTACCTATCATACACATGGAACTAGTAGAAGAAGACTTGGACGGGATCGAGAGAAGGATAAATGAGAAAGTTGACAGTGTGACATGTGAAGATGAAGCGACGAGAGAGGAACTTAGAAGAATCTTGCTAAAATGTAAAAATGTATTTCGGGAGAGTCCAGGACGGATGGATTGCTATGAACATGAGTTCAAAGTGACTGATGAAACACCATATTTCCAACGCGGGTGGCCAATCCCGATAGCATATAAGGAAAAGGTGGACGCCGAAATCAGCAAAATGTTAAGGTATGGCGTGATTGAGAGATGTAATAGTCCATATGTTAATCAAATGGTCACCGTAATCAAAAGGGATGGAAATGTGTGACTGTGTTTGAATGCAAGAAGGATAAATAGCGTGACAGTTCCAGACTACGAAGGACCGACCCCCATTCAAGAAATTTTAGCAAGATGCAGCAATATGAAGTACTTGTCAACGATTGATCTAACGAGTAGCTTCTGGCAAGTTCCGTTGAAACAACAGTGCCGAGATTACACAGCGTTTCTCTATGAAGGTAAATGTTACAGATATACAGTCACACCATTTGGACTAAGCACCAGTTCTGCCGCCCTGACGAGAGGTTTGGATATGGCCTTAACGGACAGAGTGAAGGAAAGCACTATCATATACGTCGACGATTGTCTGTGTTATTCAAATAATGTACGAACACATCTGGAAAACATCGAAACATTACTCGTAAACCTATTAACAGCAAACCTAACGATAAATTTGGAGAAGTCGCAATTTTTCCGCAAAGAAATCGCATACCTAGGGTACCAATTAACTACAAACGGTATACGTGCATCCGAGGAGAAGGTAGCGGCAATCAGGAAGTTACCAACCCCAAAGAATCAAAAGCAACTAAAGGGATTCCTGGGACTTACAAATTTTTATAATAAGTTTACTGACAAGTACGCAAAAACCACGCGACCTTTGTTAGATTTACTCAAAAAAGGTAAGAAGTTTAATTGGACGCCCGATCTTGACCGGTGTTTCCAAGAAGTTAAGGACCTATTTATCGACAGATCAATAAGAGATATTTCCTGCAGTGTGATGCGAGTAATTTCGCGTATGGAGGCCAGTTATATCAGCTGGATGATGACGGAAACATCTGCGTCGTAGCGTATACCAGCAAGACCTTCAAAGAAGCAGAACGAAATTATTTTACAACGGAAAAGGAGCTGCTAAGCATAGTTAGGTGCTTGGAGAAATTTCGAATCTACGTTTTGGGACAGCCGTTGACTATAATAACGGACAATAAAGCACTAATCTTTATGAGTAAATGTCACCTGAACAACTCGAGGATCACACGCTGGATACTCAGCATTCAAGAATACAACTTCGACATACTACACTGCAAGGGGAAGGAAAATATCGTCGCTGACATATTGAGTCGATATCCAGAAGATATGGCAGGGGAAGACCCAGTCGACGATAGTTTTGAATATCAAATGAATCAAATGAACAGGCTGTCAGTTATTGTGAATAAGGCCTTGAACTTATAAATTGTTCTGCAGTGTAACAACTTGTATTGTATCACTGCCAATTTCAAAAGTCGCATTTTATATATGATTGACCATTATATATTTATAACATATTATTTAAATATTCCAAAAAAGTAATTTTTCAAAAATGTCTTATAAAAGAAACAAAGAGCATGTATTACTAATACATAAAGAAGATAATAAAATTTAATATTTTATTGTTTAATACATTTTAGTGCAAATAAGAATCTCAGTGACTTCACATTACAGTCTACTTGCAGACCTGAATACTGTTCTACTCCAGTACTTCCTTCATGTTCTGAAGTACTTGACACAAAGAAATTACTGATTATGGGATCTTCAAGCTTCAACACATGTTCTTCAGTTTCAAGGTTTGTTTTAGTATTTTTAATTTGAGTTTCAGTTTTTTCAGCTAAGTGAAACTAAAACTTGTTTCTATTTCAGAACTATGGGAAATATCATTCAATCAAAGCCTGTTTATGAAGGAAAGGGTGACAGTACATCATTATCTAGCAATCAAAACAGCAGGTTAGTATTCATATATATTGTTGATATGATAAATATAAACATATTGCAGATGTTAGTTCATTAAATTTTTAAAAACCCCAATAAATAAATTTTTGGTCGTTTATGAGTATCATAAGTTAATCAGTAGAGTGGCTCCAGAGCAGAGGTAGTAGTGACTCAGGTGGTTATTTTAAAATAATAGGCCAATACACATATTGCATACCCACTTATAAAATATTTCTTTATTTACAGAAAATAAAGTCAGTCAAATACTGTTACATAACTTTCAAAGTTTGAAAACTTACAGTAAAAATATACTCTACAGATTACAGACCCATTGGAGGTCTAGACTTCATTTAGAACAATTTGGGATTTCCGCATTGCAGAAATAACAGGGTATATAAGTTTACATGTAAATGATTCATTCTATACATAATACTGTCAAACTAACACAGAAAGTGTGGAAAGAAAACAACTTTCTCAACCATGCAGAGTAACTGACTTCACTATCTACAATTAAATGATTTTTTGTTGAAGACAAGTAAAATAACACACAATGGAGCAATTCAATATTGGGATTATATAATTCTGAGGAGCTCTCAAATTCTATAGTTCAAAATATCAGGCATACAGAACCATAGACAATAGTCATGGAATATGATGGAAGCTTTTGATGATGGACTGATGCTCAGATTATGGATTACAATACAGTAAACTTGAATATGAAGTATATGTAAGTACACAGACATAGCACTGTCTGGAGTTTTTAGTGAAAGTGGTGTTATGTTGACTGCAGCAATTTGGGCACAATGTGAAATTAAGTAGAGTTTGCTCACTCTTAGACTGGATCCTAATGTAAACAAAGCCACATGCTTGTACTTGAACCGGCTTAGAAAACTTTTTTTAAAAATACAATTGTGATTAATACCACTAAAAATAAGTTTAATGATTTTATACATCTTTGGATTTTTGAAAGCTTTAACTTTGTACTGCACATGCCTCTGTGTTGTATCATTCCACTTTGTTTACATCAGGACCCACACTAAGAATAAACAAACTTTAGTTATTTGATAACCACTATTATTACTAGCTTTTAGTTACACTGTTCAGTTATTAGTGATATATTGTGCATTTATGTTTAACTGAATTATTCTATTTGTGAAAAACTATTAAGTTAAGTGAAAACTAACTTAGATGATTAAATACTCTGTGTTTTACTACAATAATGGCCATTGATAATTCAACTATCATAAAGATCAACAATCACAAATAGTATGTTCAAATTGACAATCAGCATCTCTTTCTAAAGACCATACTTATTATACTATTTCTAACAATGGACAATGACATCTTTCAAACCTTTCCACATTTGATGAGTTCTGGTTAAGTGTGTATTATTTAAATTATAGCCAAATTATGTTGCCTTCTTCTTCTTCTTCTTCAATAACCACGTCATTAGTGCTATTTATTTATTATATTAATAGGCCTACATATATCATCATATGCTTTTTATATGCCTTTCCAGATCTAAATAAATATTGTCATCTTTTGATGTTACATTCATTACTTTTATTATGTCCTGTATTAGCATTCATGTAGAGCTCTTTCAGCTTTATGCCAAGCATTGACCTTCCCATGCTTTTTTTAATCTTGCCCATTTTATTGATATTTCTTCTGGTAAGGATACACGTTTTGACACCATATGCAAAAAGAGTAAGAAAATCATGTATATTAAATACTTTACTTTGAAGAAGTATATATATATATATATATATATATATATATGTATATATATATATACCTATTATGAGTAGATATAAAACTGAACACAAAAAAGAATTACATAATTTAAAAGTAGATGATTTACTCTTTTTAATCATGAACAATTGAAAATAAATAGAGCAATATTTATTGTGATAACAAAAAGTATTTACCACAATAGGACTTACTGCAATATTTAATTTTAAATGATTCAGACCCTGCTTACAAGGAAATAACCAAACTTTTACATTTGTAGACCTAATGATAGAAATTGGACAGTAGTGTCGAGATGCGCAGTAACAAACATCTTCTTGCGAGGCTAGCAAAATTTTCATTTACTTTGCACATGCACAGAACAGTTTTGTACAGTGTTCCGTAATGTGCACATCAGATTAAACAAACGTGGTGTATAGTTATGTATAAATTATACTGTGGCAACGAAACTATTTGTTGTCTTGATTGTTCATCTCTTCTTTCACAGCACTATCACTTTACTAAAAATGAACTTTATCTTGTGAAAAACTTACTTTTTTCGTCGGACGCGTTTCGGCTTAAGTATCCGCCTTCTTCAGCTTTTTGGTCAGACTGCCATCATTTCGTAACGGTTTTTGTGTGGAAGGTGTAGTGGGGGTGGTGTGTGGAGGAAGGGGATTGGTGCAGGGATTCAACTTGATGTTTGTTTTTTGTAAAATTGTGTCAAAAAGTGTATGTGATTTATATTGTAATTGATCGTTGAGTATGTTGTTTGGTTGTGTTGTGTGGTGTTTATATTTCGTATTGTTCTAACTAAATTAGTTCTAACTATTTGTGTTAATCAATAAAAATTAGTTATACTATTATTATACTACTATTATTTATATTTAATCATTTAGTATAAATTATAAAACAGAACATATTATTATATTTTACAAAACTTTTAATAAACTATTTCATAATTGTGCATGTATGTTTTAAATATTAGTGTGAAACATACTAATTACTAAATATGTCCCCCAAATTTTCTGAACTGAGTTCAAAACACTGCATAGGCAGACTCATAAGGTTGTGTGGAATATGTACAATTTCATGAAGATAGATGCTGAAAGTGGGAAACTGTTGGATTTCTATAAGATACAAGAGTGTGTCGCAAAAGCGACAGTTATTTCTAACACCTCTGTGAGGAGAATAGTGAAGGAAGGTCAGCAGCTACACAATCCAGATGCAGAAGCGGGAATCCCATTTAGCAGACCAGGACAGAAACACCACGTTCATGAACTGGGCTTGACGATTTTGATAAAGGTGTAATTAGGAGAATCGTTAGGAATTTTTATAGTGAAGAAAAGTGTCTCCCAATGATAAAAAAGAAGTTACAAAAATTAAAAGAATCCAACAACTTAAAGATGGCAGTAGCAGCCTAAAAATTATCTTGAAGGAAATAGGCTATAGGCCAGTAAAACTAAAAGTAATTGACCTGTATTAACAGAAATTCATGATATAAGAGCTATGAGAATACATTATTTACAAAGCATAAAACAATTTAGAGAAGAAGGCAGGGCCATAGTGTACCAGGATGAATCATGTTGGCCTCATAGTAGCCACACGTTTCCATATATTCCTGGATTGTGTTGTCCATGACGTGTCCATTGATTAACTAATTATAATACTACTGACTCGGAACACTAGGTTTTTTGGTAAAAAATGTAAAAAAAGCCTTGGTAAGGGTACAAGGAAAAAATTTTACTTTTTTACCAAAAAAATCTAGTGTTCCAAGTCAGTAGTATTATACTTATAATTAACTTCCATATACCTGGCATGATCAGATTAAATCTGGCAGCTATGTTGTTCCAGTTGCAAAAGGGTAAATATTAATTACTGTTCACACTGGCAGTCATTATGGGTTTGTTACAAACACACTGCTGATTGTTAATTCTAGCAAAAGACAAGAGATTACCATGATAACATGAACATGAATGCTGACAACTACAGACTTCGGATAAAAGCAAAATTAGTTCTAAATTTGCCCGCCAACAGTGTGTTAGTAATGGACAATGCCAGCTATCATAATGTACAGTTAGAAGAAACACCTGCTACTCTAATTCTATGGAAAGTGATATACGAAAGACTGGCTAACACAACACGCAATATCGTTCTGTCCTGATATGCTTAAAGCAGAACTTTATGAAATCTTTAAAATGTATAAATCAAAATGGTCAGAAATTATGTGGGATGATGTCTGTAACGTTTAATTTAAACGATGTCAAATCTTACATGAAGAAAGAATTTTAACTATGACTGCTGATGATTGGGAAAAAAGATGTAAAAACATGTAAACAACTGAAAAAAATATCTGGAAAAGAAAGCTATGGTCGATAAAACAGATGCTTCATAAGCATACTTGTTAATTTTTTTCTTATAATAACACAACTTGTATATTTGCAAAAGGAACATGAATGACCTGTAGTTTTCCAGTTTTGTCGGCTCACCTTTCTTAAAGCATAATACACCCATTGCTTATTTCATACTATTAGAAACTGTTCATTTTCAAATCATTTGTTAAGACTGACAATACTTTCTTTAGTTCACTACATACTTCTTTTAACACTCCATGATTTTTCCTGGGCAATTTGTTATTTTTCATTTTCTTTAAAATTACTCTACCTCATTCTTGTTTTATCTCTTACCATGTCCTCTTCCTACTTAACATTAAATAGGCTTTCTTTTAATTCATTAATATTATATTATAGACTTTCATAAAATTTTTGATCTGTATAACTTCTTACAGAAGGTCTCTGTAACCTTTGTATTTCAACATTATCCTAAGTGCAGCAATCTGCCTTCCTCTCATCTTGGTTTTGTGACATTTCCCTCCTTTCTTTCCTATTCTGTGCCAAATTTCTTAACTGTTGCAAGTTTGTTTCATCAGTATTTCCTTCACTTACAATTGCCTTAGATTAGTTGTCAGCTCTTGCTAATATTACTCTCTTCTGAGCTTAGGTTTTGTGAATAAATCAAACCAGTTTCCTTCCTTTATAATAAAAATGATGAAGATAGTTTTGAAGGAGTCAGATTAACAATTGATAGCAAACTGGCAGTTAAAGCGAAAATTATATCACCATACCAAGTAGTGTTTCTTACTTAAGTATAAAAATCTTAAAAATTCATATAATTAAATTCTTTAAAACAGTTTCGTTAAGAAGTATTAAGTGTACTATTCATTATTTATTGAATACATAAAAAACATTTCATCCTGTTTATTAATAGTTATATTAAAAAAATAATTTGGTTGCAATTTGATTCCACCTTTATATGAATTAAGCTGCTGTTGTTTTTTCCCTTGTGTACACAAATAGAAGTTTTGTTGTAATCAGAACTGAGATAAAATTGGTTGTATGTTTAATAAAAACAGTCAGGATTTTTAAGATTAATACAGTAAAACCCGTTAAAATGCACCCGCTTATTTTGCTATCCCGTATAAGACACACTTGTTGCCTGGTCCCGGCACATCTCATGTATAAATATATAAAAAAACTCATTTACTTTGCTCAAATCCCACATTATACACTGTTGTTCATTAAATGGAAAAACTTTTCAGTGTGGATTTGCATAGAACCTACTGTCAAGTACAGTACTTTACTATAACTGTGGGAACATTTACTTCCCTCAGCCTTTATGTTCATGTTAATGCAATATAACTGAAAGCCACCTGATCACTAGAACTGTAATAGAGGATGAATAAAAAACTGTCGCACTTACAAAATTATGAAAGCCGGACTCAAGATTCTGTAGTTCATAGACAACTGTCTCACCCACTCTAAGATTGTGGACCTCAAAAATCTGGAACTTGCCTTTTTAACCTCCATGTACAAGCAAGCTTCAGCCTATGTACCAAGATATAATAAAATTGCTCAAGTATTTGTATCACAAGTGGATTGTCCTGCAGTATCTGCAAGACATTGACAGTGGGGAATAAAACAGTATTACTCTTCCGGATGCTCTAAATGTTGTCAGTGCTGCATAGGAGAGAGTCCAGCCTGGCACAATTGCAAATTGCCTCAGAAAAGCTGGATTCAATAACGTAAGAAACTTGATTATATTAAAGTTTATGTAATTTTCTGTGTCTGCAGTTACTGTCCTTTTTTAATTTATAGAGTTTCAATAATTCAGTCGCTCAATCTGATCCCTCTTCTGATCTAATCCATGAGAATGAGGATTGGGATGCTGTGCGTGAAACATTGGGAGACATTAACTTGCAGGATTTAGTACCTGTAGACAATGGGCCAGTGACTTCAGAAATACCCGATGGAGATGATATATCATCGAAAACCATGCTGCAGGTGACAAAGATGGGGTTGGAGCAGAAGAATCACCTCCCACAGGGCAGGAAGTCCTCACAGTGCTAAGACTCATAAGACAATTTATAACGTTTCTTCTGACAAATGTCAGTTGGTGTGAATTCATATTTGAACTGTACAGAATATGTGATTATTCACTGCACAGATCACATTTGAGGCAAACAACTATAAATACATTTTTTTGAAAGAAGTAAATGAATATTTATGTGAAGTAAGTTGCTGAAACAGATTTGAAATCTTTAGTTAAAGTATTGTACTTAAATGCAGTATTTTGATAAAAGTGCTAATGTATATGTGTGAAACATATGAATACATAATAATAAAGTATATGAATACACAATACACTTGGTCATCTCCTGTTTAATATGCGGTTTTCACATGGTCCCTTGATGAGCGTTATAATGAGGTTTTACTGTACCATATATAGTTTAGATTTAGGATTACATATTATAATATTTTGTAATCTGTTCCCTTCTTATATTTTATTTATGGTATGTGGTTATATGTTGAATAACGTTTTCTTTAACTGTAATAACGTTTTCTTTAACTGTAGTATGATTGTTGTCAGAATTAGTTCAGTTATATTATTGTTATTATTATATAAGTTTGTATATTGAATGCCATTACCAGTAGCGGTTCTAGCCTAGGGCCGGGGGTGCCCAGGCCCCCCAGATTTTTGCCTAAGTGGTATGTTATTAGATTTTAAAAAGTTTACAGTGAAAGTGTACAAGTGCGTTTGTTTTGATAAAACCACTCAGCATGGGTGACTGTATAGTCATGTATGAAACTGCACACAATACGATGCATGATGACTTGCATACATGAAAAAGTTATCACTCAGAAATACGGTGTAACGTACATATCGGCTGAGCAGCACCAGATGTGTTTAAAGTCAGAAATGAACCGACGAGATCAGCAATGCTTGGTAAAAACGTGGGACAGAAAAAAATTGCTGGAAGCTTATCCGGTTAATTCAAATGCTAAGGCGCGAATGTCCAGTTAGCTGTTAGTTCTTACCAAGCATTGCTGATCTCATCGGTTCATCTCTGTTAAAGTAGGTATAAAATTCATTCGTTTGGAATTTGCAACACTGTTCACCAATGTTGTAAACATCAGCTGTTGTTTACCTCAGTTCTCCGTCTCATGAAGCCAACGAGAAAGACCAGACCCTGGCGCATGAAAATCACGTGATCTTAATACATGGGATTGTGAGCGTTAGTACATTAGCTGTGCGTCTCATTGCAGTGTGAAGTGTGATTGTTCTTTGGTGATAGTATTGGTGATTATGTTGATAACAAAACAATATGGCAAGTCGTCAAAGTAGTTTATTTAGTTTCTTCAACAGGAAAAGAAGTGGCGGTAACTGTACCGAAAGCACGGATAACACTTGTGTTACACCAACACCAAAACAAACTAAATATGCCGACGACGCTGTGAGTACGTCTAATATTGTGCCGTTATCTAGTGAGACATGTGTTAGTGTTCATAGTGCAGGAATTCCAAATGATATTAGCAAATCGATTCAAGACAGACCCCACCAACCTCGTACGTCCAATTTCAAGCAAACAATTATAAATAATAAAGTAAGAAGCTTTAACAGTGCGTGGTATGACAAGTTTAAGTTTATTGAGTACTCTGAGCAAAAGGATGCCATTTACTGCTTTCCTTGTCGCCACTTTGAGCCTATATCTGGAAACGCTGAATTAACTTTTACAAAACTTGGGTTTTCAAATTGGAAAAAAGTGGGTGACAAACTTTTAAGACACAAAAAAAGTGAGTGCCACAAGCTGTCATTAATTAAATGGAACAGCTTTTTGATAAGTGAACAACATGGCACTATCACGTCTATGATCAGTGCACAAAATAGAGATGAAATATTATGTAATCGGTCTGCTGTTGCCACTGCGGCTCGAGTGGCACTTGTATGTGCTAGACAGGACATAGGCCTAAGAGGTCACCGTGAGACTGAAAGTGATGATAAAAAATCAAATTTTGTGATAATGGGAAATTTTTTGGAAATCATAAAACTAGTAAAATTAGAGAGTGAAACGGGTAAAAATAATTTAGATAATTTGCCACGAAATGCTACTTACTTATCTAAGGATTCCCAAAACGAATTATTAGACGTGTTGGCTAATATTATATTAAAACATATTGTCAATGAAACCACATAAATATAATGATGCCCGATATTCTCATTGATTTTAGATGAAGCTAGAGGCTCCAGTAAATTAGAACAGATGTCTGCTTGTATTAGGTATGTTAGTCGAAATGGTGTTGAAGAACGGTTTGCAGGTTTCATTCAGTTAGATGAATTAAATGCTAGGGCTCTTTCTGATAAAGACTTGGAGCACCTTAGCTCGATTGGATTGGTCCCCGAGAAATGTATTGCACAGGCTTATGATGGAGCCTCAGTAATGTCTGGAGGTACAAATGGTGTTCAAAGTTTATTTCGTAAAGCAGCTAAGAACCCGTGTGTCTACGTGCACTGCTATGCACATCGTGTAAACTTGGTACTAGTTGATGTTTCTAAGACAGTTGATATTGTTGGTGACACATTTGGTTTACTAAAGGCCATTTACGCATTTCAATCTGTCTCTTCATTGAGACATAATCAATTTATTAAAACACAAACAGAACTTTATCCCGGCAAAAGAAGTTTAGAACTACCATTACAGAGTGACACTCACTGGGTTTGCAAGTACAGAGGCATTAAGTATTTCCAACGTTGTTTTGCATCTGCCAAATCAGCACTTCAGTAGTTTGCAACTTCCAACAATAAATGAGAGGCTGCGGAAGCTAAGGGGTTGTTAATGCAGTTCTGTAAATTTAAAATTATATTTGTACTACATATATTTAGTGACTTGCTAGAACTTACTAATGGTTTATCGATGATGCTACAACAAAAGGAAGTCGAATTTGGTACTGCTGTTAAAATAGTAAAGTCCATCATTCTCACTCTGGAAGACAAAAGGTCGGATGATTATTTCAACCAAATTTGGGATAAATCAAGGGAGTTTGCTGAAAATGTAGACGTAGAAGAGCCAAAAGACTTTAATACTAGGAAAACTGTAGTACCTAAAAAACTGAGTGACTACTATACAACATTAACCACTTGTTCATCTGAAGACCGGGACCGGGAAGTAGGCTCTCTTCCTTTGAAGACAAAATATAAGAAAGCTTACTTTCAAATTATAGATTCTATGAAAGAAGAATTCAGCTCTAGATTTCAGCAAAACGACTTTTTTTTTGTAATGCTGCAGACGCATGTAATCCCAAGAGTAATTCATTCCTGGATTTCAAGTATATTGAAGCATTTGCAGAAAAGTACGAGGCATTCTTTAAAAATAGAACCAAACTGAAATCAGAAGTTGATCTACTTAGGAACATGTTTCATGAAAACAACATGATTTCAGCTTCGACTACACAACTATTTTTTGAACTACAGAAAATGGAGATTGTGTTTCCGCAACTATTAACATTAATAAAACTTGTATTGACTCTACCCGTGACATCAGTGACTGCAGAACATAGTTTCTCTTCTATGAAATGTATAAAAACATATTTAAGGTCAACAATGAAGACAGACAGACTTTCGAATTTAACACTTCTCTCTATTGAGCGGGAGCTAAGTGAAAAATTGTTACAAGATCTGGACGAAATAGTGAAGGAATTTTCAAAGATAGGCAACAGAAGACTCAATTTATAGGTAACGTACTATCATCATCTGCTCATATATTGTTTGTTATTCATTTGCATATATATTGTTTCTTATTATGTATAATTACAAATTACTTTTCTTACGTGCAAATATTCTGTTTATTCCCATCTACTACGGTGGCCTCCCCCACTTTACAAGCTCTAGAACCGCCACTGGCCATTACTATAAATCTATAATACCATTACAAATTCCATTTTTTTTATAATGGAACGAAAGATTAAATTCTACCATTGGCATAAGTTAATTTGATCTGACGGTGGCCTAGTTGAATAACATCACTCAATGTTGCTTCGGAATTATTTGTTTTAGTAATTGAATAACTTATGTTGATATTATATTTAAGTACTCACTTTGAACGGAGATTATTCATTCGTGATGATAATGTTAACAAAATATTGTCGATAATAAAATTTAAAACGTTTGAATAGCTTCACTGCCGCCAGTGATGAGTGTTACCACCTGATCTCAGACAGTATCATAACCTCTGTTCGACTGCAAAAAAACTTTTTTACCTAATGAAAATAAATACATGTTCCATTAATGTTGAAAAAGGCGATTTATTTATCATTCTATCTGATCTTATTAAAACAACCAATTCAGTTATCTTTGCTTTACAAGAAATCATTACATTTTCTGAAACTAGTATCCCACGGTTGGTCATTGTATACAAATGTTTGGTCGACAAAATCGTCAACGTTCGTTTTAAACAATAGGTTCTTTGAAACTGCAAAATACGGAACTACAAGATGTCAATTGTTGCTATAAAGTCTAATAATAGGAGAGTGATTACATTAAATATAGAAAATCTTAAACTAATTTTGTTAAGTCCTCAAGACGACTGTCGTCTAACTTTGAGGTTAAACTGAGTTTCGAGGTTATACACAATTAACCTTGATTTGTGAATAAATATTTCTAACAATGAATAAATTTACAATATTAATAAAGTTCAGAGTCAGTTTAGTGTTCATAATAGTTCATATGGTTCAATATGTTATATAAATTTATCGTATAGGTTGATAATTCTAGTAAGTATAATTGTCACTATACTTTCCTAAAATCACTTAATTGCAATATATTATACACTATGCAATTAGATATACACTGTTAAACCTTCAATAACTTTCGTTGTTTTATTATTCATAACACTTGATAACACTGAGTAACTTCGAGTAATTAGGTTAGAATGCCCCGTGTTTACATTCGAAACCCGCACTGCATTGTGGGTGAATCTAGCTTTAACCTAGCGCGGAGCTGTCCATCTGTAAGGCCGGTTACACACAGGGCGAATTTTCTTCCGCGCGGAAGATTTACCGCGCCGCTCAAAGAAATCGTCGTGTTTACACATTCGACGGTAAAATCGTCGTTGCCGTCATTAGCTGTCTGCAGTTGAATCTTCCGTTCCAAATGGCGAATATTCCATCGACGCTTTAATGTCCAACCTTACTTTGCTATTGATATTGTTAAAGCTTGTATTATTCTAGTTGTCTTGATTATTCATCTCTTCTTTCACAGCACTAACACTTAACTAAAAATCATGTAATCATGATCATGTAACAGACTCTGTTACCAAAGCTGAAGAAGGCGGATACTAAGCCGAAACGCGTACAATAAAATAGTAAGTTTTTCACACGAAAAAAGTTCATTTTTAGTTAAGTTGTATTATTCTTTATAATTTTGTTCGAGACAGAGATGGATACATGATTGAGGATACAACGTCAATTACAGGGCTGGAAGATATTTAAGGAGAGAATACTGTATGAGGGAGGAACATTGTGAATACTTTGTGTTAAGTGTTGGAAGCGTTTCCTGGCAAATGTCTAAGGTATAAGGACATGTTCTAGTAGCGTTCCTATCTTTGAAGATGTCCAAGGTTTTATCCCAAAGAACAGGCCTTTCTTGATCCAAGGAAATGAGCAATTCGTTGTCTATATTTACGTCACTCATCTTTCACAAAAAAAAGTAAAATTATAACAACCACTAAACAATATTAAACCACTATAAATAAAAAAAGAAAAAGCGTAGCGTACATGGAGCAACACAGCTAGAATGATTCTGAATGGTTTAAAGTCGCTGGGTGTGCAAGCGTGCTAAGGCTTTGAATCTGGTGAAGAACTGTCAAATATTTTCCGCGTCTCTCTCACTGTTCCCTAAACGCTCACCCCATAAATCTCGCTATAGGTGATCTGATTGGCCAAAATTGATGACATTCCTTTGTGGACCCATCCTCCCCGCTTTATTAAAACTATTTAATTTTGTTTAAAGTGTGGGTCTTCGGGTTTGAGAGTTCAAAAGTGACACCAACTTTTTACACAAATATATTAAAATAATTTATAACTGATATTACTCCCTTATGCTACTTATAATGCTTATATATTATTACCATGGTCTGGCATTTGTTTTGATACACATTTTGATATCCCACAATACATAATTCGGTTTACAATTAACAAAGATAGTAATTCTTACTTATTAGGCCTACCTATTACAATATTTTGATCAAAATCTTTCTTACCACTATTATATTAACATTTTGGTGTGACATAACTTTATTATACTTATCGCAGAGTCCTTAGCTCTGATAATTTAACAACATAAACATATAATTTTGACATAAATATAGAATACTTGGCTAGGCTTCATGAGGCCTATATCATCATGAGTTAGTTTGACTAATTATATTACACTGGTTGTATGTTAATGGTTTATTTTTTATCCACAATTTGAGTTCACTCTATCAACTTTTGGTTACCTTTTCTTACTTAAGACATGCCTTGTTTCTTGTATATTATCACTTAAATTGCATGAGTTCTTGTACAAGCAGGCAGATTATTATTTCTACTTAATTCTATTTATTACACTTGTTATATTACAAACATCTTATTTCTGATTCATCATTTGAGTTTCTTGTAAGTTTTACAATGGTTTATTACATCTACTTATTCTTATTTGTTTGTTATGAACCCTGTATCTAGATGTATCAGGTCATGTTCATTAAAAACTATTAATTGATTATTCTTTTGATATTTATTGGTTGGTATTTCAATCAATAGTTAGTTTAATTATTACTGGTTGTTTTAACACTAGTTACATGTACTAATTCTTGGTATTTCTATGGTTTTTTAATGTGTCATGTGAGTTCTGCATTCCTTCTCACATATCATTATGTTGTTTCACCTTAATTATAATAATTACAATATTTTGGTGATGTAGTATCTGTCTTAGAATCATCCTTAGGTGATCTAGTTACTTCTAGGTATAACCCTTCACAGTTTTGCATTCCTTTTACTATATATTTTGGTATTTGTAAGTGTAAATTCCCAGCTACTTAGGTTAGGTTGTCTACCTACACCTTTATTGAATATTTGGTTTACATGCTTTGTCTTATCTAGTCATTCTACTCATTTCTTAACAGTTTAAAACATTTCACATACACTTGTAAATAATCATATCAACTTTTGGTCATCATGATGTTGATTAATTGTCTGTTTTATTGTCTTTGGTAATTAAAACTCCATCATTTTTTGGTACAGCTACGCATCTGATTATTTATACTTATTTTAAATAATACCTTTGTCCTTAATTGAACATCTTCTTCCTAATTAAACCTCCTAGTAATTAGTAGGGTGCAAAGTAGCAGTACCTCCTAGTTGGTGCACCCTGGGTAACGCTAAATCTGCTACGGCGAACGTACGCCTACACGATCCTCCCAAAACATGACAGGAAGAGCTAAGAGGATAACCAGCCCTTCTAAGGGCTTCGACAATGGCCTCCAAATATTATTTTGGAATGTAGGAGGCCTGAACACCTCAAAATTTTGTGAGTTCACGACTCAAGTTTTAACGTTTGACGCAGATGTTTTCATCTTAGTTGAAGCCGGAGCTTCTACGGACTCCATTGATTGTTTTAATGTGATGAATTACACAAATTATGTTTTACCTCGAGCAAGACAAGTGGCCTCAGGCATCATAGTGGGAGTAAAGAGCACAATGGCATGCGAGTTCGCTGTTTTACACACCATGACACAAACAGATAAATATGAAGCTGTCAATATCAAAGTGTGGAATAATGGACACCTGTTTAAGATCATTGGATTATACAACCCGCCAAATAACAAGATCATTACAGACGGCATAGCAGACGCATCCTGCCACCGAAACAGCATCGTCATTGGAGATTTTAATGCGCACTCCCCTCGATGGGGATACTCGGACACTAATGCTCCTGGCCATGCCATCAAAAACCTGATTGATACAACAAACCTGATCCACCTCCTGACTGAACCAACCTTCTTATCATTTGCTGGATACAACAGCACCCCCGATTTGGCGATAGTTCAAGCCAATCTCGTAACCAGATCCAATATATCAATATATCCCTTAAGGAAGCTATAGGAGGATGTGGACACCGAACCCTAGCGCTAAGCATAAGGACCAAACAGAAGAACCCTATTGAACCTCACTTACCGCGATGGGATTTCAAAAAGGCGAACTGGCCGAAGTTCAGTCTATTCTCCAACCAAATACTCACCCCTTGTATCATCACCGATAATCCTGATCAATCAACTGACAGATTTATTAAGGGTATCCTAGAAACTGCTAAGAAAAGCATACCTCGAGGAAGTGTTAAAAAATATAAACCCTTTTGGAATGCGACTCTCACCGCTCTCCAGAAGGAAAGGAACAAGGCGAGAAAGAAAGCTGAGAGAACGAAGCTACTACAAGACTGTGCTGAATTAAGAAGGAAGCAAGCAGCTCTCAGTCGGGCCATCATCCAAGCCAAGGAAAGTACATACAGGAACTTTGTCGCCAAACTAGATTTCAGAAGGGACGGCACCAAAGCCCACAATTTCCTATCAAGCTTAAATAATGACAAGAAGAGGCAAGCATGGGCACCCATGAAAGTGAATGACAAGCTCCTCACCAGTCCAGTGCAAGCCAACAGCCTTTGCAGATTCTATGCCTCAGTTAGCTCCCTGAAAGTCAGCAGTCCTGAACGAAAAAGAGTGCAAATGAGCCAAACAACAAGCGTAGCAACTAAAGAAGAGCACCGTTCTATGATTGCCCGTTTCTCTATACAAGAGTTAGAAATAGCTTTAAGGGATTTAAAAAATGGCAAGTCTGCTGGACCTGACAATATTTTCCCAGATTTCCTAAAGAACCTTGGGACCACTGCTAAGCTATGTTTCCTGAAACTTATCAACCTAACATGGGACAAGCGGATTCCTCACCAATGGAAAAAAGCTGAGATAATCCCCATCTATAAAAAAGGAAAACCTCGAAGCAGCTACAGGCCCATTTCACTAACCAGCGTGTGCTGTAAAATAGCGGAAAAGATGGTGGAACGCAGACTAAGAACTTTCCTAGAGTCAAGTGGTGCAATCAGCGATGCTCAAGCGGGATTCCATCAACATTGATCTACAATAGACCAAATAGTTAAATTCACTCAGGCGGTTAAAGACGGCTTCCATCGAAAACAATCGACACTGGCTGTGTTGATCGATTTCAAGGGTGCGTACGACAAAGTTTGGCGCACACTACTTCTGTACAAACTCAGAGAGTTCGGAGTGAAGAACAACATGCTCACATGGATAAAAACCTTTCTAACCGAACGCTACATCAGAACTAAATTCGTTAATACCACTTCTAAGTACAAATTACAGCGACAAGGACTACCCCAAGGCACAATAATCAGCTGTCTGGTCTTCAACATTATGATCAATGACTTAACAACAGCGATCAATAAGGTACCTGGAATATCCTGTCTTCTATACGCAGATAATGTCATCCTGTGGGCAACTACAAGCAGCACCTCCCACCTTACATCAGTAGTCAACTCTATTTTAAAAAACGTCGCAACCTGGGCAGACAGCAACAAAATGATAATAAGTCCTGATAAAACGGTTTTTCAATTTTTTACCCTCTCTACTAAACCTCCAAAAATCGAACTTCAGTATAAAGGAACTAACCTGCCTGAAACTTCGATTGCGAAATACCTGGGCGTCAAGCTAGACACAAAACTGACATTCAACAGCCACATCCAGGAAACCGCTGAGCGGGGAGGGAAGCGCATAAGCTTATTGAAACGGCTAGCAGCGACAAAATGGGGATGTACCCAAGATATGCTAGCAACCGCATACAAATCATACGTGAGACCCACCATGGACTACGCCAGCGAAGTAACCTCCCTTGCAAGCTCCAATAACCTGAAGCTCGACAAAGTCCAGAACGACGCGCTCAGAATCATCACAGGTGGCGCTTTCTCAACACCAATTCAAGCGATGGAAATTCAAACTGACATAGAGCCACTCACTTCAAGAAGAGAGAAATTAACATTCAAGTTCTGGGAAAGATCTAGACGAGTTGACCACAAACACTGGAACGGTTTTACGCCAGCAAACCATAGATTAACAACACAAACTACCCCTATCCAATGGGCTGAGACACTCAGAGACAAATACAAGGTCAATACGGGAAACCCTGCACCCCTGCAAGTATACAACACTGTTTTTGATGCAACGCCAGTGAAAAGACTAACTCTGATTGACCAATCAGCACCAAAATACCTTACAGATCCACATGAACTCAAAAAATCCACTATAGAAACAACCCACACCCTCTATCCTGAAAAGGAATGGTTACATATTTTTACTGACGGATCAATGTTACCCAACTGTGGAACTGGTGCTGGAGCATATTCTCAAATTTTCCAAATAAGCTGTGCTGTGGGACTGCACTCCAGCAACTACGACAGCGAAGTCAAAGCTATCCAAATGGCCGCAGAACAACTAGCTAAATACCAAAGTATCCAACTAAAGTGAGTCGTCTTCTTTATTGATTCTCAAGCCGCCATTGTCGCACTAGCTGGAAACAGTCCCACGGACTGCATCTTGACGCTCCGTACACGTGAAGTTCTCGCTACCCTCATACATGGCAACTTGGTTGTCCACCTACAATGGATCCCCAGCCATGTTGGAGTTAGCGGAAATGAAGAAGCGGACAAGCTTGCAAAGAATGGAGCCCTAATGCAGCAACCTGACACCCCCCCTAGCCTATCATCGGCGAAATAACAGAGTGACATGGCCGTAAAGAACTACTTGAAACAAATGCGTACAGAAGAAGCCGGCAGAGGCAAAAGTGGGAGTCACTCCTTACAACACAAATTTCACGAACCCTCAAGAGATTGACCGCGGTCGCAGAGTTCAGACTATGCACTGGCCACGACTATACCTCCAAGCCCATTTACACCGATTCGGCCTGCTGAATTCCAACATCTGCCCGCTGTGCAATGGAGGAATGATGGATGGACAACACCTACCTGTCTGTCCTGAACTGGCGAACCTGCAACCGCGAACTTTATCCTGTCTGTACTGGGAGGCTCGCCGCCGAATGGCTGAACTGCCGAGAGCGGGGATTGGATAAAGTAAAGTAAGTAGTAATTAGTAAGATTTACAATATGTTTTGTCATCTTGACCTTTTTATTTTTGTTATTTCAACTAATGATTCTTGCATTTTGTTGCAATAGGTCATGTTCCTTATATGTATATTATTAATGTTCCTTTCAGTGACAAGTAATAATTATTTATAGATCAATAGTTAGTATACATATCGCTGGTAATTTTGATATTATCTACTGTCTCTTATTATTATTATTTATATGGGTTTCTGGTGTACAATTCGAGCCTTTTATACTCAGTCATTTTCATTCTGTTAATTTACATTATCTTCAACAATTATTCCATCTCAGGGACTTAATCTCTGTCTTAGAAATGTCTATATCTCATTTAGTTTCATCTTAGTATGATACATCATAGCATTATGACTTTTTTAACATCTCTTTTATTATTTATCAGTGTAAATTTTCAACTGTTTAGGTTAAGTTGACCCCCTTTTCTTCCATTGACTACATTTATTTCACTTACTTGATTTTTATTAGTTACACTACTCACTTCTTTTATTTATGAATAGTACCGTATTCTCTACCATTTATTGTTCTAATCGCCATTATTCAGCTTTTCTTATATTCTATTTACATTTTATTTATTAATCAGTTCTTTCTCATATAGCCTACGTTCAGTTACATTAATTATTTTGTTTAATGGTATGATACAATCTTATTGTTTTTTCCTTATATACAGGGTCCGCCAGTGAAGCGGGAAATTTTGAAAGTCCAATAGTTCATTTTCTGTTTACGAGAGGGGGTGGAGGTTTTCGATTGTTGTTTTACATTTAATGCCATTTGTTAAACATGGAGCAGTGGTCCGGTGCACAGCGTGCTTTCTGCGTAAAATCGTTTTATAAGAATGGTGACTGTGTGACTTCTGTACAACGATTGTTTCGTAATCATTTCAATATTCCACAACATGGAAGAGTGCCGTCCGCTCATGCAATTATGTCATGGGCGAAAAAGTTTGAAGAAACTGGTTCAAAATTAAACTTAAAGCATAGAGGAGCAACAAGGTCTGTAAGAACAGAGGAAAACATTGAAAGATTTCGAGTAGCATTGACGCGTAGTCCACAACGTTCTGCAATGAAACATGCATCCGCACTAAATATTAGTGACACATCGTTACAATGAATTTTGCATAAAGACTTATCTTTTCATCATTACAAAATTCAAGTAATCAAGGAGTTGAAAAATGGCGATATGCTGACTCGCAGGATTTTCAGCGAAGAAATATTGCGACGTGTAAATAATGATGAAAACTTTATTCACCGCATGTTTATGTCAGATGAAGCACATTTTCATTTGAATGGATATGTAAACAAACAAAATAGTTGATATTGGAATGATGAAAACCCAGGTGAGTTGCATGAAAAGCCATTACATAGTCCGAAAGTTACGGTGTGGTGTGCAGTTTTATCATGTGGCATTATTGGGCCATATTTTTTCCAAGACAATAGAGGAAACACCACAACTGTCAATGCAGACCGCTACACACACATGGTCAGAACATTTTTGATGCAACAGCTCCCTAGGTTTCCGGAAATTAATTTTTTCCAGCAGGATGGTGCCACAAGTCATACTGCTCGTGTGTCCATGGCTGCTTTAAGAGAACTCTTCCCGGACGGACTCATATCCAGATATGGCGACATCTCGTGGCCTGCAAGATCCCCAGATTTGTCAGCATGCGACTTTTTTCTTAGGGGATTTCTGAAGAGCAGGGTGTACATTGATAGACCGCACACCATACCGGAATTAAAAACGAATATCAGACAAGAAATTGCACGGATTCAACCTGACCTGCTTCGTCGAGTGATGGAAAATTTTCGGTCAAGATTAAAAGAATGTTTACAAAGAAATGGCTCTCACTTGAGCGGCGTTATTTTTAAAAAGTAAAATAATGGCATACTTTACTCAACTCAAATCTGTAAAAAAAAATTCTGATAATAAATGTTTCATGAAAAAATTGGGTACTTTTAATTTTCCCGCTTCACTGGCAGACCCTGTATTATTATACATTTCATTTTTACATGGTTGTTACCTCACTCTCCTAATCTTGTTGGGTATTTGTATAGTCACTGTCGGTCTAGTCTTTACGTCAGTTTGTCTTGATTATTATTACCATTTATGCTCATGGACAATAAAATTATATCTTATTCCAAATCATTATCTTCCTAATAACTCTTTTTCTACTTCAGGGTGTTATACCTTATTGTTTCTTATGATAATTTACTGTTTTAGTTCATCTGTGTTTTGTGATCTTGTGATGTTTTGTAATGCTACAATATATATATATATATATATATATATATATATTGTAACCATTTATTAATTGTATAATGATGATTGAATCTTATCGAAACGTAATGTAGCCTCACTTCAGGTTCGTCTATTGGTAATCAGATTTTTCGTTACGTACAATGTTATTATGAATAGGTTACTTATATTTATGTAGTATGCACTTGAATTACACCACCCGTTGGAAGTGTCAACTTGTAATATAGGTAAATAATGTAGCGACCAACTCGCACTGGAGTCGTCGATGTGTAATTATAAATGTGTTAGGTTGAACGGCTAATGGTTTTGTAAATTGCCGCTTACTCCCACTATGCTCCACGTTTCCGTGACGTCACTCAAACGATGCCAACTGTCGGGTCCGCTGCAATCGGTGAATTCTATTTACTAATGTAACAGCAATAATAACGACACACAAATATTATCAAACATATATATCCTTGTGGAATCCTTTATTCGGAAAACACTGGTTGACTGTTTTAATAAATTTAAACAGAATAATCGCAATTGTAGCGCAAAATATAATTCTTCCTTTACCAGTTGGCAGCAGTAGCCAAACGTTTAGTCTTTCTTCCAGACCAAAACAATGCTTTTGTTAACGTTTTAAATAAAAATATTAATTATCTCAGGGCGTATATGGTTCGGGGATAATAATTATACAAAATATTACACTATTAATCAAAATACAAGTTTACAATTATAGGATATTACAACGTTAGAGTGATACGTGCACACAGAAATTGTATAGTGGTTACCAGTTTTAAAAAGGTTATGTCCAGTTCAGGCTTTGATAGTTATTATGTGAATTAAAAGTTCTTCTTGTGTTTAAAAAGGTGTTAATCTTATATGGTGTTATTAGTGGTTGTTTCTAGTGTTCGTGTCATATGGTGTCTGTAGTCTAATTGATTATTGCTTAACAGTAGTGTATACAAATGTGTGTGTTGTAGTACGATATAATGAGATGTCAGAATCACCAAATCCTCTTCTTGTACTCTTCTTGGTTGAAGGTAGGGCCCACGTACACGTCAGATCTTCCTTCTCGTCCCTCGTCCACTTCAAATCTTCTTCCTGGTTGTTATTTCTTCTAATCCGTATAATGGCTAGTCTTCTGTTATTGCAAAAAGTTCGCGTAGTGTACCTCTAACTGTATTTATTTAGTTGTATAGTTTTTTCACACTTTATAACATATAATGCAAGACGATTTAAGAACGCGTCTATCTGCTAAGATCGTTGTCAAAGAAGTCTCATTTTATTTATCCGAAATTTCTGGTTGCTAAGGGTAAACTTGGAATCTGGTTGGTTAATTCGGATCTACATTGTCACATACTTTCGTTATTTCGAAGTCTAAAATTTGTTCAAAATCTTTAAATTAACATAACTTTTCTATACTGAATGGGAATTTAAAACCATTATCAGCATTATTTTGATCTTCACATTTGTTATATTTAGACACCAAACATGCCTATTTTTGCTTAAGAACTATGGATGTTACAATTTTATTATTTGGAATTTTCTTAAATAACTTGATATGTGTTATTTTGTTTCTATATTCCTTGTATACGTTATTACCTATAAATACATCTACCTTTTCATATTTGCTTTACAAAATTTCTAATATTATTGTTCAAACTTTACTAAAGTTGGTTTCACCTGGCCTCTGTAATGGTATTACTTTCATCGCCATGTTTTAACATCTTTAACAATTAAATTAACTTTTAACACTCATCAAAATGGTTTAACATATAACGTTATTTTAACAACACAAAAAATATATTACTCCAATAGTTAAATTCATGCCCACATGGCTATGATTATACCAAATCCTTGCACAAATAATTGTTTTCTACTCAGACTGTATAAGTGTTTGACACTTAACAAAACATCTTTATATAGTCCATTCTACTTTGTCAATTAATCAATTTACCATGGTTTAATATCAGTTCTATTGTTATATTTGGTAACACAACATAAAAAAAATGGAATTAATATCATAAAATTGGCATTCCTTTAAACTAACTGTATCATCTGTTACATACAAAAAACACAACACAAATACTATGATATAACACTGTGCCTAAAACATAAAACATGCACATTTTACAAAACAAATTCTATACTAATTGGTTAGTCCCTTGTCAGCTAATTTACTCATTATTCTGACACTGTCTATGTCATATTTACTATTTATATGGGTTTCAACATCCGTATACTTACTGATGTCTGACTTACAAAAATTATAATAAATTGAACACTGTTGCTCCACCTCACCACACAGTTCTAATAATCTTGTTACATTTACTGTTTATCTGGGTTTTACTCTTGTTATAAATGTTATTGTGACCATGTTATAATTTGTTGTTTACTGGACCACCCTATAAACTCTATATGTGACACTTATTTGTATGGTTCATGTATCTATTATCAGGTGTATTTATATTTCTGTTACATCAATTAACTTAATTATTTACTAATATTTCTCTTACATAATATTACATGTTTGGGCCTATTATCCCTCACTTTGTATTTTGATTATCTGGATATAATGATACATTAACTGAACCATTTGTTTCTTTATAGTCCTGGTTCATAAGCTGTTTGTCTTTACAATTCTTTGTTTGGTCAATACTGAAAATTCATGTCATAGTTGGGGTTTGAAGATATCTACATCACTTAGCCTAAATCATTAATTTGGGTACGGTCAGTTGTCTTACTAGTCAGTCTGAAATTGTTAGTCGTTCTTCTTCACTATCATCTTTGAAGATATTGTTCTTCTTGTTAGCTTCTTAACCAAAGTCTTCATTAAATCAGGTAAGATATTATGTTGTTCCAAATGTAATGTTACATATTACCCTGCCACCAAAATTTGATCATTTTAATAAAATATTGTTTTTGTTGAAATTATCAATTATCTTAATTTTCACATTGTCATTTGTTATTCTTATTATGATCTGGTATACTTGTCTTTGATTATAAGTGTTCTATCCCTGGAACATGTTACTTCCCTAACAAATTAATCACCATATATTCTGGAATCAGTCGGGGGGCTCTCTTGACCTAATACCCCGCTGTCCTTACAATACATAATACATAAATAATATCGATTGCTGGAGCTATCTCGTCAGTCAATCACATTTAATAATCACTAGTCTATTCACGACTAAAATAAATAAAATAATATAATATATTCTTGGGATTGTTCACTCAGTCTAACTTCTCAGATCTAATTATTTCTTTCCATTGATTCTTTCAGATGTTTATTTTCTTGTGGCGATATTAATAACATTTTTTATTTTCAATTGGTACTATCTTCCTTCCTTCTTTATCAGTACTGCTTAATCTTCATTTTTCATCCACTATCTTCATTTAAATTAAAACATAACAAGTATTTGCATCTCCAGTTGTTGTTGATTCTCTCACAATCATGATAGGTTATTTGCAATAAATTCGTTTCTAGTCTTGTCTCATTTTCATCGTCGACTGTCTACATTTGTCCTTTCTTATTCATTTTATATCACTATAGTTTCTTCTAATTTATGGATGTTGCATCTTTCTTTTATATTCCAATAATAAGTTCATAACTGTGTTTAATAAGAGGTGCTTATTTTGTTTAGAATTTGGAAATTTATTCCCAGTTGTTTATCTGTTTGATTCATCATAACATTATCAAACTGTACTGTAAGTTGTCCTTACTATTCATTTGAATTCTGATATATTCAAATTTGTTTATTTGGCTTAATTTAAAGTTATATTTTGGATTATCAAAGTTGGTAAGATGAGCTTACTATATTTTTTCAATTTCGTGGTATTGTAATAATAAATTCTTCACTTCCAAATTAATTCTCATACATAATTAGTTGTAAGTTGCTCTTACTCTTTGTTTGGAATTTTGTGGGTTTTATAATAATAAATTCTTCAATTCCGAATTAATCCTCATAAATCATTAGTTGTAAGTTGTTCTTACTATATTTTTAGAATTTGGTGGTATTATACAACTTTGTTTATTAGGTTCATAATACATTTTTAAGGACACTTGGTTGTATGTCCCCTTAATCTTTTTTGTTTCCACATCACTAATGATATAAGTATTATTGTTATTGTTTTTTATAACAACATATGGTCCATTATACAGTAATAATAGCTTTTTTGCTATTCCTTCCTTAGAACTTGGCAATTCGCGGTTTTTTAACAATACCTTATCTCCAATCTTGTACTGGATCACTTTCTGCTGAGTTATTTTGTATTTTTTCCTTCTTTTCTCCACTTGTTCATTCAGTTTGCTGTGGAATCTCATGTGGTCGAACTGGTAAGCTGGGTTGTTTGGGAAATTGATTATTTCACTAATTTCTCGGGGTGGTAGTCTTTCATGCATTATGGTGTATGGAGTATCTTGTATTGCTTCATGGTAAGCTAAGTTGATAAAGCTCTCTGTTTGTGCAATGTAGTCACTCCACTTCTGGTGTTTATGAAAACAATATGTCCTGAGTATACGGCCGACCTCCCTCAGTACTCTTTCCGCTGGGTTGCTATTTGGGTGATAGACAGATGTTTTATATGTCTTGACACCTAAGTCTAACAAAGTCTCCTTCCAAACCCTTCCTCGAAACTGAGTTCCGTGATCGGTAATAATTGATCGTGGAGCTCCTAACTCTGGTATGTATTGTTGGATCACTATTTGCAAAATCTTTTTTGTAGTTGCCCGATTAATGGGGTATAGTTTTGTAAACTTGGAGTAATGGTCGAACATGATTATAATGAATTTATACTGTTTTCTCCCTCCACTACGAGGTAACGGACCACACACATCTAAAAATACTTGCTCTAATTTATCAGTTGATGTAATAGGTTGCATAATTCCTTCTGTTTTTTCGTTATTGCATTTTGCCAATTGACAGATGTGACACTGCCGGATACATTCTCTAACTCTTCTGTTGATATTCTTAATGTAAGTGTGTTCCTCAAGTGCCTTCATTACTTTTAATGCACCCATATGCCCATATCGGCTATGGTAGTCCAATATTAATTCCGTTTCTAAAGCTTTAGGTATCACCACCTTCCATGAGCCTTGGTTATTATTTGGTTTGTAAAATAATATGTCTTCATGTAGATAGTAATATGCAGCGATTTTTTCATCCTGTTGGATCAGTCTTTGTCTAAAATTGTTGATTTTGGTATCCTTGGTTTGTTGTTGTGCAATTGATTTCATGATGTTTTCCAAATCTGACTTGTTTTTTATTATAGTGTATACCTTGATGATTGTTTCTTTTTCCCCTTCAAAAGTTTGTTGTTCTATGTTAATCCGGGACAATATATCTGCAGCAATATTCTGTTTTCCTGGAACATACTCCCAATTTATATGGTACTCCTGTAGTGCGAGTATCCACCTAGTCAATCTCCCATGGTTGATCTTGCAATTTTTTAGGAAAGATATTGTCTTATGATCGCTCCTCACAGTTATCGGGTATCCAAGAATGTAGGTTCTGAATTTCCCACAAGCGAATACAACGCTTAATAACTCTTTTTCTGTTACATTATAATTGCGTTCACATCCATTAAGTGTTCTGCTTGCAAAACTCACCACCTGGTGTTCTCCCTCACTATCTTCTTGATATAATACAGATCCTAAACTTATATCACTGGCATCACAGTTCATGAAGAAAGGTTGATTGAAATTAGGATGTTTTAATACAACTGAACTTAGGAAATTGTGCTTGATCGTTTGGAGTAAATTGTCTTGTTCCTGTCCCCAGGACCATTTGTTCTTAGAGGATAATTGTGGAGAAAACTTTGCTGTCATTTCAGAATAATTTCTCTGAAACTTCCTATAATAATTGCAAAGTCCCAGAAATGATTGAAGTTGCTTTTTATTTTTAGGACTTGGGAACTTCTGGATAGCTTCAATTTTTTCATTGGATGGTGTTATTCCTTGTCTTGTTAGGTTGAAGCCCAGGAATTGGACTTCACTGGCGATAAGCTTAGATTTTTGAAGTTTTAGTGTAACGTTATTGTCTGATAGTTTTTGTAATACTTGTCCTACTCTGTCACAATGGTCTTCCCAATTCACTGAAGTAATCAACAAGTCATCAACATAGACTGTGGTATATGGAATAGTATCTGGACCCAACACCTGGTCCATACATCTTACGAATACAGCTACTGAATTTACCAGTCCAAACGGTAGTCTCTTGAACTGATAGTTCCTTCCTTCGAAAATAAAGGCGACGTACTTTCGACTATCTGGGTGTAGCTCCACCTGCCAATACCCACATACCGTATCCCAGGTGCTAATAAATTGTATGCCATTGAATTTTTTCAGTATCTCCTCAATCTCTCCGGGAGATGTTCTGTCATTAACTATGATCTTATTAATCTCTCTAGCATCTAAACAGAGTCGTACTTTGCCATCTTTCTTTGGAACTGCTATTAACGGGCTGGTATATGGGGAACAGCTATATTCAATAATGTCTTCTGCTATCATTTTGTCTAGTTCAGTCCTCACTGCTTCCTTTAATGCATAAGCAACAGGATATGATTTTTTATTAAAATTGACAGGCTCCTTGAATTGTAATGTAAATTGATAATCCTTTACCTTGCCAGGTACATAAGAGAAAACATAGCGGTATTTATTATATATTGAAATTAACTTCTCTATTTGTTGTGTGGTTAAATTGCATTCATTTTGTTCTGACCGAAATTGTCGGATCTCTTCTAATTTTTCCAACCATAAACTATCTCCACACCCAAAGTATTCCCTTCTTACATTCCATGACTCATCTTGATTATTGTTGAATTTTCTTATACTATTGCATGAAGGTACATTTTTGTTTTCTACCAATTTTGCTGTCCATTCTATATTATCCACCTTTAATGACACTATGGCTTGTCTCATGTCAATTATTGCTGAGTATTTTCTCAAAATATCACAGCCTATTAGTAGATTAAATGGTAGATTACTAGCTATTAGAAAAATCATAGGTATAGCTACATTTCTGCTGGTCACTGTTAATGATACCTGTTTTCTTATTGACTTGTTTTGTCTTCCAGTGGCTCCGATTAAAATTATATTTTGAATTGGTAATGTTGGTAAGATGGCCTTACTATATTTTTGAATTTTGATGTATTCATTGTTGTCGATTAACGACACGTTTGCGCCTGTATCTATCATACATCTTGTCTCTAGTCCATTCACTTGGGCGATGATATAAACAATCTCATTATTTGAATTATTTTGCGTTATCGTGTCTTCGTTCAGTAGTTCTTCTCTAACATTCTTTAAGAAATGATTGTGCACTATTGTCAACGTATCGTCAGTCGTTTTGTCTCGTCCTAGTAAGTACCCAAATTGCCGGTTCAGTGATGGGACCTGGTGGATTTTCACTGCCGCAGTTCGTTTAAATCAGGGCTTGTTTCCTCAGTCCTGTTGTCTGATTGATTGGGTCTGTCTCTGCTCTGTGACTCTTGTACCTCAATGGCGTTATTATTGAACGTCACTGAGTTTCGGTTGTTTCTGTTGTCGTCGCAGCTTCTACTTCGCCGATGTTCATCGCGGTAGTGCTGGTTACTCTCCTCCCGAAAACTTCTTCCACGGTTTCCATTATAGTTTGCTCGTCTCTGGTACCAACGTCTTCCCACATCCCTATCGTCAATGCTTACATAATTCACTTGTCTTCTATATGTTTGATTTTGACTGTTATTATTGCCGTTATTATTATGTCTGTATTGGTTATCATAGTTGTTGTTATAACCCCGGTTGTTCTGGTACTGGTGGTCTCGTTCATTGGCACGCTGGTATCCATTATTGTTATTATTTGTAGGAGGGCTACGGTAATAGTGGTTGTTGTTATTGTTGTTGTTATTTGCGTTATTTCGTGAATAGTTATTGGTGTTATTCTGGTTTTGGTAACCGCGCTGATATTGGTTACCGTTGTTGTTATAACTATTGTTTGGTCGTTGTCCATTATTTTCATATGGGGCGTCGCGGCGACCATTATTTCTATTTATCTCATCGTTCCTTCGTCTATACTGGAGGAAGTTCTTCTCCTGTTCCATCTCTGCCAATAATGTTGACATCTCCTCGATGGTTTGTATGCGTCCATTTATTCGGCCTCTTGTAATTTCGCCACCATAGTGGTATGCTAATAGCCGCACTAAACACTCTGTAGGAATTGCAGGCTCTAAATGTCTGGCTATATTTATTTTGCCGAGAAAATATGCGGTTGGAGTTTGCTTGCCGTGCAGGTCATATCTGCCCAATCCTATGTCACTCCTTATCATGTGTTGTGTGGCATCGGACCAATATTTAGATTTGAATGTTTTTTAAATTCCTGGAAGTTCTGTATACTCGGCCGCATCGCCGTCCACCAGTTGTCATATACTTTTCGGAACATCTCATCCAACATGCTCCTTATCACAAACCATCTGTCTTCTCCGGTTTTGGCTATCTTCTCTTCGACTCGTTCTAAAAATAGCATGGGGTTTCTTCTATAGTTTTGAAAATCGATCACCTCTCGATTTTCCTCGCATGTGGTATGGGCACCGGTACACTGTCTGTTTTTTAAGGAATTGATTTCGTCTCTATGAGCAGTTGTTTGGTCTTGTACTCGATTGAGACTATTACTCATATCTTCCAACCTCTCTCCCATCACTGCTTGGTTGGTTCTGATATCTTCAACTCGTCCATTCGTTTCTTCCCGGACGCTCAGTATCTCTTGGTTCATCCGCTCACACTTTTCCGTGGTCTCGGATTCCACCCTTTTAATTTCAGTCACCGGTTCTTCCAGCTTCTTGTCCCATTCTTCCTGCAATTGCCGGTTATTAGTTTCCATCTTGTTATTCCACTCTTCTTTTAATGACTCTCTGTGTTCATCTAGTTTTTTCATGGTCTCTTGGTAATTTTCCTTCAATTCTTCCCTCAATGCTTTATTATTTGCGTCAATTTTCTCCTCCATTTTCTTGCTATTCTCTTTCAATTCTCCCATTTTTTCTTCAATTTTCTTATTAGTCTCTTCCAATTTTCGGCTTAATTCCTCCGTAGACTGTTTATTTTCCGTTTTTAATTCCTCTATGGACTGTTTATTTTCCGTTTTTAATTCCTCTATGGACTGTTTATTTTCCGTTTTTAATTCCTCTATGGACTGTTTATTTTCCGTTTTTGATTCCTCTATTTTCTTACCCAAGTCTTCCTTCAATATTTCTAAGTTCTTATTACTGTTCTCACTTAATTCTTCCATTTTCTTGCTATTCTGTTTTAAATATTCCATAATGCTCTTCAGGTCAACGCTCTCTGTAACTTTGTCCGGTTCTTTTTTATCACCTTGGTCCTCTCTTATTATTACTTCTGCTTCCTCGACCGGTGTCGCTTCTTTGTCTTCCATATCTAATTCGTCCACTTTCTCGGCTTCGGCCGCTCGTTTTCGCGATGTCTCTCGCTTCCTCATTTTGTCTATTTTTGCTTATAATTATAATTTAATTTATATTAAATTACACGCCTCACACGTTGGTGCGCCAATTTGTAACCATTTATTAATTGTATAATGATGATTGAATCTTATCGAAACGTAATGTAGCCTCACTTCAGGTTCGTCTATTGGTAATCAGATTTTTCGTTACGTACAATGTTATTATGAATAGGTTACTTATATTTATGTAGTATGCACTTGAATTACACCACCCGTTGGAAGTGTCAACTTGTAATATAGGTAAATAATGTAGCGACCAACTCGCACTGGAGTCGTCGATGTGTAATTATAAATGTGTTAGGTTGAACGGCTAATAGTTTTGTAAATTGCCGCTTACTCCCACTATGCTCCACGTTTCCGTGACGTCACTCAAACGATGCCAACTGTCGGGTCCGCTGCAATCGGTGAATTCTATTTACTAATGTAACAGCAATAATAACGACACACAAATATTATCAAACATATATCCTTGTGGAATCCTTTATTCGGAAAACACTGGTTGACTGTTTTAATAAATTTAAACAGAATAATCGCAATTGTAGCGCAAAATATAATTCTTCCTTTACCAGTTGGCAGCAGTAGCCAAACGTTTAGTCTTTCTTCCAGACCAAAACAATGCTTTTGTTAACGTTTTAAATAAAAATATTAATTATCTCAGGGCGTATATGGTTCGGGGATAATAATTATACAAAATATTACACTATTAATCAAAATACAAGTTTACAATTATAGGATATTACAACGTTAGAGTGATACGTGCACACAGAAATTGTATAGTGGTTACCAGTTTTAAAAAGGTTATGTCCAGTTCAGGCTTTGATAGTTATTATGTGAATTAAAAGTTCTTGTTGTGTTTAAAAAGGTGTTAATTTTATATGGTGTTATTAGTGGTTGTTTCTAGTGTTCGTGTCATATGGTGTCTGTAGTCTAATTGATTATTGCTTAACAGTAGTGTATACAAATGTGTGTGTTGTAGTACGATATAATGAGATGTCAGAATCACCAAATCCTCTTCTTGTACTCTTCTTGGTTGAAGGTAGGGCCCACGTACACGTCAGATCTTCCTTCTCGTCCCTCGTCCACTTCAAATCTTCTTCCTGGTTGTTATTTCTTCTAATCCGTATAATGGCTAGTCTTCTGTTATTGCAAAAAGTTCGCGTAGTGTACCTCTAACTGTATTTATTTAGTTGTATAGTTTTTTCACACTTTATAACATATAATGTAAGACGATTTAAGAACGCGTCTATCTGCTAAGATCGTTGTCAAAGAAGTCTCATTTTATTTATCCGAAATTTCTGGTTGCTAAGGGTAAACTTGGAATCTGGTTGGTTAATTCGGATCTACATTGTCACATACTTTCGTTATTTCGAAGTCTAAAATTTGTTCAAAATCTTTAAATTAACATAACTTTTCTATACTGAATGGGAATTTAAAACCATTATCAGCATTATTTTGATCTTCACATTTGTTATATTTAGACACTAAACATGCCTATTTTTGCTTAAGAACTATGGATGTTACAATTTTATTATTTGGAATTTTCTTAAATAACTTGATATGTGTTATTTTGTTTCTATATTCCTTGTATACGTTATTACCTATAAATACATCTACCTTTTCACATTTGCTTTACAAAATTTCTAATATTATTGTTCAAACTTTACTAAAGTTGGTTTCACCTGGCCTCTGTAATGGTATTACTTTCATCGCCATGTTTTAACATCTTTAACAATTAAATTAACTTTTAACACTCATCAAAATGGTTTAACATATAACGTTATTTTAACAACACAAAAAATATATTACTCCAATAGTTAAATTCATGCCCACATGGCTATGATTATACCAAATCCTTGCACAAATAATTGTTTTCTACTCAGACTGTATAAGTGTTTGACACTTAACAAAACATCTTTATATAGTCCATTCTACTTTGTCAATTAATCAATTTACCATGGTTTAATATCAGTTCTATTGTTATATTTGGTAACACAACATAAAAAAAATGGAATTAATATCATAAAATTGGCATTCCTTTAAACTAACTGTATCATCTGTTACATACAAAAAACACAACACAAATACTATGATATAACACTGTGCCTAAAACATAAAACATGCACATTTTACAAAACAAATTCTATACTAATTGGTTAGTCCCTTGTCAGCTAATTTACTCATTATTCTGACACTGTCTATGTCATATTTACTATTTATATGGGTTTCAACATCCGTATACTTACTGATGTCTGACTTACAAAAATTATAATAAATTGAACACTGTTGCTCCACCTCACCACACAGTTCTAATAATCTTGTTACATTTACTGTTTATCTGGGTTTTACTCTTGTTATAAATGTTATTGTGACCATGTTATAATTTGTTGTTTACTGGACCACCCTATAAACTCTATATGTGACACTTATTTGTATGGTTCATGTATCTATTATCAGGTGTATTTATATTTCTGTTACATCAATTAACTTAATTATTTACTAATATTTCTCTTACATAATATTACATGTTTGGGCCTATTATCCCTCACTTTGTATTTTGATTATCTGGATATAATGATACATTAACTGAACCATTTGTTTCTTTATAGTCCTGGTTCATAAGCTGTTTGTCTTTACAATTCTTTGTTTGGTCAATACTGAAAATTCATGTCATAGTTGGGGTTTGAAGATATCTACATCACTTAGCCTAAATCATTAATTTGGGTACGGTCAGTTGTCTTACTAGTCAGTCTGAAATTGTTAGTCGTTCTTCTTCACTATCATCTTTGAAGATATTGTTCTTCTTGTTAGCTTCTTAACCAAAGTCTTCATTAAATCAGGTAAGATATTATGTTGTTCCAAATGTAATGTTACATATTACCCTGCCACCAAAATTTGATCATTTTAATAAAATATTGTTTTTGTTGAAATTATCAATTATCTTAATTTTCACATTGTCATTTGTTATTCTTATTATGATCTGGTATACTTGTCTTTGATTATAAGTGTTCTATCCCTGGAACATGTTACTTCCCTAACAAATTAATCACCATATATTCTGGAATCAGTCGGGGGGCTCTCTTGACCTAATACCCCGCTGTCCTTACAATACATAATACATAAATAATATCGATTGCTGGAGCTATCTCGTCAGTCAATCACATTTAATAATCACTAGTCTATTCACGACTAAAATAAATAAAATAATATAATATATTCTTGGGATTGTTCACTCAGTCTAACTTCTCAGATCTAATTATTTCTTTCCATTGATTCTTTCAGATGTTTATTTTCTTGTGGCGATATTAATAACATTTTTTATTTTCAATTGGTACTATCTTCCTTCCTTCTTTATCAGTACTGCTTAATCTTCATTTTTCATCCACTATCTTCATTTAAATTAAAACATAACAAGTATTTGCATCTCCAGTTGTTGTTGATTCTCTCACAATCATGATAGGTTATTTGCAATAAATTCGTTTCTAGTCTTGTCTCATTTTCATCGTCGACTGTCTACATTTGTCCTTTCTTATTCATTTTATATCACTATAGTTTCTTCTAATTTATGGATGTTGCATCTTTCTTTTATATTCCAATAATAAGTTCATAACTGTGTTTAATAAGAGGTGCTTATTTTGTTTAGAATTTGGAAATTTATTCCCAGTTGTTTATCTGTTTGATTCATCATAACATTATCAAACTGTACTGTAAGTTGTCCTTACTATTCATTTGAATTCTGATATATTCAAATTTGTTTATTTGGCTTAATTTAAAGTTATATTTTGGATTATCAAAGTTGGTAAGATGAGCTTACTATATTTTTTCAATTTCGTGGTATTGTAATAATAAATTCTTCACTTCCAAATTAATTCTCATACATAATTAGTTGTAAGTTGCTCTTACTCTTTGTTTGGAATTTTGTGGGTTTTATAATAATAAATTCTTCAATTCCGAATTAATCCTCATAAATCATTAGTTGTAAGTTGTTCTTACTATATTTTTAGAATTTGGTGGTATTATACAACTTTGTTTATTAGGTTCATAATACATTTTTAAGGACACTTGGTTGTATGTCCCCTTAATCTTTTTTGTTTCCACATCACTAATGATATAAGTATTATTGTTATTGTTTTTTATAACAACATATGGTCCATTATACAGTAATAATAGCTTTTTTGCTATTCCTTCCTTAGAACTTGGCAATTCGCGGTTTTTTAACAATACCTTATCTCCAATCTTGTACTGGATCACTTTCTGCTGAGTTATTTTGTATTTTTTCCTTCTTTTCTCCACTTGTTCATTCAGTTTGCTGTGGAATCTCATGTGGTCGAACTGGTAAGCTGGGTTGTTTGGGAAATTGATTATTTCACTAATTTCTCGGGGTGGTAGTCTTTCATGCATTATGGTGTATGGAGTATCTTGTATTGCTTCATGGTAAGCTAAGTTGATAAAGCTCTCTGTTTGTGCAATGTAGTCACTCCACTTCTGGTGTTTATGAAAACAATATGTCCTGAGTATACGGCCGACCTCCCTCAGTACTCTTTCCGCTGGGTTGCTATTTGGGTGATAGACAGATGTTTTATATGTCTTGACACCTAAGTCTAACAAAGTCTCCTTCCAAACCCTTCCTCGAAACTGAGTTCCGTGATCGGTAATAATTGATCGTGGAGCTCCTAACTCTGGTATGTATTGTTGGATCACTATTTGCAAAATCTTTTTTGTAGTTGCCCGATTAATGGGGTATAGTTTTGTAAACTTGGAGTAATGGTCGAACATGATTATAATGAATTTATACTGTTTTCTCCCTCCACTACGAGGTAACGGACCACACACATCTAAAAATACTTGCTCTAATTTATCAGTTGATGTAATAGGTTGCATAATTCCTTCTGTTTTTTCGTTATTGCATTTTGCCAATTGACAGATGTGACACTGCCGGATACATTCTCTAACTCTTCTGTTGATATTCTTAATGTAAGTGTGTTCCTCAAGTGCCTTCATTACTTTTAATGCACCCATATGCCCATATCGGCTATGGTAGTCCAATATTAATTCCGTTTCTAAAGCTTTAGGTATCACCACCTTCCATGAGCCTTGGTTATTATTTGGTTTGTAAAATAATATGTCTTCATGTAGATAGTAATATGCAGCGATTTTTTCATCCTGTTGGATCAGTCTTTGTCTAAAATTGTTGATTTTGGTATCCTTGGTTTGTTGTTGTGCAATTGATTTCATGATGTTTTCCAAATCTGACTTGTTTTTTATTATAGTGTATACCTTGATGATTGTTTCTTTTTCCCCTTCAAAAGTTTGTTGTTCTATGTTAATCCGGGACAATATATCTGCAGCAATATTCTGTTTTCCTGGAACATACTCCCAATTTATATGGTACTCCTGTAGTGCGAGTATCCACCTAGTCAATCTCCCATGGTTGATCTTGCAATTTTTTAGGAAAGATATTGACTTATGATCGCTCCTCACAGTTATCGGGTATCCAAGAATGTAGGTTCTGAATTTCCCACAAGCGAATACAACGCTTAATAACTCTTTTTCTGTTACATTATAATTGCGTTCACATCCATTAAGTGTTCTGCTTGCAAAACTCACCACCTGGTGTTCTCCCTCACTATCTTCTTGATATAATACAGATCCTAAACTTATATCACTGGCATCACAGTTCATGAAGAAATGTTGATTGAAATTAGGATGTTTTAATACAACTGAACTTAGGAAATTGTGCTTGATCGTTTGGAGTAAATTGTCTTGTTCCTGTCCCCAGGACCATTTGTTCTTAGAGGATAATTGTGGAGAAAACTTTGCTGTCATTTCAGAATAATTTCTCTGAAACTTCCTATAATAATTGCAAAGTCCCAGAAATGATTGAAGTTGCTTTTTATTTTTAGGACTTGGGAACTTCTGGATAGCTTCAATTTTTTCATTGGATGGTGTTATTCCTTGTCTTGTTAGGTTAAAGCCCAGGAATTGGACTTCACTGGCGATAAGCTTAGATTTTTGAAGTTTTAGTGTAACGTTATTGTCTGATAGTTTTTGTAATACTTGTCCTACTCTGTCACAATGGTCTTCCCAATTCACTGAAGTAATCAACAAGTCATCAACATAGACTGTGGTATATGGAATAGTATCTGGACCCAACACCTGGTCCATACATCTTACGAATACAGCTACTGAATTTACCAGTCCAAACGGTAGTCTCTTGAACTGATAGTTCCTTCCTTCGAAAATAAAGGCGACGTACTTTCGACTATCTGGGTGTAGCTCCACCTGCCAATACCCACATACCGTATCCCAGGTGCTAATAAATTGTATGCCATTGAATTTTTTCAGTATCTCCTCAATCTCTCCGGGAGATGTTCTGTCATTAACTATGATCTTATTAATCTCTCTAGCATCTAAACAGAGTCGTACTTTGCCATCTTTCTTTGGAACTGCTATTAACGGGCTGGTATATGGGGAACAGCTATATTCAATAATGTCTTCTGCTATCATTTTGTCTAGTTCAGTCCTCACTGCTTCCTTTAATGCATAAGCAACAGGATATGATTTTTTATTAAAATTGACAGGCTCCTTGAATTGTAATGTAAATTGATAATCCTTTACCTTGCCAGGTACATAAGAGAAAACATAGCGGTATTTATTATATATTGAAATTAACTTCTCTATTTGTTGTGTGGTTAAATTGCATTCATTTTGTTCTGACCGAAATTGTCGGATCTCTTCTAATTTTTCCAACCATAAACTATCTCCACACCCAAAGTATTCCCTTCTTACATTCCATGACTCATCTTGATTATTGTTGAATTTTCTTATACTATTGCATGAAGGTACATTTTTGTTTTCTACCAATTTTGCTGTCCATTCTATATTATCCACCTTTAATGACACTATGGCTTGTCTCATGTCAATTATTGCTGAGTATTTTCTCAAAATATCACAGCCTATTAGTAGATTAAATGGTAGATTACTAGCTATTAGAAAAATCATAGGTATAGCTACATTTCTGCTGGTCACTGTTAATGATACCTGTTTTCTTATTGACTTGTTTTGTCTTCCAGTGGCTCCGATTAAAATTATATTTTGAATTGGTAATGTTGGTAAGATGGCCTTACTATATTTTTGAATTTTGATGTATTCATTGTTGTCGATTAACGACACGTTTGTGCCTGTATCTATCATACATCTTGTCTCTAGTCCATTCACTTGGGCGATGATATAAACAATCTCATTATTTGAATTATTTTGCGTTATCGTGTCTTCGTTCAGTAGTTCTTCTCTAACATTCTTTAAGAAATGATTGTGCACTATTGTCAACGTATCGTCAGTCGTTTTGTCTCGTCCTAGTAAGTACCCAAATTGCCGGTTCAGTGATGGGACCTGGTGGATTTTCACTGCCGCAGTTCGTTTAAATCAGGGCTGGTTTCCTCAGTCCTGTTGTCTGATTGATTGGGTCTGTCTCTGCTCTGTGACTCTTGTACCTCAATGGCGTTATTATTGAACGTCACTGAGTTTCGGTTGTTTCTGTTGTCGTCGCAGCTTCTACTTCGCCGATGTTCATCGCGGTAGTGCTGGTTACTCTCCTCCCGAAAACTTCTTCCACGGTTTCCATTATAGTTTGCTCGTCTCTGGTACCAACGTCTTCCCACATCCCTATCGTCAATGCTTACATAATTCACTTGTCTTCTATATGTTTGATTTTGACTGTTATTATTGCCGTTATTATTATGTCTGTATTGGTTATCATAGTTGTTGTTATAACCCCGGTTGTTCTGGTACTGGTGGTCTCGTTCATTGGCACGCTGGTATCCATTATTGTTATTATTTGTAGGAGGGCTACGGTAATAGTGGTTGTTGTTATTGTTGTTGTTATTTGCGTTATTTCGTGAATAGTTATTGGTGTTATTCTGGTTTTGGTAACCGCGCTGATATTGGTTACCGTTGTTGTTATAACTATTGTTTGGTCGTTGTCCATTATTTTCATATGGGGCGTCGCGGCGACCATTATTTCTATTTATCTCATCGTTCCTTCGTCTATACTGGAGGAAGTTCTTCTCCTGTTCCATCTCTGCCAATAATGTTGACATCTCCTCGATGGTTTGTATGCGTCCATTTATTCGGCCTCTTGTAATTTCGCCACCATAGTGGTATGCTAATAGCCGCACTAAACACTCTGTAGGAATTGCAGGCTCTAAATGTCTGGCTATATTTATTTTGCCGAGAAAATATGCGGTTGGAGTTTGCTTGCCGTGCAGGTCATATCTGCCCAATCCTATGTCACTCCTTATCATGTGTTGTGTGGCATCGGACCAATATTTAGATTTGAATGTTTTTTAAATTCCTGGAAGTTCTGTATACTCGGCCGCATCGCCGTCCACCAGTTGTCATATACTTTTCGGAACATCTCATCCAACATGCTCCTTATCACAAACCATCTGTCTTCTCCGGTTTTGGCTATCTTCTCTTCGACTCGTTCTAAAAATAGCATGGGGTTTCTTCTATAGTTTTGAAAATCGATCACCTCTCGATTTTCCTCGCATGTGGTATGGGCACCGGTACACTGTCTGTTTTTTAAGGAATTGATTTCGTCTCTATGAGCAGTTGTTTGGTCTTGTACTCGATTGAGACTATTACTCATATCTTCCAACCTCTCTCCCATCACTGCTTGGTTGGTTCTGATATCTTCAACTCGTCCATTCGTTTCTTCCCGGACGCTCAGTATCTCTTGGTTCATCCGCTCACACTTTTCCGTGGTCTCGGATTCCACCCTTTTAATTTCAGTCACCGGTTCTTCCAGCTTCTTGTCCCATTCTTCCTGCAATTGCCGGTTATTAGTTTCCATCTTGTTATTCCACTCTTCTTTTAATGACTCTCTGTGTTCATCTAGTTTTTTCATGGTCTCTTGGTAATTTTCCTTCAATTCTTCCCTCAATGCTTTATTATTTGCGTCAATTTTCTCCTCCATTTTCTTGCTATTCTCTTTCAATTCTCCCATTTTTTCTTCAATTTTCTTATTAGTCTCTTCCAATTTTCGGCTTAATTCCTCCGTAGACTGTTTATTTTCCGTTTTTAATTCCTCTATGGACTGTTTATTTTCCGTTTTTAATTCCTCTATGGACTGTTTATTTTCCGTTTTTAATTCCTCTATGGACTGTTTATTTTCCGTTTTTGATTCCTCTATTTTCTTACCCAAGTCTTCCTTCAATATTTCTAAGTTCTTATTACTGTTCTCACTTAATTCTTCCATTTTCTTGCTATTCTGTTTTAAATATTCCATAATGCTCTTCAGGTCAACGCTCTCTGTAACTTTGTCCGGTTCTTTTTTATCACCTTGGTCCTCTCTTATTATTACTTCTGCTTCCTCGACCGGTGTCGCTTCTTTGTCTTCCATATCTAATTCGTCCACTTTCTCGGCTTCGGCCGCTCGTTTTCGCGATGTCTCTCGCTTCCTCATTTTGTCTATTTTTGCTTATAATTATAATTTAATTTATATTAAATTACACGCCTCACACGTTGGTGCGCCAATTTGTAACCATTTATTAATTGTATAATGATGATTGAATCTTATCGAAACGTAATGTAGCCTCACTTCAGGTTCGTCTATTGGTAATCAGATTTTTCGTTACGTACAATGTTATTATGAATAGGTTACTTATATTTATGTAGTATGCACTTGAATTACACCACCCGTTGGAAGTGTCAACTTGTAATATAGGTAAATAATGTAGCGACCAACTCGCACTGGAGTCGTCGATGTGTAATTATAAATGTGTTAGGTTGAACGGCTAATAGTTTTGTAAATTGCCGCTTACTCCCACTATGCTCCACGTTTCCGTGACGTCACTCAAACGATGCCAACTGTCGGGTCCGCTGCAATCGGTGAATTCTATTTACTAATGTAACAGCAATAATAACGACACACAAATATTATCAAACATATATCCTTGTGGAATCCTTTATTCGGAAAACACTGGTTGACTGTTTTAATAAATTTAAACAGAATAATCGCAATTGTAGCGCAAAATATAATTCTTCCTTTACCAGTTGGCAGCAGTAGCCAAACGTTTAGTCTTTCTTCCAGACCAAAACAATGCTTTTGTTAACGTTTTAAATAAAAATATTAATTATCTCAGGGCGTATATGGTTCGGGGATAATAATTATACAAAATATTACACTATTAATCAAAATACAAGTTTACAATTATAGGATATTACAACGTTAGAGTGATACGTGCACACAGAAATTGTATAGTGGTTACCAGTTTTAAAAAGGTTATGTCCAGTTCAGGCTTTGATAGTTATTATGTGAATTAAAAGTTCTTGTTGTGTTTAAAAAGGTGTTAATTTTATATGGTGTTATTAGTGGTTGTTTCTAGTGTTCGTGTCATATGGTGTCTGTAGTCTAATTGATTATTGCTTAACAGTAGTGTATACAAATGTGTGTGTTGTAGTACGATATAATGAGATGTCAGAATCACCAAATCCTCTTCTTGTACTCTTCTTGGTTGAAGGTAGGGCCCACGTACACGTCAGATCTTCCTTCTCGTCCCTCGTCCACTTCAAATCTTCTTCCTGGTTGTTATTTCTTCTAATCCGTATAATGGCTAGTCTTCTGTTATTGCAAAAAGTTCGCGTAGTGTACCTCTAACTGTATTTATTTAGTTGTATAGTTTTTTCACACTTTATAACATATAATGTAAGACGATTTAAGAACGCGTCTATCTGCTAAGATCGTTGTCAAAGAAGTCTCATTTTATTTATCCGAAATTTCTGGTTGCTAAGGGTAAACTTGGAATCTGGTTGGTTAATTCGGATCTACATTGTCACATACTTTCGTTATTTCGAAGTCTAAAATTTGTTCAAAATCTTTAAATTAACATAACTTTTCTATACTGAATGGGAATTTAAAACCATTATCAGCATTATTTTGATCTTCACATTTGTTATATTTAGACACTAAACATGCCTATTTTTGCTTAAGAACTATGGATGTTACAATTTTATTATTTGGAATTTTCTTAAATAACTTGATATGTGTTATTTTGTTTCTATATTCCTTGTATACGTTATTACCTATAAAGACATCTACCTTTTCACATTTGCTTTACAAAATTTCTAATATTATTGTTCAAACTTTACTAAAGTTGGTTTCACCTGGCCTCTGTAATGGTATTAATTTCATCGCCATGTTTTAACATCTTTAACAATTAAATTAACTTTTAACACTCATCAAAATGGTTTAACATATAACGTTATTTTAACAACACAAAAAATATATTACTCCAATAGTTAAATTCATGCCCACATGGCTATGATTATACCAAATCCTTGCACAAATAATTGTTTTCTACTCAGTCTGTATAAGTGTTTGACACTTAACAAAACATCTTTATATAGTCCATTCTACTTTGTCAATTAATCAATTTACCATGGTTTAATATCAGTTCTATTGTTATATTTGTTAACACAACATAAAAAAAATGGAATTAATATCATAAAATTGGCATTCCTTTAAACTAACTGTATCATCTGTTACATACAAAAAACACAACACAAATACTATGATATAACACTGAGCCTAAAACATAAAACATGCACATTTTACAAAACAAATTCTATACTAATTGGTTAGTCCCTTGTCAGCTAATTTACTCATTATTCTGACACTGTCTATGTCATATTTACTATTTATATGGGTTTCAACATCCGTATACTTACTGATGTCTGACTTACAAAAATTACAATAAATTGAACACTGTTGCTCCACCTCACCACACAGTTCTAATAATCTTGTTACATTTACTGTTTATCTGGGTTTTACTCTTGTTATAAATGTTATTGTGACCATGTTATAATTTGTTGTTTACTGGACAACCCTATAAACTCTATATGTGACACTTATTTGTATGGTTCATGTATCTATTATCAGGTGTATTTATATTTCTGTTACATCAATTAACTTAATTATTTACTAATATTTCTCTTACATAATATTACATGTTTGGGCCTATTATCCCTCACTTTGTATTTTGATTATCTGGATATAATGATACATTAACTGAACCATTTGTTTCTTTATAGTCCTGGTTCATAAGCTGTTTGTCTTTACAATTCTTTGTTTGGTCAATACTGAAAATTCATGTCATAGTTGGGGTTTGAAGATATCTACATCACTTAGCCTAAATCATTAATTTGGGTACGGTCAGTTGTCTTACTAGTCAGTCTGAAATTGTTAGTCGTTCTTCTTCACTATCATCTTTGAAGATATTGTTCTTCTTGTTAGCTTCTTAACCAAAGTCTTCATTAAATCAGGTAAGATATTATGTTGTTCCAAATGTAATGTTACAATATATATATATATATATATATATATATATATAAAAGAGGGCATGCATTTTTAAAAATTGTTATTAAGAAACCTGTATAAATAATATTTATCAACCCTGTCTTTTAAACTTTAAATTATATGTCCACTGGTAGTCTGCTTGTTATAATTTATATACTTAGTACTTTGATTACTCTGAAGAACTAATGTAGCACTCCAAAAAATAATTTAATAAATGAAACACACCTTACAATAAATTGCATCAGTGTCACTAAAAGAAACTAGAAAGTAATCCATACACTCTATTATTTGTTTACAACTTGTGTTTAGACAAATTGCAGAAGAGAAAAATGAATATGCACTGTACTCATGTATTTATAATTCTATAATAAGAAATACATTACATTAAGCAAATGGTTCAAATCATATATCCATGGTCACCTAGCTGATACACCCCATAGTCAATTAGTTATGTAAAAGACTAAAAATCCATTGAAGTCACCCTCAAAGTAAATGTCAAATTAAAACTAAATTTTGACAGGCAGAAATGTTTTATTACCTCTCTGTCTGTGTGTCTCTTTCACACATACGCGTGTCACCACTTGCACACACACACACACACACACACACACACACACACACACACACACACACACACACACACACACACACACACACACACACACACACACGCGCGCGCGCGCGCACGCACGCACGCACGCACGCAGTTCAAAAGTTATAATTATGTGAAAGATTATAAAAATGAACATATACACTCTAGGTTTTTGATAATTATACAGGTTATTAAAATTTCCTCCTTAAAATTATTACTAACTTTAATTGTTATTAAGAGATTCAGACCTAAACTACAATACACATTAAAGGGTGTACATATTTTAATTTATATTTTAAATAAATTACTTACCAGTATGTAACATAGTTTATTACAGTAATAGTTTATTACTATATATATATTGTAACGATACATACTGAAAATATAAATTTATTTGTGTTTGTCGAGCCCCACGATCTTGGACGCCAAATAAATGTAACTATCTTTGTACATAAATTTAGGCATGTTGTGCCTCAAGTCCAGGGCGACAAAATTATGTATCAATACAACGTTGCAAATATAATATAATTTAAATTTGTGATGCTCTACGTTGGAAGCGACAATTTATGTAACAATAAATATAATTTAATTTGGGTTTCAGGTGTATCTGCAATAAGAACTCTATGTAACTTGTAACGGTATTTCAAATTTATTTGATATTAATAAAATTGTGCACATGGCACATACTTCGACTTAAAACATTCGTTATTATTTTGTTACTATGCCGTAAGGCTTATGCTATATACATCCTTACTGACTAAATATGCTATTCTACTAATTATTGTATTAAAGAAAAATCTCATTTCCAGACTACTCAGTCAATTAGTGTGTTTCAAAATATCAATATTTAAATATCTTCTTATATATTGTAATGTAACTCAAAAATATCAATAGTTACTGAATTTATCTTTTGTTTCTCAGTACTGATTTATATCAAACGCTAATTTTTACTTAAATGCTTTGTATTCTTTTCATTTCAATACTATTTTGAGCTCTTGTTTACGTTAATCTTAATTCAATAACATCTATGATTTTAATTCTAATTTACAATAAACATTGGCTCTTACTTTTAAATAGAACAAGAATGTCTTTAATTGTCTTTAAGTTAATTGTTCGATTAAGAGATAAATAAGTTATCACCTTATTGTCATCAATCATACTCAATCATTGGATCCATCTGTAATCGTCCTCGTCTTATAACATCTTACCTACGTTATAACGTCGGGAACCAGTGCGTAATTGCCTCAGATCAATTGCACGGGCTGCCATAGTCTTAATCAACTTCTTAACAAGCAGTAGTAGTTAGAATGAAAGGAATTTTTGTTGGGGTGTTTGATGATTTATTCACTCAGTATTTTGTGTTAAGTAATGACATCTCTTTATTAGGTGCTATCCTTTATAGTTCTACATGTGTTTATTACCATAAGGTTTTCTAAATAAAAGTTTACAAAATATTTTCTGAAAAGGTGGCCACAACAAAAGTATTGTTATATGCTAGCTTTTTCCATGGATCCGGGATATTAAATTGGTTTGTAAGTTAAGTTATTATACTATTTGAAGGGGGGGGCATTTGAAGAATGGACTTAATTTAACCTCTAGTATCTGAAAAGCTTTGTACTACAAGCACTAAGTACTATTACAAATAATTTTAGTCGTATAACATAATACAATTTACAAAGTGACAATAATTAAAGTCTTTCATATAGTTTATTAAACTGTCTTTTGCAAACATTGGTTTTAATGGCATTTAACCATGGAAGACAAGTCTCCGTGTCACCTGTGATATTGTGAAGTTTACTCCGTGTCCTGGTCCTTGGTCCTTGGGGTGTCCACAAATGGTTGAAGGTTATGGTAGTTCACTTTCCGGGTGAAGTTCCTGAAGAGATCCTGGTAATTATGAAGCTGTTATGCTGTTCTATGAAGTCTGGTAGCTAAGCATCTTTAGTAGTACAACTCGAGTGAAAGTTCTTGTTTCCCACAGAAGTGCACGTAACATGGTTATTTATAAAATGTTCTCACATTTGGTACATTGTACCTTTTTAATTTACACAAACATTGGAGATCTTACACATAGTCAATAGAGATGTCATCCCTCTCACTTATTTATTCCATTTAATTTAACAGATTACATTTTTCTTTATAAAACACTACTTTACTGATACTTTCCTCTACATATAGTTATATCTGCACTTTTAAATTAAAATATCTTAGTACTTCGGTGCATGGTTCAAGGTTCGTGTTTACTACGAGAGCGCTCCATCTCGACTCCATTATTATTATGTCCGGACAGGTAAGTTAACTGCGCAGAGTTTACGCATCACAACAAAATAGTTCCACCTTTATTCGCTATTTACGGTATTTAAAGTTTGACCTTTTTATTAATCCAAAGCTATACTTTACTTCAGAATTAAATAGTATACTACTGTATCATTGTTTATTTATTTGAATAATTTCAAGTTTTACCAGTATTATTTGTTTAGTAAAAGAATCTGTATGCAGGTTAATTCCAGTTAATGCATGTCAGTGCATGGTAAATTATTAACTAGTTTCCCTATCTTTACACTCGCGTTCCTTTTGTCATTTAAACTTTTTTATTAAATATTATTTTGAGTTAATCAAGGGATATAATATTAATTATAATGTGCGATTTAAAAATAAATTTTACTCCCTATTACGTTTCCTATTTTAAAATCGTCACATACTCCGCCGCTTAAAGATGACACCGGGTGGGTATTCTATAGGTTATTAGGTAAGCAAGGTACTGGGAGTATGCTTGGGATTTCTGTGTGAAATTTACTTAGTACTCGTTTTCTTTCTTTCGTGAAGTTCCCTTTCTCTCGTTTCTTAACTGCTAACTTAATCTTATTTATTACTCCTAATTTTCGTAACTTCACAATATCGTGGCCCGACTGATGTCATTAGCATACTCTAACTCAAGTAGTTAGTTTTCTGCTCTTTCATTACCCTTTTCCAGTGCGGCGCCGTTGTGACTTTGTTACGTACTTATCTCTATATCTCTTAATTATACTATTGTAATCTAAAGTTGATCCCATACTCAACCTTAGATTATTTCTGATTCTAATATCTTATACTACTGATACAAGCGGAATTTCACGAAGAGGTACATTTATTTTATTTTCAACAATCAGCTGTTACAATGCAAGAGGGGACAAATACTTTACACAAGATGCATTGTATTACACATGGGGTGGTTTACTATTGTTTACCTAGGCAGCAGTTCATAACAATAGGGGTGGCTTACTACAATACTAAACACGATTATTTCCTGCACGAACGAGTTTGTCGTATACTGACAAGCTTGGGAATTATTTTTCGAACAGGCCACGACTGGGTGTTTACGCTCTTTAAATATGCTTTTATTATTATTTTGCGTTTTACTTATATTACTACTACACTTTTATTACACTTTAGTTTATTTAAGATACTATTCAGCCTTTTTAATTTAAATGACTTATTATTTATTTATTTATTTTTTTTATATTTTTGGTCGGAATTAAGAAACGGTTTTTTATTTGTTTAGGACTCGTTCATTTACTGAGTGAGGCATCATTCCATAAAATTAACTAGTACACTAGTTTTATTAACTCGATTTAATTTTACTTCGTTTAAATTTTATTGTTACTGGGCACAAGACGACACACACTTGTTATAACAATAGAACAATAGAGGAGGTGGGGTATTGTCTAACTTGACTTTGCAGAGGGTGGCAAATACAATTCCGTACAGGCAAGAACAGGATATTTACAGGTCTGAGTTTGTTGACAAACCAACACGTTGATGAATGAAATTTTTGGACAAGTACGTACCTGGTTTTGTATACGTGTGTCAATATGTTAATATGAGTTTACAAATTAAATCAACAATTAAAGTTACCTATATACTAGTCTATTCTAATAATAATTATTTTTTTTTAATTTTATTTTAAATTACTGAAATATTTTAAAGTAACTGAGTGAATAGATCAACAGAGTGGCACACAGTATATGTGTCACTATCTTGCACAATTATTAATTTTGGTTATTTTTTGTGTACCACGATGCACACAACTATTTTAACTAATAGCAGAGTGGCGCATTTTATAACGTCTTACCTACGTTATAACGTCGGGAACCAGTGCGTAATTGCCTCAGATCAATTGCACGGGCTGCCATAGTCTTAATCAACTTCTTAACAAGCAGTAGTAGTTAGAATGAAAGGAATGTTTGTTGGGGTGTTTGATGATTTATTCACTCAGTATTTTGTGTTAACTAATGACATCTCTTTATTAGGTGCTATCCTTTATAGTTCTACATGTGTTTATTACCATAAGGTTTTCTAAATAAAAGTTTACAAAATATTTTCTGAAAAGGTGGCCACAACAAAAGTATTGTTATATGCTAGCTTTTTCCACGGATCCGGGATATTAAATTGGTTTGTAAGTTAAGTTATTATACTATTTGAGGGGGGGGCATTTGAAGAATGGACTTAATTTAACCTCTAGTATCTGAAAAGCTTTGTACTACAAGCACTAAGTACTATTACAAATAATTTTAGTCGTATGACAATACAATTTACAAAGTGACAATAATTAAAGTCTTTTATATAGTTTATTAAACTGTCTTTTGCAAACATTTGTTTTAATGACATTTAACCACGGAAGACAAGTCTCCGTGTCACCTGTGATATTGTGAAGTTTACTCCGTGTCCTGGTCCTTGGTCCTTGGGGTGTCCACAAATGGTTGAAGGTTATGGTAGTTCACTTTCCGGGTGAAGTTCCTAAAGAGATCCTGGTAATTATGAAGCTGTTGTGCTGTTCTATGAAGTCTGGTAGCTAAGCATCTTTAGTAGTACAACTCGAGTGAAAGTTCTTGTTTCCCATAGAAGTGCATGTCACATGGTTATTTATAAAATTTTCTCACTTTTGGTACATTGTACCTTTTTAATTTACACAAACATTGGAGATCTTACACATAGTCAATAGAGATGTCATCCCTCTCACTTATTTATTCCATTTAATTTAACAGATTACATTTTTCTTTATAAAACACTACTTTACTGATACTTTCCTCTACACATAGTTATATCTGCACTTTTAAATTAAAATATCTTAGTACTTCGGTGCATGGTTCAAGGGTGTAGTGTTCACTATGAGAGCGCTCCATCTCGACTGCATTATTATTATGTCCGGACAGGTAAGTTAACTGCGCGGAGTTTACGCATCACAACAAAATAGTTCCACCTTTATTCGCTATTTACAGTATTTAAAGTTTGACCTTTTTATTAATCCAAAGCTATACTTTACTTCAGAATTAAATAGTATACTACTGTATCATTGTTTATTTATTTGAATAATTTCAAGTTTTACCAGTATTATTTGTTTAGTAAAAGAATCTGTATGCAGGTTAATTCCAGTTAATGCATGTCAGTGCATGGTAAATTATTAACTAGTTTCCCTATCTTTACAATCACGTTCCTTTTGTCATTTAAACTTTTTTATTAAATATTATTTTGAGTTAATCAAGGGATGTAATATTAATTATAATGTGCAATTTAAAAATAAATTTTACTCCTTATTACGTTTCCTATTTTAAAATCATCACAGTCTCGAACTCCAACATCACTTCCTCTTGTCCAGCGTCGTCTCCTCTTGTCCAGCATTGCTCCTCTCTTGTCCAGAGTCGCCTCGCTCTTCTCGTCTTGTCCAGCGTCGACTCTCTCTCTGTCCAGCATCGTATCACTCTCTGGAACTTCTCCTCGTGCTGTTTCAGACGTCAGTTGATCTTCTCATGTGGATCTTCTTATGTAATTTTGTTACTACTTAAAAATTGTTTGTTTTACAATCCAGTTGCATAACTGTATGTAACTGGAAGGATGAAACTATTTACAAAAATTTTAATATTCTGTGCGGACAGGCAGAAGCTCCCGCTGCACTGTGGATGATTTAAGAAAGAGAACCACTGTAGAGTGTGTGTGTGTCCTATTTATACCCATGTCTTGGTCAACACCTGCAGTTGTACGAAATCGACATGTCAGAAACTGTCTCTTTGTCAATTTTGCTATTTCTTATATTTCTGCGAATTGCAGAGTCCTGTAAGTATACTCTTATACTCATCTTATAATTATTTTCACTACACATGTTCACTGTAATTTTGGACATTGCAACTTAACCCTTTCAATTTGTACACAGTTATTTCACTACTACACTCGTACGGTGTGTCTGTTTCACGTGGTTTTTGTACACAGTATTTAGTAAATTTTATTACATTTTATTGTGTTTTTGGATTTTACTCCTTAATTATAGTTTATGAATAATTACGGAAAAACAGTAATTATGTAATTATTCATCTTGGGGTGGTAAACTTGCCTGCATAGACCTGTGTTCACACACACTAGCAAAATACTGGTGTACACACTTTCAGTTACATTTGTGTGTGTGTGCACGTCGATTCAGGTCGAAACACCTGTTCATATTTTTGTCTGTGCCAAGCTTGCAATCCCTGACATGCTTATTTCTAATACATTATTAATTATTTACAGTTTATTAGGTATATTTAAATTTTTATATTCAATGCTCAGTACATCACTTATTTGTACTGTCGCATTATCCCTCTGCTTGGTAATAAAAAAAATTTAATAAATTTATTTATTAAAATTTTATTATTATTATTATTATTATTATTATTACACTTGTAAAAAAAATGTAACAAATAATAAAGAATAATATTCGTCATTTCACCCTTAATTGGAGTGTATACAAATGTCTTACCTCCCCTCTTCACACGCTCACTGCTCGTGACCTTGTAGTAGGGTAGCTTTAACAAACAGCTGATCTGACTGGTGTCATTGACCTCGTTGTTTTTATGTGTAGAACTTCCTAAATGACATTGCGTGGAATTGACCAATTTCTTTCTTCTGTATCTCATCATATACGATGAAAGTGTGTTGTCTACTCGCTGTCTTAACGTATACGGTCCATTATAAAGTCTGAAGAATTTCTTCGCCGTATTATCACTTCGTTTTCCCACTGGATTAGCTTTGAGTAGTACACTTTCTCCCATGTTGAATTGTTGTAGCTTGTGAGTTAGATTAAATCTCTCTACTCCCTTGTTACCTCTTTCTATTGTCCATTGCTTTGCGTATTCAATTTTCACACTTATTGGTACAGGTACATTCTGATTATTAGGGTTGTTTATATACTTGGACCAAAATCTGTTTGGCTTCTTATCTTCTTCCAATTCCATTGGAGTATATCCTGTTGCTTCACTATAATTTTCGTTGATAGCTTTTTCAAGAAATGGTAAATATTCTGCCCATTTATTGTGTTGATCATGGCAGTATATTCGTAAATATTTACCTAATTCTTTGTTAACTCTCTCAGCAAGGTTTCCTTGAGGATGTCTTATGGATGTGAGTACAGGTTGTATTCCATTTTCCATTAACGTCCTCTCCCATTTTTCACTCTGGAATTGTACACCTTGATCACTGAGTACCTTCTTTTTTTCCATATGACGGAATACATTTCTGCAGTAGTATCTTTAGAACAACTTTGGTTGTGGGTCGCATAATTGGGTACAGTCGGACTGCCTTGGAAAACACATCGATACATACCAATATGTGCTTCACACCTCGACTTGATCATGGTAGTGGTCCCAGAAAATCCACTGCAATTAGCTCTCCCTTGTTCCCCTTCTGGATGCTCTGCATTTCTACGTATGTGTGTAAATTCGGTCCTTAATTTTACATTATCTTACTCATACATTCTTACCTTCGTTTCTACTCTTCCTTAACTCTTTTCTTAACATGACATTACTTTATCTAATACATTACTTATACAATACATTAACATTCATTACCTTTTATTATATTTCTTTAACATTACCTTTTCTGATCGCTATTACTTTCCTGAAATACACTTCCGTAACAGAATACTCTTTTAGCTTTGTAGTGTGTCGCATGATCGGTTACAGAGGAACTGTCTTGGAAAACAACGATATTTTTCTCGAAGTCTTTAATCCTAAGTAGTCTCTGCCCTTTTGACTTTTCACTCTCGTTTTCTTCTGTGTCCTTGTATCTCCATTAAGTGTTCGCTTGATCAGCCGTTCTGACAATTATAGCAATTATTTTCCATTCCTAACCCTTTCTTCATATTAATAACAACAATAACATCTTTTACCATTACTTTCTTAAATATTTCTCTACACGATCATTCCATAACCTTAATAAATAACATTCCTTAATTATACTCTTATCTTATTATTAATAATTAATAGTAATATTATTTTTCTCATTTAAAAATAATTATTTATTTTCATTTGCCTTGAGTTCTGAGTTGCAGTGTCGTTAGATCTGACACCCCTCTTATTATAACAATTGGTTGTTGTACACAGGAAATTCATTGTGCTCACCGTGTAGACAATGTCTGCATTCCATTGTATCGCTGCCTCGTTATTGTGCGTACTTACCGTGTGAACGTTTGTTTTGATCGTATAAGTCACCTATTCGTCGCTGCGTTGAATTGTTGCTGCCTTTATCGTGTGATCCACTTGTCTATAGGGTGAAAACTTTATTCTCCCTCTCTTTCTCTCGTAACGGTCGCATTCCATCGCAACAGTTTGCTCGTGGCCCATATAAACAGTTGAACCTATTTTCGTGCGTCTTTTATGATAATATTCATCGTAATTACTATAATTATAGTTATAATTATCGTTCACTTTATATTTCTCGTGCTTATATCTACCATCATTTTTACCACAATTTTGTGTAGTGTTTCGTCTAGATAATTTACTACGTTTCTTGTTAGGCCTACAGTGATATTTATCTCCGTAAGTGTGGTGTGGTGTTTCACATGTGTCATCTTGTGTGACTTACTACTGTGTGTGTGTCTCACACTTGGGATATCGCTATTAATAAGGTACGTTTTATTAACCTTAATTTGATTCTCTTCCTTAATGTTAATTACTTTATAATTATCGTTAGTAATTACACACGTATTTTCAACTACTATGAATTCTTCACATATTATCTTTCACATATTAGCTCCGTTTGTTTATTAATTATTCCACAGACATTTTCTGTGATCGTGTCAATACGTAAATTTGTATTAACAATTTTTTTGGTTAACTGTGCAGTACCGTTGATTATACGTTGTTTGATTTCTATGTTGTCTTGTTTCAACTGGAGATTATCAATTTTTAACTCTTCTAGACTCTCTGCGATTTTTATGGTGTCTTGTCTAAAATTTTCAGTTTGTTCTTCTAATTGTTTCTTATTAGATTCTTTTATTTCGTCTATTTTAGCATTTATATTTTCCGTTTGTTTTGTGCTTATTTCATCGACCCAGGCACGCATCATCATCTGGAATGCCTCTACGTCTAAATTTCCTGGAGTCGTCATGTTGAAGTATTATTAAAATATTTATTTAATAGTAATTCCTTAACAATTATTATTGATAACCGTTCCCTACTTATTTATTTATTTCTTTATTTTTATTAATAGTTATTATTAATACTCATTACAGTTACACCTGTTACATAGACAAACAATAAAATTTGTAAGCGGCAGCTGTGTGATTGCACAACAATTAACATTACATTCAGTTACTGTCTAATATAAATAATTATTACATATAATACATTTATATTATACAGTTATTATTAATACTCATTACAGTTACACCTGTTACATAGACAAACAATAAAATTTGTAAGCGCCAGCTGTGTGATTACACAACAATTAACATTACATTCAGTTACTGTTTAATATAAATAATTATTACATATAATACATTTTTATTTAACACACTCTTATATTTTAGAGCAACCATTTAGCTACATAAAAAATTTTAATAGTTAAATGGTGGGGATCGGGCCATACGTTCATGGGCGACAAATAAATGTAACGCTACATCTGCAAATATAAATTTATTTGTGTTTGTCGAGCCCCACGATCTTGGACGCCAAATAAATGTAACGATCTTTGTACATAAATTTAGGCATGTTGTGCCTCAAGTCCAGGGCGACAAAATTATGTATCAATACAACATTGCAAATATAATATAATTTAAATTTGTGATGCTCCACGTTGGAAGCGACAATTTATGTAACAATAAATATAATTTAATTTGGGTTTCAGGTGTATCTGCAATAAGAACTCTATGTAACTTGTAACGGTATTTCAAATTTATTTGATATTAATAAAATTGTGCACATGGCATTTACTTCGACTTAAAACATTCGTTATTATTTTTCTTACTATGCCGTAAGGCTTATGCTATATACATCCTTACTGACTAAATATGGTATTCTAATAATTATTGTATTAAAGAAAAATCTCATTTCCAGACTACTCAGTCAATTAGTGTGTTTCAAAATATCAGTATTTAAATATCTTCTTATATATTGTAATGTAACTCAAAAATATCAATAGTTACTGAATTTATCTTTTGTTTCTCAGCACTGATTTATATCAAACGCTAATTTTTACTTAAATGATTTGTATTCTTTTCATTTCAATACTAATTTGAGATTTTCTTTACGTTAATCTTATTTCAATAACATCTATGATTTTAATTCTAATTTACAATAAACATTGGCTCTTACTTTTAAATAGAACAAGAATGTCTTTAATTGTCTTTAAGTTAATTGTTCGATTAAGAGATAAATAAGTTGTTTATCACCTTATTGTCGTCAATCATACTCAATCATTGGATCCATCTGTAATCGTCCTCGTCTCGAACTCCAACATCACTTCCTCTTGTCCAGCGTCGTCTCCTCTTGTCCAGCGTCGTCTCCTTTTGTCCAGCGTCGCTCCTCTCTTGTCCAGTTGCCTCGCTCTTCTCCTCTTGTCCAGCATCCACTCTCTCTCTGTCCAGCGTCGTATCACTCTCTGGAACTTCTCCTCGTGCTGTTTCAGACGTCAGTTGATCTTCTCATGTGGATCTTCTCATGTAATTTTGTTACTACTTAAAAATTGTTTGTTTTACAATCCAGTTACATAACTGTATGTAACTGGAAGGATGAAACTATTTACAAAAATTTAAATATTCTGTGCGGACAGGCAGAAGCTCCCGCTGCACTGTGGATGATTTAAGAAAGAGAACCACTGTAGCGTGTGTGTCCCATTTATACCCATGTCTTGGTCAACACCTGCAGTTGTACGAAATCAACATGTCAGAAACTGTCTGTGGGTTCAGTTCCCCCACTCTTTGTCAATTTCGCTATTTCTTATATTTCTGCGAATTGCAGAGTCCTGTAAGTATACTCTTATACTCATCTTATAACTATTTTCACTACACATGTTCACTGTAATTTTGGACATTGCAACTTAACCCTTTCAATTTGTACACAGTTATTTCACTACTACACTCGTACGGTGTATCTGTTTCACATGGTTTTTGTACACAGTATTTAGTAAATTTTATTACATTTTATTGTGTTTTTGGATTTTACTCCTTAATTATAGTTTATGAATAATTACGGAAAAACAGTAATTATGCAATTATTCATCTTGGGGTGGTAAACTCGCCTGCATAGACCTGCGTTCACACACACTAGCAAAATACTGGTGTACACACTTTCAGTTATATTTGTGTGTGTGTGCACGTCGATTCAGGTCGAAACACCTGTTCATATTTTTGTCTGAGCCAAGCTTGCAATCCCTGACATGCTTATTTCTAATACATTATTAATTATTTACAGTTTATTAGGTATATTTAAATTTTTATATTCAATGCTCAGTACATTACTTATTTGTACTGTCGCTATATATATATATATATATATTTACATGCCATTTTGCCATGCCATTTTAACATAAATATGCTTTAATACTCTTACCCAAAAGTACCAAGAAACATAATAGTTTCAAGAAATAAGTAATTAAAGACTTAATTAAATATTGTTTATTTCATGATAATGAAGACTATAATAATTATGTTTATCACAGTTAAAATAATGTTAATATTGATAAGTAATGAGGACAATATTTAGGAACTTACTTATAAGATTTTGTTTTATTTATAAAAACTGTATTGTATACAGTAAATTAAGAGGAATTGTTATCCATTACTAAGAGTTATTAGTAATTAGTTTGGGTCATAGTGATTAACATTATATGTGATAATATTAATAACACTAATGTTTATATTAACTGGAAAGTACCAAATAATAGTAATAGATTTTTGTAAAATTAGGCATGTTAAGCTTAGACAGTTAAGGTATTTTGAATAAGAATTTCTATTAAAATGATAATAAACAATGTCAGGTTAAGTTATATGATTACTAAATGTGTCAAATAGTTTTAATAAAGTGAAAAGTACAAGCAGAACTAATAATAAATAAGTTTGGAACAAATAAATAAAAAGTGTAAATGGGTAACTCAAGAAATATGTAACAGAAGATAATCAAAAGTGGTGTCAAAATAATCAGTGTTTCATCAGAAGATCAAAGAAACTAATAAAGTGAAGATCAAAGATCTTATAAAAAAGTTATTACAGTTTAAAGAAAATGAAAGATAAAATAGTAAAAGTTTGTTTATGTTGACGCTATAATATCACCAGGGTGACATAAAATGTTACATTAGAAACCAATAAAAAGGAGAGATAGGCCTTAGCAACTAAAATGTTATATAAATGAAATAAGAATTGTATTGTTGGATCTGAACGAGAAAGGTTGAATTAAACACCAGATAGTGACTAATTTAAATTATTATACATTTCATATCAGTGGACCTAAAATAAAAAGTTAAATAATCATCCTCAACCAGACTAAATAGAAGAAGGAAGTGCTACATTACTATAAAGAAGTAAACCAAGGAATCTCTGAAGAAATACAATCAACTTACACAGGAAGAGAAGTATTTTTTGATATATAATTAAACTGAACTATTCCATGCATGCCTAGGCCATAGGTTTCAAAGACACTGATTACACTTTTAATAAAAACAATTTGGAACTTTCACTGAGAACAATATCAATGAATAATCTTACCATCAGTATGAAAAACTATTAATGTAGAGTATTACTATAATATAAAGTGAACTAGATCTAAAAAAAACATTTAACTCAAAATAACCTATAAACACTGAACATTGTTAAACTCTTAATATAATCCTGTTAAGGCACTTTGTAATTATTTATAATCCCATGTATTTTGGTACGTTTCCTATAATAACTGTTGTTTATATCGTAGTCAAAAGGACCTAACATAACACAATCTATTTGTATTTTATTTAATAAATATAAATATGGGCCTTGAGATATAGAAGTTATTAATGCTACTGCTGCCATACTGAGCGTATGTAAAGAACAGCCGGTTAGATTTTTGTTAATGATTATATTTGTTGTTTAAAAACAATTTAAAGAAAATAATAAAAGGATTTGAGTGTAATAAATACAGATAAAAGGTTTATTCGTTTATTTATTTAATGAATACAAAATGTGTATGATATTATAAACACTATATCAGGGACTGTGAATTGGCTTCATCAACTAGATTAAGTTGGCAACACTCTTCATTTTAAAATATGGCAGACTATTCGAATCTGCTTTGATGAGCTTTAGTTATCACATTCATCTCTTAAATAAAAGATTAAAAGAGATTTAATTATAGCTGATATAGGAACCTTTATAATATTTTAACAAAAATCATAATTAATATTTTACAAATAAATTTTATTTGCAACCTGTGATTGCAAATTGGCGCTCAACAAATATTACCCTGACCAGATACTCATCCTATAAAATATTAAACAGGTATACATTATATAACCAAGAGATAAGCAAGGTACAATTATTAAAGGTAACGAGTCTATTTAACGTTACAATATATATATATATATATATATATATATATTGTAATGATTTAATAGTTACGTCTTAGTTAAAGCCTCACTTCGGGTTCGTCAACTTGTAACGATAAGAATATTTCGTTACGTACAATGTTATCAGGAATAGGTTACTTGTATCTTGTGTTGTGTGCACTTGAATTACATACACCGCCCGTTGGAAGTGTCAATTTATAATATAGATAAATAATGTAGCGACTAACTCGCACTGGAGTCGTCAATTTGTAATTATGAATGTCTTATGTAGGACGGCGAATGGTTTCGTAATTTGCCGCTTGCTCCCACTATACCGCACATTTCCGTGACGTCACTCACCGTTGCCAACCGTCGTGTCCGCTGCAATCTGTGAATTTTATTTCCTAAATGTAACAGCAATAATAACGACACACACATACCATCAAACATATATCCTTACAGGAATCCTTTATTCTGAAAAAACACTGGTTAACTGTTTTAATAAATTTGAACAGGATAATCGCAATTGTAGCGCAATTTATAAGTCTTCTTTTTACCCGTTGGCAGTAGTAGCCAACATTCAGTATTTCTTTTCTTTCAGACCAAAACAATGCTTCGTAACGTTTCTATTAAAAAATAAAGTATCTCAGGGCGTATATGGTTCGGGGATTACAATTAAACAAAATATTATTCTATAAATCAAAATACAAGTTTTACAATTAAAGGATATTACAATGTTATAGTGTAACGTGCACATAGGCAGTTGTATAGTGGTTATCAGTTCAAATAGGTTATGTCCAATTCAGGCTTTAATAATTATTATGTAAATCAAATGTTCTTGTGGTGTTTGAAAAGGTGTCAATCTCAAATCGTGTTATTAGTGAGTGTTCTTAGTGTTGGTGTTATATGGTGTCTGTAGTTTTAGTTGATAAGTATTTAAAAGTCGTGTATACAAATGTGGTTGATGATGTACAATATAATAAGTTGTCAAAAATCACCAAATCCTCTTCTTTTATGGTTCTTGTCGAATACAGGGTCCTCGTCCACTTCAGATCTTCTTCCTGGTTCTTGGGTCTTCTCTCTCATATAATTGTTGTTCTTCTTTTAGTGTAAAAGGTTCGTGTTGTTTACTTCTAACAGTATTAATATGTTTGTATCGTTTTTTACACTGTTTATTATATAATATGTCGGACGTTTTACAAACGCGTCTATCCGCTAAGCTCGTTGTCAAAGAAGTCTCATTTTATTTATCCGAAATTTCTGGTTACTAAGGGTAAACTTGGAATCTGGTTGGCTAATTCGGACATACATTGTCATATACTTCCATTATTTCAAAATCGAAATTTGTTCAAAATCTTTAAATTAACATAACTTTTCTATACTGAATGGGAATTTAAAGCCATTATCAGCATTATTTTGATCTTTACATTTGTCACATTTAGACACTAAACATGCCTATTTTTACTTAAGAACTACAGATGTTACAATTTTGTTATATGAAATTTTCTTAAATAACTTGATATGTATTATTTTGTTTCTATATTCGTTTTGTACACTATTACCTATAAATATATTTATCCTTTCACATTTGTTTTACAAAATCTCTAATATTATTGTTCAAAATTTACAAAAGTTGGTTTCACCTGGCCTATGTACTGGTGTTATTTTCATCACCATGTTTAAAATCTTTTTCAGTTAAATTATCTTTTAACAATTATAAAAACTGTTTAACACATAACATTATTTTATCAAAACAAAAGACATACTATTCTATTATTTTAAATTCATGCACACATGGCTATGATTTTACTGAATCCTTAAACAAATTAACTGTTTTTTACCTAAACTGTATAATTGTTTGACACTTAGCCATAACATCTTTTATAGTCTATTCTGCTTTGCCAAATCAATTTATAACTGTTTAACACCAGTTCTATGGTTATATTTGTTAACATAAAACATGAAATTAATATCATTTAATTGATATTCCTTTAAAATAACTGTTCCACCTGCTACATACACAAAACAACACAAATACTATGATAATAAAACACTGTGCTTAAACATAATAACATGCACATTTATTGTCAGTTAGTTTATTAATTACTCTGACACTGTCTATGTTATGCTTCACTCTTGTTATAACTGTTATAATGAACATGTCATTATTTGTTGTTTACTGGACAATCTTATGAACACTATATGTTACAATTATTTGTATGGTTTATGTATCTATAATAAGGTATATTTATATTTTCATCACATCAATTAACTTAATTATTTACCAATATTTATTTTACATAATGTTACATGTTTGGGCCTATTATCCCTGAATTTGTATTTTGATTATCTGGATATTATGATACATTAAATGAAACCATTTGTTTCTTTATAGTACTGGTTCATAAGCCGTCTGTCTTTATAATTCTTTATTTGGTCATTACTGAAAGTTCATGTCATAATTGGGGTTGAAGGTATTTTGCATCACTTAGCCTAAATCATTAATTTGGGTACGGTCAGTTGTCTTACTAGTCAGTCTAAAATGGTTAGTCGTTCCTCTTCACTATCATCTTGGAAGATATTGTTCTCCTTGTTAGCTTCTTAACCAAAGTCTTCATTAAATCAGGTACGATATTAAGTTGTTCCAAATGTAATGTTACATACTACCCTGCCACCAAATTTGATCATTTTAATAAAATATTGTTTTTGTTGAAATTATCAATTATCTTATGTTTCACATTATCATTTGTTATTCTTTTTATGATCTGGTATACTTGTCTTTAAATATAAGTGTTCTATCCCTGGAACATGTTACTTCCCTAACAAATTAATCACCATATATTCTGGAATCAGTCGGGGGGCTCTCTTGACCTAATACCCCGCTGTCCTTATAATACATAATACATCAATAATATCGATTGCTGGAGCTATCTCATCAGTCAATCACATTTAATAATCACTAGTCTATTCACGACTAAAATAAAATAAAATAATATAATATATTCTTGGGATTGTTCACTCAGTCTAACTTCTCAGATCTAAATATTTCTTTCCATTGATTCCTTCAGATGTTTATTTTCTTGTGGCGCTATTAATAACATTTTTTATTTTCAATTGGTACTATCTTCTTTCCTTCTTTATCAGTACTCCTTAATCTTCATTTTTAATTCACTATTTTCATTCAATTAAAACATAACAAGTATTTGTATCTTTAGGTGTTGTCAATTCTCTCACAATCATGATAGGTTATTTGTAGTAAATTCGTTTCTAGTCTTGTCTCATTTTCATCGTCGATTGTCTACATTTGTCCTTTCTTATTCATTTTATAGCACTATGGTTTCTTCTAATTTATGGATGTTGCATCTTTCTTTTATATTCCAATAATAAGTTCATAACTGTGTTTAATAAGAGGTGCTTATTTTGTTTAGAATTTGGAAATTTATTCCCAGTTGTTTATCTGCTTGATTCATAATAACATTATCAAACTGTACTGTAAGTTGTCCTTACTATTTATTGGAATTCTGAGATATTCAAATTTGTTTATTTGGCTTCATTTAAAATTATATTCTGGATTATCAAAGTTGGTAAGGTGAGCTTACTATATTCTTTGAATTTTGAGGCATTATAATAATAAATTCTTCAGTTCCAAATTAATTCTCATAAATAATTAGTTGTAAGTTGTTCTTACTATTTCTTTAGAATTTTGGTGGTATTATAATAATAAATTCTTCAATTCCAAATTAATTCTCATATATAATTATTTGTAAGTTGTTCTTACTATTTCTTTAGAATTTTGGTGGTATTATAATAATAAATTCTTCAGTTCCATATTAATTCTCATTAATAATTAGTTGTAAGTTGATCTTACTATTTTTTTAGAATTTTGTTGGTATATTCAACTTTGTTTATTAGGTTCATAATACATTTTTAAGGAAACTTGGTTGTATGTCCCCTTAATCTTTTTTGTTTCCACATCACTAATGACATAAGTATTATTGTTATTGTTTTTTATAACAACATATGGTCCATTATACAGTAATAATAGCTTTTTTGCTATTCCTTCCTTGGAACTTGGCAATTCGCGGTTTTTTAACAATACCTTGTCTCTAATCTTGTACTGGATCATCTTCTGCTGAATTATTTTGTATTTTTTCTTTCTTTTCTCCACTTGTTCATTCAATTTGCTGTGGAATCTCACGTTGTCGAACTGGTAAGCTGGGTTGTTTGGGAAATTGATTATTTCACTAATTTCTCGGGGTGGTAGTCTTTCATGCATTATGGTATATGGAGTATCTTGTATTGCTTCATGGTAAGCTAAGTTGATAAAGCTCTCTGTTTGTGTAATGTAGTCACTCCACTTCTGGTGTTTATCAAAACAATATGTCCTGAGTATACGGCCGACCTCCCTCAGCACTCTTTCCGCTGGGTTGCTATTTGGGTGATAGACAGATGTTTTATATGTCTTGACACCTAGATCTAACAAAGTCTCCTTCCAAACCCTTCCTCGAAACTGAGTTCCGTGATCGGTAATAATTGATCGTGGAGCTCCTAACTCTGATATGTATTGTTGGATCACTATTTGCAAAATCTTTTTTGTAGTTGCCCGATTAATGGGGTATAGTTTTGTAAACTTGGAGTAATGGTCGAACATGATTATAATAAACTTATACTGTTTTCTCCCTCCACTACGAGGTAACGGTCCACACACATCTAAAAATACTCTCTCTAATTTACCAGTTGATGTAATAGGCTGCATAATTCCTTCTGTTTTTTCGTTATTGCATTTTGCCAATTGACAGATGTGACACTGCCGAATACATTCTCTAACTCTTCTGTTGATATTCTTAATGTAAGTGTGTTCCTCAAGTGCCTTCATTACTTTTAATGCACCCATATGCCCATATCGACTATGGTAGTCCAGTATTAATTCTGTTTCTAACACTTTAGGTATCACCACCTTCCATGATCCTTGGTTATTATTTGGTTTGTAAAATAGTATGTCTTCATGTAGACAGTAATATGCAGTGATTTTTTCATCCTGTTGGATCAGTCTTTGTCTAAAATTGTTGATTTTTGTATCCTCTGTTTGTTGTTGTAAAATTGATTTCATGATGTTTTCCAAATCTGACTTGTTTTTTATTATAGTGTATACCTTGATGATTGTTTCTTTTTCCCCTTCAAAAGTTTGTTGTTCTATGTTAATCCGGGACAATACATCTGCAGCAATATTCTGTTTTCCTGGAACATACTCCCAATTTATATGGTACTCCTGTAGTGCGAGTATCCACCTAGTCAATCTCCCATGGTTAATCTTGCAATTTTTTAGGAAAGATATTGACTTATGATCGCTCCTCACAGTTATCGGGTATCCAAGAATGTAGGAAACCCTTAATAACTCCTTTTCTGTTACACTATAATTGCGTTCACATCCACTAAGTATTCTGCTTGCAAAACTCACCACCTGATGTTCTCCCTCACTATCTTCTTGATATAATACAGATCCTAAACTTATATCACTGGCATCACAGTTCATGAAGAAAGGTTGATTGAAATTAGGATGTTTTAATACAGCTGATTTTAGGTAATTATGCTTGATCATTTGGAGTAAATTGTCTTGTTCCTGTCCCCAGGACCATTTGTTCTTAGAGGATAATTGTGGAGAAAACTTTGCTGTCATTTCAGAATAATTTCTCTGAAACTTCCTATAATAATTGCAAAGTTCCAGAAATGATTGAAGTTGCTTTTTATTTTTAGGACTTGGGAACTTCTGGATAGCTTCAATTTTTTCATTGGATGGTGTTATTCCTTGTCTTGTTAGGTTAAAACCCAGGAATTGGACTTCACTGGCGATAAGTTTGGATTTTTGAAGTTTTAGGGTAACGTTATTGTCTGATAGTTTTTGTAATACTTGTCCTACTCGGTCACAATGATCTTCCCAATTCACTGAAGTAATCAACAAGTCATCAACATAGACTGTGGTATATGGAATAGTATCTGGACCCAACACCTGGTCCATACATCTTACGAATACAGCTACTGAGTTTACCAGTCCAAACGGTAGTCTCTTGAACTGATAGTTCCTTCCTTCGAAAATAAAGGCGACGTACTTTCGACTATCTGGGTGTAACTCCACCTGCCAATACCCACAAACCGTATCCCAGGTGCTAATAAATTATATGCCATTGAATTTTTTCCCCAATCCATTGGATTTTTTTTGCTCAATCTCTCCGGGAGATGTTCTGTCATTAACTATGATCTTATTAATCTCTCTAGCATCCAAACAGAGTCGTACTTTGCCATCTTTCTTTGGAACGGCTATTAACGGACTGGTATATGGGGAACAGCTATATTCAATAATATCTTCTGCTATCATTTTGTCTAGTTCAGTCCTCACTGCTTCTTTTAATGCATAAGCAACGGGATATGATTTTTTATTAAAATTTACAGGCTCCTTGAATCGTAGTGTAAATTGATAATCTTTTACTTTGCCAGGTACATCAGAGAAAACATAGCGGTATTTATTATATATTGATATTAACTTTTCTATTTGTTGTGTAGTTAAATTACATTCATTTTGTTCTGACCGAAATTGTCGGATCTCTTCTAATTTTTCCAACCATAAACTGTCTTCACTCCCAAAGTATTCCCTTCTTACATTCCATGACTCATCTTGATTATTATTGATTTTTCTTATACTATTGCATGAAGGTACATTTTTGTTTTCTACTAATTTTGCTGTCCATTCTATATTATCCACTTTTAACGACACTATGGCCTGTCTCATGTCAATTATTGCTGAGTATTTTCTCAAAATATCACAGCCTATTAGTAGATTAAATGGTAGATTACTAGCTATTAGAAAAATCATAGGTATAGCTACATTTCCGCTGGTTACTGTTAATGATACCTGTTTTCTTATTGACTTGTTTTGCCTTCCGGTGGCTCCGATTAAAATTATATTCTGAATTGGTAAAGTTGGTAAGATGACCTTACTATATTTTTGAATTTTGATGTATTCATTGTTGTCGATTAACGACACGTTTGCGCCCGTATCTATCATGCATCTTGTCTCTAATCCATTCACTTGGGCGATGATATAAACGATCTCATTATTTAAACTATTGTGCGTTCTCGTGTCTTCGTTCAGTAGTTCTTCTCTAACATTTTTTAAGAAGTGATTGTGCACTTTCGTAAATGTATCGTCAGTCATTTTGTCTCGTCCTAGTAAGTACCCAAATTGCCGGTTCAGTGATGGGACCTGATGGATTTTCACTGCCGCGGTCCATTTAAATCAGGGCTGATCTCCTCAGTCCTGTTGTCTGATTGATTGGGTCTGTCTCTACTCTGTGACTCTTGTACCTCAATGGCGTTATTATTGAACGTCACTGAGTTTCGGTTATTTCTGTTGTCGTCGCAGCTTCTACTTCGCCGATGTTCATCGCGGTAGTGCTGGTTACTCTCCTCCTGAAAACTTCTTCCACGGTTCCCATTATAATTTGCTCGTCCCTGGTACCAACGTCTTCCCACATCTCTATCGTCAATGCTTACATAATTCACTTTCTTCGATATGTTTGATTTTGATTGTTATTATTGCCGTTATTATTATGCCTGTATCGGTTATCGTAGTTGTTGTTATAACCTCGGTTGTTCTGGTACTGGTGGTCTCTGTCATTGGCGCGCTGGTATCCATTATTGTTATTATTTGTAGGAGGGCTACGGTAATAGTGGTTGTTGTTATTGTTGTTATTATTCGCATTATTTCGTGGATAGTTGTTAGTGTTATTCTGGTTTTGGTAACCGCGTTGATAGTGGTTACCGTTGTTATTATAACTATTGTTCGGTTGTTGCCCGTTGTTTTCATATTGGGCGTCGCGGCGACCATTATTTCTATTTATTTCATCGTTCCTTCGTCGGTACTGGAGGAAGTTCTTCTCTTGTTCCATCTCCGCTAATAATGTTGACATCTCCTCGATGGTTTGTATGCGTCCGTTTATTCGGCCTCTTGTAATTTCTCCACCGTAGTGGTAGGCTAATAGCCGCACTAAACATTCTGTAGGAATTGCAGGCTCTAAATGTCTGGCTATATTTATTTTGCCAAGAAAATATGTGGTTGGAGTTTGCTTGCCGTGCAGGTCATATCGGCCCAATCCTATGTCATTCCTTATCATGTGTTGCGTGGCATCAGACCAATATTTAGATTTGAACTGCTTTTTAAACTCTTGGAAGTTCTGTATACTCGGCCGCATCGCCGTCCACCAATTGTCATATACTTTTCGGAACATTTCGTCCAGCATGCTCCTTATTACAAACCATCTGTCTTCTCCGGTTTTGGCTATCTTCTCTTCGACTCGTTCTAAGAATAGCATGGGGTTTCTTCTATAGTTTTGAAAATCGATCACTTCTCGATTTTCCTCGCATGTTGTATGGGCACCGGTACATTGTCTGTTTTTTAGGGAATTGATTTCATCTCTATGAGCAGTTGTTTGGTCTTGTACTCGATTGAGACTAGTACTCATACCTTCTAATCTTTCTCCCATCACTGCTTGGTTGGTTCTTATATTTTCAATTCGTCCACTCGTTTCTTCCCGGACGCTCAGTATCTCTTGGTTCATCCGCTCACACTTTTCCTTGGTCTCGGATTCCACCCTTTTAATTTCAGTTACCGGTTCTTCCAGCTTCTTGTCCCATTCTTCCTGCAATTGCCGGTTATTAATTTCCATCTTGTTATTCCAATCCTCTTTTAATGACTCTTTGTGTTCATCCAATTTTTTCATGGTTTCCTGGTAATTTTCCTTCAATTCTTCCCTCAATGCTTTATTATTTGCGTCTATTTTCTCCTCCATTTTACTGCTATTCTCTTTCAATTCTCGGCTCAATTCCTCCTTAGATTGTTTATTGTCTGTCTTTAATTCTTCCTTCAATTTTTCTAAGTTCTTATTACTGTTCTCATTTAATTCTTCTTTCAATTTTTCTAAGTTCTTATTACTCTTCTCGCTTAATTCTTCCATTTTTTCTTCCGTTCTCTTACTACTCTCCTCCATTTTCTTACTGAAATCTTCATGACTCTGTTTTAAATATTCCATAAGGCTCTTCATGTCAACGCTCTCTGTAACTTTGTCCGGTTCTTGTCTATCTCCTTGGTCCTCTCTTATTATTACCTCTACTTCCTCGACCGGTGTCGCTTCTTTATCTTCCATGTTTAACTCGTCTACCTTCTCGGTTTCGGCCGCTCTTTTGCGTGATACTTCTCGCTTCCTCATTTTGTTTATTTTTATTTGTTTGTCTATGAATTATAATTTAATTTATATTAAATTACACAGCCTCACACGTTGGTGCGCCAATTTGTAACGATTTAATAGTTACGTCTTAGTTAAAGCCTCACTTCTGGTTCGTCAACTTGTAACGATAAGAATATTTCGTTACGTACAATGTTATCAGGAATAGGTTACTTGTATCTTGTGTTGTGTGCACTTGAATTACATACACCGCCCGTTGGAAGTGTCAATTTATAATATAGATAAATAATGTAGCGACTAACTCGCACTGGAGTCGTCAATTTGTAATTATGAATGTCTTATGTAGGACGGCGAATGGTTTCGTAATTTGCCGCTTGCTCCCACTATACCGCACATTTCCGTGACGTCACTCACCGTTGCCAACCGTCGTGTCCGCTGCAATCTGTGAATTTTATTTCCTAAATGTAACAGCAATAATAACGACACACACATACCATCAAACATATATCCTTACAGGAATCCTTTATTCTGAAAAAACACTGGTTAACTGTTTTAATAAATTTGAACAGGATAATCGCAATTGTAGCGCAATTTATAAGTCTTCTTTTTACCCGTTGGCAGTAGTAGCCAACATTCAGTATTTCTTTTCTTTCAGACCAAAACAATGCTTCGTAACGTTTCTATTAAAAAATAAAGTATCTCAGGGCGTATATGGTTCGGGGATTACAATTAAACAAAATATTATTCTATAAATCAAAATACAAGTTTTACAATTAAAGGATATTACAATGTTATAGTGTAACGTGCACATAGGCAGTTGTATAGTGGTTATCAGTTCAAATAGGTTATGTCCAATTCAGGCTTTAATAATTATTATGTAAATCAAAGGTTCTTGTGGTGTTTGAAAAGGTGTCAATCTCAAATCGTGTTATTAGTGAGTGTTCTTAGTGTTGGTGTTATATGGTGTCTGTAGTTTTAGTTGATAAGTATTTAAAAGTCGTGTATACAAATGTGGTTGATGATGTACAATATAATAAGTTGTCAAAAATCACCAAATCCTCTTCTTTTATGGTTCTTGTCGAATACAGGGTCCTCGTCCACTTCAGATCTTCTTCCTGGTTCTTGGGTCTTCTCTCTCATATAATTGTTGTTCTTCTTTTAGTGTAAAAGGTTCGTGTTGTTTACTTCTAACAGTATTAATATGTTTGTATCGTTTTTTACACTGTTTATTATATAATATGTCGGACGTTTTACAAACGCGTCTATCCGCTAAGCTCGTTGTCAAAGAAGTCTCATTTTATTTATCCGAAATTTCTGGTTACTAAGGGTAAACTTGGAATCTGGTTGGCTAATTCGGACATACATTGTCATATACTTCCATTATTTCAAAATCGAAATTTGTTCAAAATCTTTAAATTAACATAACTTTTCTATACTGAATGGGAATTTAAAGCCATTATCAGCATTATTTTGATCTTTACATTTGTCACATTTAGACACTAAACATGCCTATTTTTACTTAAGAACTACAGATGTTACAATTTTGTTATATGAAATTTTCTTAAATAACTTGATATGTATTATTTTGTTTCTATATTCGTTTTGTACACTATTACCTATAAATATATTTATCCTTTCACATTTGTTTTACAAAATCTCTAATATTATTGTTCAAAATTTACAAAAGTTGGTTTCACCTGGCCTATGTACTGGTGTTATTTTCATCACCATGTTTAAAATCTTTTTCAGTTAAATTATCTTTTAACAATTATAAAAACTGTTTAACACATAACATTATTTTATCAAAACAAAAGACATACTATTCTATTATTTTAAATTCATGCACACATGGCTATGATTTTACTGAATCCTTAAACAAATTAACTGTTTTTTACCTAAACTGTATAATTGTTTGACACTTAGCCATAACATCTTTTATAGTCTATTCTGCTTTGCCAAATCAATTTATAACTGTTTAACACCAGTTCTATGGTTATATTTGTTAACATAAAACATGAAATTAATATCATTTAATTGATATTCCTTTAAAATAACTGTTCCACCTGCTACATACACAAAACAACACAAATACTATGATAATAAAACACTGTGCTTAAACATAATAACATGCACATTTATTGTCAGTTAGTTTATTAATTACTCTGACACTGTCTATGTTATGCTTCACTCTTGTTATAACAGTTATAATGAACATGTCATTATTTGTTGTTTACTGGACAATCTTATGAACACTATATGTTACAATTATTTGTATGGTTTATGTATCTATAATAAGGTATATTTATATTTTCATCACATCAATTAACTTAATTATTTACCAATATTTATTTTACATAATGTTACATGTTTGGGCCTATTATCCCTGAATTTGTATTTTGATTATCTGGATATTATGATACATTAAATGAAACCATTTGTTTCTTTATAGTACTGGTTCATAAGCCGTCTGTCTTTATAATTCTTTATTTGGTCATTACTGAAAGTTCATGTCATAATTGGGGTTGAAGGTATTTTGCATCACTTAGCCTAAATCATTAATTTGGGTACGGTCAGTTGTCTTACTAGTCAGTCTAAAATGGTTAGTCGTTCCTCTTCACTATCATCTTGGAAGATATTGTTCTCCTTGTTAGCTTCTTAACCAAAGTCTTCATTTAATCAGGTACGATATTAAGTTGTTCCAAATGTAATGTTACAATATATATATATATATATATATCAACAGATCAAACTTTATTATTCTAATAAGGATATTGTGAGTGTGTAGAAATCGATAAAAGTCTATTATGGAGGAGATGAAATATTATTTATTACATACAAATTGTGTTTATAAAGATGTATAATGTTTTTTAAATTGTCATGTTGTAACGTGACAAATACAGGGGATTTTCATTTTATTAAATTTTTGGGGTTTGTTAAAAATATCCATAAATATAATTTCCATTTTTGACCAGGCCACGTGTTGAATTGAAACAGTGTTCTAACAAAGGAACAATACGCCACAACAATTGTGTAATCGGTACGAAGGAATGTACTAAGCGTCATTTCCTAGAAGTTTGCGAGTGTGTGGCAGTACGTCTGAACGCACCATACAAGCCGGGGCGCAGACCGACGCCGACTTGGAAAACTAAAAATGGCTAGGGACCAAAAAACTGTACGAGCACATGTTCCTTGCTGACGGATGTGAGTCTAAGCCCAACCCTTTTGTGACGTCAGCCAGTGCGGAACAAATATCTTCTACAACCAACACACAATCAACTGCATGGGTTAAATGGAACACAACAAGCGACGAAGAACTACAAGGCATTGTTTTCCACCTAAAAAGACGTAATCTAGTTGGCGGTGAATGTATAGCCGCTCTTCCCAGTTCGCTTACAGACGCAGATAGTGTTGTGTGGGCCCGGTCGGCCGAACTTTATAAAATGTGAACAATTAAGTATAATACCGATTTCATACCGACCGGGACCCGAGGAATTACTGGACGTACCACATTTTATAACTAGTGACATGGAGTTGACAACAGACAAGTGAATTAACGGGCATCGAAGCGGGGGACAAAAACACGTGTCCGGCCGGAATCTCGGTAGTGAACAGTTTAAAACAATAAAGGAATTTGTAAGATTAAAACAAGGGGTAAAGTATTAAATTGTGTGAGTGTGCGTGTGAGCAGAATGGGCTGTCTAGTATAATGTAAGAAGAATATTTAAATATGATACATAAATATACGTTTCAAAATTTGTTTTTGTGTTCTTGTTCTAATAATTAAAACGGTTTTATATTAATTAAAACTATTTAGTTTACTGTAAAACAATGTGTTAGTTTAGTTATTTCGTCATTACCACTTTCTCATTTCTGTGCTGCAAGATTCGTCTAAACGTTCCCGGATCTCTTCTGAATTATTATTGGGGGGTAGTCAGATTGCAAAATTGTCCCATATTTTATTAAGGTAAAGTGTGAAGGTTTCGATATTATAACCAAAAAATATCGTGGCGACTCTGGGCTTCTGATCGAAATTTAATACAAGGTAAGTAGGTGAGAAAGATCGCAGGTAAGTTTCTGGCAGTATTGTATTATTTATGTATTTCGATAAAGTTTGTTTATTTACAATTGGCGACGCGCTGTCAGGATCCTGATATAATTTTATACGAGGTAGACCTATTTTAAAGTACAGAAAATAGGATTTGGTAATGACGTATCTATGTAAAATTTATCGTATATAATTACGTATGTGTGAATAGGTTATGTGTGGGTAATTGTGGTTTACAGTTGTGTTAGGTGTTTTGGTTTTATATTAATAGTGGTTTTTATACATAAAAGTGTTATAGAAATAAATTTTAAATATGGGTGAAGTACGAAATAACGAAATAATGAAAATGATGCAAATGCTTTTTAATCAAAAATTTAGTAAACTTGATGAAAAATTTAGCAAACAGAAAAGTGAAATTAGAGAAGTCCAAAATAATTGGGTAAATTTTAACGTAAAATTTGATGAAATGAAAAAAAAATTCAGGAACAAAGCTGTATTTATGATAAGAGATTGAGTGAAATAGAGACGCGGTTAGGTGAAATAGAATTAGAAAATAAGGAAGTAATAGACAAATTAAAATCGAACAAAGATGACAGGGTAAGTAGTAGTGGAAATGATGATTTAAATAATGGGTTTACAAGTGATAACAATGACAATACAAATAAAAATATGCTGTTAGAAAATGATTGTGTAGATGTTGATAGTGATAACGAAATTGTAGAAAGAGTAGAAGTTGATAATAAGATGTTTGTGTGTGATGAATCAGAGAGAGAGAGAGTAGAAAGAATTTATAGGTAGAGTGGATGCAGGTAGTAGATTTTCCCGTAATGTTGTAGTGGGGGGTGAAGAAATGGCTTCACGTGAGTATTTGGAAGACGATAGGTCTGCAAATAAATTTCCCTGGGTTTTTTGTGCACTTCATAGGTGGTGCCGTAATGATGAGTTAGTGTCCCCTGCATATTTTGAGAGAGAGAGTGTGTAGCTTGGCGTGATGGTGAGAAATGTTTTGAGAGAGAGAGAAAGAGAGAAATAGAGATATTTAAAGTAAAGAGAAATTATGAAGAATTCGTAGAAAGGTTAGGCAGAGAGAGAAGTAATAATAATAATGAGTACTTACCGTATAGTGAAACTGAGATAGCAGTAGATGAGGTTAACGATGATAATATAACTTACCTAATGTTAACAGAATATAATAACGGCAACAGGACCATACTCGAGTGTGACCAGGTACATGATAGAATAATAGGGAATAATCATATTAATCCAAATGGCATTGTAGAAGAATATGACAAGACAGATAATCATTTAATAATATAATAATATATATAAACTTTCACTAATGAACTTACTGTTGTCACTTCCCAAACGTTTCGAGATGTTGTTTCTCTTCTTCAGTGGGTGTATACTGATTGTCGATTACAGAATAACCGTTACGGAAAAATGGTGTGTGTGGTGGGGGTTGATGGTGGGAAGGGATTGGCACTGAGGTTCGAATTGTGTGTGTGGATCAGTGTATCGAATAGTGTATGTGATTTATAATGTATTTGTTCATTTAATATGTTGTTTGGTTGTAGTGTGTGATATCTGTATATTTCAAATTGTTCAGCTGTGTTTAGTTTTCTACTTTTAGGTAAGTAGTGTAATATTTCCATGTTGTTAAACATATGTTCCATGTTCCAGATAATCATTATGTTGATAATCATGAGATTATGTATGTAATTGTAAATGACTGGTATAATCATTAGATTAGACTATTATTCGATGATGGAGGGTGATTGTTTATTGTTTATGAACATTTAATTATATGAATAATGTGGTTTTGAAGTGCATTGTCTTATGAAACGATTTGTGGTTGATGATAACAAATAATAAGTTGGACTGTATATTCTTTTATGTGTTGATGTCATTATGTTAAATGTATTTGTGTACTACATTATGGTATACTATGTGTTATGTAAACAATATGTATGTATAGTAGAAAGTGATAATAATTATAAGATTTGACAGACTAAATAAGCGATGAAAGTAATTGTGAACTTTTAAATAATTGAATTAAATAATTGAAAATTAATTACTTAATTAAGGTTGTACAAAAGAAAGTTTGATAATGAAGCTAAATGATTTTATGAAATTAAGATTCTATAATGATTAGTAGATGATTAAACAGATAATATGTTCAAAGTGAGGTATATTATTATAAGGGGAGAAGTGATGAATTTTCTAGTGTTATATCAAGGTGAAATGTTGTAAAAAGGGTTTGGGTGATAATGAAATAAGGCAGGTGAGTTAAGCAGAATTAAAGTTAATGGGAATTAGAGAGAATAAGAATTTTGAAATACAGGTAACACACAAAAATAGTGTTAGATATTTAGGGACACAGTAGTAGTGAGTATATGTAGAGAGATGAGTAAAGTGAATGGTAAATATATTTGTTGATGATGATATTTTGTAGTAAGGATGAGGTGGTAAGGAGTGATCAGCGTGCGGCGTGGCGAGAGACCAGCGTGCGTCGTTGTGGCAAGTGATAGAGTAGTTTAAGGGAGTGTTTGCCGATATTTTGGAGGGGCAAAGGGTTAGGTATGTATATAGCCAAGTTGGAAACACACATCCTAGTACAAAGATGAGCGGTGCCAGAAGTAAGTGGAATTAGTGAAGGTGTTGATAATTGAGAGACTGGTGTCATAATTGGTTAATAGTGGGTGTTAGTAAGAAAGGGAGTAATATTAAAATGTCTATTCGATTGAAAGCATAGAGAATACAGGTGTCACCCAGACTAATCAATGATTAAAATGTGAAGAATTAAGTAGAATATTCATAGTAGAAACGTAATCAGAGATGAAATATAATGTAACATGAATGGTAATAATAAATTTGAATTTTTTTGAAGAATTAAATGATCAATAATTGATGGTTAATTAATAAAAGTTCTATTAATTAAAATGTAAAGTGTTTATAATTGTTATACGCTAATTTAAAGATGTAGGGTGTGTAGATTTTGACCAAAGTTAAATGAGATTTGGTTATTTTAATGTAATAATTGCAATGTTAATTATGAATGTATTATATTTATTATGTGTTAGTTAAAGCTGTTAGTGATATTAGAGTCAGAGGTAAAGATTATATGTGTATAAATGCCAAATGGCAGATCAAGTTAGTATAAATAATTAAATCACCCAAATTAAGGGAGAATGCAATTACTAAATAAAGAAAGTTATAGTAAAAATGTAAAATTTTGATTGAAACAAGTGACAATTTTAGTAGAATTTGAAAATGTAAAGCTATAAAGTGTTAATTTTGAGTAATTTAAAGATCAATTTGATTGTTAATTATAATAACATTTTGTTATTTCTAAAGGTTTTATTTTATTTTGTTTTGTGTTTAAAGATAGAATTTTAAAGATGTGCAATGTATTTTCAGATGTAATTGAGGTATAACTTATGTAGGTCAAGGTCCTTGACTTGACCCAGTTTTGATCAGCTGATAGGTGATGTTCTATATTAAACCTGTTTTGGCCAGGAAGTAAAGCCAATTTTGCTTTTAATTAATTTGAATAATTTTAAATAATTTCAATATTGAATAAAAGGAATATATTTCAATAAATTAAAATTTTTTTTTTTTGAATTGGAAAAAAAAATATTAGTTTGATTCTGCCTGCCCTCTAATGGATGTTTTTGAACTTTGATTATGTTATTGTTTGTGTATATTAATCGTGTTTTTTATTGAATTGTATTGTTTAGACTATAGGTGTAATCACATGTTAGGATAAGGATGTTCATGTTTTTAATAAATGTTCAACTTGTTTATTGTCTAATGATAAAAAATAATGAAGAGAATTATTCAGTTTAGATAAAACAATTTTCTGTTTGGATTTAAAAGAAAATAGCTGGTGATTTTTAACTTAAATAAATTTTTGAGGAATGTTTCAATTTTGATAGTATGTAGTTATAAGTGTGTGTGCAAGCCCAGTAACTGCTAAAGGCAGCCCAGTGTGCATATAAGGGGGAACATATCGGTTGAGGATCTGGCATGATATAAGACCAGGGATTTGGAATTTTGGGGTGGCATGTTAGAAGGTGAGGTGCGCTGTAGTGCGTATCTGTTCGATTTTTCGGTGTTGGGATCTCGCACAGAGAAGTCCAGTGATCTCGTTCAGATGCGGCCATAGTCACCAAGCCAGGGGGGTGGTTTACCCATGAAGTATAAGAGCTAAAGGGGGTTGTTGGCACCATATCCTCACCGGTCCTCTTAGTGGTTTTAGCAATGAGATTTCTTCTGTTTCGGCAGAAGATCTCTCATTGGGAGGGGTATTGTAACGTGACAAATACAGGGGATTTTCATTTTATTAAATTTTTGGGGTTTGTTAAAAATATCCATAAATATAATTTCCATTTATGACCAGGCCACGTGTTGAATTGAAACAGTGTTCTAACAAAGGAACAATACGCCTCAACAATTGTGTAATCAGTACGAAGGAATGTACTAAGCGTCATTTCCTAGAACTTTGCGAGTGTGTGGCAGTATGTCTGAATGCACCATACAAGCCGGGGCGCAGACCGACGCCGACTTGGAAAACTAAAAATGGCTAGGGACCAAAAAACTGTACGAGCACATGTTCCTTGCTGACAGATGTGAGTCTAAGTCCAACCCTTTTGTGACGTCAGCCAGTGCGGAACAAATATCTTCTACAACCAACACACAACTGCATGGGTTAAATGGAACACAACAAGCGACAAAGAACTACAAGGCATTGTTTTCCACCTAAAAAGACGTAATCTAGTTGGCGGTGAATGTATAGCCGCTCTTCCCAGTTCGCTTACAGACGCAGATAGTGTTGTGTGGGCCCGGTCGGCCAAACTTTATAAAATGTGAAGAATTAAGTATAACACCGATTTCATACCGACCGGGACCCGAGGAATTACTGGACGTACCACATTTTATAACTAGTGACATGGAGTTGACAACAGACAAGTGAATTAACGGGCATCGAAGCGGGGGACAAAAACACGTGTCCGGCCGGAATCTCGGTAGTGAACAGTTTAAAACAATAAAGGAATTTGTAAGATTAAAACAAGGGGTAAAGTATTAAATTGTGTGAGTGTGCGTGTGAGCAGAATGGGCTGTCTAGTATAATGTAAGAAGAATATTTAAATATGATACATAAATATACGTTTCAAAATTTGTTTTTGTGTTCTTGTTCTAATAATTAAAACGGTTTTTATTAATTAAAACTATTTAGTTTACTGTAAAACAATGTGTTAGTTTAGTTATTTCGTCATTACCACTTTCTCATTTCTGTGATGCAAGATTCGTCTAAACGTTCCCGGATCTCTTCTGAATTATTATTGGGGGGTAGTCAGATTGCAAAATTGTCCCATATTTTACTAAGGTAAAGTGTGAAGGTTTCGATATTGTAACCAAAAAATATCGTGGCGACTCTGGGCTTCTGATCGAAATTTAATACAAGGTAAGTAGGTGAGAAAGATCGCAGGTAAGTTTCTGGCAGCATTGTATTATTTATGTATTTCGATAAAGTTTGTTTATTTACAATTGGCGACGCACTGTCAGGATCCTGATATAATTTTATACGAGGTAGACCTATTTTAAAGCACAGAAAATAGAATTTGGTAATGACGTATCTATGTAAAATTTATCGTATATAATTACGGATGTGTGAATAGGTTATGTGTGGGTAATTGTGGTTTACAGTTGTGTTAGGTGTTTTGGTTTTATATTAATAGTGGTTTTTATACATAAAAGTGTTATAGAAATAAATTTTAAATATGGGTGAAATATGAAATAACGAAATAATGAAAATGATGCAAATGCTTTTTAATAAAAAATTTAGTAAACTTGATGAAAAATTTAGCGAACAGAAAAGTGAAATTAGAGAAGTCCAAAATAATTTGGTAAATTTTAATGTAAAATTTGATGAAATGAAAAAAATTCAGGAACAAAGCTGTGTTTATGATAAGAGATTGAGTGAAATAGAGACGCGGTTAGGCGAAATAGAATTAGAAAATAAGGAAGTAATAGACAAATTAAAATCGAACAAAGATGACAGGGTAAGTAGTAGTGGAAATGATGATTTAAATAATGGGTTTACAAGTGATAACAATGACAATACAAATAAAAATATGGTGTTAGAAAATGATTGTGTAGATGTTGATAGTGATAACGAAATTGTAGAAAGAGTAGAAGTTGATAATAAGATGTTTGTGTGTGATGAATCAGAGAGAGAGAGTAGAAAGAATTTATAGGTAGAGTGGATGCAGGTGGTAGATTTTTCCCGTAATGTTGTAGTGGGGGGTGAAGAAATGGCTTCACGTGAGTATTTGGAAGACGATAGGTCTGCAAATAAATTTCCCTGGGTTTATTGTGCACTTCATAGGTGGTGCCGTAATGATGAGTTAGTGTCCCCTGCATATTTTGAGAGAGAGTGTGTAGCTTGGCGTGATGGTGAGAAATGTTTTGAGAGAGAGAGAAAGGGAGAAATAGAGATATTTAAAGGAAAGAGAAATTATGAAGAATTCGTAGAAAGGTTAGGTAGAAAGAGAAGTAATAATAATAATGAGTACTTACCGTATAGTGAAACTGAGATAGCAGTAGATGAGGTTAACGATGATAATATAACTTACCTAATGTTAACAGAATATAATAACGGCGACAGGACCATACTCGAGCGTGACCAGGTACATGATAGAATAATAGGGAATAATCATATTAATCCAAATGGCATTGTAGAAGAATATGACAAGACAGATAATCATTTAATAATATAATAATATATATAAACTTTCACTAATGAACTTACTGTTGTCACTTCCCAAACGTTTCGAGATGTTGTTTCTCTTCTTCAGTGGGTGTATACTGATTGTCGATTACAGAATAACCGTTACGGAAAAATGGTGTGTGTGGTGGGGGTTGATGGTGGGAAGTGATTGGCACTGAGGTTCGAATTGTGTGTGTGGATCAGTGTATCGAATAGTGTATGTGATTTATAATGTATTTGTTCATTTAATATGTTGTTTGGTTGTAGTGTGTGATATCTGTATATTTCAAATTGTTCAGCTGTGTTTAGTTTTCTACTTTTAGGTAAGTAGTGTAATATTTCCATGTTGTTAAACATATGTTCCATGTTCCAGATAATCATTATGTTGATAATCATGAGATTATGTTTGTAATTGTAAATGACTGGTATAATCATAAGATTAGACTATTATACGACGATGGAGGGTGATTGTTTATTGTTTATGAACATTTAATTATATGAATAATGTGGTTTTGAAGTGCATTGTCTTATGAAACGATTTGTGGTTGATGATAACAAATAATAAGTTGGACTGTATATTCTTTTATGTGTTGATGTCATTATGTTAAATGTATTTGTGTACTACATTATGGTATACTATGTGTTATGTAAACAATATGTATGTATAGTAGAAAGTGATAATAATTATAAGATTTGACAGACTAAATAAGCGATGAAAGTAATTGTGAACTTTTAAATAATTGAATTAAATAATTGAAAATTAATTACTTAATTAAGGTTGTACAAAAGAAAGTTTGATAATGAAGCTAAATGATTTTATGAAATTAAGATTCTATAATGATTAGTAGATGATTAAACAGATAATATGTTCAAAGTGAGGTATATTATTATAAGGGGAGAAGTGATGAAGTTTCTAGTGTTATATCAAGGTGAAATGTTGTAAAAAGGGTTTGGGTGATAATGAAATAAGGCAGGTGATTTAAGCAGAATTAAAGTTAATGGGAATTAGAGAGAATAAGAATGTTGAAATACAGGTAACACACAAAAATAGTGTTAGATATTTAGGGACACAGTAGTAGTGAGTATATGTAGAGAGATGAGTAAAGTGAATGGTAAATATATTTGTTGATGATGATATTTTGTAGTAAGGATGAGGTGGTAAGGAGTGATCAGCGTGCGGCGTGGCGAGAGACCAGCGTGCGGCGTTGTGGCAAGTGATAGAGTAGTTTAAGGGAGTGTTTGCCGATATTTTGGAGGGGCAAAGGGTTAGACATGTATATACGCAAGTTGGGAACACACATCCTAGTACAAAGATGAGCGGTGCCAGAAGTAAGTGGAATTAGTGAAGGTGTTGATAATTGAGAGATTGGTGTCATAATTGGTTAATAGTGGGTGTTAGTAAGAAAGGGAGTAATATTAAAATGTCTATTCGATTGAAAGCATAGAGAATACAGGTGTCACCCAGACTAATCAATGATTAAAATGTGAAGAATTAAGTAGAATATTCATAGTAGAAAGGTAATCAGAGATGAAATATAATGTAACATGAATGGTAATAATAAATTTGAATTTTTTTGAAGAATTAAATGATAAATAATTGATGGTTAATTAATAAAAGTTCAATTAATTAAAATGTAAAGTGTTTATAATTGTTATACGCAAATTTAAAGATGTAGGGTGTGTCGATTTTGACCAAAGTTAAATGAGATTTGGTTATTTTAATGTAATAATTGCAATGTTAATTATGAATGTATTATATTTATTATGTGTTAGTTAAAGCTGTTAGTGATATTAGAGTCAGAGGTAAAGATTATATGTGTATAAATGCCAAATGGCAGATCAAGTTAGTATAAATAATTAAATCACCCAAATTAAGGGAGAATGCGATTACTAAATAAAGAAAGTTATAGTAAAAATGTAAAATTTTGATTGAAACAAGTGACAATTTTAGTACAATTTGAAAATGTAAAGCTATAAAGTGTTAATTTTGAGTAATTTAAAGATCAATTTGATTGTTAATTATAATAACATTTTGTTATTTCTAAAGGTTTTATTTTATTTTGTTTTGTGTTTAAAGATAGAATTTTAAAGGTGTGCAATGTATTTTCAGATGTAATTGAGGTATAACTTATGTAGGTCAAGGTCCTTGACTTGACCCAGTTTTGATCAGCTGATAGGTGATGTTCTATATTAAACCTGTTTTGGCCAGGAAGTAAAGCCAATTTTGCTTTTAATTAATTTGAATAATTTTAAATAATTTCAATATTGAATAAAAGGAATATATTTCAATAAATTAAAAATTTTTTTTTGAATTGGAAAAAAAAATATTAGTTTGATTCTGCCTGCCCTCTAATGGATGTTTTTGAACTTTGATTATGTTATTGTTTGTGTATATTAATCGTGTTTTTTATTGAATTGTATTGTTTAGACTATAGGTGTAATCACATGTTAGGATAAGGATGTTCATGTTTTTAATAAATGTTCAACTTGTTTATTGTCTAATGATAAAAAATAATGAAGAGAATTATTCAGTTTAGATAAAACAATTTTCTGTTTGGATTTAAAAGAAAATAGCTGGTGATTTTTAACTTAAATAAATTTTTGAGGAATGTTTCAATTTTGATAGTATGTAGTTATAAGTGTGTGTGCAAGCCCAGTAACTGCTAAAGGCAGCCCAGTGTGCATATAAGGGGGAACATATCGGTTGAGGATCTGGCATGATATAAGACCAGGGATTTGGAATTTTGGGGTGGCATGTTAGAAGGTGAGGTGCGCTGTAGTGCGTATCTGTTCGATTTTTCGGTGTTGGGATCTCGCACAGAGAAGTCCAGTGATCTCGTTCAGATGCGGCCATAGTCACCAAGCCAGGGGGGTGGTTTACCCATGAAGTATAAGAGCTAAAGGGGGTTGTTGGCACCATATCCTCACCGGTCCTCTTAGTGGTTTTAGCAATGAGATTTCTTCTGTTTCGGCAGAAGATCTCTCATTGGGAGGGGTATTGTAACGTGACAAATACAGGGGATTTTCATTTTATTAAATTTTTGGGGTTTGTTAAAAATATCCATAAATATAATTTCCATTTATGACCAGGCCACGTGTTGAATTGAAACAGTGTTCTAACAAAGGAACAATACGCCTCAACAATTGTGTAATCAGTACGAAGGAATGTACTAAGCGTCATTTCCTAGAACTTTGCGAGTGTGTGGCAGTATGTCTGAATGCACCATACAAGCCGGGGCGCAGACCGACGCCGACTTGGAAAACTAAAAATGGCTAGGGACCAAAAAACTGTACGAGCACATGTTCCTTGCTGACAGATGTGAGTCTAAGTCCAACCCTTTTGTGACGTCAGCCAGTGCGGAACAAATATCTTCTACAACCAACACACAACTGCATGGGTTAAATGGAACACAACAAGCGACAAAGAACTACAAGGCATTGTTTTCCACCTAAAAAGACGTAATCTAGTTGGCGGTGAATGTATAGCCGCTCTTCCCAGTTCGCTTACAGACGCAGATAGTGTTGTGTGGGCCCGGTCGGCCAAACTTTATAAAATGTGAAGAATTAAGTATAACACCGATTTCATACCGACCGGGACCCGAGGAATTACTGGACGTACCACATTTTATAACTAGTGACATGGAGTTGACAACAGACAAGTGAATTAACGGGCATCGAAGCGGGGGACAAAAACACGTGTCCGGCCGGAATCTCGGTAGTGAACAGTTTAAAACAATAAAGGAATTTGTAAGATTAAAACAAGGGGTAAAGTATTAAATTGTGTGAGTGTGCGTGTGAGCAGAATGGGCTGTCTAGTATAATGTAAGAAGAATATTTAAATATGATACATAAATATTCGTTTCAAAATTTGTTTTTGTGTTCTTGTTCTAATAATTAAAACGGTTTTATATTAATTAAAACTATTTAGTTTACTGTAAAACAATGTGTTAGTTTAGTTATTTCGTCATTACCACTTTCTCATTTCTGTGCTGCAAGATTCGTCTAAAAGTTCCCGGATCTCTTCTGAATTATTATTGGGGGGTAGTCGGATTGCAAAATTGTCCCATATTTTATTAAGGTAAAGTGTGAAGATTTCGATATTGTAACCAAAAAATATCGTGGCGACTCTGGGCTTCTGATCAAAATTTAATACAAGGTAAGTAGGTGAGAAAGATCGCAGGTAAGTTTCTGGCAGCATTGTATTATTTATGTATTTCGATAAAGTTTGTTTATTTACAATTGGCGACTCGCTGTCAGGATCCTGATATAATTTTATACAAGGTAGACCTATTTTAAAGCACAGAAAATAGAATTTGGTAATGACGTATCTATGTAAAATTTATCGTATATAATTACGTATGTGTGAATAGGTTATGTGTGGGTAATTGTGGTTTACAGTTGTGTTAGGTGTTTTGGTTTTATATTAATAGTGGTTTTTATACATAAAAGTGTTATAGAAATAAATTTTAAATATGGGTGAAGTACGAAATAACGAAATAATGAAAATGATGCAAATGCTTTTTAATCAAAAATTTAGTAAACTTGATGAAAAATTTAGCGAACAGAAAAGTGAAATTAGAGAAGTCCAAAATAATTTGGTAAATTTTAACGTAAAATTTGATGAAATTAAACAAATTCAGGAACAAAGCTGTATTTATGATAAGAGATTGAGTGAAATAGAGACGCGGTTAGGCGAAATAGAATTAGAAAATAAGGAAGTAATAGACAAATTAAAATCGAACAAAGATGACAGGGTAAGTAGTAGTGGAAATGATGATTTAAATAATGGGTTTACAAGTGATAACAATGACAATACAAATAAAAATATGGTGTTAGAAAATGATTGTGTAGATGTTGATAGTGATAACGAAATTGTAGAAAGAGTAGAAGTTGATAATAAGATGTTTGTGTGTGATGAATCAGAGAGAGAGAGAGTAGAAAGAATTTATAGGTAGAGTGGATGCAGGTGGTAGATTTTTCCCGTAATGTTGTAGTGGGGGGTGAAGAAATGGCTTCACGTGAGTATTTGGAAGACGATAGGTCTGCAAATAAATTTCCCTGGGTTTTTTGTGCACTTCATAGGTGGTGCCGTAATGATGAGTTAGTGTCCCCTGCATATTTTGAGAGAGAGTGTGTAGCTTGGCGTGATGGTGAGAAATGTTTTGAGAGAGAGAGAAAGAGAGAAATAGAGATATTTAAAGTAAAGAGAAATTATGAAGAATTCGTAGAAAGGTTAGGCAGAGAGAGAAGTAATAATAATAATGAGTACTTACCGTATAGTGAAACTGAGATAGCAGTAGATGAGGTTAACGATGATAATATAACTTACCTAATGTTAACAGAATATAATAACGGCGACAGGACCATACTCGAGCGTGACCAGGTACATGATAGAATAATAGGGAATAATCATATTAATCCAAATGGCATTGTAGAAGAATATGACAAGACAGATAATCATTTAATAATATAATAATATATATAAACTTTCACTAATGAACTTACTGTTGTCACTTCCCAAACGTTTCGAGATGTTGTTTCTCTTCTTCAGTGGGTGTATACTGATTGTCGATTACAGAATAACCGTTACGGAAAAATGGTGTGTATGGTGGGGGTTGATGGTGGGAAGGGATTGGCACTGAGGTTCGAATTGTGTGTGTGGATCAGTGTATCGAATAGTGTATGTGATTTATAATGTATTTGTTCATTTAATATGTTGTTTGGTTGTAGTGTGTGATATCTGTATATTTCAAATTGTTCAGCTGTGTTTAGTTTTCTACTTTTAGGTAAGTAGTGTAATATTTCCATGTTGTTAAACATATGTTCCATGTTCCAGATAATCATTATGTTGATAATCATGAGATTATGTATGTAATTGTAAATGACTGGTATAATCATAAGATTAGACTATTATTCGACGATGGAGGGTGATTGTTTATTGTTTATGAACATTTAATTATATGAATAATGTGTTTTGAAGTGCATTGTCTTATGAAACGATTTGTGGTTGATGATAACAAATAATAAGTTGGACTGTATATTCTTTTATGTGTTGACGTCATTATGTTAAATGTATTTGTGTACTACATTATGGTATACTATGTGTTATGTAAACAATATGTATGTATAGTAGAAAGTGATAATAATTATAAGATTTGACAGACTAAATAAGCGATGAAAGTAATTGTAAACTTTTAAATAATTGAATTAAATAATTGAAAATTAATTACTTAATTAAGGTTGTACAAAAGAAAGTTTGATAATGAAGCTAAATGATTTTATGAAATTAAGATTCTATAATGATTAGTAGATGATTAAACAGATAATATGTTCAAAGTGAGGTATATTATTATAAGGGGAGAAGTGATGAATTTTCTAGTGTTATATCAAGGTGAAATGTTGTAAAAAGGGTTTGGGTGATAATGAAATAAGGCAGGTGAGTTAAGCAGAATTAAAGTTAATGGGAATTAGAGAGAATAAGAATTTTGAAATACAGGTAACACACAAAAATAGTGTTAGATATTTAGGGACACAGTAGTAGTGAGTATATGTAGAGAGATGAGTAAAGTGAATGGTAAATATATTTGTTGATGATGATATTTTGTAGTAAGGATGAGGTGGTAAGGAGTGATCAGCGTGCGGCGTTGTGGCAAGTGATAGAGTAGTTTAAGGGAGTGTTTGCCGATATTTTGGAGGGGCAAAGGGTTAGGTATGTATATAGCCAAGTTGGGAACACACATCCTAGTACAAAGATGAGCGGTGCCAGAAGTAAGTGGAATTAGTGAAGGTGTTGATAATTGAGAGATTGGTGTCATAATTGGTTAATAGTGGGTGTTAGTAAGAAAGGGAGTAATATTAAAATGTCTATTCGATTGAAAGCATAGAGAATACAGGTGTCACCCAGACTAATCAATGATTAAAATGCGAAGAATTAAGTAGAATATTCATAGTAGAAAGGTAATCAGAGATGAAATATAATGTAACATGAATGGTAATAATAAATTTGAATTTTTTTGAAGAATTAAATGATAAATAATTGATGGTTAATTAATAAAATTTCAATTAATTAAAATGTAAAGTGTTTATAATTGTTATACGCAAATTTAAAGATGTAGGGTGTGTAGATTTTGACCAAAGTTAAATGAGATTTGGTTATTTTAATGTAATAATTGCAATGTTAATTATGAATGTATTATATTTATTATGTGTTAGTTAAAGCTGTTAGTGATATTAGAGTCAGAGGTAAAGATTATATGTGTATAAATGCCAAATGGCAGATCAAGTTAGTATAAATAATTAAATCACCCAAATTAAGGGAGAATGCGATTACTAAATAAAGAAAGTTATAGTAAAAATGTAAAATTTTGATTGAAACAAGTGACAATTTTAGTACAATTTGAAAATGTAAAGCTATAAAGTGTTAATTTTGAGTAATTTAAAGATCAATTTGATTGTTAATTATAATAACATTTTGTTATTTCTAAAGGTTTTATTTTATTTTGTTTTGTGTTTAAAGATAGAATTTTAAAGATGTGCAATGTATTTTCAGATGTAATTGAGGTATAACTTATGTAGGTCAAGGTCCTTGACTTGACCCAGTTTTGATCAGCTGATAGGTGATGTTCTATATTAAACCTGTTTTGGCCAGGAAGTAAAGCCAATTTTGCTTTTAATTAATTTGAATAATTTTAAATAATTTCAATATTGAATAAAAGGAATATATTTCAATAAATTAAAAATTTTTTTTTGAATTGGAAAAAAAAATATTAGTTTGATTCTGCCTGCCCTCTAATGGATGTTTTTGAACTTTGATTATGTTATTGTTTGTGTATATTAATCGTGTTTTTTATTGAATTGTATTGTTTAGACTATAGGTGTAATCACATGTTAGGATAAGGATGTTCATGTTTTTAATAAATGTTCAACTTGTTTATTGTCTAATGATAAAAAATAATGAAGAGAATTATTCAGTTTAGATAAAACAATTTTCTGTTTGGATTTAAAAGAAAATAGCTGGTGATTTTTAACTTAAATAAATTTTTGAGGAATGTTTCAATTTTGATAGTATGTAGTTATAAGTGTGTGTGCAAGCCCAGTAACTGCTAAAGGCAGCCCAGTGTGCATATAAGGGGGAACATATCGGTTGAGGATCTGGCATGATATAAGACCAGGGATTTGGAATTTTGGGGTGGCATGTTAGAAGGTGAGGTGCGCTGTAGTGCGTATCTGTTCGATTTTTCGGTGTTGGGATCTCGCACAGAGAAGTCCAGTGATCTCGTTCAGATGCGGCCATAGTCACCAAGCCAGGGGGGTGGTTTACCCATGAAGTATAAGAGCTAAAGGGGGTTGTTGGCACCATATCCTCACCGGTCCTCTTAGTGGTTTTAGCAATGAGATTTCTTCTGTTTCGGCAGAAGATCTCTCATTGGGAGGGGTATTGTAACGTGACAAATACAGGGGATTTTCATTTTATTAAATTTTTGGGGTTTGTTAAAAATATCCATAAATATAATTTCCATTTATGACCAGGCCACGTGTTGAATTGAAACAGTGTTCTAACAAAGGAACAATACGCCTCAACAATTGTGTAATCAGTACGAAGGAATGTACTAAGCGTCATTTCCTAGAACTTTGCGAGTGTGTGGCAGTATGTCTGAATGCACCATACAAGCCGGGGCGCAGACCGACGCCGACTTGGAAAACTAAAAATGGCTAGGGACCAAAAAACTGTACGAGCACATGTTCCTTGCTGACAGATGTGAGTCTAAGTCCAACCCTTTTGTGACGTCAGCCAGTGCGGAACAAATATCTTCTACAACCAACACACAACTGCATGGGTTAAATGGAACACAACAAGCGACAAAGAACTACAAGGCATTGTTTTCCACCTAAAAAGACGTAATCTAGTTGGCGGTGAATGTATAGCCGCTCTTCCCAGTTCGCTTACAGACGCAGATAGTGTTGTGTGGGCCCGGTCGGCCAAACTTTATAAAATGTGAAGAATTAAGTATAACACCGATTTCATACCGACCGGGACCCGAGGAATTACTGGACGTACCACATTTTATAACTAGTGACATGGAGTTGACAACAGACAAGTGAATTAACGGGCATCGAAGCGGGGGACAAAAACACGTGTCCGGCCGGAATCTCGGTAGTGAACAGTTTAAAACAATAAAGGAATTTGTAAGATTAAAACAAGGGGTAAAGTATTAAATTGTGTGAGTGTGCGTGTGAGCAGATGGGCTGTCTAGTATAATGTAAGAAGAATATTTAAATATGATACATAAATATACGTTTCAAAATTTGTTTTTGTGTTCTTGTTCTAATAATTAAAACGGTTTTATATTAATTAAAACTATTTAGTTTACTGTAAAACAATGTGTTAGTTTAGTTATTTCGTCATTACCACTTTCTCATTTCTGTGCTGCAAGCTTCGTCTAAACGTTCCCGGATCTCTTCTGAATTATTATTGGGGGGTAGTCAGATTGCAAAATTGTCCCATATTTTATTAAGGTAAAGTGTGAAGATTTCGATATTGTAACCAAAAAATATCGTGGCGACTCTGGGCTTCTGATCGAAATTTAATACAAGGTAAGTAGGTGAGAAAGATCGCAGGTAAGTTTCTGGCAGTATTGTATTATTTATGTATTTCGATAAAGTTTGTTTATTTACAATTGGCGACGCGCTGTCAGGATCCTGATATAATTTTATACGAGGTAGACCTATTTTAAAGCACAGAAAATAGAATTTGGTAATGACGTATCTATGTAAAATTTATCGTATATAATTACGTATGTGTGAATAGGTTATGTGTGGGTAATTGTGGTTTACAGTTGTGTTAGGTGTTTTGGTTTTATATTAATAGTGGTTTTTATACATAAAAGTGTTATAGAAACAAATTTTAAATTTGGGTGAAGTACGAAATAACGAAATAATGAAAATGATGCAAATGCTTTTTAATCAAAAATTTAGTAAACCTGATGAAAAATTTAGCGAACAGAAAAGTGAAATTAGAGAAGTCCAAAATAATTTGGTAAATTTTAACGTAAAATTTGATGAAATGAAAAAAATTCAGGAACAAAGCTGTATTTATGATAAGAGATTGAGTGAAATAGAGACGCGGTTAGGCGAAATAGAATTAGAAAATAAGGAAGTAATAGACAAATTAAAATCGAACAAAGATGACAGGGTAAGTAGTAGTGGAAATGATGATTTAAATAATGGGTTTACAAGTGATAACAATGACAATACAAATAAAAATATGGTGTTAGAAAATGATTGTGTAGATGTTGATAGTGATAACGAAATTGTAGAAAGATGTGCAATGTATTTTCAGATGTAATTGAGGTATAACTTATGTAGGTCAAGGTCCTTGACTTGACCCAGTTTTGATCAGCTGATAGGTGATGTTCTATATTAAACCTGTTTTGGCCAGGAAGTAAAGCCAATTTTGCTTTTAATTAATTTGAATAATTTTAAATAATTTCAATATTGAATAAAAGGTATATATTTCAATAAATTTAAAATTTTTTTTTTGAATTGGAAAAAAAAATATTAGTTTGATTCTGCCTGCCCTCTAATGGATGTTTTTGAACTTTGATTATGTTATTGTTTGTGTATATTAATCGTGTTTTTTATTGAATTGTATTGTTTAGACTATAGGTGTAATCACATGTTAGGATAAGGATGTTCATGTTTTTAATAAATGTTCAACTTGTTTATTGTCTAATGATAAAAAATAATGAAGAGAATTATTCAGTTTAGATAAAACAATTTTCTGTTTGGATTTAAAAGAAAATAGCTGGTGATTTTTAACTTAAATAAATTTTTGAGGAATGTTTCAATTTTGATAGTATGTAGTTATAAGTGTGTGTGCAAGCCCAGTAACTGCTAAAGGCAGCCCAGTGTGCATATAAGGGGGAACATATCGGTTGAGGATCTGGCATGATATAAGACCAGGGATTTGGAATTTTGGGGTGGCATGTTAGAAGGTGAGGTGCGCTGTAGTGCGTATCTGTTCGATTTTTCGGTGTTGGGATCTCGCACAGAGAAGTCCAGTGATCTCGTTCAGATGCGGCCATAGTCACCAAGCCAGGGGGGTGGTTTACCCATGAAGTATTCTTATACTATTAAGGGGGTTATGCTAAAGGGGGTTGTTGGCACCATATCCTCACCGGTCCTCTTAGTGGTTTTAGCAATGAGATTTCTTCTGTTTCGGCAGAAGATCTCTCATTGGGAGGGGTATTGTAACGTGACAAATACAGGGGATTTTCATTTTATTAAATTTTTGGGGTTTGTTAAAAATATCCATAAATATAATTTCCATTTATGACCAGGCCACGTGTTGAATTGAAACAGTGTTCTAACAAAGGAACAATACGCCTCAACAATTGTGTAATCAGTACGAAGGAATGTACTAAGCGTCATTTCCTAGAACTTTGCGAGTGTGTGGCAGTATGTCTGAATGCACCATACAAGCCGGGGCGCAGACCGACGCCGACTTGGAAAACTAAAAATGGCTAGGGACCAAAAAACTGTACAAGCACATGTTCCTTGCTGACAGATGTGAGTCTAAGTCCAACCCTTTTGTGACGTCAGCCAGTGCGGAACAAATATCTTCTACAACCAACACACAACTGCATGGGTTAAATGGAACACAACAAGCGACAAAGAACTACAAGGCATTGTTTTCCACCTAAAAAGACGTAATCTAGTTGGCGGTGAATGTATAGCCGCTCTTCCCAGTTCGCTTACAGACGCAGATAGTGTTGTGTGGGCCCGGTCGGCCAAACTTTATAAAATGTGAAGAATTAAGTATAACACCGATTTCATACCGACCGGGACCCGAGGAATTACTGGACGTACCACATTTTATAACTAGTGACATGGAGTTGACAACAGACAAGTGAATTAACGGGCATCGAAGCGGGGGACAAAAACACGTGTCCGGCCGGAATCTCGGTAGTGAACAGTTTAAAACAATAAAGGAATTTGTAAGATTAAAACAAGGGGTAAAGTATTAAATTGTGTGAGTGTGCGTGTGAGCAGAATGGGCTGTCTAGTATAATGTAAGAAGAATATTTAAATATGATACATAAATATTCGTTTCAAAATTTGTTTTTGTGTTCTTGTTCTAATAATTAAAACGGTTTTATATTAATTAAAACTATTTAGTTTACTGTAAAACAATGTGTTAGTTTAGTTATTTCGTCATTACCACTTTCTCATTTCTGTGCTGCAAGATTCGTCTAAAAGTTCCCGGATCTCTTCTGAATTATTATTGGGGGGTAGTCGGATTGCAAAATTGTCCCATATTTTATTAAGGTAAAGTGTGAAGATTTCGATATTGTAACCAAAAAATATCGTGGCGACTCTGGGCTTCTGATCAAAATTTAATACAAGGTAAGTAGGTGAGAAAGATCGCAGGTAAGTTTCTGGCAGCATTGTATTATTTATGTATTTCGATAAAGTTTGTTTATTTACAATTGGCGACTCGCTGTCAGGATCCTGATATAATTTTATACAAGGTAGACCTATTTTAAAGCACAGAAAATAGAATTTGGTAATGACGTATCTATGTAAAATTTATCGTATATAATTACGTATGTGTGAATAGGTTATGTGTGGGTAATTGTGGTTTACAGTTGTGTTAGGTGTTTTGGTTTTATATTAATAGTGGTTTTTATACATAAAAGTGTTATAGAAATAAATTTTAAATATGGGTGAAGTACGAAATAACGAAATAATGAAAATGATGCAAATGCTTTTTAATCAAAAATTTAGTAAACTTGATGAAAAATTTAGCGAACAGAAAAGTGAAATTAGAGAAGTCCAAAATAATTTGGTAAATTTTAACGTAAAATTTGATGAAATTAAACAAATTTTGTTTAATTTTGTTTCAGGAACAAAGCTGTATTTATGATAAGAGATTGAGTGAAATAGAGACGCGGTTAGGCGAAATAGAATTAGAAAATAAGGAAGTAATAGACAAATTAAAATCGAACAAAGATGACAGGGTAAGTAGTAGTGGAAATGATGATTTAAATAATGGGTTTACAAGTGATAACAATGACAATACAAATAAAAATATGGTGTTAGAAAATGATTGTGTAGATGTTGATAGTGATAACGAAATTGTAGAAAGAGTAGAAGTTGATAATAAGATGTTTGTGTGTGATGAATCAGAGAGAGAGAGAGTAGAAAGAATTTATAGGTAGAGTGGATGCAGGTGGTAGATTTTTCCCGTAATGTTGTAGTGGGGGGTGAAGAAATGGCTTCACGTGAGTATTTGGAAGACGATAGGTCTGCAAATAAATTTCCCTGGGTTTTTTGTGCACTTCATAGGTGGTGCCGTAATGATGAGTTAGTGTCCCCTGCATATTTTGAGAGAGAGTGTGTAGCTTGGCGTGATGGTGAGAAATGTTTTGAGAGAGAGAGAAAGAGAGAAATAGAGATATTTAAAGTAAAGAGAAATTATGAAGAATTCGTAGAAAGGTTAGGCAGAGAGAGAAGTAATAATAATAATGAGTACTTACCGTATAGTGAAACTGAGATAGCAGTAGATGAGGTTAACGATGATAATATAACTTACCTAATGTTAACAGAATATAATAACGGCGACAGGACCATACTCGAGCGTGACCAGGTACATGATAGAATAATAGGGAATAATCATATTAATCCAAATGGCATTGTAGAAGAATATGACAAGACAGATAATCATTTAATAATATAATAATATATATAAACTTTCACTAATGAACTTACTGTTGTCACTTCCCAAACGTTTCGAGATGTTGTTTCTCTTCTTCAGTGGGTGTATACTGATTGTCGATTACAGAATAACCGTTACGGAAAAATGGTGTGTGTGGTGGGGGTTGATGGTGGGAAGGGATTGGCACTGAGGTTCGAATTGTGTGTGTGGATCAGTGTATCGAATAGTGTATGTGATTTATAATGTATTTGTTCATTTAATATGTTGTTTGGTTGTAGTGTGTGATATCTGTATATTTCAAATTGTTCAGCTGTGTTTAGTTTTCTACTTTTAGGTAAGTAGTGTAATATTTCCATGTTGTTAAACATATGTTCCATGTTCCAGATAATCATTATGTTGATAATCATGAGATTATGTATGTAATTGTAAATGACTGGTATAATCATAAGATTAGACTATTATTCGACGATGGAGGGTGATTGTTTATTGTTTATGAACATTTAATTATATGAATAATGTGTTTTGAAGTGCATTGTCTTATGAAACGATTTGTGGTTGATGATAACAAATAATAAGTTGGACTGTATATTCTTTTATGTGTTGACGTCATTATGTTAAATGTATTTGTGTACTACATTATGGTATACTATGTGTTATGTAAACAATATGTATGTATAGTAGAAAGTGATAATAATTATAAGATTTGACAGACTAAATAAGCGATGAAAGTAATTGTAAACTTTTAAATAATTGAATTAAATAATTGAAAATTAATTACTTAATTAAGGTTGTACAAAAGAAAGTTTGATAATGAAGCTAAATGATTTTATGAAATTAAGATTCTATAATGATTAGTAGATGATTAAACAGATAATATGTTCAAAGTGAGGTATATTATTATAAGGGGAGAAGTGATGAATTTTCTAGTGTTATATCAAGGTGAAATGTTGTAAAAAGGGTTTGGGTGATAATGAAATAAGGCAGGTGAGTTAAGCAGAATTAAAGTTAATGGGAATTAGAGAGAATAAGAATTTTGAAATACAGGTAACACACAAAAATAGTGTTAGATATTTAGGGACACAGTAGTAGTGAGTATATGTAGAGAGATGAGTAAAGTGAATGGTAAATATATTTGTTGATGATGATATTTTGTAGTAAGGATGAGGTGGTAAGGAGTGATCAGCGTGCGGCGTTGTGGCAAGTGATAGAGTAGTTTAAGGGAGTGTTTGCCGATATTTTGGAGGGGCAAAGGGTTAGGTATGTATATAGCCAAGTTGGGAACACACATCCTAGTACAAAGATGAGCGGTGCCAGAAGTAAGTGGAATTAGTGAAGGTGTTGATAATTGAGAGATTGGTGTCATAATTGGTTAATAGTGGGTGTTAGTAAGAAAGGGAGTAATATTAAAATGTCTAATCGATTGAAAGCATAGAGAATACAGGTGTCACCCAGACTAATCAATGATTAAAATGCGAAGAATTAAGTAGAATATTCATAGTAGAAAGGTAATCAGAGATGAAATATAATGTAACATGAATGGTAATAATAAATTTGAATTTTTTTGAAGAATTAAATGATAAATAATTGATGGTTAATTAATAAAAGTTCAATTAATTAAAATGTAAAGTGTTTATAATTGTTATACGCAAATTTAAAGATGTAGGGTGTGTAGATTTTGACCAAAGTTAAATGAGATTTGGTTATTTTAATGTAATAATTGCAATGTTAATTATGAATGTATTATATTTATTATGTGTTAGTTAAAGCTGTTAGTGATATTAGAGTCAGAGGTAAAGATTATATGTGTATAAATGCCAAATGGCAGATCAAGTTAGTATAAATAATTAAATCACACAAATTAAGGGAGAATGCGATTACTAAATAAAGAAAGTTATAGTAAAAATGTAAAATTTTGATTGAAACAAGTGACAATTTTAGTACAATTTGAAAATGTAAAGCTATAAAGTGTTAATTTTGAGTAATTTAAAGATCAATTTGATTGTTAATTATAATAACATTTTGTTATTTCTAAAGGTTTTATTTTATTTTGTTTTGTGTTTAAAGATAGAATTTTAAAGATGTGCAATGTATTTTCAGATGTAATTGAGGTATAACTTATGTAGGTCAAGGTCCTTGACTTGACCCAGTTTTGATCAGCTGATAGGTGATGTTCTATATTAAACCTGTTTTGGCCAGGAAGTAAAGCCAATTTTGCTTTTAATTAATTTGAATAATTTTAAATAATTTCAATATTGAATAAAAGGAATATATTTCAATAAATTAAAAATTTTTTTTTGAATTGGAAAAAAAAATATTAGTTTGATTCTGCCTGCCCTCTAATGGATGTTTTTGAACTTTGATTATGTTATTGTTTGTGTATATTAATCGTGTTTTTTATTGAATTGTATTGTTTAGACTATAGGTGTAATCACATGTTAGGATAAGGATGTTCATGTTTTTAATAAATGTTCAACTTGTTTATTGTCTAATGATAAAAAATAATGAAGAGAATTATTCAGTTTAGATAAAACAATTTTCTGTTTGGATTTAAAAGAAAATAGCTGGTGATTTTTAACTTAAATAAATTTTTGAGGAATGTTTCAATTTTGATAGTATGTAGTTATAAGTGTGTGTGCAAGCCCAGTAACTGCTAAAGGCAGCCCAGTGTGCATATAAGGGGGAACATATCGGTTGAGGATCTGGCATGATATAAGACCAGGGATTTGGAATTTTGGGGTGGCATGTTAGAAGGTGAGGTGCGCTGTAGTGCGTATCTGTTCGATTTTTCGGTGTTGGGATCTCGCACAGAGAAGTCCAGTGATCTCGTTCAGATGCGGCCATAGTCACCAAGCCAGGGGGGTGGTTTACCCATGAAGTATAAGAGCTAAAGGGGGTTGTTGGCACCATATCCTCACCGGTCCTCTTAGTGGTTTTAGCAATGAGATTTCTTCTGTTTCGGCAGAAGATCTCTCATTGGGAGGGGTATTGTAACGTGACAAATACAGGGGATTTTCATTTTATTAAATTTTTGGGGTTTGTTAAAAATATCCATAAATATAATTTCCATTTATGACCAGGCCACGTGTTGAATTGAAACAGTGTTCTAACAAAGGAACAATACGCCTCAACAATTGTGTAATCAGTACGAAGGAATGTACTAAGCGTCATTTCCTAGAACTTTGCGAGTGTGTGGCAGTATGTCTGAATGCACCATACAAGCCGGGGCGCAGACCGACGCCGACTTGGAAAACTAAAAATGGCTAGGGACCAAAAAACTGTACGAGCACATGTTCCTTGCTGACAGATGTGAGTCTAAGTCCAACCCTTTTGTGACGTCAGCCAGTGCGGAACAAATATCTTCTACAACCAACACACAACTGCATGGGTTAAATGGAACACAACAAGCGACAAAGAACTACAAGGCATTGTTTTCCACCTAAAAAGACGTAATCTAGTTGGCGGTGAATGTATAGCCGCTCTTCCCAGTTCGCTTACAGACGCAGATAGTGTTGTGTGGGCCCGGTCGGCCAAACTTTATAAAATGTGAAGAATTAAGTATAACACCGATTTCATACCGACCGGGACCCGAGGAATTACTGGACGTACCACATTTTATAACTAGTGACATGGAGTTGACAACAGACAAGTGAATTAACGGGCATCGAAGCGGGGGACAAAAACACGTGTCCGGCCGGAATCTCGGTAGTGAACAGTTTAAAACAATAAAGGAATTTGTAAGATTAAAACAAGGGGTAAAGTATTAAATTGTGTGAGTGTGCGTGTGAGCAGATGGGCTGTCTAGTATAATGTAAGAAGAATATTTAAATATGATACATAAATATACGTTTCAAAATTTGTTTTTGTGTTCTTGTTCTAATAATTAAAACGGTTTTATATTAATTAAAACTATTTAGTTTACTGTAAAACAATGTGTTAGTTTAGTTATTTCGTCATTACCACTTTCTCATTTCTGTGCTGCAAGCTTCGTCTAAACGTTCCCGGATCTCTTCTGAATTATTATTGGGGGGTAGTCAGATTGCAAAATTGTCCCATATTTTATTAAGGTAAAGTGTGAAGATTTCGATATTGTAACCAAAAAATATCGTGGCGACTCTGGGCTTCTGATCGAAATTTAATACAAGGTAAGTAGGTGAGAAAGATCGCAGGTAAGTTTCTGGCAGTATTGTATTATTTATGTATTTCGATAAAGTTTGTTTATTTACAATTGGCGACGCGCTGTCAGGATCCTGATATAATTTTATACGAGGTAGACCTATTTTAAAGCACAGAAAATAGAATTTGGTAATGACGTATCTATGTAAAATTTATCGTATATAATTACGTATGTGTGAATAGGTTATGTGTGGGTAATTGTGGTTTACAGTTGTGTTAGGTGTTTTGGTTTTATATTAATAGTGGTTTTTATACATAAAAGTGTTATAGAAACAAATTTTAAATTTGGGTGAAGTACGAAATAACGAAATAATGAAAATGATGCAAATGCTTTTTAATCAAAAATTTAGTAAACCTGATGAAAAATTTAGCGAACAGAAAAGTGAAATTAGAGAAGTCCAAAATAATTTGGTAAATTTTAACGTAAAATTTGATGAAATGAAAAAAATTCAGGAACAAAGCTGTATTTATGATAAGAGATTGAGTGAAATAGAGACGCGGTTAGGCGAAATAGAATTAGAAAATAAGGAAGTAATAGACAAATTAAAATCGAACAAAGATGACAGGGTAAGTAGTAGTGGAAATGATGATTTAAATAATGGGTTTACAAGTGATAACAATGACAATACAAATAAAAATATGGTGTTAGAAAATGATTGTGTAGATGTTGATAGTGATAACGAAATTGTAGAAAGAGTAGAAGTTGATAATAAGATGTTTGTGTGTGATGAATCAGAGAGAGAGAGTAGAAAGAATTTATAGGTAGAGTGGATGCAGGTGGTAGATTTTTCCCGTAATGTTGTAGTGGGGGGTGAAGAAATGGCTTCACGTGAGTATTTGGAAGACGATAGGTCTGCAAATAAATTTCCCTGGGTTTTTTGTGCACTTCATAGGTGGTGCCGTAATGATGAGTTAGTGTCCCCTGCATATTTTGAGAGAGAGTGTGTAGCTTGGCGTGATGGTGAGAAATGTTTTGAGAGAGAGAGAAAGAGAGAAATAGAGATATTTAAAGTAAAGAGAAATTATGAAGAATTCGTAGAAAGGTTAGGCAGAGAGAGAAGTAATAATAATAATGAGTACTTACCGTATAGTGAAACTGAGATAGCAGTAGATGAGGTTAACGATGATAATATAACTTACCTAATGTCAACAGAATATAATAACGGCGACAGGACCATACTCGAGCGTGACCAGGTACATGATAGAATAATAGGGAATAATCATATTAATCCAAATGGCATTGTAGAAGAATATGACAAGACAGATAATCATTTAATAATATAATAATATATATAAACTTTCACTAATGAACTTACTGTTGTCACTTCCCAAACGTTTCGAGATGTTGTTTCTCTTCTTCAGTGGGTGTATACTGATTGTCGATTACAGAATAACCGTTACGGAAAAATGGTGTGTGTGGTGGGGGTTGATGGTGGGAAGGGATTGGCACTGAGGTTCGAATTGTGTGTGTGGATCAGTGTATCGAATAGTGTATGTGATTTATAATGTATTTGTTCATTTAATATGTTGTTTGGTTGTAGTGTGTGATATCTGTATATTTCAAATTGTTCAGCTGTGTTTAGTTTTCTACTTTTAGGTAAGTAGTGTAATATTTCCATGTTGTTAAACATATGTTCCATGTTCCAGATAATCATTATGTTGATAATCATGAGATTATGTATGTAATTGTAAATGACTGGTATAATCATAAGATTAGACTATTATTCGACGATGGAGGGTGATTGTTTATTGTTTATGAACATTTAATTATATGAATAATGTGTTTTGAAGTGCATTGTCTTATGAAACGATTTGTGGTTGATGATAACAAATAATAAGTTGGACTGTATATTCTTTTATGTGTTGATGTCATTATGTTAAATGTATTTGTGTACTACATTATGGTATACTATGTGTTATGTAAACAATATGTATGTATAGTAGAAAGTGATAATAATTATAAGATTTGACAGACTAAATAAGCGATGAAAGTAATTGTGAACTTTTAAATAATTGAATTAAATAATTGAAAATTAATTACTTAATTAAGGTTGTACAAAAGAAAGTTTGATAATGAAGCTAAATGATTTTATGAAATTAAGATTCTATAATGATTAGTAGATGATTAAACAGATAATATGTTCAAAGTGAGGTATATTATTATAAGGGGAGAAGTGATGAATTTTCTAGTGTTATATCAAGGTGCAATGTTGTAAAAAGGGTTTGGGTGATAATGAAATAAGGCAGGTGAGTTAAGCAGAATTAAAGTTAATGGGAATTAGAGAGAATAAGAATTTTGAAATACAGGTAACACACAAAAATAGTGTTAGATATTTAGGGACACAGTAGTAGTGAGTATATGTAGAGAGATGAGTAAAGTGAATGGTAAATATATTTGTTGATGATGATATTTTGTAGTAAGGATGAGGTGGTAAGGAGTGATCAGCGTGCGGCGTTGTGGCAAGTGATAGAGTAGTTTAAGGGAGTGTTTGCCGATATTTTGGAGGGGCAAAGGGTTAGGTATGTATATAGCCAAGTTGGGAACACACATCCTAGTACAAAGATGAGCGGTGCCAGAAGTAAGTGGAATTAGTGAAGGTGTTGATAATTGAGAGATTGGTGTCATAATTGGTTAATAGTGGGTGTTAGTAAGAAAGGGAGTAATATTAAAATGTCTATTCGATTGAAAGCATAGAGAATACAGGTGTCACCCAGACTAATCAATGATTAAAATGTGAAGAATTAAGTAGAATATTCATAGTAGAAAGGTAATCAGAGATGAAATATAATGTAACATGAATGGTAATAATAAATTTGAATTTTTTTGAAGAATTAAATGATAAATAATTGATGGTTAATTAATAAAAGTTCAATTAATTAAAATGTAAAGTGTTTATAATTGTTATACGCAAATTTAAAGATGTAGGGTGTGTAGATTTTGACCAAAGTTAAATGAGATTTGGTTATTTTAATGTAATAATTGCAATGTTAATTATGAATGTATTATATTTATTATGTGTTAGTTAAAGCTGTTAGTGATATTAGAGTCAGAGGTAAAGATTATATGTGTATAAATGCCAAATGGCAGATCAAGTTAGTATAAATAATTAAATCACACAAATTAAGGGAGAATGCGATTACTAAATAAAGAAAGTTATAGTAAAAATGTAAAATTTTGATTGAAACAAGTGACAATTTTAGTACAATTTGAAAATGTAAAGCTATAAAGTGTTAATTTTGAGTAATTTAAAGATCAATTTGATTGTTAATTATAATAACATTTTGTTATTTCTAAAGGTTTTATTTTATTTTGTTTTGTGTTTAAAGATAGAATTTTAAAGATGTGCAATGTATTTTCAGATGTAATTGAGGTATAACTTATGTAGGTCAAGGTCCTTGACTTGACCCAGTTTTGATCAGCTGATAGGTGATGTTCTATATTAAACCTGTTTTGGCCAGGAAGTAAAGCCAATTTTGCTTTTAATTAATTTGAATAATTTTAAATAATTTCAATATTGAATAAAAGGTATATATTTCAATAAATTTAAAATTTTTTTTTTGAATTGGAAAAAAAAATATTAGTTTGATTCTGCCTGCCCTCTAATGGATGTTTTTGAACTTTGATTATGTTATTGTTTGTGTATATTAATCGTGTTTTTTATTGAATTGTATTGTTTAGACTATAGGTGTAATCACATGTTAGGATAAGGATGTTCATGTTTTTAATAAATGTTCAACTTGTTTATTGTCTAATGATAAAAAATAATGAAGAGAATTATTCAGTTTAGATAAAACAATTTTCTGTTTGGATTTAAAAGAAAATAGCAGGTGATTTTTAACTTAAATAAATTTTTGAGGAATGTTTCAATTTTGATAGTATGTAGTTATAAGTGTGTGTGCAAGCCCAGTAACTGCTAAAGGCAGCCCAGTGTGCATATAAGGGGGAACATATCGGTTGAGGATCTGGCATGATATAAGACCAGGGATTTGGAATTTTGGGGTGGCATGTTAGAAGGTGAGGTGCGCTGTAGTGCGTATCTGTTCGATTTTTCGGTGTTGGGATCTCGCACAGAGAAGTCCAGTGATCTCGTTCAGATGCGGCCATAGTCACCAAGCCAGGGGGGTGGTTTACCCATGAAGTATAAGAGCTAAAGGGGGTTGTTGGCACCATATCCTCACCGGTCCTCTTAGTGGTTTTAGCAATGAGATTTCTTCTGTTTCGGCAGAAGATCTCTCATTGGGAGGGGTATTGTAACGTGACAAATACAGGGGATTTTCATTTTATTAAATTTTTGGGGTTTGTTAAAAATATCCATAAATATAATTTCCATTTATGACCAGGCCACGTGTTGAATTGAAACAGTGTTCTAACAAAGGAACAATACGCCTCAACAATTGTGTAATCAGTACGAAGGAATGTACTAAGCGTCATTTCCTAGAACTTTGCGAGTGTGTGGCAGTATGTCTGAATGCACCATACAAGCCGGGGCGCAGACCGACGCCGACTTGGAAAACTAAAAATGGCTAGGGACCAAAAAACTGTACAAGCACATGTTCCTTGCTGACAGATGTGAGTCTAAGTCCAACCCTTTTGTGACGTCAGCCAGTGCGGAACAAATATCTTCTACAACCAACACACAACTGCATGGGTTAAATGGAACACAACAAGCGACAAAGAACTACAAGGCATTGTTTTCCACCTAAAAAGACGTAATCTAGTTGGCGGTGAATGTATAGCCGCTCTTCCCAGTTCGCTTACAGACGCAGATAGTGTTGTGTGGGCCCGGTCGGCCAAACTTTATAAAATGTGAAGAATTAAGTATAAGACCGATTTCATACCGACCGGGACCCGAGGAATTACTGGACGTACCACATTTTATAACTAGTGACATGGAGTTGACAACAGACAAGTGAATTAACGGGCATCGAAGCGGGGGACAAAAACACGTGTCCGGCCGGAATCTCGGTAGTGAACAGTTTAAAACAATAAAGGAATTTGTAAGATTAAAACAAGGGGTAAAGTATTAAATTGTGTGAGTGTGCGTGTGAGCAGAATGGGCTGTCTAGTATAATGTAAGAAGAATATTTAAATATGATACATAAATATTCGTTTCAAAATTTGTTTTTGTGTTCTTGTTCTAATAATTAAAACGGTTTTATATTAATTAAAACTATTTAGTTTACTGTAAAACAATGTGTTAGTTTAGTTATTTCGTCATTACCACTTTCTCATTTCTGTGCTGCAAGATTCGTCTAAAAGTTCCCGGATCTCTTCTGAATTATTATTGGGGGGTAGTCGGATTGCAAAATTGTCCCATATTTTATTAAGGTAAAGTGTGAAGATTTCGATATTGTAACCAAAAAATATCGTGGCGACTCTGGGCTTCTGATCAAAATTTAATACAAGGTAAGTAGGTGAGAAAGATCGCAGGTAAGTTTCTGGCAGCATTGTATTATTTATGTATTTCGATAAAGTTTGTTTATTTACAATTGGCGACGCGCTGTCAGGATCCTGATATAATTTTATACGAGGTAGACCTATTTTAAAGCACAGAAAATAGAATTTGGTAATGACGTATCTATGTAAAATTTATCGTATATAATTACGTATGTGTGAATAGGTTATGTGTGGGTAATTGTGGTTTACAGTTGTGTTAGGTGTTTTGGTTTTATATTAATAGTGGTTTTTATACATAAAAGTGTTATAGAAATAAATTTTAAATATGGGTGAAGTACGAAATAACGAAATAATGAAAATGATGCAAATGCTTTTTAATCAAAAATTTAGTAAACTTGATGAAAAATTTAGCGAACAGAAAAGTGAAATTAGAGAAGTCCAAAATAATTTGGTAAATTTTAACGTAAAATTTGATGAAATTAAACAAATTCAGGAACAAAGCTGTATTTATGATAAGAGATTGAGTGAAATAGAGACGCGGTTAGGCGAAATAGAATTAGAAAATAAGGAAGTAATAGACAAATTAAAATCGAACAAAGATGACAGGGTAAGTAGTAGTGGAAATGATGATTTAAATAATGGGTTTACAAGTGATAACAATGACAATACAAATAAAAATATGGTGTTAGAAAATGATTGTGTAGATGTTGATAGTGATAACGAAATTGTAGAAAGAGTAGAAGTTGATAATAAGATGTTTGTGTGTGATGAATCAGAGAGAGAGAGAGTAGAAAGAATTTATAGGTAGAGTGGATGCAGGTGGTAGATTTTTCCCGTAATGTTGTAGTGGGGGGTGAAGAAATGGCTTCACGTGAGTATTTGGAAGACGATAGGTCTGCAAATAAATTTCCCTGGGTTTTTTGTGCACTTCATAGGTGGTGCCGTAATGATGAGTTAGTGTCCCCTGCATATTTTGAGAGAGAGTGTGTAGCTTGGCGTGATGGTGAGAAATGTTTTGAGAGAGAGAGAAAGAGAGAAATAGAGATATTTAAAGTAAAGAGAAATTATGAAGAATTCGTAGAAAGGTTAGGCAGAGAGAGAAGTAATAATAATAATGAGTACTTACCGTATAGTGAAACTGAGATAGCAGTAGATGAGGTTAACGATGATAATATAACTTACCTAATGTTAAGAGAATATAATAACGGCGACAGGACCATACTCGAGCGTGACCAGGTACATGATAGAATAATAGGGAATAATCATATTAATCCAAATGGCATTGTAGAAGAATATGACAAGACAGATAATCATTTAATAATATAATAATATATATAAACTTTCACTAATGAACTTACTGTTGTCACTTCCCAAACGTTTCGAGATGTTGTTTCTCTTCTTCAGTGGGTGTATACTGATTGTCGATTACAGAATAACCGTTACGGAAAAATGGTGTGTGTGGTGGGGGTTGATGGTGGGAAGGGATTGGCACTGAGGTTCGAATTGTGTGTGTGGATCAGTGTATCGAATAGTGTATGTGATTTATAATGTATTTGTTCATTTAATATGTTGTTTGGTTGTAGTGTGTGATATCTGTATATTTCAAATTGTTCAGCTGTGTTTAGTTTTCTACTTTTAGGTAAGTAGTGTAATATTTCCATGTTGTTAAACATATGTTCCATGTTCCAGATAATCATTATGTTGATAATCATGAGATTATGTATGTAATTGTAAATGACTGGTATAATCATAAGATTAGACTATTATTCGACGATGGAGGGTGATTGTTTATTGTTTATGAACATTTAATTATATGAATAATGTGTTTTGAAGTGCATTGTCTTATGAAACGATTTGTGGTTGATGATAACAAATAATAAGTTGGACTGTATATTCTTTTATGTGTTGACATCATTATGTTAAATGTATTTGTGTACTACATTATGGTATACTATGTGTTATGTAAACAATATGTATGTATAGTAGAAAGTGATAATAATTATAAGATTTGACAGACTAAATAAGCGATGAAAGTAATTGTGAACTTTTAAATAATTGAATTAAATAATTGAAAATTAATTACTTAATTAAGGTTGTACAAAAGAAAGTTTGATAATGAAGCTAAATGATTTTATGAAATTAAGATTCTATAATGATTAGTAGATGATTAAACAGATAATATGTTCAAAGTGAGGTATATTATTATAAGGGGAGAAGTGATGAATTTTCTAGTGTTATATCAAGGTGAAATGTTGTAAAAAGGGTTTGGGTGATAATGAAATAAGGCAGGTGAGTTAAGCAGAATTAAAGTTAATGGGAATTAGAGAGAATAAGAATTTTGAAATACAGGTAACACACAAAAATAGTGTTAGATATTTAGGGACACAGTAGTAGTGAGTATATGTAGAGAGATGAGTAAAGTGAATGGTAAATATATTTGTTGATGATGATATTTTGTAGTAAGGATGAGGTGGTAAGGAGTGATCAGCGTGCGGCGTTGTGGCAAGTGATAGAGTAGTTTAAGGGAGTGTTTGCCGATATTTTGGAGGGGCAAAGGGTTAGGTATGTATATAGCCAAGTTGGGAACACACATCCTAGTACAAAGATGAGCGGTGCCAGAAGTAAGTGGAATTAGTGAAGGTGTTGATAATTGAGAGATTGGTGTCATAATTGGTTAATAGTGGGTGTTAGTAAGAAAGGGAGTAATATTAAAATGTCTATTCGATTGAAAGCATAGAGAATACAGGTGTCACCCAGACTAATCAATGATTAAAATGTGAAGAATTAAGTAGAATATTCATAGTAGAAAGGTAATCAGAGATGAAATATAATGTAACATGAATGGTAATAATAAATTTGAATTTTTTTGAAGAATTAAATGATAAATAATTGATGGTTAATTAATAAAAGTTCAATTAATTAAAATGTAAAGTGTTTATAATTGTTATACGCAAATTTAAAGATGTAGGGTGTGTAGATTTTGACCAAAGTTAAATGAGATTTGGTTATTTTAATGTAATAATTGCAATGTTAATTATGAATGTATTATATTTATTATGTGTTAGTTAAAGCTGTTAGTGATATTAGAGTCAGAGGTAAAGATTATATGTGTATAAATGCCAAATGGCAGATCAAGTTAGTATAAATAATTAAATCACCCAAATTAAGGGAGAATGCGATTACTAAATAAAGAAAGTTATAGTAAAAATGTAAAATTTTGATTGAAACAAGTGACAATTTTAGTACAATTTGAAAATGTAAAGCTATAAAGTGTTAATTTTGAGTAATTTAAAGATCAATTTGATTGTTAATTATAATAACATTTTGTTATTTCTAAAGGTTTTATTTTATTTTGTTTTGTGTTTAAAGATAGAATTTTAAAGATGTGCAATGTATTTTCAGATGTAATTGAGGTATAACTTATGTAGGTCAAGGTCCTTGACTTGACCCAGTTTTGATCAGCTGATAGGTGATGTTCTATATTAAACCTGTTTTGGCCAGGAAGTAAAGCCAATTTTGCTTTTAATTAATTTGAATAATTTTAAATAATTTCAATATTGAATAAAAGGAATATATTTCAATAAATTAAAATTTTTTTTTTGAATTGGAAAAAAAAATATTTGTTTGATTCTGCCTGCCCTCTAATGGATGTTTTTGAACTTTGATTATGTTATTGTTTGTGTATATTAATCGTGTTTTTTATTGAATTGTATTGTTTAGACTATAGGTGTAATCACATGTTAGGATAAGGATGTTCATGTTTTTAATAAATGTTCAACTTGTTTATTGTCTAATGATAAAAAATAATGAAGAGAATTATTCAGTTTAGATAAAACAATTTTCTGTTTGGATTTAAAAGAAAATAGCTGGTGATTTTTAACTTAAATAAATTTTTGAGGAATGTTTCAATTTTGTTAGTATGTAGTTATAAGTGTGTGTGCAAGCCCAGTAACTGCTAAAGGCAGCCCAGTGTGCATATAAGGGGGAACATATCGGTTGAGGATCTGGCATGATATAAGACCAGGGATTTGGAATTTTGGGGTGGCATGTTAGAAGGTGAGGTGCGCTGTAGTGCGTATCTGTTCGATTTTTCGGTGTTGGGATCTCGCACAGAGAAGTCCAGTGATCTCGTTCAGATGCGGCCATAGTCACCAAGCCAGGGGGGTGGTTTACCCATGAAGTATAAGAGCTAAAGGGGGTTGTTGGCACCATATCCTCACCGGTCCTCTTAGTGGTTTTAGCAATGAGATTTCTTCTGTTTCGGCAGAAGATCTCTCATTGGGAGGGGTATTGTAACGTGACAAATACAGGGGATTTTCATTTTATTAAATTTTTGGGGTTTGTTAAAAATATCCATAAATATAATTTCCATTTATGACCAGGCCACGTGTTGAATTGAAACAGTGTTCTAACAAAGGAACAATACACCTCAACAATTGTGTAATCAGTATGAAGGAATGTACTAAGCGTCATTTCCTAGAACTTTGCGAGTGTGTGGCAGTATGTCTGAATGCACCATACAAGCCGGGGCGCAGACCGACGCCGACTTGGAAAACTAAAAATGGCTAGGGACCAAAAAACTGTACGAGCACATGTTCCTTGCTGACAGATGTGAGTCTAAGTCCAACCCTTTTGTGACGTCAGCCAGTGCAGAACAAATATCTTCTACAACCAACACACAACTGCATGGGTTAAATGGAACACAACAAGCGACAAAGAACTACAAGGCATTGTTTTCCACCTAAAAAGACGTAATCTAGTTGGCGGTGAATGTATAGCCGCTCTTCCCAGTTCGCTTACAGACGCAGATAGTGTTGTGTGGGCCCGGTCGGCCAAACTTTATAAAATGTGAAGAATTAAGTATAACACCGATTTCATACCGACCGGGACCCGAGGAATTACTGGACGTACCACATTTTATAACTAGTGACATGGAGTTGACAACAGACAAGTGAATTAACGGGCATCGAAGCGGGGGACAAAAACACGTGTCCGGCCAGAATCTCGGTAGTGAACAGTTTAAAACAATAAAGGAATTTGTAAGATTAAAACAAGGGGTAAAGTATTAAATTGTGTGAGTGTGCGTGTGAGCAGATGGGCTGTCTAGTATAATGTAAGAAGAATATTTAAATATGATACATAAATATACGTTTCAAAATTTGTTTTTGTGTTCTTGTTCTAATAATTAAAACGGTTTTATATTAATTAAAACTATTTAGTTTACTGTAAAACAATGTGTTAGTTTAGTTATTTCGTCATTACCACTTTCTCATTTCTGTGCTGCAAGATTCGTCTAAACGTTGCCGGATCTCTTCTGAATTATTATTGGGGGGTAGTCAGATTGCAAAATTGTCCCATATTTTATTAAGGTAAAGTGTGAAGATTTCGATATTGTAACCAAAAAATATCGTGGCGACTCTGGGCTTCTGATCGAAATTTAATACAAGGTAAGTAGGTGAGAAAGATCGCAGGTAAGTTTCTGGCAGTATTGTATTATTTATGTATTTCGATAAAGTTTGTTTATTTACAATTGGCGACGCGCTGTCAGGATCCTGATATAATTTTATACGAGGTAGACCTATTTTAAAGCACAGAAAATAGAATTTGGTAATGACGTATCTATGTAAAATTTATCGTATATAATTACGTATGTGTGAATAGGTTATGTGTGGGTAATTGTGGTTTACAGTTGTGTTAGGTGTTTTGGTTTTATATTAATAGTGGTTTTTATACATAAAAGTGTTATAGAAACAAATTTTAAATTTGGGTGAAGTACGAAATAACGAAATAATGAAAATGATGCAAATGCTTTTTAATCAAAAATTTAGTAAACTTGATGAAAAATTTAGCGAACAGAAAAGTGAAATTAGAGAAGTCCAAAATAATTTGGTAAATTTTAACGTAAAATTTGATGAAATGAAAAAAATTCAGGAACAAAGCTGTATTTATGATAAGAGATTGAGTGAAATAGAGACGCGGTTAGGCGAAATAGAATTAGAAAATAAGGAAGTAATAGACAAATTAAAATCGAACAAAGATGACAGGGTAAGTAGTAGTGGAAATGATGATTTAAATAATGGGTTTACAAGTGATAACAATGACAATACAAATAAAAATATGGTGTTAGAAAATGATTGTGTAGATGTTGATAGTGATAACGAAATTGTAGAAAGAGTAGAAGTTGATAATAAGATGTTTGTGTGTGATGAATCAGAGAGAGAGAGTAGAAAGAATTTATAGGTAGAGTGGATGCAGGTGGTAGATTTTTCCCGTAATGTTGTAGTGGGGGGTGAAGAAATGGCTTCACGTGAGTATTTGGAAGACGATAGGTCTGCAAATAAATTTCCCTGGGTTTTTTGTGCACTTCATAGGTGGTGCCGTAATGATGAGTTAGTGTCCCCTGCATATTTTGAGAGAGAGTGTGTAGCTTGGCGTGATGGTGAGAAATGTTTTGAGAGAGAGAGAAAGAGAGAAATAGAGATATTTAAAGTAAAGAGAAATTATGAAGAATTCGTAGAAAGGTTAGGCAGAGAGAGAAGTAATAATAATAATGAGTACTTACCGTATAGTGAAACTGAGATAGCAGTAGATGAGGTTAACGATGATAATATAACTTACCTAATGTTAACAGAATATAATAACGGCGACAGGACCATACTCGAGCGTGACCAGGTACATGATAGAATAATAGGGAATAATCATATTAATCCAAATGGCATTGTAGAAGAATATGACAAGACAGATAATCATTTAATAATATAATAATATATATAAACTTTCACTAATGAACTTACTGTTGTCACTTCCCAAACGTTTTGAGATGTTGTTTCTCTTCTTCAGTGGGTGTATACTGATTGTCGATTACAGAATAACCGTTACGGAAAAATGGTGTGTGTGGTGGGGGTTGATGGTGGGAAGGGATTGGCACTGAGGTTCGAATTGTGTGTGTGGATCAGTGTATCGAATAGTGTATGTGATTTATAATGTATTTGTTCATTTAATATGTTGTTTGGTTGTAGTGTGTGATATCTGTATATTTCAAATTGTTCAGCTGTGTTTAGTTTTCTACTTTTAGGTAAGTAGTGTAATATTTCCATGTTGTTAAACATATGTTCCATGTTCCAGATAATCATTATGTTGATAATCATGAGATTATGTATGTAATTGTAAATGACTGGTATAATCATAAGATTAGACTATTATTCGACGATGGAGGGTGATTGTTTATTGTTTATGAACATTTAATTATATGAATAATGTGTTTTGAAGTGCATTGTCTTATGAAACGATTTGTGGTTGATGATAACAAATAATAAGTTGGACTGTATATTCTTTTATGTGTTGACGTCATTATGTTAAATGTATTTGTGTACTACATTATGGTATACTATGTGTTATGTAAACAATATGTATGTATAGTAGAAAGTGATAATAATTATAAGATTTGACAGACTAAATAAGCGATGAAAGTAATTGTGAACTTTTAAATAATTGAATTAAATAATTGAAAATTAATTACTTAATTAAGGTTGTACAAAAGAAAGTTTGATAATGAAAGTTTGATGATCAAAATTTAATACAAGGTAAGTAGGTGAGAAAGATCGCAGGTAAGTTTCTGGCAGCATTGTATTATTTATGTATTTCGATAAAGTTTGTTTATTTACAATTGGCGACGCGCTGTCAGGATCCTGATATAATTTTATACGAGGTAGACCTATTTTAAAGCACAGAAAATAGAATTTGGTAATGACGTATCTATGTAAAATTTATCGTATATAATTACGTATGTGTGAATAGGTTATGTGTGGGTAATTGTGGTTTACAGTTGTGTTAGGTGTTTTGGTTTTATATTAATAGTGGTTTTTATACATAAAAGTGTTATAGAAACAAATTTTAAATATGGGTGAAGTACGAAATAACGAAATAATGAAAATGATGCAAATGCTTTTTAATCAAAAATTTAGTAAACTTGATGAAAAATTTAGCGAACAGAAAAGTGAAATTAGAGAAGTCCAAAATAATTTGGTAAATTTTAACGTAAAATTTGATGAAATGAAAAAAATTCAGGAACAAAGCTGTATTTATGATAAGAGATTGAGTGAAATAGAGACGCGGTTAGGCGAAATAGAATTAGAAAATAAGGAAGTAATAGACAAATTAAAATCGAACAAAGATGACAGGGTAAGTAGTAGTGGAAATGATGATTTAAATAATGGGTTTACAAGTGATAACAATGACAATACAAATAAAAATATGGTGTTAGAAAATGATTGTGTAGATGTTGATAGTGATAACGAAATTGTAGAAAGAGTAGAAGTTGATAATAAGATGTTTGTGTGTGATGAATCAGAGAGAGAGAGAGTAGAAAGAATTTATAGGTAGAGTGGATGCAGGTGGTAGATTTTTCCCGTAATGTTGTAGTGGGGGGTGAAGAAATGGCTTCACGTGAGTATTTGGAAGACGATAGGTCTGCAAATAAATTTCCCTGGGTTTTTTGTGCACTTCATAGGTGGTGCCGTAATGATGAGTTAGTGTCCCCTGCATATTTTGAGAGAGAGTGTGTAGCTTGGCGTGATGGTGAGAAATGTTTTGAGAGAGAGAGAAAGAGAGAAATAGAGATATTTAAAGTAAAGAGAAATTATGAAGAATTCGTAGAAAGGTTAGGCAGAGAGAGAAGTAATAATAATAATGAGTACTTACCGTATAGTGAAACTGAGATAGCAGTAGATGAGGTTAACGATGATAATATAACTTACCTAATGTTAACAGAATATAATAACGGCGACAGGACCATACTCGAGCGTGACCAGGTACATGATAGAATAATAGGGAATAATCATATTAATCCAAATGGCATTGTAGAAGAATATGACAAGACAGATAATCATTTAATAATATAATAATATATATAAACTTTCACTAATGAACTTACTGTTGTCACTTCCCAAACGTTTCGAGATGTTGTTTCTCTTCTTCAGTGGGTGTATACTGATTGTCGATTACAGAATAACCGTTACGGAAAAATGGTGTGTGTGGTGGGGGTTGATGGTGGGAAGGGATTGGCACTGAGGTTCGAATTGTGTGTGTGGATCAGTGTATCGAATAGTGTATGTGATTTATAATGTATTTGTTCATTTAATATGTTGTTTGGTTGTAGTGTGTGATATCTGTATATTTCAAATTGTTCAGCTGTGTTTAGTTTTCTACTTTTAGGTAAGTAGTGTAATATTTCCATGTTGTTAAACATATGTTCCATGTTCCAGATAATCATTATGTTGATAATCATGAGATTATGTATGTAATTGTAAATGACTGGTATAATCATAAGATTAGACTATTATTCGACGATGGAGGGTGATTGTTTATTGTTTATGAACATTTAATTATATGAATAATGTGTTTTGAAGTGCATTGTCTTATGAAACGATTTGTGGTTGATGATAACAAATAATAAGTTGGACTGTATATTCTTTTATGTGTTGACGTCATTATGTTAAATGTATTTGTGTACTACATTATGGTATACTATGTGTTATGTAAACAATATGTATGTATAGTAGAAAGTGATAATAATTATAAGATTTGACAGACTAAATAAGCGATGAAAGTAATTGTGAACTTTTAAATAATTGAATTAAATAATTGAAAATTAATTACTTAATTAAGGTTGTACAAAAGAAAGTTTGATAATGAAGCTAAATGATTTTATGAAATTAAGATTCTATAATGATTAGTAGATGATTAAACAGATAATATGTTCAAAGTGAGGTATATTATTATAAGGGGAGAAGTGATGAATTTTCTAGTGTTATATCAAGGTGAAATGTTGTAAAAAGGGTTTGGGTGATAATGAAATAAGGCAGGTGAGTTAAGCAGAATTAAAGTTAATGGGAATTAGAGAGAATAAGAATTTTGAAATACAGGTAACACACAAAAATAGTGTTAGATATTTAGGGACACAGTAGTAGTGAGTATATGTAGAGAGATGAGTAAAGTGAATGGTAAATATATTTGTTGATGATGATATTTTGTAGTAAGGATGAGGTGGTAAGGAGTGATCAGCGTGCGGCGTTGTGGCAAGTGATAGAGTAGTTTAAGGGAGTGTTTGCCGATATTTTGGAGGGGCAAAGGGTTAGGTATGTATATAGCCAAGTTGGGAACACACATCCTAGTACAAAGATGAGCGGTGCCAGAAGTAAGTGGAATTAGTGAAGGTGTTGATAATTGAGAGATTGGTGTCATAATTGGTTAATAGTGGGTGTTAGTAAGAAAGGGAGTAATATTAAAATGTCTATTCGATTGAAAGCATAGAGAATACAGGTGTCACCCAGACTAATCAATGATTAAAATGTGAAGAATTAAGTAGAATATTCATAGTAGAAAGGTAATCAGAGATGAAATATAATGTAACATGAATGGTAATAATAAATTTGAATTTTTTTGAAGAATTAAATGATAAATAATTGATGGTTAATTAATAAAAGTTCAATTAATTAAAATGTAAAGTGTTTATAATTGTTATACGCAAATTTAAAGATGTAGGGTGTGTAGATTTTGACCAAAGTTAAATGAGATTTGGTTATTTTAATGTAATAATTGCAATGTTAATTATGAATGTATTATATTTATTATGTGTTAGTTAAAGCTGTTAGTGATATTAGAGTCAGAGGTAAAGATTATATGTGTATAAATGCCAAATGGCAGATCAAGTTAGTATAAATAATTAAATCACCCAAATTAAGGGAGAATGCGATTACTAAATAAAGAAAGTTATAGTAAAAATGTAAAATTTTGATTGAAACAAGTGACAATTTTAGTACAATTTGAAAATGTAAAGCTATAAAGTGTTAATTTTGAGTAATTTAAAGATCAATTTGATTGTTAATTATAATAACATTTTGTTATTTCTAAAGGTTTTATTTTATTTTGTTTTGTGTTTAAAGATAGAATTTTAAAGATGTGCAATGTATTTTCAGATGTAATTGAGGTATAACTTATGTAGGTCAAGGTCCTTGACTTGACCCAGTTTTGATCAGCTGATAGGTGATGTTCTATATTAAACCTGTTTTGGCCAGGAAGTAAAGCCAATTTTGCTTTTAATTAATTTGAATAATTTTAAATAATTTCAATATTGAATAAAAGGAATATATTTCAATAAATTAAAATTTTTTTTTTGAATTGGAAAAAAAAATATTTGTTTGATTCTGCCTGCCCTCTAATGGATGTTTTTGAACTTTGATTATGTTATTGTTTGTGTATATTAATCGTGTTTTTTATTGAATTGTATTGTTTAGACTATAGGTGTAATCACATGTTAGGATAAGGATGTTCATGTTTTTAATAAATGTTCAACTTGTTTATTGTCTAATGATAAAAAATAATGAAGAGAATTATTCAGTTTAGATAAAACAATTTTCTGTTTGGATTTAAAAGAAAATAGCTGGTGATTTTTAACTTAAATAAATTTTTGAGGAATGTTTCAATTTTGTTAGTATGTAGTTATAAGTGTGTGTGCAAGCCCAGTAACTGCTAAAGGCAGCCCAGTGTGCATATAAGGGGGAACATATCGGTTGAGGATCTGGCATGATATAAGACCAGGGATTTGGAATTTTGGGGTGGCATGTTAGAAGGTGAGGTGCGCTGTAGTGCGTATCTGTTCGATTTTTCGGTGTTGGGATCTCGCACAGAGAAGTCCAGTGATCTCGTTCAGATGCGGCCATAGTCACCAAGCCAGGGGGGTGGTTTACCCATGAAGTATAAGAGCTAAAGGGGGTTGTTGGCACCATATCCTCACCGGTCCTCTTAGTGGTTTTAGCAATGAGATTTCTTCTGTTTCGGCAGAAGATCTCTCATTGGGAGGGGTATTGTAACGTGACAAATACAGGGGATTTTCATTTTATTAAATTTTTGGGGTTTGTTAAAAATATCCATAAATATAATTTCCATTTATGACCAGGCCACGTGTTGAATTGAAACAGTGTTCTAACAAAGGAACAATACGCCTCAACAATTGTGTAATCAGTACGAAGGAATGTACTAAGCGTCATTTCCTAGAACTTTGCGAGTGTGTGGCAGTATGTCTGAATGCACCATACAAGCCGGGGCGCAGACCGACGCCGACTTGGAAAACTAAAAATGGCTAGGGACCAAAAAACTGTACGAGCACATGTTCCTTGCTGACAGATGTGAGTCTAAGTCCAACCCTTTTGTGACGTCAGCCAGTGCGGAACAAATATCTTCTACAACCAACACACAACTGCATGGGTTAAATGGAACACAACAAGCGACAAAGAACTACAAGGCATTGTTTTCCACCTAAAAAGACGTAATCTAGTTGGCGGTGAATGTATAGCCGCTCTTCCCAGTTCGCTTACAGACGCAGATAGTGTTGTGTGGGCCCGGTCGGCCAAACATTATAAAATGTGAAGAATTAAGTATAACACCGATTTCATACCGACCGGGACCCGAGGAATTACTGGACGTACCACATTTTATAACTAGTGACATGGAGTTGACAACAGACAAGTGAATTAACGGGCATCGAAGCGGGGGACAAAAACACGTGTCCGGCCGGAATCTCGGTAGTGAACAGTTTAAAACAATAAAGGAATTTGTAAGATTAAAACAAGGGGTAAAGTATTAAATTGTGTGAGTGTGCGTGTGAGCAGATGGGCTGTCTAGTATAATGTAAGAAGAATATTTAAATATGATACATAAATATACGTTTCAAAATTTGTTTTTGTGTTCTTGTTCTAATAATTAAAACGGTTTTATATTAATTAAAACTATTTAGTTTACTGTAAAACAATGTGTTAGTTTAGTTATTTCGTCATTACCACTTTCTCATTTCTGTGCTGCAAGATTCATCTAAACGTTGCCGGATCTCTTCTGAATTATTATTGGGGGGTAGTCAGATTGCAAAATTGTCCCATATTTTATTAAGGTAAAGTGTGAAGATTTCGATATTGTAACCAAAAAATATCGTGGCGACTCTGGGCTTCTGATCGAAATTTAATACAAGGTAAGTAGGTGAGAAAGATCGCAGGTAAGTTTCTGGCAGTATTGTATTATTTATGTATTTCGATAAAGTTTGTTTATTTACAATTGGCGACGCGCTGTCAGGATCCTGATATAATTTTATACGAGGTAGACCTATTTTAAAGCACAGAAAATAGAATTTGGTAATGACGTATCTATGTAAAATTTATCGTATATAATTACGTATGTGTGAATAGGTTATGTGTGGGTAATTGTGGTTTACAGTTGTGTTAGGTGTTTTGGTTTTATATTAATAGTGGTTTTTATACATAAAAGTGTTATAGAAACAAATTTTAAATATGGGTGAAGTACGAAATAACGAAATAATGAAAATGATGCAAATGCTTTTTAATCAAAAATTTAGTAAACTTGATGAAAAATTTAGCGAACAGAAAAGTGAAATTAGAGAAGTCCAAAATAATTTGGTAAATTTTAACGTAAAATTTGATGAAATTAAAAAAATTCAGGAACAAAGCTGTATTTATGATAAGAGATTGAGTGAAATAGAGACGCGGTTAGGCGAAATAGAATTAGAAAATAAGGAAGTAATAGACAAATTAAAATCGAACAAAGATGACAGGGTAAGTAATAGTGGAAATGATGATTTAAATAATGGGTTTACAAGTGATAACAATGACAATACAAATAAAAATATGGTGTTAGAAAATGATTGTGTAGATGTTGATAGTGATAACGAAATTGTAGAAAGAGTAGAAGTTGATAATAAGATGTTTGTGTGTGATGAATCAGAGAGAGAGAGTAGAAAGAATTTATAGGTAGAGTGGATGCAGGTGGTAGATTTTTTCCGTAATGTTGTAGTGGGGGGTGAAGAAATGGCTTCACGTGAGTATTTGGAAGACGATAGGTCTGCAAATAAATTTCCCTGGGTTTTTTGTGCACTTCATAGGTGGTGCCGTAATGATGAGTTAGTGTCCCCTGCATATTTTGAGAGAGAGTGTGTAGCTTGGCGTGATGGTGAGAAATGTTTTGAGAGAGAGAGAAAGAGAGAAATAGAGATATTTAAAGTAAAGAGAAATTATGAAGAATTCGTAGAAAGGTTAGGCAGAGAGAGAAGTAATAATAATAATGAGTACTTACCGTATAGTGAAACTGAGATAGCAGTAGATGAGGTTAACGATGATAATATAACTTACCTAATGTTAACAGAATATAATAACGGCGACAGGACCATACTCGAGCGTGACCAGGTACATGATAGAATAATAGGGAATAATCATATTAATCCAAATGGCATTGTAGAAGAATATGACAAGACAGATAATCATTTAATAATATAATAATATATATAAACTTTCACTAATGAACTTACTGTTGTCACTTCCCAAACGTTTCGAGATGTTGTTTCTCTTCTTCAGTGGGTGTATACTGATTGTCGATTACAGAATAACCGTTACGGAAAAATGGTGTGTGTGGTGGGGGTTGATGGTGGGAAGGGATTGGCACTGAGGTTCGAATTGTGTGTGTGGATCAGTGTATCGAATAGTGTATGTGATTTATAATGTATTTGTTCATTTAATATGTTGTTTGGTTGTAGTGTGTGATATCTGTATATTTCAAATTGTTCAGCTGTGTTTAGTTTTCTACTTTTAGGTAAGTAGTGTAATATTTCCATGTTGTTAAACATATGTTCCATGTTCCAGATAATCATTATGTTGATAATCATGAGATTATGTATGTAATTGTAAATGACTGGTATAATCATAAGATTAGACTATTATTCGACGATGGAGGGTGATTGTTTATTGTTTATGAACATTTAATTATATGAATAATGTGTTTTGAAGTGCATTGTCTTATGAAACGATTTGTGGTTGATGATAACAAATAATAAGTTGGACTGTATATTCTTTTATGTGTTGATGTCATTATGTTAAATGTATTTGTGTACTACATTATGGTATACTATGTGTTATGTAAACAATATGTATGTATAGTAGAAAGTGATAATAATTATAAGATTTGACAGACTAAATAAGCGATGAAAGTAATTGTGAACTTTTAAATAATTGAATTAAATAATTGAAAATTAATTACTTAATTAAGGTTGTACAAAAGAAAGTTTGATAATGAAGCTAAATGATTTTATGAAATTAAGATTCTATAATGATTAGTAGATGATTAAACAGATAATATGTTCAAAGTGAGGTATATTATTATAAGGGGAGAAGTGATGAATTTTCTAGTGTTATATCAAGGTGAAATGTTGTAAAAAGGGTTTGGGTGATAATGAAATAAGGCAGGTGAGTTAAGCAGAATTAAAGTTAATGGGAATTAGAGAGAATAAGAATTTTGAAATACAGGTAACACACAAAAATAGTGTTAGATATTTAGGGACACAGTAGTAGTGAGTATATGTAGAGAGATGAGTAAAGTGAATGGTAAATATATTTGTTGATGATGATATTTTGTAGTAAGGATGAGGTGGTAAGGAGTGATCAGCGTGCGGCGTTGTGGCAAGTGATAGAGTAGTTTAAGGGAGTGTTTGCCGATATTTTGGAGGGGCAAAGGGTTAGGTATGTATATAGCCAAGTTGGGAACACACATCCTAGTACAAAGATGAGCGGTGCCAGAAGTAAGTGGAATTAGTGAAGGTGTTGATAATTGAGAGATTGGTGTCATAATTGGTTAATAGTGGGTGTTAGTAAGAAAGGGAGTAATATTAAAATGTCTATTCGATTGAAAGCATAGAGAATACAGGTGTCACCCAGACTAATCAATGATTAAAATGTGAAGAATTAAGTAGAATATTCATAGTAGAAAGGTAATCAGAGATGAAATATAATGTAACATGAATGGTAATAATAAATTTGAATTTTTTTGAAGAATTAAATGATAAATAATTGATGGTTAATTAATAAAAGTTCAATTAATTAAAATGTAAAGTGTTTATAATTGTTATACGCAAATTTAAAGATGTAGGGTGTGTAGATTTTGACCAAAGTTAAATGAGATTTGGTTATTTTAATGTAATAATTGCAATGTTAATTATGAATGTATTATATTTATTATGTGTTAGTTAAAGCTGGTAGTGATATTAGAGTCAGAGGTAAAGATTATATGTGTATAAATGCCAAATGGCAGATCAAGTTAGTATAAATAATTAAATCACCCAAATTAAGGGAGAATGCGATTACTAAATAAAGAAAGTTATAGTAAAAATGTAAAATTTTGATTGAAACAAGTGACAATTTTAGTACAATTTGAAAATGTAAAGCTATAAAGTGTTAATTTTGAGTAATTTAAAGATCAATTTGATTGTTAATTATAATAACATTTTGTTATTTCTAAAGGTTTTATTTTATTTTGTTTTGTGTTTAAAGATAGAATTTTAAAGATGTGCAATGTATTTTCAGATGTAATTGAGGTATAACTTATGTAGGTCAAGGTCCTTGACTTGACCCAGTTTTGATCAGCTGATATGTGATGTTCTATATTAAACCTGTTTTGGCCAGGAAGTAAAGCCAATTTTGCTTTTAATTAATTTGAATAATTTTAAATAATTTCAATATTGAATAAAAGGAATATATTTCAATAAATTAAAAATTTTTTTTTTAATTGGAAAAAAAAATATTAGTTTGATTCTGCCTGCCCTCTAATGGATGTTTTTGAACTTTGATTATGTTATTGTTTGTGTATATTAATCGTGTTTTTTATTGAATTGTATTGTTTAGACTATAGGTGTAATCACATGTTAGGATAAGGATGTTCATGTTTTTAATAAATGTTCAACTTGTTTATTGTCTAATGATAAAAAATAATGAAGAGAATTATTCAGTTTAGATAAAACAATTTTCTGTTTGGATTTAAAAGAAAATAGCTGGTGATTTTCAACTTAAATAAATTTTTGAGGAATGTTTCAATTTTGATAGTATGTAGTTATAAGTGTGTGTGCAAGCCCAGTAACTGCTAAAGGCAGCCCAGTGTGCATATAAGGGGGAACATATCGGTTGAGGATCTGGCATGATATAAGACCAGGGATTTGGAATTTTGGGGTGGCATGTTAGAAGGTGAGGTGCGCTGTAGTGCGTATCTGTTCGATTTTTCGGTGTTGGGATCTCGCACAGAGAAGTCCAGTGATCTCGTTCAGATGCGGCCATAGTCACCAAGCCAGGGGGGTGGTTTACCCATGAAGTATAAGAGCTAAAGGGGGTTGTTGGCACCATATCCTCACCGGTCCTCTTAGTGGTTTTAGCAATGAGATTTCTTCTGTTTCGGCAGAAGATCTCTCATTGGGAGGGGTATTGTAACGTGACAAATACAGGGGATTTTCATTTTATTCAATTTTTGGGGTTTGTTAAAAATATCCATAAATATAATTTCCATTTATGACCAGGCCACGTGTTGAATTGAAACAGTGTTCTAACAAAGGAACAATACGCCTCAACAATTGTGTAATCAGTACGAAGGAATGTACTAAGCGTCATTTCCTAGAACTTTGCGAGTGTGTGGCAGTATGTCTGAATGCACCATACAAGCCGGGGCGCAGACCGACGCCGACTTGGAAAACTAAAAATGGCTAGGGACCAAAAAACTGTACGAGCACATGATCCTTGCTGACAGATGTGAGTCTAAGTCCAACCCTTTTGTGACGTCAGCCAGTGCGGAACAAATATCTTCTACAACCAACACACAACTGCATGGGTTAAATGGAACACAACAAGCGACAAAGAACTACAAGGCATTGTTTTCCACCTAAAAAGACGTAATCTAGTTGGCGGTGAATGTATAGCCGCTCTTCCCAGTTCGCTTACAGACGCAGATAGTGTTGTGTGGGCCCGGTCGGCCAAACTTTATAAAATGTGAAGAATTAAGTATAACACCGATTTCATACCGACCGGGACCCGAGGAATTACTGGACGTACCACATTTTATAACTAGTGACATGGAGTTGACAACAGACAAGTGAATTAACGGGCATCGAAGCGGGGGACAAAAACACGTGTCCGGCCGGAATCTCGGTAGTGAACAGTTTAAAACAATAAAGGAATTTGTAAGATTAAAACAAGGGGTAAAGTATTAAATTGTGTGAGTGTGCGTGTGAGCAGATGGGCTGTCTAGTATAATGTAAGAAGAATATTTAAATATGATACATAAATATACGTTTCAAAATTTGTTTTTGTGTTCTTGTTCTAATAATTAAAACGGTTTTATATTAATTAAAACTATTTAGTTTACTGTAAAACAATGTGTTAGTTTAGTTATTTTGTCATTACCACTTTCTCATTTCTGTGCTGCAAGATTCGTCTAAACGTTGCCGGATCTCTTCTGAATTATTATTGGGGGGTAGTCAGATTGCAAAATTGTCCCATATTTTATTAAGGTAAAGTGTGAAGATTTCGATATTGTAACCAAAAAATATCGTGGCGACTCTGGGCTTCTGATCGAAATTTAATACAAGGTAAGTAGGTGAGAAAGATCGCAGGTAAGTTTCTGGCAGTATTGTATTATTTATGTATTTCGATAAAGTTTGTTTATTTACAATTGGCGACGCGCTGTCAGGATCCTGATATAATTTTATACGAGGTAGACCTATTTTAAAGCACAGAAAATAGAATTTGGTAATGACGTATCTATGTAAAATTTATCGTATATAATTACGTATGTGTGAATAGGTTATGTGTGGGTAATTGTGGTTTACAGTTGTGTTAGGTGTTTTGGTTTTATATTAATAGTGGTTTTTATACATAAAAGTGTTATAGAAACAAATTTTAAATTTGGGTGAAGTACGAAATAACGAAATAATGAAAATGATGCAAATGCTTTTTAATCAAAAATTTAGTAAACTTGATGAAAAATTTAGCGAACAGAAAAGTGAAATTAGAGAAGTCCAAAATAATTTGGTAAATTTTAACGTAAAATTTGATGAAATGAAAAAAATTCAGGAACAAAGCTGTATTTATGATAAGAGATTGAGTGAAATAGAGACGCGGTTAGGCGAAATAGAATTAGAAAATAAGGAAGTAATAGACAAATTAAAATCGAACAAAGATGACAGGGTAAGTAGTAGTGGAAATGATGATTTAAATAATGGGTTTACAAGTGATAACAATGACAATACAAATAAAAATATGGTGTTAGAAAATGATTGTGTAGATGTTGATAGTGATAACGAAATTGTAGAAAGAGTAGAAGTTGATAATAAGATGTTTGTGTGTGATGAATCAGAGAGAGAGAGAGTAGAAAGAATTTATAGGTAGAGTGGATGCAGGTGGTAGATTTTTCCCGTAATGTTGTAGTGGGGGGTGAAGAAATGGCTTCACGTGAGTATTTGGAAGACGATAGGTCTGCAAATAAATTTCCCTGGGTTTTTTGTGCACTTCATAGGTGGTGCCGTAATGATGAGTTAGTGTCCCCTGCATATTTTGAGAGAGAGTGTGTAGCTTGGCGTGATGGTGAGAAATGTTTTGAGAGAGAGAGAAAGAGAGAAATAGAGATATTTAAAGTAAAGAGAAATTATGAAGAATTCGTAGAAAGGTTAGGCAGAGAGAGAAGTAATAATAATAATGAGTACTTACCGTATAGTGAAACTGAGATAGCAGTAGATGAGGTTAACGATGATAATATAACTTACCTAATGTTAACAGAATATAATAACGGCGACAGGACCATACTCGAGCGTGACCAGGTACATGATAGAATAATAGGGAATAATCATATTAATCCAAATGGCATTGTAGAAGAATATGACAAGACAGATAATCATTTAATAATATAATAATATATATAAACTTTCACTAATGAACTTACTGTTGTCACTTCCCAAACGTTTTGAGATGTTGTTTCTCTTCTTCAGTGGGTGTATACTGATTGTCGATTACAGAATAACCGTTACGGAAAAATGGTGTGTGTGGTGGGGGTTGATGGTGGGAAGGGATTGGCACTGAGGTTCGAATTGTGTGTGTGGATCAGTGTATCGAATAGTGTATGTGATTTATAATGTATTTGTTCATTTAATATGTTGTTTGGTTGTAGTGTGTGATATCTGTATATTTCAAATTGTTCAGCTGTGTTTAGTTTTCTACTTTTAGGTAAGTAGTGTAATATTTCCATGTTGTTAAACATATGTTCCATGTTCCAGATAATCATTATGTTGATAATCATGAGATTATGTATGTAATTGTAAATGACTGGTATAATCATAAGATTAGACTATTATTCGACGATGGAGGGTGATTGTTTATTGTTTATGAACATTTAATTATATGAATAATGTGTTTTGAAGTGCATTGTCTTATGAAACGATTTGTGGTTGATGATAACAAATAATAAGTTGGACTGTATATTCTTTTATGTGTTGATGTCATTATGTTAAATGTATTTGTGTACTACATTATGGTATACTATGTGTTATGTAAACAATATGTATGTATAGTAGAAAGTGATAATAATTATAAGATTTGACAGACTAAATAAGCGATGAAAGTAATTGTGAACTTTTAAATAATTGAATTAAATAATTGAAAATTAATTACTTAATTAAGGTTGTACAAAAGAAAGTTTGATAATGAAGCTAAATGATTTTATGAAATTAAGATTCTATAATGATTAGTAGATGATTAAACAGATAATATGTTCAAAGTGAGGTATATTATTATAAGGGGAGAAGTGATGAATTTTCTAGTGTTATATCAAGGTGAAATGTTGTAAAAAGGGTTTGGGTGATAATGAAATAAGGCAGGTGAGTTAAGCAGAATTAAAGTTAATGGGAATTAGAGAGAATAAGAATTTTGAAATACAGGTAACACACAAAAATAGTGTTAGATATTTAGGGACACAGTAGTAGTGAGTATATGTAGAGAGATGAGTAAAGTGAATGGTAAATATATTTGTTGATGATGATATTTTGTAGTAAGGATGAGGTGGTAAGGAGTGATCAGCGTGCGGCGTGGCAAGAGACCAGCGTGCGGCGTTGTGGCAAGTGATAGAGTAGTTTAAGGGAGTGTTTGCCGATATTTTGGAGGGGCAAAGGGTTAGATATGTATATACCCAAGTTGGGAACACACATCCTAGTACAAAGATGAGCGGTGCCAGAAGTAAGTGGAATTAGTGAAGGTGTTGATAATTGAGAGATTGGTGTCATAATTGGTTAATAGTGGGTGTTAGTAAGAAAGGGAGTAATATTAAAATGTCTATTCGATTGAAAGCATAGAGAATACAGGTGTCACCCAGACTAATCAATGATTAAAATGTGAAGAATTAAGTAGAATATTCATAGTAGAAAGGTAATCAGAGATGAAATATAATGTAACATGAATGGTAATAATAAATTTGAATTTTTTTGAAGAATTAAATGATAAATAATTGATGGTTAATTAATAAAAGTTCAATTAATTAAAATGTAAAGTGTTTATAATTGTTATACGCAAATTTAAAGATGTAGGGTGTGTAGATTTTGACCAAAGTTAAATGAGATTTGGTTATTTTAATGTAATAATTGCAATGTTAATTATGAATGTATTATATTTATTATGTGTTAGTTAAAGCTGTTAGTGATATTAGAGTCAGAGGTAAAGATTATATGTGTATAAATGCCAAATGGCAGATCAAGTTAGTATAAATAATTAAATCACCCAAATTAAGGGAGAATGCGATTACTAAATAAAGAAAGTTATAGTAAAAATGTAAAATTTTGATTGAAACAAGTGACAATTTTAGTACAATTTGAAAATGTAAAGCTATAAAGTGTTTATTTTGAGTAATTTAAAGATCAATTTGATTGTTAATTATAATAACATTTTGTTATTTCTAAAGGTTTTATTTTATTTTGTTTTGTGTTTAAAGATAGAATTTTAAAGATGTGCAATGTATTTTCAGATGTAATTGAGGTATAACTTATGTAGGTCAAGGTCCTTGACTTGACCCAGTTTTGATCAGCTGATAGGTGATGTTCTATATTAAACCTGTTTTGGCCAGGAAGTAAAGCCAATTTTGCTTTTAATTAATTTGAATAATTTTAAATAATTTCAATATTGAAAAAAGGAATATATTTCAATAAATTAAAAAATTTTTTTTTGAATTGGAAAAAAAAATATTAGTTTGATTCTGCCTGCCCTCTAATGGATGTTTTTGAACTTTGATTATGTTATTGTTTGTGTATATTAATCGTGTTTTTTATTGAATTGTATTGTTTAGACTATAGGTGTAATCACATGTTAGGATAAGGATGTTCATGTTTTTAATAAATGTTCAACATGTTTATTGTCTAATGATAAAAAATAATGAAGAGAATTATTCAGTTTAGATAAAACAATTTTTTGTTTGGAATTACAAGAAAATAGCTGGTGATTTTTAACTTAAATAAATTTTTGAGGAATGTTTCAATTTTGATAGTATGTAGTTATAAGTGTGTGTGCAAGCCCAGTAACTGCTAAAGGCAGCCCAGTGTGCATATAAGGGGGAACATATCGGTTGAGGATCTGGCATGATATAAGACCAGGGATTTGGAATTTTGGGGTGGCATGTTAGAAGGTGAGGTGCGCTGTAGTGCGTATCTGTTCGATTTTTCGGTGTTGGGATCTCGCACAGAGAAGTCCAGTGATCTCGTTCAGATGCGGCCATAGTCGCCGAGCCAGGGGGGTGGTTTACCCATGAAGTATGAGAGCTAAAGGGGGCTGTTGGCACCATATCCTCACCGGTCCTCTTAGTGGTTTTAGCAATGAGATTTCTTCTGTTTCGGCAGAAGATCTCTCATTGGGAGGGGTATTGTAACGTGACAAATACAGGGGGTTTTCATTTTATTAAATTTTTGGGGTTTGTTAAAAATATCCATAAATATAATTTCCATTTGTGACCAGGCCACATGTTGAATTGAAACAGTGTTCGAACAAAGGAACAATACGCCTCAACAATTGTGTAATCGGTATGAAGGAATGTACTAAGCGTGATTTCCTAGAACTTTGCGAGTGTGTGGCAGTACGTCTGAACGCACCATACAAGCCGGGGCGCAGACCGACGCCGACTTGGAAAACTAAAAATGGCTAGGGACCAAAAAACTGTACGAGCACATGTTCCTTGCTGACGGATGTGAGTCTAAGTCCAACCCTTTTGTGATGTCAACCAGTGCGGAACAAATATCTTCTACAACCAACACACAATCAACTGCATGGGTTAAATGGAACACAACAAGCGACGAAGAACTACAAGGCATTGTTTTCCACCTAAAAAGACGTAATCTAGTTGGCGGTGAATGTATAGCCGCTCTTCCCAGTTCGCTTACAGACGCAGATAGTGTTGTGTGGGCCCGGTCGGCCGAACTTTATAAAATGTGAACAATTAAGTATAATATCGATTTCATACCGACCGGTACCCGAGGAATTACTGGACGTACCACATTTTATAACTAGTGACGTGGAGTTGACAACAGACAAGTGAATTAACAGGCATCGAAGCGGGGGACAAAAACAGGTGTCCGGCCGGAATCTCGGTAGTGAACAGTTTAAAACAATAAAGGAATTTGTAAGATTAAAACAAGGGGTAAAGTATTAAATTGTGTGAGTGTGCGTGTGAGCAGAATGGGCTGTCTAGTATAATGTAAGAAGAATATTTAAATATGATACATAAATATATGTTTCAAAATTTGTTTTTGTGTTCTTTTTCTAATAATTAAAAAGGTTTTATATTAATTAAAACTATTTAGTTTACTGTAAAACAATGTGTTAGTTTAGTTATTTCGTCATTACCACTTTCTCATTTCTGTGCTGCAAGATTCGTCTAAACGTTCCCGGATCTCTTCTGAATTATTATTGGGGGGTAGTCAGATTGCGAAATTGTCCCATATTTTATTAAGGTAAAGTGTGAAGGTTTCGATATTATAACCAAAAAATATTGTGGCGACTCTGGGCTTCTGATCGAAATTTAATACAAGGTAAGTAGGTGAGAAAGATCGCAGGTAAGTTTCTGGCAGTATTGTATTATTTATGTATTTCGATAAAGTTTGTTTATTTACAATGTATTGATAGTATATTAAATTGTTTGTATTGTTCGATTAATATAAATCGCTTTTACTTGTTTGCTGCAACGTCCTCCTCTCTTCTCGTCGGTCCCGTCTCGTCGCCCTCTTCTACAGCTTCACTCCTTCCTGGTGTCCTTTTCGTCTCGTCGTCCTTGTACAGCAAGCAGCTCCAGCGGCGATATTTCAGAGTCTTGTAGTCTTGTAGTTATGTTTAACTGCTTCCACGATATCTTGTAGTGTCTTTAAGTTCCTTATGCGGATATCTTAACTTACACGACACAGCACTGAATTTTATTTTAAATTTTACTTAATTATTTATCCTCTTGGTTCTTACCGCAAAACTTCGTTAAGAATTACAAGGTTTATAGTTTACTTTATATAAAATATTCCTACATTTGTAAGAGAACAACTCTCTTACTCGGGCACAACTTCCCCTTGCAATGTCGACAGACAGACTGTGTTCAACCTAGCTCTGCAACGTATGAATCTCACTGAATTTGGTGTAATTTGATAGGCCAAGCCCAAGTCACATGATTGATGGAACAACCAGATACACAAAATTCATGAAAAACTTTGTATAATTTTGCATAGTCCTGCATGGAAATTATCTACAATTATTATTACCCTATCATTGATAAGAGTTACACTTGAGGTTTGCTTTACTTAAAAAATCATATTTCTAAAATAATTACAAACCTCAGAGTATACACAAATCAAAGCTATTTATTTAAATAATTCCTTGTCAAATTTTCTTGTAAATCGGTTAACTACCACTGCCGCTATATCGATCGCAGATTATCACACCCGCACCATTTCATACAAAAAATACATGACAATATAGTACAATTTTTTATGAAGAGTTTGGTGTTAACATATATGCTTATCATTTTTTAAATACAAAACTTATGACTAAAAAACAAAATATTACACAAAACAATTTTAAACAAGAAAATGCTTGTCATTCATGTACTCTGATATAAACAGCATATCTTATCATCCTGTGTTCTGTTGCAATATATATATATATATATATATATATATATTGTTATAAAAATAGATCTGTGTGTGTATTAAGTCACACGTTGAATGCGTCAATTTGTAATAAAGCTGTCACTAATGATGATGATCGCGGATGCACTAATAAACCGTCCCGAATCTTGTTGTTGTCTGTTAGTCCTTACCTGTCCTTACTCACTGGTTTTTTCTTCCCGATAGGCGCCAAATTGTTTTCCAGAAAAACAATTAAAAGTTTCAATATCAGTTTGTTTACGGTACTGTGATGAATAATTCGAATTACTCGCAGACTGGCGGGAACTCGAATTTCGCTTGTCTGGGGGGACGTGTTGCCAACATAAAATTTGGTCAGATAATTCTATTCACTACTACAGAACACAACATACATAATACATTTGAAATAATTACAGGACAGATAGTAAAGATTCATGCTTATTTATTTGGCTTAATAGATCATTAATTTTCAATAATTATTGTACAACTGAGATTATTATAATAACTTTTAGCCTTGGCAATAAATTAATTTTCTTTTTTTACTCAGCAGAGAGCAGGGTGGCAGCACAAAGTTAGTTTGACGACGTTATGGTCGCCGTGTCTTCTTATTTATACAAATTAAATTGCCAATGAATTCTTTTGAGTATGAAAAAAAAGTTTAGAACAAGATGTTTAAATAAAGTACACCACCTTACAATTGTGGTACTTAAATATGAAAGAGGTTTACATTAAATTCAACTCTGTGGTGTTAAAAGTGTGTGTCAGTGTTATCGTTTTATACATAGGTTACCTTATAGTTACTTCAGGTGTTCATAAATATTTTTCATTAATCTTTGAAAGAAATAGGTGTTCCAAGTTCATAGTGAGAGTTCTCTATTGTGAGAAAAGTGGATCAGTTTTAGTTTTTTAATTAAGTATAATTTAATTTATACTTAACACAATCACGGTGTTAGTGTTATCAATCATCAATGGTTTCTTCGCTGTTGTTAATGCATTCATCTAATCTCAAAGATAGGGTTGTCGTCTTCGTTGGTGGCTGTTTCTTTTATTACAATTTTTAGTTATTTATTAATTTTGTAACTTCGTTTATTCTTCCTCCTGGTGTTGCTGGAACTATTGTTTACTTCGGGTATTCAATTTGGTTTCATTTCTTTTTGATCTTCTTACTTATTTGCTTTTTAAAAGGTCCACATCAGTATAGTGTCTATACCTCTGAATTGTTAATAATGGAATCTCGTTACATAATGGTCGAAATTATAATAACGTTCTGTTTCTATGGTAACCGGCTTGACTCTGATTGGTTAAGTACATTTGAAACTATTGTTATAAATCCTGGTTTTCTGTTCAAAATAAATAAATATTTTATAAATGTTATTTTTCCTTGGGGATATTTCCAATGCTTGAAATATTAATATAGATGTCCCTATTTTCTTTCAATGATCAATTTGACATCTCATAAGGCTGGTCTAGGCCCTGTACTAATATTTGTGTACAAAATTGATAATTCTATTTTAATACATATTTTACTTATTTATACCATAAATCACAATTCTGACATGTTATTCTGGTTATTTAATTGTATTTACATAATTTATTTGGTTATATCATTCAAGTATAGTATTCAATTGTTTATTATTGGTTTTCTGAACTTATACAGCTATGTCATTGATAGGCTTAAACTGTAACATCTTAGAATTTCTTAATTTGCTCTATTTAAACATTATTTACTAATCACATATGGTTTGCTTATTTGCATTCGTGCTTATTGGCTTTTGAATTACTTTGAACTGTTTTACAATTTATTCATGTTATTATACTTTTACCAAATTCTTTCCTATCTGATATTTTACTTTCTATTTATATTATATTTATTAATTTGTTGTTTGTTACTTTTTATGTCATTATTAGTTTTACTCCTACTCCCATTTCTCACATATTTATTTAACTTAAATCTATTAACAAAACATAACATATAAATAACTTGATGGTCTGTATATTGTTCAGCTCTACTCTTTCTTATTACATACAATTATTATATTGTATGTCATTACTCAAAATGTTCATACTCTTCATAACATAGAAATAACTCCTTCTTATTAAAAAAACAATTATTATCTTGTATGTCATTAATTAAAATGTTCATACTATTCATAACATAGAAATAACTCCTTATTAAAAATACAATTATTATCTTGTATGTCATTAATTAAAATGTTCATATTATTCATCTCCTTATACCTTCCTTACTTATAGATAAACACAAACATATTTTTGTAAACTTCTGCCTTCTGGGTTTACACTCCTTTAAACATCAAACAAACAAGTTACTTTTCACTTACTTAATAACATAACAATTTTGTGAGTATTGTATTGATACCCTGTATTCTATATAGATAAACCTTCTAGTCATTCTTTTGGTAATGGAATATGTTTTTTAATTTTCTTACCCTCACACCTACGCTGTTTCTTACAGTTTAACACAATTCGCTTATTTTCTTATTCACCATTTGGTTATGGTTTTGGGTTTGTTACACTGGGTCACTATTCTTTTCCTTAAAATTATAAGTTGTTTATTTTAATATTACCACCACTTCACTGTTTATTGTTACCACTTCCTACCTATCTCTCACTCTTGGATCGGGTTTTAAAACACAGTTTTATAGTCATTTTCCTATATCTTATGTTCTACTTTTTCTCTCACTATAGGGTTATTAATAATACATATATTCTATTAACAAATGTTTTCCCTTAATTACTATTGGTAGTGTACTTTTTGTTTCCATACTCTATATAATACTTGTTACTATTTTTTGCTTTATTATTTGTGTTCTGGTATTGTTTGTTTACCTTTGATTATTTTATTTGTCTTTATATATCCTATCACTGGGGTTGGGGCTTGTTCTACCTACTCACTTACCATTGGGTTATTTTGGTTAAATCGCATTGTACTATTGTTTTTCAAGTTTTGTTTCGTTGCTTGCAGTATTTCTCTTATCAGAGGTTACTTTTATTATTACCTTTATCTGTTTGAGCGCATAATTATGTTAACTACCCATTCCTTTATCTCTGACTCATCCCTTTTAATTCATAGTGTTAATCATTTAGTATTTTATTCTTATCATGTTGCTTCATAAATGTATGTTGAAGATATGTACCCTTACAATATATATATATCGTCGGCATAATTCGCAAAACACGTAACTCACATTTTTCACTTTTTACAGGAGAAGCAAAAAACTAATTTATTTTGATATAAAAAAAGCTATTATCAATCTTTTTTAAAACTTATCAAGAATGTATGTTTTGTAGAGAAATGATAATACTTGTTAATGATTGTTCACATATTTTTATTTTTAAATTGGAGATACGAGGTTTGAATTATCCAAATTATGGAGTTACGTGTTTGTGTACAAAAGATACGTGGTTTGCACAAATTCTTATGTTGGAGTTAAGTGGTCTAGAAATAGTGAAATGTTGCTTAATAATAATGTATTACCGTAACTATATTAGCAAGAAAAAGGCTTCACAATGACAGGCAGGAAAGTAAGAATCTAAAATATTTATTAGCTTGAACAAGTCAGGTATGATAAAATCAGTCTTTTACATAAGACTTTAAATAAGGAAAATAGTAGGCAATATTAAAAAATTAATCAGTTAAAACAACAAATTGTCGTAAAATGAGTGATAGTCCACTGGGATTGTGATTTTTAATTCCTGGAGGTGTCTATGTATATGTCTATGCTTCTGTGATTTTAACCTGCCAGTATACAAACTTGGGAAGTTTATTTCACGAATTCTTGGATTTTTTCACTCCAATTACTTGATGGTGGCTTACTCTTTGCTCTTAATGTTCTGCTTTTGGCTGTTGCTTCACAAGCAGGAAGAGGTTTGTATTGATCATTAAAATTCAACTTATAATGAAATTTGCCATCACTTGTAAACTGCAGGCAGCGGACGTCTGTAACTTTAGCATTGCCTGACCTAAGACCAGGACGAATATATTTATACATTATTGGTGCACTATAGTTTTAAAAAAAAGTGTGATTCAAATAAGACACTTCATAAGGTCGAGGATTTCTTCTTGAATTCTTGCATATGTCCACATAATCAGCAGGCACATGAACATCTCTTTGTCGAAGGTGTCTTTCTATAGTGGCATGCATCGAATCACACTCCATTTCAGTGTGACCCTTTTCCAGATATTTGCACTCAATTGCGATGCCGTGCCTCATTGCTAGATGTAACAGAGCATTTCTTATGACTGCACACCTATTTTGGTAGTTACATCCATCACTGAAAATGACAATTTTTTGAGAATTGTTTGCAAGAGGTAATTTAGACTCAATAAAATGGGTCAAAATGCTAGCAAATTCATTTGTGGTCAACTCTCCTTCCGTTTCATTCCATAAATAACAAAAACCTTCATGATTCTTAAGGTCGTAGTAATAAAGTGCCTGTATATTTCGCCTGTAATAAAGTGCAGAACAATTTTATTTTGGACTTATAAATAGGCTCTGCAAATCAACAGTATATACATGTTCTTCATTTTTTTATCTTTCTCTTTTTCTAGTCTTGCAGCATCCTTCATTTTGATATGTATACTGTGTTCTTCGTCATCAATGTGATTTAGCTTATGAGCTCTACATAGATCGCATTGATCTTTCTTTGGTCTATAGAGGGCTAAATTCATGTCCTCAAATGTTTTGTGGAAGGAGCAGCTAGACAGTGGCTTACATTTTTTTTCTTTGCACCAGTTGTCACAACAAAACTGAAACAACTTTGCTTTGGATGTCCAGATAGACTCTAAATAAAGCTTTTTTGTCGATGCCCGACAGTAATGGGATTCTACAGTGGGCAGTGATGATAAAAATTCTTTCAATAATTTCAACCTGGCTGCTAATTCCTCCTGTCTTGTTTCTTTCTTTGATCTCTCCTTGTTCACAGTACTTACATCAGTAACATTTACATTATTTTCTACTGCAAGTTCTTCTAAAATTTCATCATGTTCTTCTAATTGATCTTCTTCAAACCATTTATGTAACATCCATTCTCCCAGTCGCAAAGTTGCCAGAAGCATCTTTTGGCACACTCTGACTTTTGTTTTGTTTACATTCAAATGAAATTTATAAGAATATTTCCTGCGAGAAGTGGTTTCATTAATTCTATCTCGAGACCCCTGAGTAATATTTATGTCTGTCAGATTTCTTACGTAATACTTTTTCTCCATCCAGTCATTTCCCAGAAATCATTGAATATTTTTGTTCTTTCTGCATCTGTAAGATATTTACAATGGTATGTTTGGCCCTTACACTTGCAGGTTATTGGCTTCAATTCTCTTTTAGGCCTGGTGACATATTCCTTGAATTTTCCATCTACGTATTTTCTTCCTATATAGTCTTTACCCTGTTCACGTAAAATCTTAGCTTTCTTATTCTCCCACTCTTCTTCTACCACTTGGTGTCTTTTTCTTCTTTTGGGTTTCAGAACTACTTCACTATTGTTTTCATTATGGTCTATTTCTTCTGAAACTTCTTCACCAGTATTGTTTTCTCTTTCAGCCCTCTGTCCATTAATATCATTATTTACATCAGTTACATTATTTGTGTTATTATCTACATGGTTTATATTATTTATATCAATAACTGTGGCACTTTCATAGTTTTCAAACGTATCAACCTTTAGGGAACACTCTTCCATTTTGTTTCCATGTCCATCATATAGTTCAATGGTACCATTATTATTTACTTCTGTCAGTAGGCCGTTATCATACAACACTTTTGCTGATGGTAGTTGCACATTTTTGTTGTATACTTTGGTTACAACAACTTGTGTGTTTTTTATGTATTCACTTGACTCCGGTTGATAATCCTCCATTACTTGGCCACATGTCATTTCAATTTCATCCATTTCATTTAGAATTTAGTCAGTTCATTCAAACTGTAATTGCTAGGGCTAAATATGATAGGGCTACCCACATTTTCAATTTTTTGTTCCACTGCATCACAAATTTCAGTCCCTGAAAAACTTATTATATTATCAGCGAGGCATTTGTTTAAGTTATCAGCGTAACTTGGATTAACAAAATCAATTGCTTCAGTATCATGAAGAATCATGTATACTAGATCGTTGTTTTCAGCAGTAGCTAACACGTTATCACAACTTTTTTCTAAATTCATATTATTGTCAAAATTTTTTGTATTTCTACTATCTCCATTCTCGATAGGACCATCATCGACACTATCTTCATTCTCTGTAGGAGCTTCACCAACACTCTGCTCTGGTAGCAGAATTATTTTTGCCTCATACATATCTTGTCCTAGTCGTACCAATTTTTTGCTTCTTGAAGACATTGTGGTACTGAAAAGGAAAAAAGCCAATTAGTGGTCAATAAAGTAAAAACAATACTGACCACTTAACTGCTAAAACTTTGTTCATATCACAAGTTGACTTTTTTGAAAACCTCGTATCTCCAACTACATTACGAACGCAAAACTCGTAACTCCAGAACACCTAACTTAGCAAACATATTAACTCAAATAGAGAAGTGATAAATTACTAGAATGTTGTTTTTAACAATAATACATTTTAGTCCTATACTTTATTATTTAACTCTAAACGGTGTAGAATTTACAACACAATCGTCATAAAGTCAAGCGATTCGTAAATAAACTTTGACAGACACAAAACACGTAACTCCATAATCACTATAACCTAACCTAAATTTTTGATTTGTTTGCAAAACACTGAACTCCCATACTCTTTTGAAAAACTATTTGACTTAATATTAGTGCATAATCAACTACCCATTATGCAAAATAACAATAATAAAATTACTCACCTCCACAGAAATAAACAGCATTTAGTTTTTGAGCTTAAAACTGAGTAATAACAATGATAACAACACACAAGCAGTGATAACCACCTGTTGCATGGAAGCAGGCTGTGAACTGTGGGAGTTCAGTAGTTTGCAAAAACAAAATTCCCTCCAATTAGATTAGTGGTTTATAAATTTCCTTTTTAGGGAATTTCAAAATTTTTGCGAGTTACGAGGTTTGACAGAGCTGTGCGGGGATCTCAAACCAACTAATAACACACAAAAACCCAAAATCAATTTTTTTGGAGTTACGTGTTTTGCGAATTAGGCTGACGATATATATATATATATATTGTAACGTGTAATATCGTTTTACCCTTACAAATCTAATAATCGTTCTTTTATATTTCATTTAGACTCACTATTGGGATAGCCAATTTGTTACATCTAGACTCGAATCTATGGTTATTTATCTGAATTTGCGTCTTGTTTAACTCTGTTATTATTTGTATATATTTTTGTTAATATTAAATTAAGGATGAGTATCTGTTCAGGGGGATGTTTGTTGAGCGCCAATTTGCAATCACCGTTGCAAATAAAATTTTATTGGTGAAGTATCAATAATAAATTTTTGATCAAATTTATGTAAATAGTATATGGTCTCTTTATTCTGTAATGAACTCTCTTTTATTCTTTTCTTTCAGCAATGGATATGATAACTTGTGCTCATCACCACATTTTTAAAAGAAATCTGCTAAGATTTTCAATTGATGAGTGTTGCCAACTTAATCTAATTACTGAGGTCAACTCACAGTATCAGATATTTTGTTCAGAATATCATACCCTTTTTGTTTTCATGAAATAAGAAACAAATAAACCTTTTTCTGTATTTTGTAAACTCAAATCCTTTATTTATTCTTCAATTTGTTCTAAATGTAAAACATAATTTTTAACAAAGTTTGGCCAGCTGTATTTTTATAAGCTCAGAGTGGCAGAGTAGCTCTTAGATGTCAGGCTTTTTAAAACATTTTATAATTTGTTTTTAATAAACAAAATACAATTATAAGGTTTAGTAGGTCCTTTCGACTACGATATAACAACAGTATTGACAGGGAAAGTACCAAAATACATATGATGAGAAAAAGTCACAATGTATCTTAAAAGGATTATATTAAGTGTAAAACAGTTCAGTGTATAGGTTAAGTTATAAAAATATTTTTTAGACTTAATTAGTTTTAAATTATGTTAGCACTATACATCAATGGTGGCTTATGCTTATGTCCATATTATTAATCATTATTGTTCTCAGTGAAAGTTAATTATGGTTTTTATAAAAAAAGTATTCTAAGTTTTTTGAAACCTTTAGATCAGGTTTAACAGGGAATATTTCAGATTAATTTTACATCAAAAAATACTTCTCTCCCTGTGTCAATTGGTCCAATTTCTTCAGAGATGTCCTGGTTTAATTCTGTAGTCTTGTAGCAATTCTTTCTTCTATTTTAATCTTGACATATAATTATTCAATTGTTTATCTGGAGATGCACTAATATCACATATATTATAATTTATTTTTCACTATAAGTATTTAAATCAACCTTTTTGCATTCAGTTTTTTTAGAATCAATCAATTTTCTTCCTCAACATATTAGTTGCTAAGGCCTCTCTTAGCTATCTCCTTGGTTTCCAAGTAACATTTTTATATCACCCTGGTGACATCATAAGAATAATATAAACAAACCTTTTACTATTTTATATGTCATTTTCTTTTAAAAGGATATACCTTTTTTTATAAGAGCTCTTATCTTCTTTTTATTTGTTTCTTTGTTCTTCTGATAAAAAACTGATTATTTTGACATCACTCTTGACTATTTTCTGATCTATATTTCCTGAGTTAATGATTTACATTTTTTTTTTTTTTAATTTCTGTTCCAAACTTATTTATTTCTTTTTGTACCTTTCACTTTCTTAAATTTATTTTATACATTTGGTAATCTTTTAACATAAACTGACATTGTTTCCTTATTATTTTAATAGAAATCTTATTCATATAATTTGACCGACTATGATTTTGGTACTTTCTTGTTAAGACTAACATTAGTGTTATTAACACTAGTATACATAATATCAATATAGTGACAAAAACTGATTACTAATAACTATTAGTAATATGATATAATTCCCCTTAACTGACTGTGTTTATAACTTTACAGTCTGCACACAAAAAACAAATTTCATAAGTAAGTTCTTACTTTAATTATAATAAACATAACATACAATAAACAATTAAAATTAAACATATTCAATTAAGTCTTTCTTAAAATATTATGTCTCCTGGTACTTTTTAATAAAATAATCATGGTATATTTATGTTACTAGGGCATGGTAAAAATGTCACGTAACATAAAATATATATATATATAAATAAAAACGTTATTTTGAACACCTAAATGCATACAAAAAACCAGAAATATATAAATCCAATTTAGCCACACATGCAATAAACACAGGACATGAATTCCCAGACATAACCAATGTAACACTAATAAAACATATACCACACAAAGGCACCATAATGAACATTTGGGAAAATTTACAGATATACAAACATAAAACAGAAAACAAACTAATACCTGAACAAATACAAATCAATACAAAACGACACAATATTCAAAGCACTCAACATAGAAAATACACAAAAAACTAACACATACACCACAATCACACACAATAAAACCAATTTGAAATACCAGAAGCCAACAGGAAGCCACAATAATAGTAGTCAACCAGCAAAGCATATGTATTTCACCAGACAGAAAAACCGGAAGGCTGAGGATGGGTGTAAGATAGTGCCCGAAACATGTTCCAATAAAGGATAAAAATAACATCTTGAGGTAAATTTAATTATAAATATTAAATGTAATATATATATATATATTGTTACAACACAAATAAGCCACCCCAGTACCAGGGATAAAAAAGATGATAATAAATATAAATATACTTCATATTAAATAAAATGATTAAATATAAAATAAAATATAAAGACGGTGACACGACAAACGATGACATGACCTAACCCAAGTGATTGACCAAACAAACAGGAAACCAACAAAGAAGGGAAAAAACCGAAACCAAAGAAGAATAAAGACAATTGAAGGAAGTGAACGAATTCATACAACCAAATAATATAAAACCAAATGAGAAGGGGAGAACCGAATTAAAATGAAGCCAATTGAAAATGAAGAAGAAGAAGAAGAAGAAGAAGAAGAAGAAGAAGAAGAAGAAGAAGAAGAAGAAGAAGAAGAAGAAAAATGAAGAGGAAACGAAGTGAAGCCAAGGGATAAGAAACACCACAAATATAAAAGGGAGAAATGGTACACTCAAGTATAATATTGGGAATAAAACCATTAATATCCAATACCAGAAATAAATATTGTTCTCAATGAAATAATTAATATAACTGTTTTAACCAAAACCGTAAAGTAATATTGTAAAAAGAAAAAGTACACTAACCCAAAAAATTAGAGTTAGATATAGTAAAAATCTATAGAAAAATAACATTAATAATACTGCGTATAATTTGTAATGAAAGAAATAGTGAGAAGGTGAGAAAGTGACAAAGAGAAATAATTATAGGGATTACCCACTAAGAAACACTTAATATAAACAGTTAAAACGTGCAATAGTGAAAGTGTGAACCCCAAAAATGGTTAGAAACCATAATAATGATAATAAAAACACTCAATAATCAATAAGAAACAATAATTGATTAATAGTGAATCCAATTATAAGTAAGAGTAAGGTTTTTAGAATATTAGATGTAAACACTTCATAATGTGAAATAAACACTGAAGAGTGATAAGAAAACACTGTGTGAGTAAAAGTGATACAAATTAGTAATTAGAAATATAAAGTTTTAATAATAATAGTAAATGGAAACAATTAGTGATATGAAACGAACACTGGAAAGTGATAATAACATTGTCCATAAAGATTAGTTGTAAACGATTGTATTTAAAAGGGGAGTATCCCATGTAAAGATAAACAGCTAGTATTAACATGGATTGAGAGTAGAGTTTAATTAGGAAATAAGCAAGTAATAATAAATAAATAAACACCCCAGATAGTAAGGGAAAACCAATTGTTCAAAAGGTGATGTTAGTTAACACCCAAAAAATGGTAATTAATGAATTAAGTTGTAAACAAACTTTACTTAATAATGGTAAAATAATTGTATAGTTATATTTACGAATAGGGTATGACTGAAGAATTTGTACAGAGCATACACCTAGATGTTATATTTTTAATTGAGGAAGAATAGGGAGTGGTAGCCATATTATTTAACAAAGGCAAAATAGAGGATTAAGAAGTTAAGACAATACAAATCTAATTACAATAGAAAAACAATAAATGTAGAAAATAACAGAACCACTAATCAAACAAAATACATTAGAATAAAATGAAACATCATTTATATAAATTCAGTAGATATAGTTAATGGATACTAGTGCATCTGAAATGCCTAACTATCAAAACCAATAATTACAAATTGTATAAAATCCACAAGGAAATTAACAAATCTAAGGCAAGTAACTAGCCAAAAATTATGTATAAATCATTTTAAAAGAAAAATGTTACTATAAGAGCTTAAATTAAAAGAAATATGTAATTATCAAATGTTAACATATTTAGACAAAAGTTAATATCTAATAGAACATGACCTTATGAGGTATTATTTTAATCTTTGAAAGGAAATAAATACAATAGTGATAATATTTAATACCCAGGAAGGAAGACAGAAAAATAAAATCAATCAGAAAATATATAGTAAATTTGAATAAAAATTTCAAATATGATAACAATGCTTTTAATCTAGGCCTTAACCAATCAAAGGGTTGTCGTTACCATAGAAACAGGCCGTTGGTTACTAATTTTCCGTTAATTTTGTTTACTCGAAAAATGACGCTTGGGGAGTAGGGACGCAAGATTTTGTATGACCAAAATTTTACTTTAAAAAGTTTAAAAAATATTCAAAAGTCAAAAACATGTACCAGTGAGAAGGAGAAGAGGATTAACGTTTAACTGATGTCCAGGAACTAAATAAATGAAAATTAAAAGCAGAGATTCCCAAGACAAATTAGAAAAAGACGCTAGCAGCCTAAGTCACTCCAAATTTGATGAAGTTTCCATTACCAAAGAACACGATCTATCACAACCTTCTGAACTGATAAGTATCATTTAAACACCCTAATCCCAGGAATAAAAGCACTTTAAATATTTCTCACATTTATACAAACTCTCACTATGAATTAAAAATAATTTTCTTTCAATGATTAAATAAAATAAACTTACTTAGAAAAACTTGGTAACTAAAAAATAACCTCGCACTAATTTGCAAACTTTTGTAACAACTATTACTACACTGCCGAGCAATTTGTAACCACACTGTATATTATCTAAGTACGGATAAGGTACGGTAGTGTACTTTTTTATATGTTTTCTTTATAATCTAAAGAACTCCAGATTTTGGGCGAGCTGACAAATAATGTACAAACAGTAGCCATAATGGCGTCAGAATTGCTCGTTTCAAAACTAATTTCGTCAGCTTGAGATTTGTGTTTCATGTTTTATGCCGGAGCAATTTTATTGAATACTAAATTATAATATTATTGTCACATTGATGAATTACCAAACTATAATCAAAGAAACAGTACAGAGTATAACCATTGTTTTATTTCATAGGAAATTGTATTATATATGTGTGTGTTAGCGAATTCACTGTACAGACAACTAGCGCTCTTGCTAGCTGTACAGAGGCAGGAACCATTCGAACGCTCCAGCCGTCACTGCTGAAAACACCAAACTAACATATTAATTCACAAATTTAATTGTTTTCAATAAACAATTTGGCGCCACCCGGGATTCACAAACCCCTATGAAATTACAGGTAAGGTCTCCACTAGGTTGTACTGATAATTGTGACAACGCTACGGACTTCGTTAGCAACAACCATTAAAGTAACAACAGGTGTGAGACGAACGCACCACACCAACACATAAAAATCTGGTGTACACATTTTACAGATACGCACCAGTCACACTCGTTACAATATATATATATAATAAAAATGGCTCCCATGTATACCACCAAAGTAGCTTAGGAGTAGGCAGGGTAGGCTGCCTAATATGAGCCGTATGGCATATAAGGAAGGCAGTGTGGCCAGCACTACGCTTCAGCCGCCCATTATTATCCCCAGGATGTTATCCCAGGTACTCATTTTCAACAGGCTGAGTCGACCTGGGGGCTGAAAAACGCATCTTGATTTTATGGTGCGGGACCGGGAATTGAACCCAGGACCTCTAGATTAGTAGCCAGGTGCCATACCCACTGGTCTACCAAGCATAAATATATATATATATTTATTTATTATAATTTTATGATTTCTGTAAATTTAGTGAAGGGTGTGTAAATTCCATTTCTCATAGTTTGTACCTTTTCACCTAATTTTCTTTAATATGTTAAAACAGCAGTAAAAAAAGAAGTAAGAAGAAGTCAAATTTAACCATTGTAGGTCCATATGGAGACTGGTTTCAATGACAAAACACAGACTAATTCAGGTAAAGTTAACAAGTTAATAAACTTAAGAATTGATAACCACCTGTTCACACACAGCACAACTTTATAGGAATATAAAGTTTACACAGATGTAGAATTATGAAATTTTATAAGAAATTATATGCAGTACCTATGTGTACATACAGCCTAGACAGGGCCGGAACTAGCCCTCCTTTCACCCGGGGCAAGGGTATATTTCGGCGCCCCTCCTCCCCCTCCATGCCGTACTCACTCCATTTAAAACTATTTAACAAAGAACAAAAGCATATACTTTCCTGTACTTAAGTCAATGCTATTAATTACAGCTTCGTAGCTTTACTCATCAACACACTACACTATAGTGCAAACAGATCAAGTGAAATTCAGTTGTGAAATTACAGCACTCCTCTATTGTATTTTGTGTAATAATTTTTAACGGAATCTAAAAAGTAAAAGGTTTTTTCTTCATTTGTTAATCTGAAGTTACAAAAGTGGGTAACACATTAAGAAATGAGACATTCAGTTAAACTTCAAATCATTCTTTAGTTTAACGATTTCACTACTTGCACCTTGCACGTAAATGATAAACTGAACTACTGAACAGTGGTTTCCTTGGCAACTTTGGCACAATCTTTTCTTTTCCCTCCAAAAATTTATCTGCATTAAACCGCAACGAGCTGGAAGTAGCCGAACACGCTCGAGCACTTACGAAGATCGGTTTAACTTGTATATGGCCGATTGAAACTGGGCGGGAATAATCCTCAATTAATAATGAATTCTTAACATCTATGTGAAATGATTACTGCTTTTTAAATTACATCAAATTAAATAAAAATAAAATTGAAGACGTTCAAAACTAAATCGCACACATAATGCTTTATTACTTGAAAAATTGTAACATATAGACAATATAGAAAATAATTTTACTATTTCTTTGCTTTTTTGGCGCCCCGTGTCTGGGCTAGCGCCTTCGGCGCCCCCCTCCAAGCCGGCGCCCAGGGCACATGCCCCGTCTGCCCCCCCCTAGTTCCGGCCCTGAGCCTAGATCTGGTTATATTGCTTCTGCACAGCCGTTATAAGGTTATTGGAATTTTGCGAAATGAGGGAATTGAGTATACTGGTAATTCTTCTATAAATAATAATATGTACGCACTTTTCTGACATGGAAAACTAATTTTTAGTTAAAAATGTTCACCTTTGCCCAAGCCTGCTTCTGCTCATTGAGCTTATTGGTTACAAACTAACCTAGGTACTATAACACACAGGATCTGGGTGGAAAAGAAGTCCCTACTTATTCTGTATTCCATCAATCAATCCCTTACTTCTTACATTTGTGTTTTCACCTCTATGTCTTATAGGTAGGTGCATGCAGGTGCTAACGTGCACGCGCGCACACACAGGAACCATATATAGCTATATTTCATTCAAAATTTACAATAGGAAATGTATGTTGATTGATTGCCTGTGAGGTTAGGCGATCAAAAATATGATTTTTCATGTCCAATCTTTCTTCATATATTATTCTCATTTCAGCATAAAGGTATCTAGTGAGCAGACATGGTCTAGATTACAACAATTCACTTTGTGCGCATATTTCTCACCCCCAAAAGGAAGCCCACAATTGATTTTTCAAAAAATTATCTAAAACAGCAGTAAAAGTGATTACAGACACAATGGACTTGGTCCAGTGTCGATATATTCAGCCATTCAAAAGTTAGTGGTAACGGAACCTGGAGTGGAAACCAGAAAGGAGTGCGATTCCAGAGTCCCTATGGAAGAAGCATTTGTCTATGAGTGTAGCTATCAGGAAGGCCAGTATCTTGTTAAACTGCTTCAAAGCCCTTGTTAATACCTTCAGACAACAAAAAACTATTTTCCTCCCCTCATCTCCATTTCTTCCAGCAGTTGGTCATTGTGGAAACTCTTCTAGACATACTGGATCGCATCGCCATAACCACCCCTACAATGCCTATCCATGGTACACACGCATCTTCCTCCACCAGCTTTCTGGCTGGCAGGCCTGGAAACCATGTCTCAAGTCACAGCCACAGATCACATTGCTGCCACTTTTTTTGGTCTGGTGGCTATGGCCCGTAAACGTCAATTCCCCCACTTCTGAAATCCTCCATCCCAGTAGTTTTCGCGCTTGCTCCCTTCGGCTGCACGTGGTTGCCGGACATCAGTGCTGCAGGATATTGACACTCATCTGCCTGACCACAGACACCATTCACTGACCACATTCTCCTGCAGTGCTGAAGCAGAGTGTTTCTGTTCTGTGAGCCCTTGAAAACACTGTTCTCACACAAAAAATTGAGTAGAGAAATGAAAAGCAGCTTTACAGACAGCGGCTAACTTTCAGTGGCTGCTGTATCGTCCTCAATCGGTGATAGTGTCTATGGCAGACCAGTCATTCATACGCCGCCATAACACTTTTCAGACCCCTCTCGTCACTTTGTATTCATTTTGATGGGAAAACTGGATCTTGACTCGACCATCTAAAGTGCGCTGTAGAGTGGGTCTGCTGACTGGAAAACACGCTAGTTGCTGACACCTATTTCAGCATCGTTTTCGAATGACAGCAGCCATTTCTGAGTTGAACTTTTGGCCTTGGACTCCCAATGGCGTTCTTCAGCACTTGTATTTGCCTATTGGAGCTGCTCTTGGGACCGGGTTCTGACGGTCACTCCTGGGGTCTCAAGCTCGATTCTTACCAGTCTTAAAGTCACCTTTTTTGGGGCCTTGGATCCACTCTTTGGGCTTCAGAGTCGGTTTTTTACAGAGTGGATTCTATTCCCAACATAGAAAACTTTTGATTGTGCACCGCACCTTGACATCAGTAAAAATCTCTAAGTATGAATTTATAGCACAGTAACTTGTACTGTAAAAATAGGGGCAGGTGAGTGTGGCCCCTATGGTGTGACAATATAATACAGGATAATTAGAAACATGAAGTTTGGAACACGGGTGCAAATTTTGGTCGCCCGATTTGCAGGCACAAAATTTTCCAGTTGCAGAATGTACACTTTTAAATTTAAATCCATTTTCTTGACGCTCCACCCATACTATAGGTCTGATCGGTTTTTATGAAACTCTTGGACAGTGGATTATACTTCGGACCCCCACGACATGGGAAGCTTATGACCACTTCATCTGGAAAAATGCACAAGGCCGTGAAATTCATGGAAAAGGATTGAACTATGACTGGCACATGTAAATGGGAATGCCCCCTCTGTATATGACCCAATGTAGTAGTATCAGTTATATGCCCAGTCATCTTATTGGCTGAAAAAAGTCTTCACAATTCTGTATATTCTCGCCCCCAGATTAAATTAACTATAAAGAACCTGTCAACAATGAAAAAAAAAAAACACATGAACACACATGTTCATGTCCTTTCACAATATATAATACTGAAATACAGCCTAAGCAAAGGCAATGCCTACTGTATTATTTGTTTTGTCTTTAATCACTAACTGCTTTCACAATTATGAAATTTTATGAAATGTCCGACTAATTACCGTGTTACACTACGACCAATGTGGGCCAACATGTTCCAGCTAGGCACCAAATCTAGTTCCCCCAGATAATCAACTGGGAGGCTGTCATGGAGACAAAAATTCAAAATTTAATTAATTTAACATAAATTAGCATCTCCACAAGCAAATTGAACTTGAACCGAGTGATTTTTTATTACTGATTATAACTAGACAGTTTTCTTATGTCATATACCTAGATGCTTTACTTCAGTTGTCAAGAATTCACAATTTGTGTAGTGAAAGGCTTACATTCCTATACTTTTTAGCTCATATAGGTATGCAATCATACTCATTTACTTGGCTCTGGCTACCAAAAAACTTGTAAAGTTTTCTAGCCATATTAATAGTTATGTCATGGATCTTGTGTAAACGTATGTACTATGATGTGATGAGGAAAAACAAAACTGATAACTAAAAACTCAAAAAACTTTTATTTGTCTTGAATAAAATTCAAAGATGACATTTTAAAACTATGGCATTACAATTTTAAAGTGCACTCACTGGTTAACAGTTATAAATTAGCTGTACCATCACAATCCAGTATAGCTGAGTCTACTTTTTTTAGCATCAAGCCAAAAAGGCTGTTACACAGCTAAAAAATGATATACCATCTCCACAAACATCAAACTTGAACAGAGTAATAATGAAGCAAGAAAAATTCAGCAAATTTGAATTTTTGTGTTCACAAACGTATGTTATAATTCTGATATTACTACATACACAATTATAGTTCACTGAAGTGAACTACTCTGCCTTGATTGGAACCTAAAATGCATGCCCCAGTGGCACAGGCCAAGAAAATGCAATATGCATGATACATAATATCATTAAAGAAGTTGTCTGCAAGTCCTGTGAGTCTTACACAAAACAGCAATAGAACATGTCAAGTAAACAACAAAGAAAATCTCTTAGACTTAACAATACTAATTTAATATATGTACATAGAACATCATCAACGGTTCTTCTGCTGTATAGCAGGTTTTCTTTATGAACTCCTCCACTGTTCTCTGTCTTCTGCCAGCCTTTTCGTGGTAATGTAGTTTTCTACCTTGATGTTGTCCATCAACTGTCGTCTCTTTCTTCCTCTTTTTCCGCTAACCGTGCCTTCTAGACTGTCTTTTATAATAGAATTTCGTCTTAAACAGTGTCCTATCCAGTTCTTCTTTCCCTTCCTTACTGTTTTTAATATTTCTCTCTTCTCTCCCACTCTTCTTAACACTTCCTCATTCTGTACTCTGTACATAGAACAAGAGCACTATTAATGATACAGATATTATTTGTTACTTTTTCGCCAAAGTAAAACATTTGAATTTGTATTATCCATTTAGTTGCATTCTGTATTGTTGCAAATATGAATAATACTTGCATACTTTATTATACACCCTACTTTTCATTTTATGTCTCACCAAGTGCACCTTCAGAATGAGTGTTGACAAGTGTGCTCTGTCACCACCAGCATTCTTCACAGATCAGTCCTAAGCCTAATTCTGTACCCTACATCACATTCTCATTCTTTGCCAATGATCGATGTTCTGTTACAGCTCCTTGTGCCTGAAACATGGTGAATGTAGTTAGTTGAATATTCTTCCAGACTGGTTGTAGAAATGGCATGTAGTGATGTAGTGAACAGAGACATGTCCAAAGTGATCCGACTTACATGAAAGTGCACTTCCAAATATCAGCCCACCTCAATGAAGTAGAGACCAACCCAATGAATCAGTGAATTACTCGGGAATCCAATATCTGGACTTCAACAACCACAACTTGTTTTGATGGTGCATCCTCTTCATTCACGCACTTAATATTAGTGATAAACTGAACTTTCACTTGTGAACACTTACATTTCTTAATGTCCTCGTATGTTTCGGTTTTTGGTTCCCAACTATACTTTGAATCCCAGCGCCAACCCCCTCCCACCAACAACCCCCCCACACATTCCACCAACCTGTGAAAAAATCCGTTACAACTGTTCACAACATTCTGTATTTAAACGTCGCTGAGGAAGGTGTACACCACACCAAAACGTACGAGGACATTAAGAAACGTGAGTGTTCACAAGTGAAAGTTCAGTTTATCACTAAAACCACAACTTGTCTTCAGAAACACTCTAGGCATCAGCACTGAGTTTTTTCCTATATGCACTTGGCTATTCACATCAAAATATCTGGTAGAATTATTTTAAAACTACACCCTTTTATCTTTTTAATCTTGCCATTACACTATGTGTACATAATTCTGACTTTAGCTTTGATCAGTATGAACTGTCTAACACTAAAAGAAGCAAACTAAGTTACTCAGTTCAATTTCAAAAGCAACTTTTATACATACTATGTTCAACTTTTGGTCTTCTATACCTCGTATTTAATTGTTCTTTATACCATTCTGCTATCAAGCATCAGAATCTCTTAGTTACTTCCTCTTCGGAACTCCCTTCTACATTGTGCAAACACATTTCAGTAATTAGTCACCACACAGAAATCCTCTTCTTACTTCAAATGTGGCAAACTCTTTAACATTTTTCCATTGCATTAATCTACATGTTTCACAAGGTTAGGATAACCACTCATGTGGTAAGTTAATTTTGTTATACCTGTTTTACATATTTCCGTAATAAGTCAAAAAATACAACTATCAGGATAGAAAGGGTGAATAAATATGTATTTCAGTATTAAAAAATAATTGATTATTTTACACTTATTTGTAAATAATTAACGATAAGTAAAATAAAAAATAATAATATAAAAACAAAAATTTAAGATTTTCTAAAATTTGAATTTCTCGAATGAAAATTCGAAATGTTGACAACTTACCACTAGGTATTAATATCAGTTTTTAGCAAATTACAGACTACTATGTAAAAATGTAGAGTCTAGTATATTCCTTGAAATTAAAAACTGATTATTGAAAGTATGAAAAAAATGTTTATTATAAAAAAAAATGAAAATTATTTAAATGAAAGGAAACTAAAATGTAAAAACAAACAATTAACATACATACAAATTTAAAATAATTATGAATGTTAGCATTCAAAAATCTGAAATCAAAGTAAATTTATACTTTTTAAATTTCACAGTTTCTTGCATTTATTAACAATCCAATTTTCTGTATGTTTCTACCTTTTCCTTGACCTATTGTTACTTCCAAAAAAAAAACATTCACACTCACTGTTACAATGACACTATTATAATAAGACACTATTTGAGTAACAAAGAAATAATGTATGCAGTGTAAGAAAGAAAGAACCAATCTCATCGAAATACCGACTCATACTGACCAAACTTTTCATAGACATGTCAGGACAATATAACTATGACTAAACATGGTGGAGAAAGGGCGAACCTAAGAAAGAGATCATGGTGACGTGTGGCACCATTCACCCTTACTCCTCCAATATTACAGCACTAAGCTCTTAGCTGGTTTTATGCAGTCCATATATTTCAATGCTATTTACAAAATACTAAGGGCAAATATAGACGTGTCAGTGGTATTACTGTGTTCTTAACATGTCAGAAAATAGCTTGCTGTAAAATAAATTGATTTTTTTTATTTGCCCTTTCTCCTCCGAGCTCTTGATATGTACAGAAAGATCATACTTAATGGTAAGAAATTACTAACTCTGCAAAGTGACAAAAAGATCAATATTTATATATACTTAAAATGAATGGAGGTTTTTCAAACCTCTAGTCCACCAGTGAAGCTTGTGGCGAATGTATTAGTGGCGTATACAACCACTGGTTCGTATACAACCATTCCATACACTCTTTGTAGTGTTGCAACCCGTATAACTAATTATCATAATCAAGTTAAACATACATTGGGATACAGGACATTTTTTGTTCTGACAAAGTCACACTGCGTACATCTAATGGAAATTAGCTACTAAGCATACACACAAATTCTGTATCTTTTAGTAAATAAAGTGTCTCCTTTTTATACTGGAATTCACTTTAAATGAACATTATATTTTCAGGTTACAATATCTGAATGCGAAGTTGCAGTATAAGATAGATATTACATTTAGAGTTCAAGGTTGAAGGCACACTAAATCTCACTATTGAATCTCATTATTATGAAACTGTTTGGGTTTAGAAACACATGGGAAATGTTAATAAAATGGAAAATGTAACACATGGAATAATGCACAACTTTATCAAAATGTAAATTACAAATGCAAATTAGTATTGCCGAGAAAGTTTATAAATAAATTGTTTAAAACTAATGTGAAAAATACACTGTTGTAATTATAAATATAACGAAGTCAATATCTCTTAGATTTTTGTACTGGTTAAGTGTCATGAAGTTTGTAAAAGTTGCATTAATAACTTTGGGCAAAAAGCAGTAAGCCTAATGCATATACTTAGTACCACTAACAACAAGGGTGGTTCTTGTTAATTGACTCTGAAGTACACACACTCCAACAGGTGAGTAAGGAGGCGGGTAGTGATTTCTGTGTTTTCTACAATGATGTGTAAAATAACTAAATTCTGTGAAAATTCTTGTAAAAGACTAGACTCGTTTTTCTACAACAAAAATTGTGAATGAGAAGCAGGATAGGCTGCAGTTTGAAACCAGTGGCGTAAATAACGCCAATGCAACCGATGCGACGCATTGGGGTGCAGTGCATAAACGGATATACTGGAAAACATTTCAACCAAATGAACAAAAATTTGTTGTAAAAGAATTATTTATTTATTTATGATGAGCGTGTTAATCAGGGTTGATTTTGTCATGCTTTCACTTCAAAAGAATTATTTAAATAATTATAATATAAGCAAATACTGTAGATACCAATACATGCAACTCTTGACATTTTACATACATTCCGGTGGCAACCTATGAAGCAGAGCCATGTAGCGTTGTGCCAACTCAAGACACGGGAAGCGCTAGTGTAAGTTGGACGTATTAATGTCTATAGTATTTGCAGTTAGTAATAAACTCAAGACACGGGAGGCGCTAGGGTGTAACGTGTTGCCACATTTTACCCGAAATTGGACGTATTTATATCAATAGTATTTAATATAAGGCATTAATTATCATAAATATTTAGCTCGGCCGGGACCTACTGAACTACGAGCAACGAGCCTGAGTTATCGTCGGGTTGGTTATTGTTAGGGTAAACGCGTAACGAGTGAAAGTGGGGACCAAATGAATCACTCAAAGATTCCAAGAATCGCTCCCACCTGCTACTGTCTACGCCTGTTTACTGTCAAAAGTGGAAATCACTCAGTCCTTGTTATACAAATAACACGATTGTGCGGTTCGGTAGTGCTGTATGTTTTAATAATTTTTGGTTACGGTTACTTGTGTTCAGTTTAGAAAATATTTTTTTTTATTTCTTTAAATTAATAGTAATTTGTTAATTACATTTACCATGGACGGAAACAAACGACCGAGTGGAGCTGAATTTCAGAAAAGGAGAAAACACGAAGAAGAAAAAATAAAAAAACTACCAAAAATTGACACTTTTTTTGTTAAAAAATGTGATTTTTAGGGAGGTTCTGCGAGTCAGTCTGATGGAGTTAGTGAGAGAGAGTGTGAAGGCGATAAAAGTTTAGAAGAAAACGACACTTTAAATTTCCTGGGAGATGATTCAAAATCAGAAGTCGACCAAAATGTGAGTACAGACTTAAATACTAATTTTAACGCCCCTTCAACATCATCAACCGTTGTAAATAGTATAGTATAAGAAAATGTAGAAAATATCGATAACAGCAATGATGATGCAACAGGAAAATTTAATACAGATATCGCCCTTTTCTCAGAAGATGAGATAAAAAAAGATGAGTTTAAATCTCTAATTTTAAACTCTGAACCATGCAGACCTCAAGGGCCTTTTCCTAAAATTCCAAAACAAATAGGTCTTTTTCAAAAGATTATTATTTTTGCGAAACAAAGACTGGACAGAAAATTGAGCGTTTTTGGCTTTGTTACTCTCCGGTATTAAATTGGGTGTATTGCGAACCCTGTTGGCTGTTCGCTAACAGACTTGATAAAAACTTTAACAAAGCATGGTCCACGGGAAAAATCAATGATTGGGGAAATCTCTCATCAAAAATAAAAGACCACGAATGGAGTAAATGCCATACTAATGCGTGTAAGGTTTATGGAATCAGAAAAAGTAACAGAGACATTAAAGTACTTTTTTATCAAAAAGAAGAAAAAATGCGTGAAGTAATAAAGAGAATCCTTGATGTTATCATAACAATGTCAACTTGCAACTTAGCTTTCAGGGGTCATCGCTCTGAAAGCATCAAAAGTATATCCAGTGAGTCAGGGAATTTTCTGAATATTATTGATCTCCTCTCTCGATATGATCCTATTTTAAAGAGCCATCTGGAAAACGAAGGTAGCAGAATAAAATATCTAAGCCCTACAATTCAAAACGAATTGATCCATTTAGCATCTCATCAGATTTTGAGTGAAATATTGTCTGAGGTCCAACAATCATCCTTTTTTTCACTCATTTTGGATACCACACAAGACATTTCAAAAATTGATCAACTATCAATAATCTTGAGGTACGTTTCTTACAAAACGGATATTAATCAACTTAAAATAATTGAATCATTTTTAGGATTTGTGCAAGTTTCAAAACAGTCGGCTGAAGGCCTAGAGGAGCATGTAGTTAAATTTTTGGAAGAAAAGAAAATATCTTTGGATAAGTGCCGAGGCCAGGGTTACGATGGGGCGTCTGTCGTGAGTGGAATTTACACAGGGTTGCAGGCTAGAATAAAATCGAAGTCACCTACCGCTGAATATGTGCATTGTGCTAATCACAATTTAAATTTAGTTTTAAATGACAGTGTGAAATCTATTTTAGAGATTTCAGTGTTCTATGATATAATAAACAGTATATATGTTTTTCAGTCAAAGCCTACCAAGATGGCAATCTTTAGCAGAATCAACCGATACAAGCATTATAAACTTGACCTTAAAAAAACTCTGTCCTACAAGGTGGTCTTCGAGATACGACGCTTTACTAGCAATCAATGTTAATTTCGTCCCAGTGATGAAGTGCTTAACCAAAATAATTTTGGCTTCAAACGTAACCAGTGAAGTTGTAGAAGCAACTGGTCTTAGGAAACAAATGGCTTCATTTGATTTTGTTTTGATGCTTGTTTTTCAAAGCAGAGTTTTAGAAAGGATTCAGATCACATCGAAATCCCTTCAGAGACCTGACGTTAATCTGGACGATGCGAAAAATCTCCTTCAGAAGAGTATCAATACCGTAAGGGATCTGCGGGGACAATTCGACGATGTTGTGGATCAAGCCAGAAAATTAGCTGCTAAGTGGAACATCGATCCTTCAATGAACACCAAACGCAACAGAAGAGTTAAAACTTTTTTTGACGAACTTGCAAAGGACTATGAATTTAGTGACCCTTTATACAGCTTTAAAATAAAGGTATTTTTGAAAGCTATTGATATTTTAATTTCACAATTAAATGATAGGTTTAAAAATACGCTACGCCTAGTTGATACTTTCAGTTTTTTGAAACCAGAAAATCTATTAGAGTTTTCAGACGAACAACTAATAGACTCAGCCTCTGGGTTTTGCAAAAAGTATGAATCCGATGTGACTGCTGCTTTGGTCAATGAAGTTATTTGCTTTAGAAATTTTGTCAAAGATGATATCAAAAGTAATAAAATAAGCAAAATCAGCCAATTGGCTGACTATCTATTGATTAAAAATGAGATTATTGCGTCTAGTGTGCCAAACATTTGTACAGCATTTATAATGTTTATAACCTTACCAGTCACAGTCGCAAGTAGCGAAAGGTCGTTTTCAAAACTAAAAATCATAAAAAGCTATTTAAGGAACTCGATGTCTGGTACTAGACTATGTGATCTTAGTATAATTAGTATTGAACATGAGAGATCTCGATGTTTAGATTTAGACAAGTCAGCTAGACAGTTTTTACAGTTAAAAAGCCGTCGGGGTTTCGTTAGGGAGTAGCCTTAAAATGTGAACCCGAGCAGTAGACATCATTTTAAATAGGTTAGTTTATTATTCAATAATCAAAAATGTAAGGCATATAACAAATATGTTTTGTAATATTATGTAACATTATGTGCATATATAAATATCATGTTTCAAGCTTTATAATGTAAGGCATATAACAAATGTGTTTTGTAATATTATGTACATATCAATAAATATCATGTTTCAAACTTTATAAAAATGTAGCGAGTATATTTTTATCATCCTGTAACAAACGTGCAGTAAATATAAGTAATGTGATTCTCATTTCAGTTATTTTCTAATGGTGTATAAAAATATTATGTAAATTCTCTTTCAAACAAATGTTTGATATACAATTTAAAAATACTTCTTAAAAACGATTTCTCTGAATAATTATGCTCTGTTTAGTATGTTTCGGAGGGAGTTTGAAAAATGTTGCGAGGTAAAGTGGTACCTAGGGGGTAAGGATAAAGTTGGTTATTTTTTTTGGAGGGGGGAGGGGCGCACAGGAAAAACGCTTGCATTGGGGCGCAGTCATCCTTAGTTACGCCACTGTTTGAAACACATGGTGTTCAGTAATACTAAAAGTTAAAGGCATGAAAATGTACAAGATGCTTACATGTGGAAGTGAATGCTAATCTGGTGGGGGTTTCTTTGGGATGTGAGAAGGTTCTTGTCAAGGTTTTATTGCAACCAGCTGGTATAAGGAAATCACAGACTGTTAAGGTTTGTTTGTAAAATATGTTAGTATGAATGTTCCTGTCTCTGCTCATCCCCCCACTTTCTCCTTCTTGATCACTATCTCACCCCCTACCATGGTTTCATATCCGCAGGAGAAAGAGACAGTATTACTTGCAAATATTTATTAATGTTTATCAACATGTTTTAAAAACAGATCCAAATTAGTTACTACATAAGACTGTTTTTTAAAAACAACTTTCACACTTGTGCTCCTGAATTAATGTACTTGATTAATTACCTTACTACATTTTTCTCATTATATAAAGGGAAGTAAATGTCCGTGTGTGATCGGTTTACGTCTATTTCATCTCAAGAAAGATAAAAAATCATCTTAATTCATTAGAACTGAAATGTCTTTTAACTCACCATGGTCGAAATGGTAAAAGAAACATGTCAACAGCACCCAAGATCCAAAAGTTAGAGTACAACACTACAATATTCAGCATTCTATTGTTATTGTTATTTTGTATTTTTTACATTTAGTTTCAACTCTATATATAAATAGTGTATATATATAATTTTTGTCCTTTGTTAAAATCAGTAAACAGAACACAAGATTGAGACTGAGATAATAGTAGCAACAGCTACATAGAGATAAGAAATATCACTTTTAACTAGCAACGAAATTAAACACAGCTTCACTTGATGGGATTTGCATAACAGCTGATCCTTCACTCCCTCCTGCTGCTCAGAATTTCAAAGTGATATTGTCTATGCATAAACTGGGTTCTGTGCACATGTACACACTCCCTTAGCTTTTAATAGGAAGTATGTGTGGCTGACATGAAAATCTAGTCAGTTAATATGTTACTCTGCAACTTGAAGAATCTATAAAGGACCTTGCCGTATGTTACTAAGCCTTATACTGAATTTAGTTGGTACAGACGTCTCATTACTTGTATAAATAATAATATAAATTACTCATTTTCTTTTTATATAGATTCGTCTAATGTATACATTCCATTATATATTTGTAACATGTAAAATGTTTTGTACTTTTGGAAACATAATTATGATACTTTCAGCAGTATTCTTGTAGTGCATGCATAAAAAAAATATCTACATTTTTGAATAGTTTTGTATCGTTAATTAATGTTTACTTTTTGAGTGCCAAAAAAACTGATTTAATCAGGTAGTAACTTTATATGTTTAGGACTTCACCACAGCAATTAAAATCTTTCTTTATCAGTTATAAGAAATGTTACAATGGAAACCTGCGTTACGCACAAAAATCTAGCCATAAACTTATATTCAACTCATTAGTCAGCAACTTCTACATAGAAAACTAGTTAGAAATAATTTGTTAATGTAACCATCAGTTTTGTATAACTGATATTGTGTATCATATACAAATCGCGTTACTTTACGGTGGCCGCTTCATAGCTGCGCGAAAAGTGAGGGTAGTGGGGAGACTCAGTGTGCTCAGTTGTAACACTTCATTTCAAAAACGTCCGTCTTACTGTTGCTACAGCCGCCTTATTAGTGCCTTTTATTATTTAATTATTACAAATCTGGTTTTACACATTGTTGACATTTCCGGGTTTCATTCAACTAACTGCTATTTGTAATTTTACTCAGTAGTACTGGAAATTGTATCAAATAAGTATGTATTTGTAGTACCAGAACAATGTAATTTGTTACATAATGCAAATAATAAATAATTACCACTATTGGCTGGTTTTCTATCCTTTTTTTTTATTATTTTTCTGAGATATTCAATTCTTTATGCCCTTATTCTCTTGACGTTTATTTAATACACTTCTATTATTTCTAATCTTCTTCAGTTTAAACCCTAAGTTTATAATGACTTTTCTTAAACATGATAAGCTACCTTGACAGTTTACACTAGACTTAAGAAGTTGATGAAGTTTTCGTAGCGTAGGATATGCTTTTTGTTTTGAAAGTAATAATTACATGGAATACAGGCTTATACGGTAAATGTTTTTGAAAACGCACCAACACTTATGCACTCAGTGAGACGTGCCGTTACACTGACAAAAAACAGGGTTCTGCGCATATTACTTTCACCAAGGATGCCGGCCACCATAAAGTACACAAGTAGTAAGTAGTGTTAATTGTAAATGTGCCAACTGCAGACTGCTTTGAATGTTTAAAAATTATCACTAGTTTTTAGCATCTCTTGTCAAAATTGTTTTGATTCTGAACAGATATGAGAAGTCAGCAAAAACAATTCCAGATGGATCAATTATATTATAGCCCACTAAATGTGATTGTAGTTCTTATTATATGTGGCAGTCTGTATTCCTCAACTAAGCACTACTGCGATTACTCCTTTCAGAACAACCTAACTTTTTCAACAGAGATAAGTGCGCATGTGCACCCACACAGACACCATGTAATAGTTTTGCTATAAATCCATCACAGGCAACATAACAAACCAACCAGCCAACAAGCTAACACTATAATGTGCGATAAGTATATAACCACCCACCATAACAGAAAATAGTGAAGAAGAAAGCCGTCACAATTGTGCAGCTGACAATACAAAATACAGGAGGCTGCAGAAATGTACAGTGTGTCTGCACGTGAGCATCACCTTACCCATTTTGTTTGATCACTTGTTATTATTGTTACAGAGAATTACCCTTTCTGACAAAATTACAAATACAATAACCTTTTAAACATATGTATATTGCAACAGTACGTCTGCGTACACTACTGTGCATCGATGCAATTTATTAACAACTGCAAAATTATTACAAATAATTAATATTGTCAATATATAAAAATGCCTATTGAAAGCTGTAAATAACCAGTGAACAAGGGAGACCGAATGAACAGGTCGGTACTGGAAAATCATGCCACACACAAGCTAAGAATGTGTATTGTGCAAGTGAGATGTGTGTGTGAAACAAGTACAAACCAGCTTGATTCCACTTTGAATAAATGTAAATTAACAAACTAATTTATATAAATTTTGGCGAGTGCACAAAATATATGACAGCCGCAGTATTAATACTATAAAGACGCTCACATGTGTAAAATCTAGCGCAAAACAAACAATGCATGTTTATGCAGAGTAAATAAAAGTGAATAACAATAAGAATAATTAAAATATGCAAACAATTTTAATATACACAAGAAAATTACTGATCTTTTGAACATAGTGTCGTAACCAAAAGACTTCGCATGTTGCAAAATAAGTGCGAATAAAATAAATGAATCTGTAAAGGGACGCTTAACAAACTCTGACCATTCAAATCTTATCTAAAATGAAACTTTTTCTTGTGAACTTACTGTTTATTCTCTTCTCGTCGAACGCGTTTCGGCGTACGTATTCGCCTTCTTCAGCTTAGAGACAGACTGCCATCATTTAGTAACGGTTGTTGTGTGGAAGGTGTAGTGGGAGTGGTTGGTTGGTATTTTAGATAAGTGTTAGTGCTGTGAAAGAAGAGATGAATAATCAAGACAACTATTCAAATCTTGCTCAGAATCATCAAAACATGATTTTTGCACCTAACACTATAAATAAGCGAGGCATCGCGAGCCTCGAGGCAATCTCCTAAAACATTTGTGCAGGCTATGCTCGACTGCAGAGGAAAGTTTTATATATCCAAAGTCGATATCCGAGCACGTATGGAACAGCAACACTGTACGAGTCATATGAGTTGCTGAACGGACCAAGAGGACCGGACAACGGATTCCAGGAGGACCAGAGGACGATGGAGGATCAATGGACAAAGACACAGGACTCATGATAATTACGAGGAATCACAGATTAATAATACATTATTAATAATACGGTGACACAAAACCTCAACAAACGGTTCATAAATGACATTATAAAAAGAGACAATGATAAGACTATACACTAATTTTTTAAATAGTAATAATTGTAAATTTTATATGTTAAATTAGGGTAATAGATTACACAATTTTTATAATTATTTTAACACTTGCAAATTTTTAATTATTTTTGAAGATTGTAATGTATTATAGATATTTTATTGATATTTCCTTAATATTTTATTGACATTTACATGCACAAAGTAATAACTAAAGGAAATTATTTAAAATAAACGCATTTTAAAAGAATATCTGAGCAAGTCAAGAGCACATTTTAGTATTATAAGAACTTAGGGGCCGTGCAATAATCACGTGATGTTTTTTTAGCAATTTTTTAACCCCCCTCCTGCCTGGTGATATGTGGTGAGGTTTTAGACTAACCCCCCCCAACCCAAAATCACGTGTATTTTTTTGGTACAAAGTATCTTAAACATTTTCAGAATATTATCTTTAAATACAGGTATAATCTAATTTAATTCTGGAACATTAAGCACCGTGATAAAAATATCCAGACAGACATTCAGGTTGCAGGTTGTTTCTGGCAACGGCGAGTCAAGGTTACGCGTCGCTTCTTGGATCAGAAATCGCGCGCTTAACGAAAAAACAAATACACGTGACATCTCACTACACCCCCCTCCCCCTTGTGATATTTTGTGATTTTTTTCCGAACCCCCCCCTTTCGAGCCTCACGTGATTATTGCACGACCCCTTATATTTATACATGTTTATTTATGTATGTCAATTTCTATTTTGTGTGTACTATACTTATGAATATTTTATGGAAATGTTATTTTGTATATTTACAATAATTATGTGTATGCCAAACACACACAAGAAACACACATTATGCAAATAATAGTTGTAACGGTACAGAATTGTGTGCTACCATAGTTTCAATTTAAATCAGTAAATTTTTTAAGCAGTCAGGATTCACCTGTGAGGTGTCCCTTGTAACCAGCAACATACAGTGTTATTGTTGATGTCTAGACAGCCCAGCCCAGACGTATTACGCAACAGCTCTCCAGCAGTCTTTGTGAATCACAGTTAGCAGGCTATCACCAGTGTTTGCATCAGACAGAAGCAGCATACAGTGCATTAATAAAAACAGTGGCCTTGGGCAGTTACGGTAGGCCAAAGCGATTACAGTAGCCTAGGCCTACCGAGCCTTATTAAAAAGTATGCAAAAAGAGTAAAATGAAGAAAGAGATCGAGACAAAAACGAATAAGTTAATGTGTGCAGTTAGAACAGTTCTTTGTGATGTGGCGAATGTGAAAGTGAACTACGAGTGATAGGGTAACAACTGGACCACATGTCAGTTAAGTAACAAATACATACAAAAGTGACTCCGTAACAATCTGATATCAGTAAAAAGCTATACAAATTTAGATTTATAAAAGAATTAATGAGAATACAATAAAGGGGGCAAAAGTTATATATTTAAGGGGAGAAATCATGAATAAAAGTACTGGTTACTAGAAAATAATTAGTTGATAAAACTTGTGTTTAAACAAATTCATGTTTTTTAGCCGTACTTAATAAAAAAAATCAAGTTTGTTTAGGGATATAAATATGTGTTAGAGTAGTTATTTTGTCATTACCATTTCCTATTCTGTGCTGAAAACCTCGTCTAACGTTCTATGGGATTTTCTGAGGATGACGGTAAGTAAAATTCTGGCAGCAGTGAGCAGCAAGTATAATTATAATAGTATTGGAATCTTCTGATAAAATCAATACCTTTACATTGGCGACTCGCTGCCAGGATGTTCGTATAAATATTATATGGACTAGACCTGTTTTGAGGCACAGAAAACAGTTTTGTTAATGGCGTATGTGTGAATAATTATTGTAGTTTTTATATAAAAGGTATTACAATAAAAAGGTGTGTTTAACATGGCCGGGGCAAAATCCGTAGTAATAAGTGAGTCGGGAGCAAATTCCACTCCCGTAGAAACTAAAATAAAAGAAAGAGAAGTGTCAATAGATGATCTATTTCACTTGATAAAAAGTAGTTTTAAGGAAGTAAAAAATGATTTCATTGAAGTCAATGTTAAATTTGATGCACAAAATTTGAAAATAACTTTAACGAATTAAATAAGCGTCTTGACATACATGACCATAAATTTGATGAAATAAAGAGCGATATTAATAAGATTAAACTACAAAATTTTAATATCGAGAAACGTATAAATGATATAGATGAGCGATGCAATGTTATTCCTGAACAAGTAATTACAGTAAATGATAATTTAAAAAGCTTTGCAAGTAAAAGTGGTAATATGACAACAAATAGTGAAGAAATTAATAACAAGGTGAGTAATACCGATGATTATAATGTGTTAACAAGTGATAACAATGATATTAAAAATGGTGATGTAATTGAAAATGGGGTATCAAAAAGTGATACAGTAGATAATAGTAGTGATAATGAGAGTAGAATGAGAGTTGAGGTTGATCAGAGAGTGCTAGTTAGTGGTTATGATTTAGAAAGGGAGTATAGAGATAGTTTAAATGTAGAGTATGAACAGAGGGCAAATTTTTCTTGTGGTATAGGTGAAGGAAAGTCTTCACCAATGTTGCTGGAGGACAAGAGTTCCTCGGTAGTTTTTGTAGAAGACAAAAGGTCTTCAAAATGTCAAATAAGTTGTTTGTGTTTTTCTGGTAGGGTCAGATGGTGTTCAAATAATAAAGTGGTGTTGCCCTCTGTGTGGGTATTGAAAGTGATTATGAAGAAAGAGAGAGAGTGATTGAGTTGTTCAGATTAAGTAGAGATTATGAAGGGTTAGTAGTGGGAATAAATATGGAAAGAAATGATTATATTAAAAATAATAGAGACTTACCTTGTTTAATAAACAATGATTATATTGATGATAATAATATACACTTGCCTGTAGTGAGGGTCAGCGTATTAGTAACCGCTGACAACTATAGTGATAAAAAATTCAATGATGTAATTGTTACAATAAATACTGATGGAGACTGGACAAATAATACTAATGTAGACATGATTTATGATAAAATTATAATGGGTGGTAACCCTATGCCTTATTATGATGGTACAATGGAAAAAACAAATTTTTATGGTTATTACACAAATGATAGCCATATGATATGTATAAATAAAATTGAACAATGTTATGTACAGAAAAGACTAATTTTCGATTACGGGGGCTAGACAAATCGTGAATGAACATTTAATTATGTGAGTTAATGGTAATTACTTGGCCAATTTAATGTAATGAAGTGTGGTAACTAGTAATTGGATATGACGAAAATCTGTAAATAAATGTGTTAGTGTTAAATGTATTGTGCCAAGATTATATTGTTGGAATGTAGATTATAGTTTATGTAACAATGCTTGACGTATGTTATAATAATATTTTATTTTGATAAAATAATTAACAGGAGGTAATGATGAATTTTATTTCGCATTGTGTGTTTATATTAAAAGTGTTTAAATAATGTGACTAAATTAATTGTTTGGACTTAGTAAACTGATTTCTAATGTGCAATTCAGTAATGTATTTAAATATAAATGATTGTGAATATAAAAATAAATTTAATATACTGTGATTGGTATTGTAAAACCAAGGGTAACTGATTATAAAATTTATAGAAACTGAAAATTAAAGGAAGTACATGATTAGTGGTGTTGTAATTAGGAATGTTGAGACTGAGTCTGTTTATAAAACAAGTCTTGCAGACCATTGTTGATGTAAACAAGTATGTTGTAGTTTGATGAATCAGTGCTATGAGCAGATTCTATTATGAAATAAAAGAAATACCAGATGTGATGGAAGGTAGGTAATATTTTTATGTAGGGTCATTTTGAAAAATGTAATTAAAGTAGATGAAATTGTTTTGAACAAATGAGATTGATATAATAAGGAGTTGAGGAATTAAATTAAATTAAATTGTTAATTCAGGTAATTAAATTACTTGAAAAGGTGAATTTTAATAATGAATTTAAACTTACTTTGATCTGAATTTAAACTGTAATTATAAAATAAATGATAATTGATGAAAACGCAATGATTAAAATATTCATTTAAAATTGAAAACTGAAGGGAATCTTTGGGTAAAAAATAATCAAAAAATTGTTTGGGGTGAATCAATGTGTTATTTTGGAGGGGTAATTAGTATACTGTGAACACTGTTTAATTTGTATGGAATTCATATGATTTAGCTGTAAGTAGACAGTAAGTTTATATTACCAAAATTAAAGTCAACCAGTACTTTGTTAATGAATCAGTACGGCTAAGAGGAAACAAATCAGTTGGAGATATGGAATAATGGAAGGCCGTTTATTAATCTTTTAATTGAATGTTTCAGAGTCAGGTGATACTGTGGCGCCTATCTGATTTTATGATGTTGGGATCTCGAGCAGAGAAGTCCAGTAAGGTCGGATGGGTGCGGCCACAGTCACCAGACTAGGGGGGGTAAGTACCCATGATATTAGTAGAGAGTTAAGGGGGGTTGTCGGCGCCATATCTTCACTGATCCTCTTAGGTTTTAGGCAATGGCTTTTAGGCTTCGGCACAAAACCTCTCATTGGGGGGGGGGGTATTGTAACGGTACAGAATTGTGTGCTACCATAGTTTCAATTTAAATCAGTAAATTTTTTAAGCAGTCAGGATTCACCTGTGAGGTGCCCCTTGTAACCAGCAACATACAGTGTTATTGTTGATGTCTAGACAGCCCAGCCCAGACGTATTACGCAACAGCTCTCCAGCAGTCTTTGTGAATCACAGTAAGCAGTCTATCACTAGTGTTAGCATCAGTCAGAAGCAGCATACAGTGCATTAATAAAAATGGTGGCCTTGGGCAGTTACGGTAGGCCAAAGTGATTACAGTAGCCTAGGCCTACCGAACCTTATTAAAAAGTGTGCAAAAAGAGTAAAATGACGAAAGAGATCGAGACAAAAACGAATAAGTTAATGTGTGCAGTTAGAACAGTTCTTTGTGATGTGGCGAATGTTAAAGTGAATAACAACTGGACCACATGTCAGTTAAGTAACAAATACATACAAAAGTGACTCCGTAACAATCTGATATCAGTAAAAAGCTATACAAATTTAGATTTATAAAAGAATTAATGAGAATACGATAAAGGGGGCAAAAGTTATATATTTAAGGGGAGAAATCATGAATAAAAGTACTGGTTACTAGAAAATAATTAGTTGATAAAACTTGTGTTTAAACAAATTCATGTTTTTTAGCCGTACTTAATGAAATAAAATCAAGTTTGTTTAGGGATATAAATATGTGTTAGAGTAGTTATTTCGTCATTACCATTTCCTATTCTGTGCTGAAAACCTCGTCTAATGTTCTATGGGATTTTCTGAGATTTAAGGGTAGTCAGTTAGCGGGATTATTAAAGTTTTATAAGGGCAAGAGTGTTTAAGTTTACATATTCATCTAAAAAATATGCTGGCGACCTGGGAAATAATAAGGTAAGTTTAATGGGAAGATGACGGTAAGTAAAATTCTGGCAGCAAGTATAATTATAATAGTATTGGAATCTTCTGATAAAATCAATACCTTTACATAGTAACGAACTTTTATTAATTAATTTTTAATTATTTTCAAACTCAACATGAGTAAGAATTTTATTTAAAACAAACACGCCCACATTTTCTCTATAGCACTCAGTAGTGTTGTTAAAATACATACATATTTACTTAGGTACTTCAAGAACTGCTTTAAAGGTACACAAAATATATATTTAAAATAAGTCGTTACTTAAATGTTTAATACTTGGAATAAAAAGAAATTTGATTTGGCCTAAATGTTTTGGGAATGTCCGTTGGTTTGGGGTCCATGCAAAAATGCTGCTTTTATGTGTTTGCTTTTCTGACCTTGTGCCTTCATGAAAAAACTGAACAGACAGGCAGGAGGTATGTCTTTTAACATTAACCAATTAGAATAATTATGCATTGATTATAAAACACAATGTGAATTATTATGAACGAAAATATAAAGATAAAAAAATAAAAATAAAGGATTGGAACAATTTCAAAGTGATAAAAACATGGATGTTACATGTCACCCTGATCATTCTGAATGAAGAAACTGTCACCCACACCATAAAAATGACTGCTGAAGCACTTTTGTTTTTTCAAGACTTCAGGGGGAATGTTATGATATGGAATTTTTGCCCTACTAAGGCCAGTGGCGGCGATAAGGCCCCCGCGCCGCGGGGGGCCCCGCCCCTCGGGCCCCTAGAAAAAAATATGAAACTAGCTATAATAGGAAAAAAAGTTTTAATGGGGTCCGACTACCAGCAAATTTGTATTTAAAATACGAAATATACGTTTTATTTAAGTGTATAGACATGCAAAAAAACTACGTTTTCCGAAATGACATTACTGTTTGTAGTTTGTAAGCGAAGACCACCATTTGTAGTCTTGTGGTGCCCGTACGTCCTGTGCGATGAGTCACTCGGCACTGAGGAGACGTAAACAAACACAACACACAATGTAGTGTACTCAGTAGTGCGTCGCATCTCCTGCGCGATAGTACTGTATTGCATTCATTTCGTAATTTAGTGCCGTTTAAGTTTAATGACTTAACATTTGATTTTAGTTTTTGTATTTTGTGTAGAGTTAGAGTGTTAGAGATAGAGTTTATAAATTGGAAAGTAAGTGTGAATATTTAAGTGGTGCTAAGAAAAGGAAACTGCAAAAACAACGAGAAGAATCTAAAAGTAAACTTTCAAAACTCGACCAGTTTTAAAAAAAATCATCATGTGAAGTTGAACAACCCAAACCCGGGCCAAGTGCAAGTAATGAAAAAGAAACAAAAATCGGACTTGAAGTTGATTGTGACAGTGACAATAAACCTGATTTAAACATTAGTCCGTCAGATACAAGTGATACAACTACGGAAACAAATAAGCAACTGCAACATGAACAAGAAGAACAACTGCTAGGCATTTAATGTGTTCGCCAGTCCGAAGACATACCTGGACCAGAAAATAAGTTTGAACCAACTGAAGTTATAAGTAATCACGCAAATAAAACTAGTTTAGCAGGCCCTTCCGATCCAAACTGCCAAAATTTTGAGACAGATATTGCATTCTATAAAAATCAAGCTATAATGACAGACGAGGTGAAAAAGTTAATAACGTTAAGTGAACTTTGTCAACCAAAGGGTCCTTTCCCGAAGGATTCTGTTTCTAAGCGGTCTTTCAGTACAGCATATTATTCTTTCAAAACTGCAGCAGGCCAAATTGTTCACAGGTTTTGGCTTTGTTACTCTCGTAATCTAGATGGAGTCTATTGTTTACCATGTTGGCTTTTCAGCCAAAGTGCTGATGCCCAAAGCTGGCGTGAAGGCGATATTAGAGATTGGAAAGGTCTCAGTAAAAAAATTAAAGTTCATGAAAGTAGCAATGCTCATTTACAATCTTGTCTCATGTATGCCACTTGGAAAAAGAGTAAAACGGTAGCTGATCAAATTTCCGATGAGCGGAAAAAATGGAAAGATATTTTCATATGGATTGTGGATGTCATTCGAACCATGGCACTGTGTTCATTGCCGTTTCGTGGCCATAGAGAATCATTACATGAAATAAATCCTGAAAGTGGAAAGTTTTTGAACATACTATCTTTAGTTTCTCGCTACGATTCTCTCCTTAGTGCACACTTAGAAAATGAAAAAACCAGATCAAAATACCTCCACCATGACATTCAAAATGAAATCATTAACTTGCTAGGAAAATCAGTATTGACTGCCTTACTAAAACAGATTCACTCGTCTCCTTTTTTTTCTATAATTGTTGATAGCACACAAGACATTTCTAAGATTGACCAAATGAGTGTTGTAATCAGATACATTAACATAGTAGAAGAATCTCCTGGCAATTATAAAACTGTGATTAGCGAGTCCTTTTTGGGATTTCAAGAAATAAAGGATCCCAACAGTGAGGGGTTTCAAAGTAAGATTTTAGACTTTTTGAAAACAAATGAAATTGACATTAGTAAGTGTAGAGGTCAAGGTTATGACGGTGCAGCAACAATGAGCGGGAAATACTCTGGGTTACAGAAAAGAATTATGGATATAGTCCCAAACGCGGATTACGTACACACTGTGCACATAACCTGAACTTGGTGATCAATGATTCAGTATCAAATATTTCTGAAATAAGACAATTTTATGACATAGTTCAGAAAACTTATGTTTTTCAGTGAAAGCTTACATAGATGGCAAGAACTTAACACTGCCGTTAAAGAAAACAGCTCTGCCAAAAATCTAACTTTAAAAAAGCTATGTCCAACAAGGTGGTCTTCTAGACACGACTGTCTAACGTCTGTTAGCTTTAAGAAATGATTTCAAAAATGTGATTAAGTGTTTGACAGAAATTATTCTGTACAGCTCAAAAAAACCCGAGGCAGAAAAAGCATAAGCAATTAGAAACCACCTGGAAAACTTTGAATTTATTCTTGTGCTCTGCCTTGAAACTAAGATTTTAGAGAATGTAAATATAACTTCAAAAGCACTACAGAGGCCAACTGTTGACCTAGGCAGAGCGTGGCAGTTTCTAAGCCGCGCTTGTGATGAGTTAAAAGTTTTAAGAAAGCACTTTGCCGGCTTTCTTGCTGGTGCTAAACAGTTGGCCCAGTCATGGGACATAACTTGTAACATGAAAAATAAGCGTAAGCGAGTTGTAAAACGCTTCTTTGTTGAATTATCAGTTGACCATAGAAATCAGTTGACGACCCAGTGAAATCATTTGAAGTAAAAGTTTTCAATGCAACACTAGATATTGTAATAGCTCAGCTACAAATGAGATTCAAAGGATTGCGTTGCATTGATGATAGGTTTTCATTCCTGACGCCTCAGAATTTAGTAAACGTCTCACAAGACACAATAGTGGAGAAAAGTAAGGCTCTGGTAAATGTGTATCCTGGTGACCTTTCCACATCACTGCCTGACCAAGTAATATCCTTCAAAGCTCTGACGGCCAAAGAAATTGTACACAAGAAAAGCATTCGAGAAATGATGAATTTACTGGTTGAAGGAAACAGCTGCCTTATGAGCTGCCTCCCAGACTTAACTACAGCTTTGCAGCTTTATTTTACCATACCTGTCACAACAGCTACGGCGGAAAGAAGCTTTTCAAAACTTAAATTAATTAAGTCATACTTAAGAAGTACCATGGCCCAAACTCGGTTGAGTGACTTGGCACTGTTAAGCATTGAGCATGAAGAGACGGAAACTAATATCAACGAAGTGGTTGAAAAGTTCTAAGCTATTAAAAAAAGAAGACTAGGCTTAGGAAAACAGTGAACTTTGGTTGATCCTCATCTGTAAATATTGTACATTACTTGAGTTCGAGTGTTATTGAATTGGATTAGACTTAAGGAGAAATTGTATAGAGTATATTCAAGAATTGTATAAATTCAGTTACAAACTAATTTAAATGTTTGAAAAAAGCTAGAATGTTACTTTGATATTCGTTTTTAAATGATAAATTTTTAACACTCTGTGTGCGCTACTGTTTCATAGTCTGAATTTAGATCTTTGACGTAAAAATAAATCATTCTTTTTATTTTGGTTTTTTTATAGTTTGTATAGAACTTTGTCTATTTAGCAACAATGAATTTTAAGAGTTTGTACACGTTTAAAACGTCCTTTGCAAATTGCAAACGCTTTGTGATAGACGAGAAAGTATTCACAAACCACTGTTGTGAAACACATGTAAATAGAAACTCATTTGAGTGTTTTCCCCTATTACATATACAAAATTTAACCATTTTTATAGGGCCCCCAAATTAGTTTCGCGGGGAGCCCCCGTTTCGTTAGCGCCGCCACTGACTAAGGCCCACCTTAGACGAAACAGTTTTGCAACTGTTTCTTATGTCTTAAAATTTCATGTATTTTTATATAGGGGGTGCGCGCACTACAGCAGCATAAACAAAACTGTTTCCTACGGTGGAAACAGCATGGGAACAGAATAGTTGCGAAAACGTGCTAGTCGTACTGTTTCTTATGGAAGTCCGTGCACTGCAACTAAACAGTTTCAAAACTTTTTCGTGGTGGGGATAGGAGCCGCACCCCCACCACGGAACACAACAGCAGTCTGAGCATACTGAACGTGTTGAAGTCTCCTTTGTTATTAGTTATTATATTAATGTGTTAATATAGTTACTTGAACACGATTATTATTAAATGAGTTGCACATATAAACTAATCATTGAACTACGGAAAAATTGAACACTTAATCGATGAAGTGGAAAAACAGCCTTCTTTGTTATCAAAAGAGTTTGGAACGACTGAATGGACATAAATCTAAAACAGAAACTGTACAAAGGACTGTGTATACTGTTATTATTATTTTGAAAACTGAGATGGAATTTATTTAATAATTAATTAATTAAATAAAGTATTAGCCTATGTATGGAAAACTGCTTACTGCATTTATATAAAGTTACTTTATACTGCTCGTTTATTTTATGTACAACATCATTTACTTAAAACTACCCAAGCCAACTGCCTATGTTTCATTCATAAATTGGCATTCAAAATGAAATCGCTGCAGTATTAAAATATTAAATGATATGCTGTTTAGCATTAAATATAAGATATATAATACATATTACATATACGAACATTTACATATTAGAAATATAATTTATACATATGTACGAACGGTACATGGAAAATACACATTTAAAAAAACTACATTTTACAGTTGTTGCATATTTCTAAATCATACAAATAGCCTATCTGTGTTTTTATAGAAAATGTTACTAATATGCTGCCTGAGCTGCAGAACTTGCTCACTATTTCGAATGAAGGACAATTATTGTTACGTAGGCTATATTTCGATACTAGATACATTTTTAATTATGGGAAAAATTACAAAAGTACCAATTATTCTGACATCTTTAGTAATATAACAAATGTAGAGCACTCACTCATACAATATTGTGTGTGGTGTGTGCGCGCGCACGCGCGTGGATGTGTGTGTGTGAATTCGATATATTCGGATTTTTGTTAAAATTACTTTTAGTCCGATGCGAAGCTATATTTTCACCAATTTTTTAATCTTCATTTTGTGCCTGAGATCCCAAATTTTGTAAACATAACATTCAGATTCTCTTTAATTTGATATCCCACGTAGACTTTTGCGATTTTGTTCACAATTTTATCCCCCTGATATTTTACCTCCCACCACCCTATTGGCGAGGAGGGGGGTCAATATTAAAAACAATAGGGTTCTGTATGGTAAAAGTATGGACATGTATGCCAAGTGTTACGATAAGTCGTATTAGCAAACTTGTTAGACGTTCCTATAAAAAAAAAGTGTACTTCAAGATTTTGTTTTGAAGGAAATGCAAATGGTTTCATAAAGAAATCAGACGATCACATCTTTGTCTACTTCAAGTAAGATGGTGCCGGACGGGTGGCAGAGAGAACAGGCATTTACCATAATTATGACAGTAACGAATGTGACCACCAGTACGTAACATAACTAATATTGTAATGTCCCAGCACTTCCTTCAAAATAACAGAAACCATGTGCTCTCAGAATTAAGTCTCTTCCAAGTGTTTTCAGAACCAAGCAAACGTATCTGACTTTGTTTGTATGTTTTGTTTCTGAAATTTAATTAAGAAAGTTGTGTTAGTGGTTATAATCACAAACAGAATAATCACTGTTGCACACCACTATAAAAAATTATTCCGATAGCACTTTCAAGCTTCGCAGCTCATCGTCAGATGGGAAAAATGCCTCTATATATATATTTATACCTAATCAGATTTTTCTGATCTGACAATGAGGTGCGAAGCTTGAAAGCGCTAATCGGAATAATTTTGTATAGTGGTGTGCAACAGTGATTATTCTGTTTGTGTTTCTGAATGTTTAATATCATAAACGTTCTTATTTTATATAACACTTTGTTGATAAACTATTTTCGTTAACAACCCTACAGAATTATGTAGCAAGAAAATCCAGTAAAAATGGCTCTGCTGAAATAACTTCATGAAGCAATTTCTCCAGTGTATAATATGAAGAATAAGAAATACATAATTTTGGATTGGCATTGGGTATGGGTTCAACGAACGAATAAGCGGACGAGCAACTGTTTCGTTGCAAGGGCAAGAAACAAAAGACGAAACAGTTCCGGAACAGTTTTGTTGCAGTGCGCGGCCCCTCTAACTCTAACAGAGGATAACAGGATGTAAACAAAGTATTATATTACTTTAGTAATATTAAAATTAGTTTGGTATTGACAGTTGGAACTGTTGAGTAAACAAGTGACTGCTTCCTATCTCTTAACCAATAGCCATTTTGTAAACTGTAAACAGTAACTGTAGCACGCACACTGTTGCCAAGATGTCCCACACATGCTGTTATGAAACAGTATGGAATGTTGTGCCATGGATTAACTGTTAGGGTCTATCTAACATAGTCTATTTGTTAACAGTGTTGTTTCGGTTACACTTTGTGATTATTCTTGCGAATTTGTTTGCTTAAAATAGTTATGTTGCACATAACAAATTTATTATTAACTAAATACAAATAAGCATAATTAAATAACATGTTTACCTAAGTATAAATTTTATTTATTTTTTGTCATTTACTTACCTTGAGCCTGCTTTTTTATAAAAATTTTTTAAAAATATCTACATTTTCAAAATACGTAATAACTTTACCCTATAATATTGTTTACTTCGAACAGAAGGTATTGTAGAATGTCTGAACACGAGGGCGCAGTAAAAAAAATGTGGTCGACCAAGAATACACCCAGTAAAAGAGAAAACAGTGTGGAACGTCACGGAGTAACAATTTTTGGTCAGGGAGTACCAATTTGAGGGCAGTCCAGGGAATTCGTTTGTTCTCTACAAGATTATTTCGAGAAAGAAAAAGAACATGGTGGGCCTCTAATTTCAATTAATCAAGTTGTCGATAGAACAGCAGATACACTCTCCATAAGCAAAAATATGACAGTAACGATAGGCAAGGAGAAGTTTAACAAAGCAAGGAAGCTGGCCCTTCTGAACTGGAAATATCCAGTAAAAAATATGGATAGAAAAATGTGCTACAAATCTTGGTGTTTTTGCAGAAGATGATTCATCACTACAATGTTACAGCCGTAAAGAATATCCTACAATAAAAAAAAGCTACAAGTTATTCTTCACTATGCAGAGCTTTTCACTAGTAGCTTCTAGTCTTTATAGTGCATAATTAAAAACTTGGTCTTTAAATTTATTACCATTCGGGTAGAAAGGTATTAATGGAACAAGAACACATAACTGCTTCCTGCTGTAGGTTTCTTAGAACTGTAAGAAATTAAGATTTTAATAATGTTGTTTGGGTTGACAAAACATGGGTGAACGCAGGACAGTCTTTAAAAAAAATGTTAGTCGGATGATTCTTAAGGCGGGAACTATGCTAGTGCTAACTGGAAAACTTATAATTATTCACACCAGAAATTCTCAAGAGATTTAATACCTCGATCTATTTAAATAAAAAAGACTTCTATCATGAAGAAATGAACCACGGTAAATTTGAAACATGGTTTAAAGAATTCCTGCTAAAGAACATTCCTCCCAATTCAGTGATCGTTATTGGCACCACGCTGTATCATTCAGTGATTAAAGACAAGACTTTAAAGAAGGAAAAGATGGTCGAATGGCTAAAACGTTAAAACATTCCACTGACAGAGGAATATGATATGAAAAAGGCTGTGTTGATGAAGTTAGAACTACTTAATAAACAAATGAGATGGTATATACTGTTGATGAGTTGGCTTAAAGTTACAATCAAAAAGTCATTCGGTTGCCTCCATATCACTGTCACTTTAACACCATATAACTAATATGGGCCAGGATTAAAAAATACTTTGCCATAAATGATACAAAATTCACAATGACTGAAGTTGAAAAATTAACAATTGAAGCCATACAAAGGATTACTGAAGAAGATTGGAAAAAAGTAGTTGAATACACCAGTCGTTTATTGAAGACGCATGGGTAAATAAAGGAATAGTGGAACAGCAGGCGGAAGATTTGATAATTTCTGTAAATTGTTCGAGTGACAGTGAACATTAAGTGGAGTTCACCCATCATTAAGGTAAGTTTTTATTTCGTCTAATGTTAAAAGTAATTTACAAAAATATTTAATTTAATTTTTAAGCAAACAAAAATCAACAAATGAAATATTATTGTTCAATATTATAATTTCTATCAACTTTAAATTATTATTTCACTATACATAGACAATTTCATTTATAAAGAATTCGTAAAAATTTATGCTTGTTTAATACCAAAGTATCTCTATTTATTAAGTTAATGATATATTAATAGAATTATTTATCACGTTTCTCACGTAAACTATTGTAATATTAAATCCATATCAAAATATTAAGTAAGATCTCAAATTACTCTAGTTGGACTGAACTGGAATTCACATAACATGATTAATATAACTTCTTGTTTTTACACGATTATGAATAGATTAGTATGCACTATGATTAAAGCATAGTGAATAGAAGAGAAAGTGAGATCACTTAGCTAGTTACTGTGGTTCGCCGCAGCGTGGCACTAGCATCACCCATTGTTGTGTACATCAGCGTGAAGCACGCAAATAGGTTTTAATACAAACACAATTCTGTATTAAATAATACTTATCTGAAACAGTCGTGAAATGTTTTTACATGTTGTAACAATTAAAATTATGCTAAACTTGTGTAGCTACCACTAATACTCACTTACACTTCCATGAGCGCTTTCGAGCCTCTCGACTCACCTGAAGATGGAAACAACCATCTGAAGATGGAAACAATCATCTTCAGTGTTGTTTCCATCTGAAGATGAGCCGAGAGGCTTGAAAGCGCTCATGGAAGTGTACGTGAGTATTAGTGGTAGCAACACAAGTTTAGCAAAAGTTAGACTTAACCACTAAATTGTATTTATCGTTTAAATTAAAATTATATTTATGATATACTGCAATGCGTACAAATACAAAAGGATATAAGATTTAAACAATGCACTCGCCCTAGGATGTCAGCAGTTCGAAACCTTCAAAATTTTCGGAGAGGATTTAGCCGATTTTGTACTGGTCATTTCTCTACGTATTTCATTCATCACATTCCTTCCTGGCAAGTTTCTTTTCTAGTAAAACAACTTTTGCTTTCTCACAACGCAGTTTATTTTTAGTTCGTAACAAAGTACGAGTTAGATTTTGTATTTTCCGTTTCAGCAACATGATTTGGTTTTGTTCATCCAGTTGATCATCTTGGTGTGTTCTAGTCTGGGGGTGGTCTGAACTCACTCTTTCTGTCACAGAACAGTTTGTCGAATTGCTTTTTTCTTGGCCTGTTTGTACTTGCTGTATTTGCCTTTTTGCTGGTGACTTTCGGAGTTTTAGAGGCTTTGTCTCAAATATATAGGCAAATTTGGAACGATATGTGGTACCGCGCCAGGCTTTAAGTTCCATCTCAGTCTTGGAATTTCGACCTTTTTATTGTTTACAACACATGAATCTACTTTCAAAATCTAATCATCAGAAAAATGTACTTGACAGATATACGATTTATGGGCAAGACATTTGTCCTTCCTGGGAATTGCCCTCGCCCATTTTGCAAACTGATCTTCGTCCCTGGGAGGTCTAAAGAAATGATTTCCTTTGTAGGAATTTTTACCATAGCCATTCCTACATCCAGGTACAAAACAGGATGGCATTTCTATTATATATTTTAACACACAACTTCTATATAACTGCACTACTACATAAATTTTTCACACGCACTGTTAACTGAAACTAAAAACTACCCGTATATGAAAAATAACACACACAAATCATTACTGTAACCATTCATACATTTTTACTACATATTATCACACGTTTATTACTCAGAATGTTTGTAAATCACTCAAACCTATAATTAATTGCAACTGAACACGATATAAGTAAGTTTGTGCAAGACGCATAAACACACTTTTTACAACACATAACACAGCTCTTTTTTTCATGTGGCTAATAGGCTTACTGTCTCAACTACAACAACCTGCGATCGCAGCGCCAAGTTTAACATGGTCACCGCTAGCCCTATTCACAACTATAGCGAGCGCCCAGAGTGATCTCACCTTCTCTTCTACTCGCTATGATTAAAGTAATATACAGTATAATACATATGTTATTGAAACCGTAGATTAAATAATCGTATTTCACTAAAATGAAATCAAAGGATTCAAGTTACATGACTTCGCTACAGAAGCATCTCTGGATGTCTTACTATAATTAATTATGAAATCAAAATAAGTAATTATACAATCAAACTAACAAGAATATAATAAAATGAAAAGGTGACTGAATATTTCAGTAAATAAGAAATCTACAACAGTAAAAGGTAGAACAGTAATTGGGTTGTATTAATATATGAGTAGTACAAGAAGCAAAAGAAGTATGTGAAAGACTCAAGGATGACAATGGCAAATATAATTTTTCATTTAGAAAAATAAACTTTTGATTAATGGATGAATATGGATCACAGATAAAGAAAACTGATTTACTACTCATAGAGTATAATACTTTAAAAAGTAGAACGAAGTTAATTCCGTTAAAAAATGCTAGCTAGATGTTCTAAAATGGATAAAGAAATTCATAAAATCTGTAAGTAATATAAATGAACTGACTACTTGGTAGTAAAGAAAACAAATAAACACGAAGACAGCTACTTCAATGAATACAACTATGTATATTATTTCTGTTGTTTTTCATTCCTGATATAAACAAACATTCATGGCACTTCTGAAACGCTATTTGCTGCTTGAATGTCTCACATTGACAAAAGCAGTACAGACAGGGTACGTATAAAGTTTATGCTTTGTAAACAGAAGTACTGTACAGCAAATTGTGATAATTTTTATATTACTGACCAAAATAAAACTAGTGTGACTATGACAGAGCAACAATGAAATAATTTGTGACACCAATTAATGGCTTTTTAATTTACTGTTTAAAAAATCACAACAAAAAGGAAAGAAGCTGTGGCAATAGTTATAGTTTCTACACCCTATACTCTTCTTCGATTACATGGTCAACACAATGATGCCACTTGTCTGCAGTTTCATTTTCTGCTTTTCTATCACTAGTTGTTATCAGGAAGCTCATATGTCTTATTACAGGCAACATATCCTTTCAGGCGGCTTCATATTAATTTGATATGATTGAGAGTATACTGATAAGGAGGAAGTCTTAGTGTGTCCCGATTTCTCTGCAATATCACCTAATACGAACTTTTAAAATCTGTGATCAATTTGTTTCAGTAACTCTGAAAGTTCAGTTTCAAGTAACTTTCTTCAAAATGTATATTTTTAAATTAAGACACATGACAATTTCAGCTTTCTGCCACACACTGTTCACATTATGTTCAGTCATCTGTTCAGATTATGTTCAGTCATCACAAAAATCACAAACTCGACTCGCAATATTAATCATAAACAAAGATTACTAAACATTGTAATAAAAACCACTTTTACAGCAATACCAAATAGCCACACAATTCCGTATTACTATACAGACATTCTGTGCATGTGCATAACACATTACTGTAAGATTGTCAACGGCCTTGTACAATAGCATTTCAAATGTGCCACATGTTTGTTTACATCAGGAATGAACTAAGAACGGAAAGAGTATAAATATATATAAATGAGAAGAAACCCTAACAACAAGAGTGAGTTGATGCATGAGCTACATTCTTAAGCATACTAAATTAAATTTTAAATTAATAGTCAACACTCAAAAGGACAAATCTTAACATAATAATCATATACAACCAACATCAATGTTTCTGTAAAATATACTGTACCTGATGTATATTTTTAAAGCTCACCAAACTAGAAGTTCAACATATGGTTCTGTATACGTTGCATTCACTGTAAACTTGAAAATTCCATTATAATATTGAGATTTTTTCTTTGTTTCAAAATTAGATAGTTTTTGATGTTGAAGAAAAGTACTTTTGTATACAAAATTCATTACTCTAATAAATGTATTCTACCTTTATCAGACACCAGTAACAGTGAAGTTTTGTAGATAAGCTTGAACTTTGAGCTGGAAATTTTAATTATTACAGGATTATTATTACTTCTAGTGTAGAATGCAATAATGCAATATTTATTGTTGGTAACTAACTTTAATGGGTAAATTTATTAGTGGTGTTAGTTGACACAGTATACATTATCTACAGTAGCACAGTAAATCATATGTATATAATTTATCTTACTTTTTAAGTACAATGTACTCAACTGTTACACACAAAAATAAAATACAAATAATACAATATAATAATAATAAAATCATCAAATGAAGGAATAACATCCCATTATGTTCAATACTTTTTTATAAACTTTAACAATATTATATCCTAAGGCAATAACAATAACAATATAAAACCTCGCTTGAATTTATATATTAGCATAACGATATTTTTTTCAAATACTACAGTCAACAAAATCAACAGCAAATAATTACATATATAAAAATGAGAGAAAATCTGATGAAAGTTTAATTGTGAAGAATTTTCTTTATACAAAGGCAATATATTGTGGCAATGGCGGAAAAATTGGTCCATATAATTTGAGTTACAGCTCTCAATATATAAAGACAAACAAGGTTTTATAAATTTCTTAAATGTGCTATATATATATAATTTTTATTCCTATTGCTGTATATACACATTACTAAAAGCTTCTAATCGCATATTTTAATGTTACATTATACGATATAAAGAGTGTCAATAAGTTTAGGATATATTGACTAATAAAAACTATGATTTTTCTTTAGTAACATCACTTTTAAAAGTTCAAAATATGAAAAAGTGTGCAAGTTTTTTTTTTAGTTAACTGTAATTGAAATATAGATACTAATTTCAATTAAATATATTAACAATGTTTCAATTAAATTACTTGTACATTATGTACATTAAGTTTTATTTATTTAAAATAGACAACAATGTCAATATAGTTAATGAGAGAAAATGTTACAATCAATTTTAAATATTTCTACAAAAATTCTTCTTCTACCCAAAAAATGTACCGATGAGTCATGAAATAAATACTATAAATGTTTTAAAATCACTTCAACAACGCGAATCTTTGGTGACATTCGACATTCACTACAGAATTTTCATGAAATGCTTAACTCCTTTAAATACGTTGAATAATTCAGTACGATATACACAATTGTCATGAACAATAAATATAATAAATAATTTATGTCAGTTATTACATACAGTGCACAGAATGGAAACTTTGAAGTAACAGTACGAGGACTACATACTCGTTCACACAAAACTTCTTACTACAAAGAAAAGTTAGACTTAAAAACAAAAAACGTATACTGTATAACTTTCATAAAAAAGTAAATTCCTTACAGACTTTACTATATATATATATATATATATATGTGTGTGTGTGTGTAATTATAAATTGAGAAATGAAGTCACTGAACTGTTCAATTAGCACAGGCAGGCACTCGAAAGTCGTAATTCTATCTCACTGAACACACAAGTAATAAACCGGTGTACCAGTGAATACATATAAATGAAGTAAGCCTTGTCCAATGCGATGTTATATTGAATGCTTGTTACTTTCTCTGCCGAACTGAATCTTTTCCATGGTCAGGTGTATTTTTCCTGTAATCACACAAAAACAAAACATATACAGTCATTACAGTCTGCATTCACATAACCACATCAATTTAAAATTTGAAACACTTTACGATTCCATTCCTATTAATCTGTCAAATTTATTGTATGTTTTTTTTTTTTAATTATTTACAGTCCATCTAGCATTAGTATTGCTCTGCATAAATAGTCCACTGTAAAAAGTAGCTTTTTACCACAGTACTGTTTCTTTATGGTATTATAAACTAAATTGTTTTGTTAAATTTTCTGTGTATTTATCAACACAACAACTTAAGCAACTGTATAACAGCTTTCATTTACACACAAACATGTAAATTAAACCAAATGTTAACATAATTAAAACAATGATATTACAATCCAGTAAAAGTTAATGATAATTTAATGACAAACATAAAAAGAACAAAATAAAACAATCTTGAAGTAAATTTAAATGACACTGCCAGTTCAGGCTGTTTCATTATAATGGAAAAAAAAACAGCTCCAGCTTCAAAATGTTACTGTAAACACACACACACATATGTTACACCTTTCAGTGTTACCTATACAGTAAGCACCTTGCCTGCTCAGCAAATGGTATTCTGTTTTTGATAATATTACCAATTACTTAATTTACTTACCAAAAACAAGCAGTTAATTTTAAATTTTTACTGAAAGCAACTGCCCAGCACAATTTCTGATTACCTGACTGAGCTTAATTGCACTAGAGAATATCAAAATAAGACACATTCTTTGTTTACTGAACATAAGATACGTTACAATAATATCAAAAGTATGTGTTGTGGTAGAATTCCACATAGAACACATTTATATCAAGAGAACACACTACAACTGTCTAGAATATTAAGCATTTTGTTTATGTTCCTGACAACATGTTCACACTGATAAAATCACAATTCTCATGGACTATAAGAATGATCAAAATTTAAAAATGCAATTTCAGGATAATAGTTTTAATTTTCTAGTTATAAGTTATTAAATTCATATCTTGATACATGCATTTCTTGATGGCACAAGTTACCATTAACATCTGCAGTGCACTTTTGAATTTTTTGAACCTCTAAATATTATTGCTTGTGCACCATAACTGGAATGCACAGTGGTAGCATTTAAAAGCAAAAAATATATATATATATATATAAAACACCAAAAAATAAATTAACATATTAACAGATTACAAAAAATTTAATAAATTACTACGTCAAATAGTCATCCCACAAGACTATTACAAATAGCTGACTATATATTGGAAGAGACCGGCATCTGGTGTTAAGCAAAGACAGGCACCACTCAAGATTAGTAGTATGTACATGTTTTCATATATTGTAGGACGAGTCACAATGTCAAATACTATACTGAAAAAAAAGATGATTATAGAGAAATAGATTTCATATCTCATTTTGTGAAGTGAATGTGTAAATTCATTACACTTATCCAAAATCATGGGCAATCAAAATGGTTTTACATCTGCTGGATGCTTTTAACAGAACTACAAATATTACTTAAATATGTAAACAAATCAGGCTAAAAATGGATTTAAATATTTTTTTACAAACCCATAACAAAATAAAAGTATTTGCACTAAACGGTATAGAAGAATCATATAAAATTTACTTAACTGTAAATTACAGTGACAAGTGGTGTTGACTGTGTTAGCATATTTTCCTTGCTACTAAACTTTCGTGGTTTTTACTAATAACAACACTGTTTTTTTGTTTAACTCATAGCCATTTTATTTCTCTTAGATTACTCAGTCTCAGTTGAGCTACTGAGGAAGTCTCCTTGTAGTTTGGGCAAACCATTTGGTTTTAAGAGAAAGAAACAAAGTGTGTAAACTGAAAGTGTTGTTATTAGCATGTTTTTGCTTGTGTACCACCCTCATTTTATGGGCATTATGTACTATAGGAGTAAGTTTGTAAGAAAATGGCATCTTGGGAACCGTCTTAATATTAGCTTGAAACTTAAACAGTCTCGTAAAACGACTGTTTTACTACACAGTGGTGCAATATGAAAAAAACATTTATTTCATTTGTATCCATTATTTATCAAGCAACGTACATCATACTTAATGTGTTTTTGGACACTATGTGCCACACTAAGTAAACTTTATACAAACACGCGCACACAAAAATACAAACATATGCAAATGATCAAACTACACTTAAAACTATTTTATTGAAGCACTGATGAACAACTCTACAACAGCTTTGCATGCACAAAGCAAATCTACAAAAATAACGTATTTATAAATATTTTCTGCCTTGTTAGCAAACAAGAACTTCACCTTGTTAGTGGTGAAGAATGTGTCCTCTCTTCACCAAAAACTTCAATGATTTAAACCAGTTACATTTTAAAGGAATTGTTTACTGATGTAGTTATAAAAAAATAATTTTCTACTGAACTTGTTAAACCAAAATCAAACAACACAATAAAAGGAAAATGTAGGTGGGCATATGTAGCATTAGACAATTTTCAAAAGTAGTACACATGTTAAGAACCAGTTAAAACTGAGGGAAAACCTGATTAATAAACTAATTAAACTGTTTACTAATTTTAGAATAACTCAAAAATTCACTCAAATAACTACCTCACCAAATAACTCAGAAATCACCAAATCCTCCATATAATATTACAAAAAAATTTATATAACTGAAAAACTGTAGCTGAGATAGCATTACATTCTGGAACAACCAGAAATCTTATAATACAGAGTACATGAAAATATTCTTTCATACAGACTCATCAAGAATTTATTCCATTAATTACTGCATTTCTTGCAAACTAATTGACTTGTAATTATTAAATAAAGCAATTATAAAAGAATGTCTAGCAGCCTTACATGCAGGACAGCAAATCATGAAGAATAACTGGCCATGTGCTCACTAAATGTCAAATTATATGCTTTTTGCTCGTATAAACTATTCCTGCTTATAGTGTTGCAAGAACTTGCATAAGCTGTCACTGCTTGTTGCCAAATTCCAAAAGTGAACAAGAAAATGTATACATTAAAAGTAAATCGGATAATGAGCAAATGAAATATAAGAATTAAGTAAATCTTACTAGGATGTCACAAAATTAGTATACTCCTGTCCAACTGAAGCCACAAGAAAGAAAGGCAACATTTAAAAAAATAAAATGTATGCATAAAAATACTCAAATCACATTCAAAAAATGTATATGCACTGTTATTTTTAAATAGTTTCATTTACATGATACATAATCACACTTCATATCAGAATGCCAAACAGAAGCTGTGGTAACATATAAATGAATGACATACTGGATATTGGTTTCAATCATATTGAAATCTACAGAATCAAAAAATTGTTTTTAACAAGTTGGAAAAATTAATTACTTAAGAAAAGTTGTTTATAATGTACAACAAGAATAACATTAATATAAAGCTTGCATTAATAAATATGCCTTTATCAGTTCTGGTACACATTAAAATTATGCTGAGGAAAGAGGAGTAATGACCAACTAAAAACTAACACACAATACAATGAAAGTATGTATGTATTAAGAAAACTATACATTACTAGGAGGAGAAACTAGAACATCTCTTTAGAATGAGGTACCACACATACACTGGATGCAGATAATTTCAAAATGTACCTTATAAAAGAATACGCACTACTGTAACAAGAAAGTTGGCCTCAAAACCTTTTACTAAATTTCACAAGATTACAAAACTTTACAAAGTCACAAATTTCATAGTTTTACAAAACACAACTTATTATGCTATTCATATGTACAATACTATGGAAACTCATCATTATGGTACCCCAGCAAACAGCAAAACAACCACTTTTTTAAAATGCTTGAATAACATTCAAAAAACGTCTCCCTCCCTTCCCAACACACACAAAACTTTTAATGGAGATACTTTTATTCCCTATATTTATTCAGTAAAACATAACCTATAGCTATAATATTCCTCCAAGCTACAATTTAACTACATCGATGAATCCTCACACTGTATTTTGTAAATTTTGTTGGGAATATTCTTGTAAAAATAAAATAACACTTGATTTCTCAATGTTGCTAGCAATACAGAAAGCAACATAATGCAACAGAATGTTATAATATCAAGAAAAAAACATTCTTGAATCACATAGAATATTTTCCCCAACTTTTGTGATGAATCTGAGCAAACTGTAAAAGAAAAGTTATACACTGTATACTACAGTACCACAAAGTACGCCTATGGTTTGATTCTAACAAAAAAGGTCTACAGTGTAGAAGGGAAGTTACTGCATGGAGAAGCTGAAACTACAATAATTACTAAGTTTCACCTACATTCAAGTTGTCTGTGATGCAATAACACTGTACCTCACAAACTAAATGTACAGTGTTTGGCTAGGCAGCAGTTAGTACTCAGTGTGTAGTTATCTGTAAGGCTCTATGGACGAAAAACATAATTTCTCATGACTGTTATATGGTAACTTTTGTGATATTGGACTGTGATGATCTTTTGGATTAAGTATGAAATAACATATGATTATATTATTATCTCTTGGTGACAACTTGTTTTCATCATTAAAATTTTGGTTGCTTCAACATATCAGTATTTTAATAAGTAACCATCTGCTATATACTATTTTCACTGAAAAATTTACCATACTTACAAATGAATTATTAATTAACTGATCAGTAATTAGATGCATTACACCTTCTCCTCATTCATTATGGACTATTTCGATATGTAAATTTCTACACACTCTCGTTTATTAAAATCATATTTTTTGTAAGAACATTTTTAAGATATATATTTTGTTTTATTGTGAAAACAATATTTTTTTCTAAATATTGTACACGACTGACATTGTTGAAACAGGGGACTGTAAAAATCTAAAATTCAATAACAGACTTTAAGATGGAATGGTATCATCAATATAACACAATACAATATCAATTAATGCCACAGGTAGGACATTTCATAAAAACTTACATGTCTCAAATTTTAGAGACTGGAATATATGTACAGAGTCAAACTGAATTAAAAGCACATTTTTCAGTATAAAAACAATCTTGCAGTCTGCAATTTAACCTTCAAAAGCTTTGTTTTAACATTTACAATATTTGAAGTATGTAAATGGATTTTCAAACCACTCTTAAAACAGATTAAACAAAGTATTACATTTCATTTAAATGAACTCAAAAGAAAACTAAACCTCTGACACGTGTAAACAAATACATAATGAACTGAAAAATGCATGAAACTTTACATGAAATATATTTTGATGTATTTGAAAATATATTTTGAATTAAAACTACAGCTTTATTTTACTGTCATACTGCTGCTCTTACTTTGTAACAGCAAGTTGAAATCTGTATATAAAATAGGTTAATTACTTTCTGTTGCGTTTCTCTGAATCCTAATTATGGGATTACTCGAGTTTCGACACCAATGGTGTCATCATCAGATCCAATATGATTAAGGTTAAAACTTCATTTATCGATGTATATTCATCTCGTCAAATAATAAAAAAACAACACATACATTGCACAAAAATAATAAATAACACATATTAAAACGAAATAACAACGAATGAAAAATAACATGCGGCCGTCACGAACCTGTACAGGAACGCTCCCACGGTAAAACTAATCAATACCAGCTTGAACTTCGTTCAATTTTATCGATCTGATATAGCAGATTTCTCGTTCTATATGATCGATTCTATTAAACAAAATATTAATTGTATGTACTGATTTTTCATTTAGGACGCAATTGTAATCCTCCTTTATAGCTTTATATATCTCGAACCTTTCGAGAGCGTCTAGCCTTAGTGATTTCTTACATTTATGTAAGATATCTAAATTATCACCGATACTCTTTATGTTATGGCCATGTATGCTTAAATGTTCAGCAAATGTAGATCTTCCTACATTTGACTTGGAGCTTGGGATCTGTTCTTTATAACGTAATTTGAACGAACGATCCGTTTGTCCTATGTAGAACTGTGTGCAATCCGAACAATTAAGTCTATATACACCAGTACCGTCAAATATATCGGAAGGTTTATTTTTGTTTGTAAACGTAAGTTTCTTCTCAAGCTTATTATTCGCCTTTGAAGCCAAAATAATATTTTGCTTTTTTAATTGGTTTTTTTTTAAAGTATGATGTAAAATTTCACCATATTCTATTGCAATATATTTTTTTACTTTTTCTTTGGACACATCAACATTTTTTGGTCTATTTTGTTTTTTATTAATTATTCTATCTACTATGTGACTTTTATATCCATTGGCTGTCGCTATGTGTTTAATAATGTCTAGTTCATTTTTATAATCTTCTGTAGATAGGGGCAATGCCAGCAATCTATGAATCATACAATTAAAAAATGCCATTTTATGTGAAATAGGGTGATAAGACGAGGCGTGAATAGCATGATCTGTGATTGTTGGTTTTCTGTAAATATTAAAGTTAATTTTATTATCTATTTTTGTTAAAGTTAAATCTAAAAAATTAATTTTATTATTCATTTCCATCTCTAATGTGAATTGCAAACTATTTGTAATAGTATTCATATATTTTTTAAGCGTCTCCAATTGCCTGCAATTGCCATTATAAATCATTATTGTGTCATCCACATATCGTCGGTAAAATAAAATTTTTTTATAATTTTGTTTTTAGTTAATAATATTTCGTTTGTTTCAATGTGGTTTAAGTAAATTTGCGCCAGGATGCCTGATAATGGGGATCCCATCGCCAATCCATCCCGTTGTAAATAATATTTGTTATCGAAAGTAAAATGAAGTTTTAACCTTAATCATATTGGATCTGATGACGACACCATTGGTGTCGAAACTCGAGTAATCCCGTAATTAGGATTCAGAGAAACGCGACAGAAAGTAATTAACCTATTTTATATTCTCAACCGTTTCTGGAGGCAAATAAAATGTTAAAAAAAAAAGGAAATCTGTACGCATAATGTTAACTAAATTTACTTATGAAACCATATAAATTTATTACAACAAATTACTTATAAAAGTATAGATTGTATTATGATGAAAAGAGAAATTATATATTTTTTCTAAACATATATAACATAATTTTTCTATTTAATTTAATTTAAACACTTTTGAAATTAAAATACACTTATTAGTTGGATGGCTCTCCAGTAAGACCAAAAATTTTAAAATGATTTTCTTTTACTTAAATGAAACAATCTTGCATAATACGGACAAGTACAGTACTAAATAACCGCTCAGACATACCCATTGTACATTAGCTCAAGTACAAGAACTGAATACACAAGAAAGGAGTCCATAAAAAGCCATTTACTTGGTACTATAAACCCTATCACAAAACTTGTACTGCTTACTCATTTCACACTAATTCCACTTAGCATTGGAATCCCATGTTAAAAGTGTTCTGTTTGTTAAGGTTATATCCAACTAACAGTGAATGTAACTAGTGTTACACCATTAAGAAGTTACATAGTTTTGAATGACACAGAACAAGTCAAATGTTCATTTGCTGACAGGATATTTCATATTGTAAATTAATAGGAGTAAACCATGCACAGAACATAACATTCGTTGCTAGATTCCTACAAAACAAACTGAAAATATGGAAACCCACAACAATCATTTACTTAAGAAAATGTTTTAGTTGTATCAATTAATAAATAATTCAAAAAATTGAAGTTGCACAACTATGAGAATAGATTAACACATCTTGGCATCATATAAAACCTGAAATTATAGTACAAGGCTTCTATGCTACCTTAATGTGCAAAGCTCTGGAGACAAAACAGTTTTGTTGCTTCATTATTTTGAATGAGCAAAACAGATACGAAACAATTGTGTAACAGTTTTGTCCCACTGCCAAGTCATCCTTTTCAACAGTTTGTGTAATTATCTCAGTGTCGGTTATGTTGTTCTAGTGTACCATTTCTTGGTTGTGATGGTAAGTGCTAATGATAAGTCCATGATTTCATTAGATGAGCAAATATCCATGATCAATGAAAACAAAAAAGGCAACCCACAAAGAGAATCAGCTAAAACATTTAATTTTGGTTCGCTAAAATATGTTCGCTAACCAGGATAAATATGTTAAAGAATGGAAAGAAAACTGCAACAAAAATGTGAAGAAAAGAAGGTGGCAATCATTTGACAAAGTAAAAAACACTGGTTTAGAGAGGTTTAATTGCGCTCGATATAAATGAATACCAATAAGTGGCCCCATCCTACAAAAAAAGCACGTAAACTTGCTTCAGATTTTGGTGTAGAAAATTTTAGTGCAAGTTATGGTTGGGTTAATAAATTTTGGATTCGACATGACATAATGTTCTGGTCAGTGTGCGGGGAAAGTGGTGATGTGATTCAAGATATCGTCAATGATTGGAAGACAAGAATGCAGCACCATTACCTTTCACTATTCTGAGTAGAACATTTCTAAAATGGATGAGATGGGGCTTTTCTCCAGATCAATTCCTGCAAGACATGGGAAAGGACAACAGTGTGAAGGTGGAAAAATGGTCAAATAAGGTTAACAACAGTTCTTTGTGCTAACCTCTGTGGGAAGAAAGGACAAGCTCTGTGATACATAAGCAGTCCAACCAAGGTGCTTCAAGAACACCAACATTTCACTTTTCAGGCATGGTACCAACTTTTCACATCTTGGTACGCCAACAGGAAAGCGTGAATGATGTAAGAAATTTTTACTTCTTGGCTATGTATTCTGAATGAAAAAAAATGCATCGCCAAGATAGAATCCTCAATTTTTGTGGATAATGCGCCTTGTCATTGCCAAGAAAAATTGTCAAACATAAACTAAAATTTTTACTGCCAAATACATCTTGTCTTCAACAAATGGACCAAGGCGTAATAAAAGCTTTTAAAGTTAATTACCATGAAAAGCTTGTGAGTTTGCTTGTGGCTAGAAGGGATACTTCAGTGCATGATTTGGCCAGTTAATTACCATGAAAAGCTTGTGAGTTTGCTTGTGGCTAGAAGGGATACTTCAGTGCACGATTTGGCCAAGTTAGTAACAATAGCAGACACTATTAGCTGCATCAAGGTGGATGGTATGAAGTGAAGCCAAGTACAATTAGAAAATGTTTCATTCATTGTGGTTTTTTTGTCAGTTGACGGTGGCTGTTCAGTGGATATCTCTGAAGGTAAATACAGTGGATCCAATCTGACTAAAAATTGTGCGAGGTTGTTAATATGGAAGTTGATTTATTTTCAGTGTATGAACACAATGAATGCTTCAATGAAGATGGGAATTGGGATGGAACTGTTGCAGAATTAAATCCAAACCACGAGAGTGATGATGAAGAAAGCGAAAATGAAGATGTAAGGGATAACATTGAACAGATCAACTTGGAGAATGCACTTCCCAGTATTGCTAGACATAGAGCTCCGGTCAGTGAACTTAATCATACAACATTAATGAACTTACTTGGGGATGTGGAAAAGTATAATAATGTGATCATAAATAAACGAATGAAGAATGTCACAGGTGCGCATGTCAGAATTCTTCAGGAACATATAATGACGAAATGAGATTAGAGGTAAGTTATCCAATATTTTACTGTATTATTATATTGCATTGTGTTACTGCATGTTTAACAAAGAGTTGTTCACTGCATTTGTATGTGCAACCGACATCTACGAATATGTATAGAACAGTGCATCAAGCCCTAGGTTTTTCATAATAGCATTAGTATTACATTACTATGTATACAGGTTTACTTTAACCTTCTATAAGAAGACCACCCCTCAAGGCAACCACTTTTAAGTGCAATTCAAGTGGTTGGCTAAAAGAGGTTTCACTGTACATCCAAATATATTAACTTATTAAAAACAACCTCTTTGAAAATACTGTAACGTAAGACTTACACACAAAAGCATATATTTCCACATATGGGTAATAAAAACACAATTAAATGAAGATCAAAAGTACCTAACCCGTTGTTTGTGCAGTTTCAACATGTGGTGTTATATAACTTTCCCAAGTTCATTGTGTCAAATGCAAACCTGAACCAAAGCAAAAAGCTTTCTCTTTTAATAGAGGTTTAACAATTTTTGTTTTATCATTAAAACTGTTGCAAGCATCTTCATTAACATATAAATGTATGTTCAAATTTAATGTTATTAATGACACTTTCGTTTTTGCTGACCCATTGCATTATTTGTATACAACTGTATTAATTGTACATAATAACACAAGAAAGACGGATTGTATTTTATAAACTCAGTGAATGCACTGAGAACAAAAACAGATCTGAATATTACAATATAAAGAGTGGGAACATAGTTACTCAATTTAAGAATATGATGGTTGTGTCACGTACTAGGCTAGCCTCCTACTGACTGGGTTTTAGTTATATCTGGACAACTGATACAATGAAACACACCAATGTAAAAATGCAGCAGTAACTATATACATTAAAACTAAAAAATAGTATCTTAATACAACTACTTTTTAAGTTTATGTACATAGTGCACCAAAAGAGAGCACTCACCTCTTCAAACAACCCAGTCCTGTATCTTTCTCTATGAGTTTGGTGTCTTACTCTGTGACTGATGAAGAAAGTTGACTTTAGTAAGTGTGTGTGTGTGTGCGTGCGCATGCACGCGCACATTCGTGCGTGCATTTGTCAACAGTAAATTTAGTAAATTTGGCTTACAATAGTTTTAAATTGTAAAACCCATAATTATTATTGGTTACCCTATAATTTTTAAGTGAATAAAATCCTGAAATTTAAAGTACTCATAGCCATTTTATTAAAAACGTTATGATCTTGGTTGGACTATAAAAATGGTTATTATACAAAAATATTAGTAAACTGAAGTACAGCAAAATAATTAATTTGTTAAAAAAAAAATCAATCATCTTTAGAAGTTTAGAGAGTGGTGGTTGTATAAGAGATTTTATTGTGTGCATAATATATAAACACTACTGATACTACACATAATTACAGTACTACAACATTATCACAACTCATACTTCATATATTTTGATATAAATGCTGTAATCAGCTACGTTGAAAGAGGTCCAAATGAAATAAGAAATTAAAAATAAGAATACTGTTTTATACTAATTTTTATGTCTATGGTTAAGCTAGAAAATAATTGTGCCCAAATTTTATACTGCAGATCCAACTGACACTCTACAATATAAATATGTCTATTTATACTCACTGTTCAGGACTCTGGTCTGTGTCACTTTCTTCGAGTTCTGCTTTGTTGCGTTTTTTTTCATATACAAATATAATAGTACATAAAACTATGACTTCCGCACAGATTCCTAAGAAAGGCCACAATGCAGCCAACTTATCTAAAACAAAATTTGAAGGAAAAGTTAGTCACTGTGCTCAAAGTTGTTTCTGTATACCTTATTTCAGAAATCAAAAAAGAAAATTTACAATATGTGCTTACGGCTGTGGGCAAGTCCAACAGAAACATCAGTACTGTTAAGACATTGTACATTGTACTTGCTTACGCGCAATCTGCCTAGCGCACTTACGTCACCGTGGCGGTGTTCCAAGTGGTCACCCCGCAGCGACTAATCAGTGTACACTCAATCTTTGAACAGTGCGTTTGCACCCTTGTTTTCTAGCCAAGCAGCGGCAACCTAAATTTGCTATGTTCTTCTTATTTCTGATCTAGTTTCAATGCTACACATTACGTAGCCTTACATTCATCTTATATTTTGGCTATGAGCTAAGACGTAATTGCGTAGGCCTGCGCTTCTAAATGATTTCAATAAACGTTACTTAATCATAATTTACAGTCCACTAATTAATGTAATACACTTTCTGACTTCCTACCAGCTTCCTTAAGCTTGCAAAACTAACTCAAGATGATTTCGAGAGTGTTAAGCACGCAACATATGGTCCTCCGCAACCGGATTTTATTTCAGCCTTACAGGCAACATTTTTGGTCCAACGCGACCGCATTTCTTGGTCCACAAGCGACCGCCATTCTCTGTCCACAAGCGACAACATTTTTGGCTCGCGAGCGACCACACTTTCGTCCAGCGACAGCATTCTTGTCCAGCGGCAACATTTGGTCCTCCGACCCCGGATTTGTATTTCATGGACGTGACTAAATCCATGGACAATTCGTCTCATGGTTTAGTGCATTAAGCAGGCCTATCAGCATTTCTTTTTCTTCAATTTAAATTCAACAACTCGTCAATTAGCACCTACATCTGGGAATCGTATCACACGACATTGGGGACGTCATATTTCGCCAAGCAGAACATTGGAATCATCATTGCAGCATATCTAGCACGTGGCATGCAGCATTGGGAAAATCCAGAGCAGCCTATCTAAACAGGATTCCACCGCATTGGACATCACCGGACAGGCAACGACCATGTCTACATTATCCATGCTTGAGTACCTGACACGACTACGAGGGTTCCGACAGGCATTCGATGCATTCTAGAACATGCCGATAAGTACCATTTCAACTTACTGAACTCTTGTTTTACATTAGTTTTAATTCGCATATTTTTTCTCAATGCCATTAAATTAAACAAAGCAGTATAGAAATAATAATAATATGATTTAATAATTTAAAATATTTTTCAATAATTTGAATATGAACTTATAATTTTTTGCGAACTCAATTAATATTCTCTTTATTTGTAAGTCATGTCTTTTCAAACAGCACTCATGTCATTAATGATTAATGCTATATTGTTTGTAACGCCTAATTCAGGATTTTACTGTCACATAAATTTAGTTAAGATATGTTAGTAAGTATTACCGTGTCGTTGCGTGACTTTATGATTTGGACTTCCTGCCTGGTCTGGCTCATCTCGTTGCATTAACTTGGCCTTTGTAGCATCATTTAAATTCTTGTTCCTTTTATTTTTCATACCCAATCATGGCGGATATAAAGGCGCTGATCAAGGAACGTGGCACGATCAAGGCCTCTATATCGCGCATAAATACTTATGCCGACAATTTCGATCATGATACGCATGACAATCATGCATTAAAAATAAAGCTTCGCCACCTTATGGAACTATCGGCTAAATATGATGAGATCCAAACACAAATCGAGTCCGAGGACTCCGATTTTGCTTCTGCTAGCGATAGGGTTCAAACAGAAGACGACTTATGAAGCACAGAATGCAAGCTGCAAAATTTAATAGACCATGCCGAGGAAATGACCAGGAAGGCAGCAAGTCCATCTGAGGTAGTTACATTCAGCACGCCTCCCATTCAATTGCAACCTATTAAGCTACCCTGCTTCTCAGGTGATATAATCGAGTGGCAACACTTTTACCACATGTTTTTGGAGCTACTTCATGTCCGAACGGACCTGACTGGCATCCAGAAGCTTCATTATTTGCACTTATCATTAAAAGACGAGGCGCTGAATGTCATAAAATCGCTACCTATCACGCACGAAAATTACACGGTGGCCATTGAGTTGTTAAAGGCGCGCTATGACAATAAATTGATTGTAACCACTTATCACGCAGCAAACGTACTGAGCAATGAGACACATTCAACGTGAGTCCATGCTCAGCATTTCTAAATTCATAGATGAGCTCACCGCCAACATAAATGCGCTGAACTCATTAAAACTTTCTGTAAATACGTTCGAGCTTATTTTTGTGCATTTTCTATCCCAAAAACTTGACGAGCATACGTGCAGGTTGTGGAAGGAAACTTAGGCGAAAAACAACTTCCTATTTATGATAATTTCATTAAGTTTTTACATTTAAGACCTCAGCTGTTACAAAACATAAATGCACCGACCGGTTCGCCTGGCTTTAGACAGGTTAGCGATAATGCTTCTTATCGCAAATCAACTAAGCGCGCGGAGTTCACTGGGTCACTAGTGCACACTCCACCAAACATTAAATCTTGTCAGCTGTGTCGTGGTAGTCTCAAACTGATTGATGCCTGCAATTTATCGCCCTACCGCCTATACAACGTAAAGAAGTGTTGATACATAATAAACTATTGATACTCTATCAAACTAATTGATATTTAATTCAATTTAATTTAACCTAAGGGAACTTAAACACTTTCTAAATAATCTCTTCGGGCGCCATCTTGTTACCAACTGTAATAAGAAAATTAATATATGAGGGTTCTTTTTAGGCGAACAGGAGATCAGATTGGTTGCTTAAACAAACAAAGAAAACTTTATACGTTTACACATTAATTAAAATTTATTAACATTTCTCAAATCAAAAAGAAACGCACATAAAATAAATTTGAAAGAAAGAAACTTTTAATGTAAAGAAAAAAAAACTTTTAGTGTAAAAAAAGAATAAAACAACATTGAAATATTATATAAACCTTATATGAATCAAGATATTAAATTAAAATAATCTTTTAAAGAAAACGCAAACCAGACTTCTTAATATAGTTACATTCTCCCGTATACACGCAACACACATACCAAGTTATTTTAGAGATCTCATTTTAATTTATGTATAGATATTTTAGGCGGCCATTTCTTTTTAAAATTAAAAGGTTTTACAATTTTGAAAATTTCTTGGGTTTTACCCCATATCGGTTACTTATCTGGCCATTCTTTAGCGATTCGACCCAGTCCAGACTCCTCACGTAATTCCGTCCACTCCGCACAATTCTATTGCTTATAATTTTGTATATATCACCAAAAACTGTCACTGCATTTTACTTCATGACTATTGAAAGTTATTAATTTGAATTTAATATCACATTTTATCGTATGGGTGCGCGTCGGCGAACACAGAATAACTTCGCCCGAAAAACCGGCGAGAGCCGGGCAGACGCGACAGTTTATTTTGCGTCTGGTCCGCTGAGATGTTAATTTCCGACTGTTTGTTCGGTGCCTCACACAGTTGCTGGCGTGACACACCCAGGATAGGCTCTGACGAAACTGATGACACACATCGTTATATAAGTTGCTGACGCAACACATCGCCTGATGTCTGGTTGTGTAACGTGTTTACAGATCTTGTTACGTAACGTGTTTACGTTTTTCGTGTTCGTCATTGTCCTTGGTACAGTTGTTGGCTGTTATTGTCCACACCATATCATTAAATAATTGTCACAGTCAATGCTGCCACGTTGCGATCGCTTCCACATAACAAATTTACCCAAGTCTATAATTTCTGTCCCTATCACTCGACAAGTTAATTATTATTTATGAAAAAATACAAATTCTGTCATTACCCCAGGTATGCCCAAAAATGCCCCGCTACACTATGCCTGAATTGTACTCGCTCGGGCCATAACAGCTCGTGTTGTCCTTCCAAATTTTCATGCAAGGCATGTGCGAAAAGGCACCACACTATGCTCCATGCTTCGATAAATCAGTCTAGCAACAGGAACAATAAGCAATGTTCCCTGAAGCTACAGACGAATAAGTCAATTTTATTATCCACCACCGTATGCACTACTATCGATCGTCACGGTAAAAGACGCCCAGTGAGAATCCTGTTGGGTTCAGGGTCCCAAGCTAATTTTTGTACTATGGGTTTGCCCGCCGCATGGGCCTAAGGCTAAACAAATCCGAGCTGCCTATCGCAGGTATAAATAACTCATCATGTCAGGCCAATTTTAGCACGCGCGTGCGCTTAACCTCATGCTATAGGGACTTCACCTTGAATGTCCACTGCGCTGTTCTGCCCCGAATCACATACAATCTTCCAACAGAATCATTTGACATCGCTTCCTTGAAAATTCCTAGAGGGATATTTTTAGCTGACCCACAATTTAATAATTCGTCACAAATTGACATATTACTTGGGGCACAATACTTTTTGCAGTTAATTGAGCCGACTAAATTCGTTCGAAGTCCACATTTTCCGACAATCCAAGAAACTAAACTAGGGTTTATACTCGCCAGGAATCTACCCTTCAACGTGGACATGACCAAACCGGTCTCCTCGTTCATGGCTCGTGACGGCATTAATAATACTCACATTAATTACCACGAGCCAACCGCCAATCGCCAGCCGTGTCTCGGAGATACAGCAGCTCTCTGCAAAGGGCAATTGGTATCACGTCGCCTCGCATTACAATCCCGCGGACATCCTATCCCGCGGCTGTTAACCCTGTTTGTTACACGGCCACCAGCAACAGTGGCATGGTCCATACTGGTTCAAGCCAACCTTTAAGTCAATTACCCGCTCCCAGGGTCACTCCCTCCAAGTCATTTTCGCAACGCGCCGTCGACTACGCCGGTCCTATGTTTCTACGTCAGGGTGGGCAGCGGTCCAAATCCTTTACAAACTCTTGCAGCAGGACGAATTCCAAAAATCCGCTCAAGACTTCGCCAGTCCACGTGGGACTAAGTCAAGCCAAGCCAAGTCAAGCCGGTCCCTTGTGTTCCATTTCAAATGACGCCGGGGACCCTGAGCCATTGACTCCAGCTCACTTTTTGGTTGGCTCCCCCCTTACTGCTCTTCCGGAACCCGATTATTCGGATACAAATATGGGTCGCTTGGGGAGATGGCAGCTTTGGCAAAGGTTTACTCGTTCCATTTGGAAGAATTGGTCCAGAGACTATCTGCACCAGTTGCAGCAGCGAAACAAGTGGAAAAAGCAGTCGAAAAATTTATCAGTAGGACAATTGGTCCTCATTCTGGATGACAATGCCCCACCATTGGTTTGGAAGCGCGGCATTGTCACTCAGACATATCTTGGGCAGGATTCGTTGGTACGTGTTGCGGACGTCCGTACTGCCAACGGCATTCTGCGTAGACCCATTCATAAGCTGTGTCCACTTCCGGTGGCAACAGACTGATTGCGCCTCGGTGTTTCATGTCCGGGCATTGCCGGTCGAGCACATGCTCTTCCATACACATTTTATTGACTACAATGTTGTTTATGTAACTTATATCATGTAACTTATGTAAGGTATACCATTTATGCACTTGTATGTATTGTATCATTAATGGACGCCATGTAGCGGTGCATTGGTGAACATTTAAACGTTTTTCCTTTCTTAGTGTGATGTCAATTATGGTGCAGTGTATACTATTATATTAAATTTTTGGGTATTTTCATTATATTATTATATTAAATTTTTGTGTATTTTCATTATATTATTATATTAAATTTTTGGGTATTTTCATTATATTATTATACTAAATTTTTGGGCATTTTTATTGTACATTATTATCAATATTTGTGGCATACTTCTACTGTATATTGTCATAGTGAATTTTCCAGATATATTACCTTGTATTGCTGCGCAATACTGTTTATTACACGCTGTTATTTTTTAAATTGGTTGTATTTCTTTAATGTTTGTACAAGGCCACACACGATGTCCTTATTGCCATGTATTATTGTTATTACTGTTTATGGTTTATCGCATATTCAAGCCTTTGGACTATTGTTACATATTACCTATGGAGCATTGATTAATGATGTATTAATTGTATTAATGATGTACTCGTTTATATTATATTTGTATGTTTGCCAGCATTCATGTATACTTGTATGCGCTAAATAATTTCTTTTTTTTTACTGCAAACTATGTCAAAATCGCCGATTTTGAGGCGGGCAGTATGTTAAGACATTGTACATTGTACTTGCTTATGCGCAATCTGCCTAGCGCACTTACGTCACCGTGGCGGTGTTCCACGTGGTCACCCCGCTGCGACTAATCAGTCTACACTCAATCTTTGAACAGTGCGTTTGCACCCTTGTTTTCTAGCCAAGCAGCGGCAACCTAAATTTGCTATGTTCTTCTTATTTCTGATCTAGTTTCAATGCTACACATTACGTAGCCTTACACTCATCTTATATTTTGGCTATAAGCCAAGACGTAATTGCGTAGGCCTGCGCTTCTAAATGATTTCAATAAACGTTACTTAATCATAATTTACAGTCCACTAATTAATGTAATACACTTTCTGACTTCCTACCAGCTTCCTTAAGCTTGCAAAACTAACTCAAGATGATTTCGAGAGTGTTAAGCACGCAACACGTACATTTAAACAAAAAGTTGTTAAATATAGTACCCACTTAAAAATAGTAAAGTTACCATAAAACAGAAATTACATATTGGCCAAGTAAAAGTTTCATGAATAGTGATACACATTCACAAGATATTTTTGTATGAAAATAAAAGGTGTGAGCTCACATCATCTACATAAAATTTTGCTCAAACTTCAAAAGAATAAGGCAAAAACTTAATTAGTTAAAAAAAATATTTAATTAGTTATTCAATACAATTCCTTGATGTGGAAGGCTGGGAAAGAAGAACCTGTGAACTTGTGAAAGTAAAAGAGTTCACTGCAGACGAATCAACAATCTACAAAACCTGTGTATATTTCCCTGATGTAACAAAAAACAACAGTATTTCTGTCATATGATGTGACAATACTTCTACACAGTACAGTCTATGAGTAGATTTTGGCCTACAATTAGATCGTATTTTATAAACTCAGTGAATGCACTAAGAACAAAAACAGACCTGAATATTACAATATAAAGAGTGGTAACACTGTTTCAAAGCACTCAACATCGAAAATACACAAAATACTAATATATACGCCACAATCACACACAATAATAACAATTTAAAAAACCAAAAACCAATGGGAAGTCATAACAACAGCCAACCGGCACACAGGTACCTCACAAGATTCAAAATTAGGAAGGCTCATGATGGGAACACCAAGAGTCCCGAAACATGTTCCAAATAAGGGAAAAATAACATCTTGAGGTAAAGTAAATATACATTTTAAATATAATATATATTGTTACACAACTTGCTTTCTCGTCTTTTTATTCCTTAATAATTGAATGAATGAGAATTAGAATTAAAATTATTGTTATCTGGTTCTTTGTGCTAGGCGCCAAATTGTTTTATCAATAAAAACAATTAAAATTTTGGTTAAACAAAATTTATGTTAATTACTTAGATTCTGGTAGTATGGGGTATCTGAATTTTTATTAATTCCGTTGAATTAATAATTATAAATATTGTTAATTCTCATACGTAGAACTTATTTAAATCTTGATAACTTTCTTCTTACTTCAATGGCTGTAAATAATACTTACTTTTAGTAATACTCAATTCGAATTTCGTGCTGAATGTCAGTGTTACCAACCTCTCTTTTCTGATAAAAAAATAACGTTCAACTATATGAAAAATAAGGATACCATTACACCAAAATAAATTAATTAAAACAACTGAAAATCTTCTATACTGTTTTATTTCTATCAATCTCTTATTTTCTTTCTTTTATGACAAAATTTAAATAATTTTATAACATTAATAATTGTTCCGGCTAGTAAAATATTTTCGCTCAGTTGGCTGCAATAACTCTCGTTCCACAGTAAAGCAAAATAATACAATTCATTTAAGTTTTCTCAGGGTATAAGTCCTTTTGGCTACAGAAAGGTCAACAACATTACCTTTTGTGAAGTACAAAATTGAAACAATATATATTACTTCATTTTAATAATAAACTCTTACCTTAGGGTTCTTTTCCAGAGTCGTACAGACAAAAACAGCTGCAGAAAGTATTATCTGGATTTGAGTTATGCAATAATTATGCTAACACCAAAATTTTCAAATTATAACAAATTATCTTTCTTTTTTATTTAGCACTCATAATACAACAGGTTATTATATTTTTTATGACTCTAACTTTTCTTCCTGTTATCAATAAATTGTAAGTAATTATCAATCAAAACGAGTATACATCCAAAAAAAAACTTTCCTTAACTATTTCTAAATACAGTGAAACTTCGATTAACCATCACTCTTTTAACCGTCAGTTTCTGTTAACCGTCACTCTTTTAACCATCAGTTTCTGTTAACTGTCAGTCTGTACTCTATGTACAGTAACCAGATTGCCGCGAAAAATCATCCTCGCTTTACTGCTGAGCGGCGGAGGCGCTGGAGTGGCGCACTATCGTTTTATTGATGAGTCATGTTCTTGGCCCGCCTAGCTATCGCACACGTGGTCAGTTTTAGTTGTGGCTGAGAAGCTGTTGTACTCGGTGCTGTACGTTATTTGTTGCATAGTGGCTTAATTGTTTCTGCATACGATAGTGACATTCATACCAGTAAGTTTTGTTATTAAGGTTTCTTTTCTTTTTTGTTTTGTGCAACAGCTAAAAAATGGCTGAAAAGCGTAAACGGGTCGTGTTAGATCTCAACCAGAAAATTGAGATTATTAAACGTTTGAAAAAAGGTGAAACTCCCACTAGTATTGCTCTCATTTATGGTGTTGGAAGAACTACAGTGAATGACATTAAACGCGATGCTGAAAAAATAGAACATGTTTCAAAAATGCAAAACATCGATGGAGATCCTAAGACTCGTAAAACCATGAAATCAGCAAAATATAACCAACTGGACACTGTTATGTATCAATGGTTTATACAAGCACGGAGTCAAGGAATCCCACTTTCAGGCCCCGTAATAATGGCCAAGGCGGTTGAAATGAACAAAAAACTTGACGGAGATCCTAATTTTAAAGCAAGCATAGGATGGCTCGATAAGTTTAAGTGTCACCATGGCGTTCGGAAACTAGACATTAGTGGTGAAAAACTTAGTGCAAATAGCGCAGTTATTGCCGAGTACAGAGAACAATTTAAAGAGAAAGTGGCCAAATTAAACCTTGCTAGGGAACAAGTGTACAATTGGGACGAAACCGGGCTCAATTGGAAAAGACATTGTCATCACTTTCGGAGACATCAGCCCTGGGGTTTAAAGTCCAAAAAAATCGGATCACTTTAATGGTTTGTGCAAATGCCACCGGCAATCACAGGTTACCCCTGCTTGTGATTGGAAAAGCAAAAACACCTCGTGCATTCAAACATTTTAATTTGAATGCATTGCCTGCTTGCTACCTATTATGCTCAAAAGAGTGCTTGGATATCTCAAGATATTTTTTCCGATTGGTTCCACAAAGTGTTTGTGCCACAAGTTAGAGCTCATTTGGCTGAAATGCAGTTACCACAGGAAGCATTGCTCCAGCACATCCCACTTGCGGAATTAAAAGTGATGATGGCAAAATAACACCACCTCTTCCTTCCAGCAAACACAACACCACTAATCCAGCCTATGGAGCAGGGCATAATCGAAAACATGAAACGTCGTTATAGGAAAACTTTTATTGGAAGTTTGATTTCATCTGATGATGAAATGTCTGTAAACGAGTTTTGGAAAATGTACAACATAAAAGATGCAATTTTCAATATTGCTGCTGCATGGGATGATCTTAAGTGTCAAATCTTAAAAATGGGTGGAATAAACTCTGGCCTGAAGCTAATGATGGCGAACCTAAGGAAACTGGGAATGTTAGTGTCGACGAAATTGTGCAACTGTGCAATAATGTACCGAATGCTGAAGACATAACGCCTGCAGAAGTAACAGAGTGGTTGGGATGTGACAAATTGGACGGAGGCTTTGACATTTTGAACGACGATGAAATTGTTTCCAGTGTGATTGACAACGAAGAAGAAGAAATTGACGAAGACGAGTGTTATATTTTGAATGAAAAAACTACGTTAAGCCATACAGAAGCAGAAACAATGTTATCAAAATGAATTGAGTGGTTTGAGGGGCAACAAGAGGCAAACACAACGTAGATACTTCTCCTACATAAAGTACGGAACATTGCCGCTCAGAAAGCACGAGCCTCGAAGAAACAAAAGAAAATGACAAACTATTTTAAAATTTGAATATGTATGTACGTCTAGAGCGTAAGTTCATGTAACAATATGTACAGTACATATGTTGTACTACATATACTGTACTTAATGTAAATTGTATATTGTTTGTTTCTGTAAAATAAAATACATGTATGTACAGTGTATTTCCAGCTCGTAAACATGCATTTTTTATCATTCGTTCATATGCAATGGATGGGGGGTGGGTTGTTGTTTAAGGTTTTTCTGTTATCCGTCTATTCGTTTAACCGTCACAGTCTCGGTCCCGACCCTGACGGTTAATCGAAGTTTCACTGTAGTACCGTAACGTATAGTAAAGGATTAACTATAATGAATTCTATTTAATGAACCAATACGTAATTTATCTGTTCCCTTAGAGATCTCATTTAAACTGGACATTTTTATTAAAAATAATAGAAATTGATATAAAATTATTTGTTTTGGCCATTTAATTATGTGCTTTCGCTTTTACTTAACTGCCCATGGTCCAATTCGTAGCACTGCCTGTTGCGACGCTTTCTTGGTTCGCACACACTCCCGCAACTGTTTATAATGAGTTCACTGTTTTTAACTAAATGTTCACTAATTTGATTTCAGATCTACATATGTGTTAATATTAAGTCGGCCAACGTAATTTTGCTCGAGCACTTAGATGGTTAAATTTTCTGGCCGCGCTATATAGTTTGTACTTTAATATTTGCAGTAGAACTTTTTTTATAAATGTTTTACCACTTTACTAGATAGGCCGAATTTATTTTATGGCCTATCTTGCACGCCCGAGGCCACTGTTTTTAATTAACGAACTGTATGCTGCTTCCTACTACGGTCTGATGTTAATACTATGGTGGCAATCTGCATACTGTGATTCACACACATATACTGCTGGAGAGCTATTACGTAATACGTCTGGCTTGGCTGTCTCCAGACATCAACAATAACACTGTATGTTGTTGGTTACAAGGGGCACCTCACAGGTGAATACTGACAATTGAGAAATTTACTGATTTAACTTGAAACTATGGTAGCACACAATTCTGTACCGTTACAAAATAACATATAAATGCAATTAAATATAAGGTGAATTAACAAGAAAATTAAAATTAACGTTACAACAGTTCGTATTTCATCAACGGTCAGTTTTAGGTTAACCGTTCGAGTGGTTGTTACACTTCCAAACAGTTATACTACAATAAAATAATATTTTAATAGTGAAAGTAATCTACAATTATCAGTTCATTTGTTAAGTGAAAGGTTAAATATAATTTATAAACGTGTGGAAAGTGTATATGTGAAGTATAATTTATTGTAATTATGAATGTTTTTTACTTTTTTAGTATTATTGTTAATACTTTCCTTTAAATGTTATTTCCACTTATTTCTTCCACTTTTAAGACTTATTCTTTGTTCTTCGTTTATATTAGGTCGCTATTATTTTTTAACCTCACTCCAGTTCGATACTATCACACTTTTTAAATACCTGAGTTGTATGTAGGCTTAATGTTACCTATTCGAATTCCAACAATCGACTAACTCCTTTCGCTATGAAATTTGGTCGTTTGAGTACCAAAAGTGCAAAATTGCCATTGGTGAAAACCTTGTTACATTGTGTTGTCATGGTTTCTGTTTGGCTGTTTGTAACGGGGCTAAAATGAGGGTTTTTTTTTATTTTTATTAAAATATTTTTAAATTCATTTTCCACCTGTGTGATAAGCCACGTGTTAAAAGTTTTGTTCAAACAAAGAACGCATAATGCAAAGTTAATACAATGGAATGCGTCAACGTGCGACCACGCCATACCATTCTGAGAATTTTGAGACTGTGTGACACATACCCACAAACGCGCAAGCACCAACATCTGCGGAGCGCTTAAACGATGCCAAGAAGCGAAAAAACAAAATGGCTTGAAGAAGAATTTTGCTAAACACGTGGTCAGAGACATGACGGAAATGAAACTAGACCACGTTTAAGGTAAACCTCTGGACACCAAATTTCGTCAACGTCCCACACCTGGGCATTGTACGTAATACCATGAACAGTGACTATGACTTCGCATCAGCAGGCAGTGAGTTCCCGTATTGTAAAACTGTGGAGAGGGAACCGAGAGAAAACTTCTGCCCAGTGCGTCTCACCTACCGACTGCTCGCGGTCCGGTTAAAATTTTATTTTACAAAAGTAATTACATACGCCGACCTAACCGGTAAAAAACCGGAGTATTAGTCAAAAGTGCACTAGCTAAATCACAACTGTTATAAGTGATTCGAAATTAAGAAGATGAACTCATAGTTTTTTCTGTTTGGACATGTGAACGAGGACTTGGTGCGGGCCACGCTACTAGATAGGATTAGACGCCGTTACCCAAGTAAAAGTATTTTTACATAACAGTTTAATGGGGCCAAAAAATTAATAAATGAAATGAGGGGGTGAAATGGTATGTGAGTTGAGCGTGGGCATTGCTGGGTTGCTTTAAAATGATAAAATAAAGAATGTAGAGTAAGAAGGTTAGAACATGTATATTTTGTTGTTGTATCAGTATATGTTTGCAATTAGAAAAAATAACGCTAAAATTATCTCAGTTTTTCATGATTAGAATAAACAAGAATTAACATCCATGTAATTTCATTAAAATGTTTTTAAAGGTATAATTTGCAGTAAAGAGTTGGTTGAAATTTAGAACTGAATGAGAACGTAAATTTAAAATGAAATTTAATAAAATGAATTCGTAGCGTAACCATGTTTTAAGTTAATTATTATGCCACATTACCATCACCTATCCAGTATGAAGATTTCGCTTAACGAACTTGGCAAAAAATTTGATTTAACGGTTTCGATTTTGGACCATACCAAATCGTGGCGACCGATAGAGTGTGAGATCTTCTGAGCGCAGTAAGTCAGAGTGGCGTGTGTTAAAGATAAGTAAAAAGTGTAGAAAGTAACAATTGGCGACTGCTGCCAGTATAACTCAGATGAATTAATAATTCATATGGGTTTAGGTCTAATCTGAAGTACGAAATAGGTGATGATAATGGGCGGTTTGTTGTAAGAAAAAATGTAAAATTACGAGATGTGGGAATAGAGGTTAAGACGTAAAATATTGTTAAAGAGCGAAGTTATGAGATTTTGTTTAGATAATAACTAAGTTGTATATATAAGAAAGGCTAATTAAATTTATAAAAAATGGAAAATGCGAAAGAAAGTAGTAAAACTGAGAATTGGTTGCGTGAGATAATGGGGGAAATTAAACTGATGTATAACCAAAATATTAGTTGTTTAAAAAATGAAATTAAACAAATGTCTAATGATAACAGTAAGAAAGTTGATGAATTAAACGATCGTTTTGACAAAAAATTTGATAAATTGAGTAGTGAAATACATGAACAAAAAGTAAAATGCGAAAGCAATTTCAGTGAGTTGAAAACCCATATAAACGAAATCAATAAAAATGTCGAGAAAACCAAGGAGATATTTACCAGTAATGTTAGTAAATTAGAACAGAATATTGAGAGAATGGGAGTGTGGGTGATAAAAACAGATAAGAGTAAAATAAGTGAAAATAACGGAGAGACATGTATTAACAGTGGTAGTAATTTAGATGCAAAACAGGTGGCGGGAGACCAGGTGAGTAGTAGCGATAATTATAACAATGAGTTAATGAGTAATAACAGTGGTGAAATTAAAAACGTGGTGTTAGAGTGTAAGGTTGTGAGTAGAGAAAGTATTGATGAGGATATGAGAGTGTGTGTAGAGAGTTTAGAGGGGCAGAGGGCAGATTTTCCCCAAGTGTATTGTGACGTGGAAGGTTCACAGGTATTTTATGAGGACAGAGTTTCCTCTGGTGGTGGTGTGGAAAACGAGGTGTCTTCGGATGGTCCCTTAATTTTTTGTGGTTTACCTGGTAGAGGTAATAGGTATTTAATGGTGCCCTTTGCATGGAATGAGATAGTTCAGTGTGGTTATGAGAGGTGTTGTAATGAGAGAAACAGAGAAATAAAAATTTTCGAGATCAATAGAGGTTATGAAAGGTTGGCGCAGGTGTTATATATTGAGAGAGATGAAAAAAGTGAATTACATTGTGAAAGAAAGATAGATGAATATTTTAATAATACTGGTATAAAAGATAATAACTTACCTGATGTGGTAGTAGAAGAATATAATGATGATAAAATAACTTACTGGATGTTGAATAAAAATACTTACGGAGACAGAATTGAAATCACAAACGTAGACCGGTTTTATGAGTCAATAGATTATAATGGTATCGAGTATTATGTTGATAAGGGCTATAATAATAATAATAATAATAATAAGTGGAGTGTAAATAAAATTGAAATATGTTATGTGAAACCAAGACTAATTTTTGACGATGGGGGTTGAATATAAACTCAGTGTATGGACATTCTAAACATTTTAGTTTATGGTTATGACCCTGCTGAATTTGGAAATGAAGTGTGGTAAAATTGAATAATAATGACAAAAGTTTGTAAATAATTGATAGTGAAATTAATTGTGTGTATTGTAACAAGGATGTAATGTAAACAATGTGTGTAGGTAATTGTTTTAATAATAATAATAATAATAATATTATTTCAGTAGACTAAATAAATAATGAAAATAATTTTGAAGACAGTAATTAATGAATTGTAATTGTTTTGATAATAATTGAAAAAAGGTTGTATTTCAATAATTAATTTAATTAAAATAATTTGAGATGTTTAAATATTTTTGATTGATTTAAATGTTATATAACTGAATTTTTCTAATAAGTTTAAATTATTTTATGAGATGTGAATTGGATAATAATTAATAAATAAATAAATGTTAAATTGTTTAGTATGGAATAACATTGTTGTTAAAATTGTTTCAGAAGGTACAGGGTGTTGGTGTTTATATTTGTGTATTTAGGACAGTGTATGAGTGATATTCTGTAAGTATAAATTTCCTAATAAAATATGTAAAATAAAACTTGATATAATTTTGAAATAGGTTTATAGTAAGGTTTATAGTAACCTTGCTAAGAAAATCAGCTGATCCGCTGTAGAATGTCACTTATAAATTGTTTGCTAATTTCCAATGTAACTAATGTTTGAATATAATGATTTTAATGTGTTAAAGATTTTATTTTAAATGATGATAAAATGAATTGAGATAGTTGAGAATTTTAAAGGTAATGTAAAAGGTGAAGTTGACTTTGGGTGATTAATATTTTGTTAGGACAATTAGAGCAGTCCATGTTGAATTTAAAGGGGTACTAGAGATGAATAATATTGTTGTGAAGTAATGTACCGTATTTTCTCGCATAATTAACGCCCCCGCATAATTTACGCATCCCATTTCTGGGGGGTTCAAAGTGGGAAAAAAGAAATATTCGCGTATTTGACGCACCCACTTTCTCGATGATTTCATCACGCAGTTCCGGATGCGTTTCGAAATAAAGATGTCAAGTAGTAGCTTTCCTATTGCGCAACCTAGCATTTCAAACCCTCGTGCAACTTCCTGTTATTACTCACTGCGGTATTCAGTCCGGTGAGTGAATCAGCGAAGACGTGATTAGTGACGATTTATTCCAGTCTGGTAGAAACTCATTTTACGAGTATTTCGGGTACACGGATGTTTTGTGATCTCAAAGTCGTTCATTAATCCACAATGAGCAAGTATTCGAGTAATACTGCGTCATATAAACTTGCGGTGATCGCTTACGCCGAAACACACGGGAATAGGGCAGCAGGCCGCAAATATTCTGTGTCCGAGTGTAACGTGCGGTACTGGCGAAAACAGAAAATTGCCCTTCAAGAGACCAACAAGTCTCGTAAAGCATTTCGCGGTCCAAAAAGTGGCAAGTTTCCGCAAGTAGAGGAGCATCTTCTGAAATATGTGATTTCGTTACGCAATGATGGATATGCCGTTTCTTACGAAATGCTGTATTTTAAAGGACGAGAAATAGCTGCAGCACATGGGATCAGTGTCTCGAATTTTAAGGTTAGCCGAGGCTGGGTGATTAAATTTATGAAGAGAAATGGACTCTCTCTTCGAAGAAGAACATCCTTATGTCAAAGAATGCCGAATGATTTCGACCAAAAAGTCATTGATTTTCATCGCTTCATGATTAGGAAACGGAAAGCGAAGAAATATTTGCTTTCCCAGATAGGAAACGCAGATCAGACGCCCATCAGTTTCGATATGCCACAAAGTCGAACAATCGATACGAAAGGAACATCGAGTGTTATTGTGCGCACTACTGGAAGTGAAAAACAAAGGTGTACAGTAATGCTTGCTGTAACAGCTGATGGCAGAAAGCTTGCACCGTACGTTGTCCTGAAGCGAAAAACAATGCCGAGAGTAAAATTTCCACGTGGGATCCACGTTCGTGTCCAAGAAAAAGGGTGGATGGACACGTCACTCGTAGAAGACTGGATACGAACGGTTTGGGGAAATAGAGCGGGGTCTCTCCTTCGGTGCCCGGCTCTTCTCGTGTTGGACAGTTTTCGTGGCCATCTGACGGAAAACACTAAAAAATTATTGGAAACCATGAAAACCGATTTGGCTGTGATTCCTGGTGGACTGACATCAGTACTTCAACCCTTGGATGTTTCAATAAATAAACCATTCAAGGACAATGTGCGAAAACTCTATCAGTGCTGGATGGCAGAAAATGTGCACGAACTTACTCCAACAGGCAAAATTCGGAAACCATCTGTGGAACTCCTTTGTGAGTGGATATTGCGTGCTTGGGACATGATATCTTCGAAGGTGATTGAAAAGAGCTTCAAAAAGACGGGAATCTCGAATGCGTTAGACGGGACTGAAGATGACTTCTTATGGAGAGATGTGAGCAGTGATAGCAGCACCAATTCTTCCTGCAGTTCCAGTGGCGACGACCAACTCGGTAGCCTATAAAAGGTAAGATTATTTTTCTTCCTTTTTAGCAGGTATGTCATTATTACTTACGTCGTTAGTACTTTCGTTAATTCATATTTATTTTGCTTCAGGTCGTACTATCAGCTCGTGACGGGAAGAATATTTTCCGGTGTCCGTACTTGAAACTGTGTGTCCTGTCAAATATATCATATGTACAATTTAAATATGGTTAAACAATGTATGTACAATACGCATGCGCGTATTATTATTGTTATAACGGATGTATGTATTCTATGAAGGTTAGTTCTATTGAATAAAGTCTTTTCTAATCAACGTGTTGTCTAACTGTATTTGGCAATATAATTCCAATATTAAATAATATCTCTCACATGTCCAACTTGCCTAATGTACTCTATTTGATTGTTCAGAAGAAAACTCAACCGTAATTTTATGCCAAATGACGATTAACTTCAATGAGTTGAACTGATTTTGTGTATAATATATTTAATGTATCTTTTAAATGTCAATAAATTTCAAATGAAATTTGGGTATACAGTACAACCTGTCACATCCGGTCCTGTGATATCCGGACGTATCTCCAAACTACGTAATTTTTCAATTTTGGTTAGCGAAATGGTTAGGGATGGAAAAGTGAAAGTTGCAGCTGGAATGTTGTTTACGCGCCTAGTCTATTCCGAGCGGGGCTGTGGCCTTGACTCAGTCAATGGCTCTTTCCCGGAAACCCATTCCTTTATTCTCAACCTCGGTTGCCGTCTGCCTGCCACTTGCTACCCGCAGTCTGTGTTTGCGTGTCTTTTTAAAGAGTACAGTGTACAAATACAAATGCTAAACCAATAGAAACGTCTAAAAAAACACGTTCTTCTGTGTATCTTCTGTAATTGTTAATTATATTAATTGAGATTTTGGCTACTTATAGAGCTTTTATTACTGAACACAATGCAGTTTTCAGAATTGCCGTATATGTATTGGTTTTGAAGTTATTGCAGGTTGAACTGCAAAAATGAATTGAGTAAAATTCACGTCTGATCCGACCGACCGCGTGCTTCACTGTGACAAAGAGTGAGATAGTTGCGTATTATACGCTCTCTGTCTAGCTTACGGCACACAGCCTGTCCCTTTCATAAAATGCTCAAATATGACGACATATTATGAATCGTTATATATACCCCTCCTCGGTATAAAAAAATTGATTATTTATTAGTTTGCTCTATCTTATTATTAACATCATTAACTCCAACTTGCCTAATGTACTCTATTTGATTGTTCAGAAGAAAACTCAACCGTAATTTTACGCCAAATGACGATAACTTCAATGAGTTGAACTGATTTTGTGTATAATACAGTACAGTATATTTAATGTATCTTTTAAAAGTCAATAAATTTCAAATGAAATTTGGGTATATCTGAAATCCTCGAATAATTTACGCACCCGAAATTTTCGCCGGTATTTTTCGTCAAAAAAGTGCGTTAATTATGCGAGAAAATACGGTAATGTAGAATTGGAGATGTAATAGTGACACAGTAGATATGGGGTAAATAGGTAGGGTATTGATTGATATATTGATGTAATGGGAGAGTAATTAATTGATGGTGATTTTGTAAAAGGGGGTGGTGTGTAAGGAGTCCGCAACGACAGGCGTTGTGGCGGGTAGCAGTGGGTTTTTAGTGAGTGATTGCCGGGTAAATAGGAAGGGCAAGATGTGGAGACGGAGGTGAGTTGAGGGAACACACACCTGAGTAAAAAGGGGTAGAGAGTATTTTTTTATATAAGGGTAGAATGATGCGAATTGAGTTGAGTAGTAAGTGGGGTTTAGAGAATGTTTGATAGATGTTTTTGATAGAGATGGGGTGTCATGTTAGTTAAAGCTGTTAGTAATATTAAAGTCAGAGGGGTAAAGATTATAAATATATAAATGCCAAGTGGTAAATCAAGTTATTATGAATAATTAAATCACCCAAACTAATGGAGATGGAGAATGTTAAAGAAAAAGAGTCATAGTAAAAATAGAAAATCAATGGAAACAAGTGACAGATTTTAATAGAAGTTGAAACTAATTAGAGCAATAAATGTGTAATTTTAATTAATTTAAATGTCAATTTTGTTGTTAATTGTAATAACTATGTTAATTTTAAATGTCATATTTTATTATGTTGTCGTGTTTGAAGATAAAAATTTTTAAAGATGTTCAATGTATTTTATGATGTAGCCTATGTATAACCTATGTAGGTCAAGGTTGTGGACTTGACCCAGTTTGATCAGCTGATGGTTGATGTTATAAACTAGACCAGTTTTGGCAATGAAGTGATGCAAATTTTGTTGTTTAATTGATTTAAATTATTTTAATTTTTCTGAATATTGAGAAAAATAATATTTGGATAAATTTAAATTTTTGAAAAAAAAAAAAATAAATAAATAAAAAATTTTTGATTTTGTGCCTGCCATCTAATTGATGTTTTGAGTTTTAAGTATATTATCGTTTATGTGTATTACTTGTGTTTTATTGAATTATATTGTTTAGAATATATGTGTAAGCTAATGTTAGGATAAATGACTTCATGTTTAATAAGATGTTCAGTTTGTTTTTTCTTTGTGATTGTTGTAGTGGAGAAAATTAATAGAGTTACTAGAGTCATGTAAAAGATTTTATTTTTTGTTTTTGAAGAAAGTAATGGAGATAGAGCAGTTTGCTTTCAACTTAAATGAACTTTTGAATGTGAGAATACAATTTTTGTTAGGATGTAGTAATAAGTATATGTATGCGCCCAGTATTGCCGAAGGCGACCCAGTATGCATGGTAAGGGGGAACATATCGGTTGAGGATCTGGCATGGTATAAGACCAGGGATTTGGAGTTAGGGGTAGCATGTTAGAAGGTTAGGTGTGCTGTGGTGCGTGTCTGTTCGATGTTATTGTGTTGGGATCTCGGATAGAGAAGTCCAGTGATCTCGTTCAGATGCGGCCATAGTCGCCGAGCCAGGGGGGTAGTTTACCCATGATGTATAAGAACTAATGTGGGGTTGTTGGCACCATATCCTCACCGGTCCTCTTAGGGGTTTAGCAATGAGATTTCTTCTGTTTTGACAGATCTCTCATTGGGGGGGGTATTGTAACGGGGCTAAAATGAGGGTTTTTTTATTTTTATTAAAATATTTTTAAATTCATTTTCCACCTGTGTGATAAGCCACGTGTTAAAAGTTTTGTTCGAACAAAGAACGCATATGCAAAGTTAATACAATGGAATGCGTCAACGTGCGACCACGCCATACCATTCTGAGAATTTTGAGACTGTGTGACACATATCCACAAACGCGCAAGCACCAACATCTGCGGAGCGCCTAAACGACGCCAAGAAGTGAAAAAACAATATGGCTTGAAGAAGAATTTTGCTAAACACGTGGTCAGAGACATGACGGAAATGAAACTAGACCACGCCCTTACCGTGACGTAAACCTCTGGACACCAAATTTCGTCAACGTCCCACACCCGGGCATTGTACGTAATACCATGAACAGTGTGAACAGTGACTATGACTTCGCATCAGCAGGCAGTGAGTTCCCGTATTGTAAAACTGTGGAGAGGGAACCGAGAAAAAACTTCTGTCCAGTGCATCTCACCTACCGACCGCTCGCGGTCCGGTTAAAATTTTATTTTACAAAAGTAATTACATACGCCGACCTAACCGGTAAAAAACCGGAGTATTGGTCAAAAGTGCACTAGCTAAATCACAACTGTTATAAGTGATTCGAAATTAAGAAGATGAACTCATAGTTTTTTCTGTTTGGACATGTGAACGAGGACTTGGTGCGGGCCATGCTACTAGATAGGAGGAGACGCCGTTACCCAAGTAAAAGTATTTTTACATAACAGTTTAATGGGGCCAAAAAATTAATAAATGAAATGAGGGGGTGAAATGGTATGTGAGTTGAGCGTGGGCATCGCTGGGTCGCTTTAAAATGATAAAATAAAGAATGTAGAGTAAGTAGGTTAGAACATGTATCTTTTGTTGTTGTATCAGTATATGTTTGCAATTAGAAAAAATAACGCTAAAATTATCTCAGTTTTTCATGATTAGAATAAACAAGAATTAACATCCATGTAATTTCATTAAAATGTTTTTACAGGTATAATTTGCAGTAAAGAGTTGGTTGAAATTTAGAACTGAATGAGAACGTAAATTTAAAATGAAATTTAATAAAATGAATTAGTAGCGTAACCATGTTTTAAGTTAATTATTACGCCACATTACCATCACCTATCCAGTATGGAAGATTTCGCTTAACGAACCTGGCAAAAAATTTGATTTAAGGGTTTCAATTTTGGACCATAAAAAATCGTGGCGACCGATAGATAGTGTGAGATCTTCTGAGCGCAGTAAGTCAGGGTGGCGTGTGTTAAAGGTAAGTAAAAAGTGTAGAAAGTAACATGTTTGGTCCCAAAATGAACAAATTTCTTAAAATTAATAAAACTTTCTTATACTATCTTCAGTCTTAAAGATACTAGTACCATTGAATTGCTTTTTGGACCTAGATTATTTTGACATCTCATTTGAGTAGTTTTTGTCCAGTATTTCCAACGTTACTAGTTTGACAATTGCTCTTACTCTTATAATAAATTTACTTAAAATTAATCCTTTTGCATACAATTTGCTTTACTATTACTATAAAATCCATTCTGTGATAATAAAATACCATATAACACTGGTTACTGTTGTTTTTACATAAAGTTTTTCCAAATTCCTTAATTTTTCTATAGGCCTAATGATACTTATGTTCATTATACATTTATAATTAGTTTCCTTCATTTTTGTGAACCTTAAACCTTCTTAATTCAATTACAATAAATAAAATAAGTTAACACAAAAAAATTAATTATCAATAAGTATCTTAAAACATATTATGACTCTCATTAGCCTTCTAGGTCAAAACCAGTTTTCAAAACATAACATTCATTGCTTGTCATTCTTATAATTATTCCCAAAGCAACTTTACTCCTTACATACTAACTTTAACATAAAAAACGATTATTACAGCATTCATTATTGCTTACACTAATTTATTTACATGGGTTTCACCTATTTCTGTTGCATAGGCCTTTCACTGTTCTATTCTCAGACAGTACACATTTTCTTCTTTTAACTTGAGTTCTACTTATTTTGTTTACATAGTTAGTTCTCACTACTATTTCTTTAGTTATTACACTGGTTATTATGTTTAAATGCAATATAGTCCTAGTAATATTACTGTTCATATTACTTCTATTTTTATATTTTTTAATATCATTAAACATTCTTACATTACCTTATTAGTCCATTATATCTCTTATGTAATTCACACTTTGTTTTATATTCTATTCATTTATTAATTCACACATGTTCTTACTACTTAAATCATTGTCTATGAGTTCCTTAAACTAGTTTTCACATTATGATCCTCTTATCATACTGATTTTACAATATCCACTACTAATACTAGTGTTACATTTTATATTATTTTTTGTTTCTTAATTAGGCTTTATAAGTATGTTTTTTTGTACTTCATTGTTTATCTTTATTATTTATTATGGGAGAATGAAAAAAGTGGAGGGGAAGAATCATAATGTTGCAATATATATATCTATTTTTTATAGACCAATGAAATAAATATTTGAGTGCAAACTGTTGATTATATTGCTGCACCGGCTTATTCAAGAACATTGCCACCAAGCTATCTGGCCTAGAGTTGATGCAATTAATGAGATCCTCACTGGTGTCAAAGCGCTTTGTATCCAATTAGACCACCATCTAGGTCACACACTGGCACCCTTGCCTGGATTTAGTCCATGGTTTGGGATCTCGATTCCTTGACCTGTAATCCCTGATTCTCTGAACATGCACATGCACGATCATTCACTAATCCAATCTGTGAACTTCCCTCAAGTTCGAGCCTCAAGTATGTGAAAATATGCCTTATGGCCCATACTGTTGGATCCCTACTGAACGAATTCGACTGCCTGATAGTTGCATCGATGACTCGATGCCATATTTCAGCCGACAGTGATTGCCCGGGCTGATGCCATCCACTATGGATCATTTGAGACATGGTTCCACATGATCCCAGCAGCCCTGAATGGTTTTGCTTCCAACTTTCCATCAACTAAGAGCCTCATCGTCCAGTATCATCGGGTAGTTTGGGGCTCAGTCCTGAACGTATCCAGCAGACAATGTATGTATCGACATATACACCACCCAACTTATAATTTAGCAACGTAGAGTTGGTGGGAGAGGCTCCCTGTTTCATTGGTCACTATTTGCACAGAAATATACAAAATGGATTTTGCATTTGGATGTTACAATATAAATGTATGCTGGTGCTACTGCACATGCACCGTGTTCCTATAACAACCAGACTGTACACACCAGCTAAGGGGAATTTAATTTTTGAATAGCTCTCATACAATGACTGTAATATATCTCAATTGTTATTATGTGAGACGTATCATAATAAGCTTCGAGGCCACTGCAGTATTGCCAGTGTTTGCAACAGACCTCCCCTCCCCGCCTTTGTATACGCATAACCAAGTGTAACATGTGACAACGCTGGAGGGCAAGGGGCAGGGAAGAGCTGTTACTACTGCGTAACCTAAAAGCTTATTATGGTAAGTCCCGTACTATAACTATTTTTACTACACACTGGTCAATTGTAAAGGGTCAACATGAATATACAGTCAGACAATTTTTACAATTTTGAAATGCTAGAGTATTTTACACATTACAAATAAAATAATCAGCCCTGGAAAATGTCTCAATGGAGATAGAAATGATGAAGAATAGTTTGCAAGCTCTGCAGTGAAGTTATTAACAGAAGTTATTACTTACATGCTCTACTACTACACTTGGTTATTAGCAGCCAAAGTTGCTGAAGCTGAAAATGAATTACAGGAAGAGCTAAATGAAAACAAAAGCATTCATCATAAATAAGATGGCCGTAAAACCTTTCAAGAAAGAGGTTTTTGGTTTCTCAATTAAAATGACTGATAACGAATACTCATTCCTTAAATTTTATATAGATACTTTTCAATCAATTTATCTGTAATAACCGATAACATGTCAGCAGCCACCTTAAACATTAACAACTATTCAAAATTATTAATGCCTTTTAACAAAATATTGGCTAAAGTTTTGTTACTGCAAAGAATTAAAATATTTAAATCTCATATTCTATTATTTAAAATTGTGACATGGTAATTTATTGTATTCCCTGCACTATACAAATTATTATTAGTAACTAGCGAGTACCCGGCATGCGTTGCAATGCCACTCAAAGAAAGAAAGTGTTTGTATATATATATAATATATAAAGACTTCGTTCGCGTGGTCTTCAATTTAATGCGATAATATATTTAGAACAGAATCTATTCCATTGGGTTGCCATAGTAACCAGATCTAATAAGTTAGTTTTTTAAGACTCCAAAGGACCCCCCAGAGGATCGTATTGAAAAAAACACCTGTCCTATGTTGGTTCTCCCGTTGCGTAAAATATTTGTGCCAAGTTTGGTTGAAATCGGTCCAGTGGTTTAGGAGGAGATGTGGAAGACCCCAAAGAACCCCCAAAAGAACCCCATCGAAAAAACACCTATCCTATGTTGGTTCTCCCTTTGCGTAAAATATTTGTGCCAAGTTTGGTTGAAATCGGTCCAGTGGTTTAGGAGGAGATGTAGAAGACCCCAAAGGACCCCCCGAATTATCATATCGAAAAAACACATATCCTATGTTGGTTCTCCCGTTGCGTAAAATATTTGTGCCAAGTTTGGTTGAAATCGGTCCAGTGGTTTAGGAGGAGATGTGGAAGACCCCAAAGAACCCCATTGAAAAAACACCTATCCTATGTTGGTTCTCCCTTTGCGTAAAATATTTGTGCCACGTTTGGTTGAAATCGGTCCAGTGGTTTAGGAGGAGATGTGAAAGACCCCAAAGGACCCCCAAAAGGACCCCCCGAAGGATCATATCGAAAAAACACATATCCTATGTTGGTTCTCCCGTTGCGTAAAATATTTGTGCCAAGTTTGGTTGAAATCGGTCCAGTGGTTTAGGAGGAGATGTGGAAGACCCCAAAGGACCCCCCAATGGACCCCGTCGAAAAAAACACCTATCCTATGTTGGTTCTCCCGTTGCGTAAAATATTTGTGCCAAGTTTGGTTGAAATCGGTCCAGTGGTTTAGGAGGAGATGTGGAAGACCCCAAAGGACCCCATCGAAAAAACACCTACCCTATGTTGGTTCTCCCGTTGCATAAAATATTTGTGCCAAGTTTGGTTGAAATCGGTCCAGTGGTTTAGGAGGAGATGTGGAAGACCCCAAGAACCCCCCATAGGACCCCATCGAAAAAAATTCATAAACCTTCGCGGGCGTGCGCACAACAACTCACCGAAGTTTCATCGCAATCGGATGAATGGTATAGGAACGCATACGGGACAAAGAAAGAAACAAACAAACATTCATTTTTATAGATATAGATTAAATTAGAGTTGTGTATGAAATTGCAGAGAAAGGAGTAACTCTTGTTTACACTTCAGTCTATATGAATATACGGGTACACAGAACAAAGAAGATAATGTTATGTATATTCTTAAGAACTATTTGAATATTAAGAGCATCAATTATTTAATTTTACACACAATGTTCTTCATTAAAAATCACATCTACAAAAATTTAAAATAGATACGTATTTATAATACTAACCCTTAATTCTGACAAATATGACAGCCTCTGTTGAATTTTCAAGCTCATTGGCAATATTATGGGCAGAACAAAAGTATTCTCCTCGGTCTGAAAGCTGTGCTTCATCTATCTGGAAGATAGCATTAGGAATGCCTTTGTCTGTGTCAGGCAAAAGCTTTACACGTGCCATACTCTTATCATATGTCGTGTTTCCTACAACACATAGTATGACTTTTATTAAAGTTAATATAATTAAAACACAGTATGACTATTGTCCCCTTACATCATTGTCACATTATCTTCCACTTCCACTTATACATCACAGAATATATTGATTAGATCTTTGCAAATGCAAAATAATAATGTGTATTTTACACTAATATAACTGAATTATGTAACACATTTAAACTGAAACTTATATATACAAAGGTGAACTATGATCATCTAAACTTAAGGTTATCTTTCACAACTTACAACAATTTTAAGTCTACATGGAACAACACAAACTCAGAATCATAAAACTCAATAGAAAATTTTGTGAAGTAATATACACAGAAACAATGAAAGTCTATAATTACAAACAATTGTTGCAATCTAAAAAAAAGACCTGGTAATCAACAGTCAACTAAATGAAGAGTCACACAGCTACACTAGCCAGTTAAAACAAGTTAATTTTTATAAAATGAATGGTAAATTTCAAAAACAACATGGATAACTCAAATAAACATGACTTTCAGTAAATCTCACGTTACTTTGTTGAGTTTTTTTAACACTATGATATTTATTGATTTATATTATGATATATTTATTACATTGATATATGATATGATTATACAAGTTAATAAATATTTCACTATTATAAAATGACTGCTTTTCAAAGACGGGCAATATAAAACACTATAATAGTAAATGATTGAGTCTTTATTATCTTTGCCAACATGATAAAGAAAATTACCGACTGCTTTAAACAGATTTCTTATTCACCTGATGACTGTTAAAAGGATATATTTTAGACTCTTAAGAATTAACAATAAAAACAACAAATTTACAATTTATTTTAAGCGTTCCCTACATAAATGACCAGAATTACTAATAACTGCTGGTAATTTACATGTTATTAAATTTGTGTTTCTCTTTATAATAACTGTGTCATCCAACTTACCATATCTCCACGTAACATCTGGAGTGGGTTTGCCTATAACTGTACATTCCAAAACTAACTTTTCACCTTCAACCACAGTAATAGTTCGTGGAAGACGTACAACGGGTTTTCCTGCAACAAAAAACAATCTTTAAAATTGGTTATTAGAAATTTGTAAGCATTACAAACTGTTATTATTATTTTAATTTCATCCACGATAAAATGTATGTACCACACAGTTATTTTTAAAGTACTTGTATACTATATCCCCACCGTTTGACATTGGTCATCAATATGTTCAGTGCTAGAGATCAATTTGGTAACCTACACTTGGCCAGATTACATTGAACAAATGACAGTTATAGATGAATGGATGCTTGTGAGATGAAATGCAGGGTGGGGGGTTTTGTAGATGGGATACTATGAAATTAAAAGTATGCAACCATACAAGTTTGACATACTCAAGCACAAGGTTTGACATGGATGCTGGTCTTGGTTTAATTAAAACCATACACATAAATAAAACTAAATCCAACTTACCTAACCCTGAGCAGAAAAACATTTGCCTACATCAATACATAATAAAACACAATTTACAAAAATTTAAATGCTATTTCATTGATATGACCTAAATTGTTTATTTTATTTTGGTTATACCATTCCATCTACTAAACACACTCCCTCCATTTATCTTTCTTCATACTGATGAAATAATTTAGCATAATTCATTTTCTTGTAACAATTTAAATGTGCTTTCCTCATCAATAATACTGAAAAATTCGTATTAAGAAATAATTATTTCGGCCATAATTTCATAATAGATGTAAATAAAAAATACAATTGCGGAGTGCTAGCTGATTGCAATGGCATTGTTCAAAATCAAAATGGAATCTCTCTCCCCACACACAGTTTTTCAATGGCATAAACTAAAATAAAATAAACAATTTAGACTATTACTAATTAAACAGCATTTAATTTTTTGGCCAAGCATTAGGTTTTCGGTTTAGCAGTACGTAATGAATTCATGTGAGAATTTAGAAAAGTAGTTTTAGTACCATTCATTGTACCCACCACCTGTTGAAACCCGCTGCATATTGTGTGAGATATATGTTAACAATAAGCCACTGTTTTCCTATGCAGGTTTTAATATATAAATGTCCTTATTTTTTGAACGTATGTTTAGAAACACATGAGTCAGAGACTCACACAACTTACAAAAAATAATTTTTTGATAATGCATATTTCTGGAATATACAGTATTATAATACTGGAACAACAACAACAACAACAATACTAATAATATCGAAAATAAAGAGTTACCTATGTTGAACCAATGGCAATTTATCAATTTTATCTCAGTTTTTAAATAACATCATTGCTATTTATTTATTTGAAGTAAGACTTTTACACTTTTAACACTTTCTAATCAAAACTAGTTGTTTCTTAACAGTTCTAAAACTAAAGTATAAAACAACATATGTGTTACTAATGAAGAAATTTGTAAACTCTTTTTGTGATAAAAATAAAACTTCTGCATTAAGTATACATATAAAATACTAATCAAATATTAGTGATTTGTACGATATCCTTTTTATGGAATGATTCATAATTTTATAAGAGCGAGAACTCATTAATATATGAAAATAATATTAAAACAAAGACGCAGTTTTAAATAATGAATTATTAAAACACCAGTAGTCCATAGTTAGGACAGTGATTAGATGCAGTTGTAAGTGTTTATGGATTGTTCTAATGAGACTAAAAATGTTTCGAAAACTATGTTATAAATATTCCATAGATGTTAACACACTAAATATTTGACTTTTTTATGATCACATCACACAAAACACTGGTAACTTATGTTATGCAGAATTATTGAAATGCTATTAAATGCTCACATACTGACACAATCAATTTTTCACAAAATAAAAGTAAACTTGGATTCACTAGTACATCACACACTTTGGAGCAAAAGAGCTCAAATTATGCTACATCAATTTTTAAAATATATATTTTTTCTAGTGTGTAAAAATAAGTTGGCCGTTGTTTAATCTCCTTTATAATACAAGATATAAGAAAGAACACTGTTTGAAATGATAAAATATAGACATGTCTTGTATTAATGTTAACAAACATTTTAACAAGGAAAAATATGAGTGGTAGAATATGAAGAAAAAGTTCAATTCTTGGGGCATTTCTAAATTGGTAAACTATTATGTCGTATTTTTCTAAAATTACAAAAGTTCTGTATTTCAAAATACGTACTAAACAGTAATCAACATTATTAAATACATCGCATGCACGCAAGATCCACAGTACCTGTTACTTGCATATAATAATATGCAAGATATAGTATCTTACATAATTATATAATATCTATATATAATTTTATTATATACATACCACCAAAATCAGTAAAATTTCAATTTTGTTAAATTATTGAATAAGGCCTTTTCGAAATTATTATAATTTCATCATCAGTTCACACTAAAATGTTCTTGTTGTGATGTCTTCTTTTATATGTATAAATACTGTACACATGCTAAATTTATAGAACTAATAGATATTGTGACATCTATTAAAATGCTCTTTTAAAATGTTAAACACATTTGTAGAAGTATAATTAATTTTATAAAATTTTTTTACATATAAAAGAAGACATCACAACAAGAACATTTTAGTGTGAACTGATGATGAAATTATAATAATTTTGAAAAGGCCTTATTCAATAATTTAACAAAATTGAAATTTTACTGATTTTGGTGGTATGTATACAATAATATTATAACAAATCAGTGGCATAATGTTTAGCAAAATACTATATATAATTAACTGACTACCTGGAAATGAGTCACACAATCTACCTTATATATTGAAAAAGTTACAAAAAATGGGGTATGGAATATGAATAAAAATTTTATAAAATTAATTACACTTCTACAAATGTGTTTAACTTTTAAAAGAGCACTTTAATAGATGTCACAATATCTATTAGTTCTATAAATTTAGCATGTGTACAGTATTTCAGATGTAAAATTATATAAATAGACATCAAAACTTATACGCAAGCGTGCTATGTAGTTTTTAAAAGCCAGAATATACTTTAATTTTTTTGGTTTGTTAATCAACTGTTACAAACATAGTATGAGTATTAACATAAACTATAAAAGTGTAACACATTTGGTTGTCAGGTCTTCCAATAATTATTTTTTCCTAAATTGGTAACCCCTCATACTCTAATTTATGTAAAACTTCTGAATGAGAATATTGCTGAATTTCATTTAAGAACCTGTTCTTCTTATTATACTATTTCAACATAATAATTCAGTTACATAAAATACTGTACATATTACATCACACGTAATTATCATGTCTGTTCAACACACGTGTACATGATTATGTCAAACTAGCATATTTCCCAACCACTTACCAATGACCTGGAAAACACGTTTAATTGGACCAGATGTATTGCTTTTACCATTAAACAACTGACATGTATAATTTGCAACATCTTCTTCTGCAGCACGATAAATTATTAGTTTGTTCTCTGAAACTACAATACGTGGTTTTTCACCCTCGCTTCTACCAATTGGTTTGTCATTTTTAAACCTACACAAAAACATTAAAAATATAATTTTAAATATAAAATTACAAACAATTCTAATATAGTAATATAGTTCATGACACACAATAATGGTACAGTAATGTAATCATGGGTTTTTTGCAGCCACATATTATGTCAATATTAATGGAATGGAATATTAATATGTAATGGAATATTATGTCATTATATAAAAGATCCATATTAAAACACGCGTGCATGCACACGCACACGCACACACACAATAAAAGGACCGATTTTAAAGAAGAAATCCAGCTACAGTATTAAGGCCATGCTCTTTTGTGACTAAAATGTGGATTCCGACAATGAAAGGCCTAACCACAATTCAGATCTCAGAGATAAGATTTTTCAACTCCTCAACTGAAGCCAGAATGAGAAAAGAACAAAGTAGTATGTTAAGTAATACAAAACATATTCAAACAGATCATGGATTTTTCAACTACAAAGATACACAATATAGGAATACACAATTCATACATCACAACACCCAGAAAACATTAATCTAAGAGTGGGCATAAAGAAGGTAAACATATTCACTGATAATTAATGATGTGGTTGAAATATGCTGATTTACTGGACATTTTTATTGGTACCTGAATATAAATTATTTGTGAATTACTTCTATCGTACAAAACTGTTACAAGAATGTAGTTCTAAATCAGACTCCTTGACCAACAATTGATTTATTTATTTTGAGATAACAGGGTGGCCACTAAACAAAGGCCAGAAAATTCATGCATAATTCCAGGTTTTCCAGGACATTTTCAAAAAAATTCCCGGTTTATGATTACACATTCGATGTAAATCAAATTATGACACGGAACACTAAAAAAAAAAAAAATTAACACCATATTCATATTTATGACATGTCTTACTTACTCTTAATTCTAAATAATCAGCACATATAGGTTATCAAATTAAATATTTATGTTACTAATCCAAGTTAAAAAATTACTCCACACAAAAGAACTGTCACTATACAAAGTGTACTGAGGAGCGCTTGGCCCATGTATGCTCATAACACACTTACCGAAATAATTAAGTTCTGATTAGTATAACCATTACTGAAAAATTTCATTTTAAATTAAATGCTAACTACAAAGAAAAAAAGGATTATTAGTTCTTCCCACACTTGTTAATCTTAGTAGGTCTATTATATTTCACATTCCAGGTCTTGAAGCTGGTTTTGAAGTCAAAAAAGTGATAAACACAACTAATTTAAAAAAAAGGTTGAAGAAAGTGACTAAAACTTATGAAAAAATATATGCAGAAAGTTACATGTAGGAATTTGTCTTATATTGTTTTCTTAAAAAAAATTATATTTTACTAATTTGCATGGGGAGTCATTCAAATTATAAATCACTAATTGTTCACTATTTCACTGTCACCTCTAATGTTTAGATTGACTTTATAATCATAGATGAAACATTTTTAAAGGTCGGAAAAGTAAAAACAACAATAAAAGTAACTTTAAAAGTCGAACGAGGCCAGTAACAAAACACGAAAAAAGTTAGGTTATGTTTGGTTAGGAACAGTTTGAAAAGCGCTATTTGTAACTATAAAATTATAGATTAAGCATTTTTAAATGTCGGAAAATTAAATATAACAATAAAACTAATTACCTAAAACTATAAATCTATATGATAATTATTTGTATTTGTGTCTAAAACTTAAAATGAATTATTTTGTCACATGGTTTCGTTAATAATCACAAAAATAACTCATTTAAAATAAACAATGGTGTTGAATTGAACGACTGACTGTGCAGCTTAGATACCAGTACCATAGTTTTACGTGAGAAAAACACCGTTCCGTTTACTGACTCTGTTAGACTAGGGATTGGACACGATATTTTGCATGTATATATCGCATTAATGATTGTTATGAATATATTTCTAACACTGAACCTCAGAAATATTGTTAGGTTTGTCAAAAGACGCCTTAATATTTGAAAATTTATAAAAGCAGCTGAGAGGAAAAGTGTGCATACTGCTCATGCCCGAATTGGATGCTTTACTGGCATCTCTGGTTCAAACAGGGTGTTACAACGCTGGTGGCGTTCACATCTCCTACTGAAATACAAATTTATATAGGATTTTAGCATGGTTTTCATTTCTCGAACGTAAAAAAGTAGTCAGTAGTTGCTAAAAAAACACATTAATAATGTCGTACTCTTAACTTTATTTCTTTTTTTTTAAATTCCAGGATTCCCTGAAAAGTCACGCATAATTCACATAGTTTTTCCCGGTCAATGAAATTCACGCATTATTCCTGGTTTTCCCGATTTTCCCGGTCAGTGGCCACCCTGGATAAATAGGCAACTTCAAGGACAGAAAACCTAAACGGATATGCTAGAACAGAAAATGTAAATATACATCACAAAAATGACAGAATTCAACTGCTGACACTTAGTGTAAACAAAATACTTTACCACTTAAAGTTTGTTAATGAGTCCCTACCAACAATTAACGTGCGGGTACTACTTTTCAATCACCTTTTCATTTCAAATCAAGTGAAGAAGTGACGTGTTTCTTCAAAGTCTTTTTCAAATTATAAACATCATGGACTTTCACTGTGTTATCACATTAAAAATATAAAACATTTCGCGTGTATATTTTTCTAATTATAAATTTGGAAATTGTACATGGCACCTTATGAATTTTAGACAGTAATGTTGCAGTACTCATTAATACAGTAAAGAAGTCACATAAAAATTGACAAACCTATAACAATATATTGCTTAATTTATTTCTTTATATTGCTTAATTTATTTCTTGCTAAGTGTTTCTTGTCAAATGGTAAATTATTATATAAAATGTTTACTACAGCTTTAACCTCTTACTGATTATAAAAAGTACTCTTTACACTATATTTATGAATAATTTTTACTAATGACTACAGGAATTCATTATCTATATATATATATATAAAACTCAAAGTCTGAGGGTTTATGGGTACTGAATACAAATCCACACTGTTACACTGATTGCCACCAAATTTTGCACAGGTAACCTTTGACACAAGGTGAAAAAAACTGTCTAACTTGGAATTTAATATTTTGCCCCGTTCGCACAATTTAGGCCCTTTTAATTATGCCTTTTCGTTGACATGTGTAAAGATGTCAAAACACCATGGAGACCAGAATTAATTACCATAGTAACAAGTAAATAAACAAATGATATTTAGTGGCATCAGAACTGTACCTTTATCTGTTCCTGCAGTTTTTAAACATAGACAATAACAATTATATTAAAATACTTATTAAAAGTCAAATATTCGCGTGCGAAGTCGCGGGTAACAACTAGTATATGTATAAAAAAGAACTGATCTTCCTGTTAATCATATAATTTTCAAGACAGCCTTTACTCAAATTATAGTACTGTACATCCTTACCGTTATCACCTGTAAGCACAGTTATGATAAGAACCTGGTATTCAAGTTCTTAAAACAAAACTTACAAATATGTCTTAAAATTTATGTATCAAGTTAAAAAATTTTTTTCAATAACTTTTGTGAGGCTGCATATAAATTATAATTTTATGTTGTTTATTATAAATGTGTTGCTTTTTTTAATTTTTATATTTTTGGTTGAATTAATGCAATGCTTTTGTGGAACACTTGCAAATAATTTTAAATTTGGTCCTAACTTTGGATTAGTTCCATCACACGAAGAGAAAAAAACAAAGATGCTACCGTTTCAATATTTTATGCTTTTCAATCGTGTATAATAGAATTAAGTGTTTTATATTAGTATTTTTGAAGGAATAACAATAATCAACAAATGAAGGAACATTTTGAATATTGATTTTGTTTAGTTGAAACTACTGATTCTATATTGTCATACATGGAATTAAGTCAGTATTTTATAATTGAAAAGCAAGGTAATAATATATAACTAGAAATCTGTTATAAAATAAGGATTAAAATACAATAAAAAATAAAACAGGAATATTCTTATTTCCTAGTTTTTGAAATACTCTCTCCCTAAAATGTTACTGTTATTTCTTGTGATGGCAAAGTACAGAAATCATGCAGGTTTTATTTTCATACAACCCCATGATATTATGTGTTACAAGTTTACAACTAAGATACATGTCAACATTCTACAATAATTTTCATTAACTTTTGGTATTGATTTATACTCACAATATTTTACGATTATGTTAGTATTCTAACTAACTGAAAAAGTTATAATTATAAAACAAAAATCCCAACCATAGAAAAGACCTCATACACTGCTAATAAGGAAATGCATTAATCATGAATAACAGATTAATTATCTGTCATAACATTAAATATGCAATATATTAAATGTTAGCCTGTAAAACACAAAACAATTTAAATTCATTTAAATCTTTAGCTTCATAAAAATTCAATATGGTTATAACCTTGTAAAATCAGAATGACTGAACTGATGTAGATAACAAATTCCACAAAGTTGGTCTCTTTTTAAACACTATCATAGCATACATAAAATAAAAAAATAAAAATGAAATGCTGCATTTTAGTTGTTTTCAAAATACAGTGGAACACGTTTAACACGAAAACGGTTAACACAAAATGTGACTCAGGTCCCGATCGCTGTATATATTTTTCAGTTACAGTTTGTACGGTTAACATGAAGGTTTAACCTACGAAATATCGCTTAACACGAAATTTTTGCTGGCTTTTCATTAGCTGCATAATACAGATCCATACATGCAGTCCCTGAAACGTGTTTACAATGTCCCAATGTAAAGGAATCTGTGCTACGTGTAGGTGTAAAGAATAAACAGCTGCTTGGTATGTTACGTCTTTATACCTGCTATTGTATACAGTACAGTACCAAGTTTACCTCCGTACCAAATGTGTTGTTCATTGTCGCCGATACACTGCCATTAAGTTACATTACAGTGTGCAGTTTGTTGCGAAGTTAGTGAGTTCAGTCCACTTACAGTATTCTGTGCGTGTAGTGGTGTTCGCAGTATGGTACGGCTAACGTTTTTGTGGAAACAATTTACTCAGCTGTAAGATTTACAGTAGCTGTTTGTGCCTTTATTTTTAGTCTTTTACGGCCTTCAATACAGTATTAAGTAACGTTTGGCCTACGTGTACATACAGGTGCTAAGTGAGGTCACGATTCTGTAAATTTCGTTTTTCCAGTGTCAAAGTGTAAAAATGGAGAAGAAAGTGCGTAAACAAAATTCCATATCATTAAAAATGAAAATTGAACTCCTTCAAGCTGTTAACGAGGGTATTCTATCTAAAACAGAGATCTGTAAAACATTCGGTATACCAAACTTGACGTTATCTACCATAATAAAAAACAGAGATAAAATTTTAGAGCTGTATGAGTCGAGCAAGTTTGAACCAGATTGAAAACGTTTCCGTAAGGCTAACCACGAAAACTTGGAAGCTGCTCTTCTTGTCTGGTTTAAGCAAGCGAGATCACAAGATGCTCCTATTTCTGGACCACTGCTAATGAAGAAAGCAAACGTTTTTGCTGAACAGATGAACATGGATTTCACTGCAAGTAGTGGCTGGCTAGAAATGTTCAAAAAACGAAACGGTATAACGTATAAAAACATCTTCGGCGAGTCAAGAGAGGTATCACAAGAAATGACATCATCTTGGTTGCAATCTACGCTACCTGCAATTTTAAAAGACTACCCACGAAAAGATATTTTCAATGTGGATGAAACAGGACTATTTTTCTATTGCATGCCCGACAAAACACTTTCATTTAAAGGTGAACAATGCTCTGGCGGTAAAAAGTCCAAAAAAGAGAGAGCAACAGTGATGGTAGGTTGCAATGCTGATGGGTCAGAAAAACTTCTGTTACTTGTTATAGGTAAAAGTTTAAAGCCTCGCTGTTTTAAAAATGTTAAAAAGTTTCCAGTAGAATATACAGGTAACAAACGAGCGTGGATGACGTCTACAATATTTATCAAATGGATAGTTTTGTTAGAAAACATTTCGCTTCTCACAAGAGAAAAGTTGTGTTAATTGTTGATAACTGTCCTACCCACTCAAGTGATGTAGAACTGATGGCAGTTAAACTTATTTTTCTACCACCGAACACGACTAGTGTGCTACAACCTTGCGATCAAGGTATTATTCAGAATTTAAAATTTCAGTATAGAAAATTACTTCTGCGGAAATACTTGGCCGCTATAGAGGCGAAAAACAATTTCTGTATAAATTTACTGGACGCTTGTAATTTGTTGCGAACAGCATGGAACCTTGTGACACCTAAAACTATTGAAAATTGTTTCACTCGTGCTCGATTCATTTTGAATTCAGAGATTAAACAAACTGAATGCGAAGAAAATGAAATTGGGCCTATCCTGTCTGAAATGTTTAATCGCGTATCATCAGCATTAAATGTTTCAGTTTCCCTAAACGAGTACATGTCTGTCGACGAGAACCTAACTACGGCTCCCGTATTAACAGACAGTGATATCGTAGAAATAGTACAAGCTGAAAATTGTGAAAATGATGAGAGTGCCGACGAACGTGACACGGAAAATGATATGACAGGAGTTCCTACCGCTACCGATATGCTTTCGTTGCTGAGACGTGTTCGTCGATTTTTACAAGCCAGCTCGAAAGGTGAAATGTTTAAGCACGTCGATAAACTAGATCAATTTATTGAAAATCAAGTAGTGCATAATTCTGTACAAAAGAAAATAATGGACTATTTTAAAAAGAATTGAACGTTGTCACTACAATAACTTTACATTTTAAGAAAAATTAATTACTATATAATAGTCCAGGAGGATAAATGAAACGTTCATATGTAAGTACCTTTTGAATATGCTTTATTGATTTATTTTATTACACAATTCAATAAGTAATCTCTTCAGTATTTGACCATTTACAGTACAGTACTATTGTATCTCATTTTGTCCGTTAACATGAAATATCGGTTAACACGAAAAAAACAGCTGGTCCCCGTTCATTTCGTGTTAAACGTGTTCCACTGTATTATTATGTGGTATTATTTTTAAATAAAGGCAAACGTGTCTTATGTATTACATTATCACAATTTTCTGGGCTGTTACGCTGTAGTCTAGGTCGTTCATATTTGTCACCACACATTTTTAGAGAAGGGAACTTTATGCATCATGCATAACCGCATAATGTGACGAAATAACCTTAATTCGACTAATATTATGAGAAAATGATCGTTAATAATGAATTAGGGGTGTTTCGAACTCGCATAATGTTAGTCATGAAGCCGCATAATCGTGTTTTCTTGGCATAAAAAACTACAAAAAATGGAATTTCTCCCTCGAATTTTGTAAAAGTAAAGAGGGCAACGCGCACAAATTAATCTCTCATATATCAGTTGAATGGCCACTTATGACTCCAAACGCCGCGACAAGTTCAGTTTAGTATCACGTCGAAAAATAAGCTGGTCTTTCGCAAGTCAACCCATAGGCGAGACCTACAACACTTCGTACTTTCTCGGAAACAATCGGTTGGTTTCGCCAGTTTCGGTGTCCGTCTTTCCCATCGCTCGGAAGACAGAGGTAGACGGGTGTGGTGGAAGGGGAGGGTTGCAGCAGCTCGCTCCAGGGGTAGGACAGTTAAATAGGAGTTGTTGGTCATTAAGTTTTGTCGTCTGCTAAAAATTCACAGCCAGTCACAACGAGCGCTAGTGCGGCAGCTGGCAGCGCTGAAACGAGAAACTCGTGAGTTAGCGAATGGTTGGCGCTTCATCTTGGTCTTTGCACGTGGAAGACGCCATTTTGGTCATTCCGAACTGTTCTTTGTTTTGCCGTAGCAGTCATATAGGACTTTTTGTGAATATATAAAAATGAATAATTGTACAGCGAGAGGCTGCTACAATATTAATGATGGGAGAAGACAATTTTTTTATTTTCCACGGCGGAAACAAGAAGCACGGTAAGTACCTTATAAGAAACTTTATTTTTAAGTAGCTTTGATAATTAGTTAAGTTTCCGTAATTGGATAGATTGTGAATATTTTCGGATCACAGTATATGTTGAATATAATTTTGTTGATACCAAGAGTATAAACGAAATCGAAGAGTATATTGTTGATACCTTCAGTTATATCTGTAACGAAGCCTTAAAATTGAAAGACCAGGTATTCACTTTCTGCATTGAACTAGACATTTCAACAGGCTTTACTATATTAAATTAGTGCCAGTACGACTAAGTACTAATAGTAGCTGCCATTTAATGTAATTTAAAGAAATTTAATCTATATAAAATAATTATCTTGTTGGTACATCCTCTTCGTTCACTTTAAATATTATATATATATAAACTTTCACTATGAACACTTATTTTATAGTTTTATTTCCCTAACGTTTCAACGTGGTATACGTCTTCTTCAGTGGGAGTAAATACTGAATCATAGATAGTTTCAGTGATATACTGTGAACACTATGAACAGTGAATACTGTTCATAGTGAAAGTTTATATATATATATATATATATACACTATATAAAATGTGTATAGATTTATTGTAGTAGGCCTATAGTTGTATAAAATTATTTTGAAAGGAGATTAAGAGATTTTTGGTGTATAGATTTATTGTATCTTAAACAAAACAAGTAAGACGATTGAAGACAGAATATTATTGTATGCCAACAATACACCCTATAGCATATGAGAACTTATTTTCTGGTCAGTTGTAAATTAACAGTAGGCTAGATATTGGTGAGCCTATTTCTTTGTTAAGGCTCAGAGTATAAAACTGTTACATAATTTTAATATTTATCACAGTATAATCATTATTATCAGAGTTAGTAGAATCAAGAGTAGTTCATATCAAACGTGAGCATCTCGCAGGTGAATAAAGGAAAATCTATATTAAAGAACTTGTAGCGTTTCATTATTTCTCTTCGGAGGTTTTTTTATTATTTTTGGTTAGTTGAACATTTTTTTTAATGTTAGCCTGTAATATAATCAATATCTTCTCAGTTTTTATTGTACTAATTTTTATTTCCATCAATTTCACTTTAGATATCAAAAGAATAGATATCAATATCTTGGCAACGCCACCATTTTTCCATTACATCACTCATACAAAATTCTGTTTTCATACATTCAGTTATACATATATAATTATTTATATTTAACATTTTATATCAATTATCATTATTACAAAACAATATAATAATTATTAACAAACAATATCATTATTATTAACAAAAATATAAGAACAGAACCAATAATAACTATACAATTGTGATTCGGTACCGGGAATCGAACTTGGGTCCCCTGGTATCGTTACATTGTACTTTATTCTTATTAAAGTATAGGGCAGACTTGCCTAATTTCGCAGTATTCCTAATTTCGCAACATTTTGCATTTGGATGGACTGTGAAGTTAGGAATGGTAATATGCGACATTTTAAATAATGACTGTAGAGCGCAGCACTTGCTTTATAATCTGGAACCATTTCCAACCACTGTTCGTCGACAGTTGATTCTAGGATCTTGTAGCGAGAAGATGTCTCGCCTGTTTTCTATGATTTTCTTCCAATTTTGCAAGGTAAGTTGTTTTTATTTGATGTAACCTCGTAATTAATTGTTTAGTAAAAAACTATATATTCATTAAATTCACAAAAGACTAAGCTTTCGAAAGATATCAATATATAATTCAAAAAAATATTTTGAAGGTGTTTTTTTATCTATCCCCGGTCATTGAACTGTTAGTTACGGAGGCACAAGTTGGGTGGTCACAGTGCATCAGCTGTTCTAGTGTTACCGAGTATTCAAGTCACAACTGTGTTTTCCAAGCACATTTTTGATTTTTGAGCTTTCTAAAGTATTTTGTTTACCTTTAGTTATAATTAAAATGTTATTTTTGTTAGTTTTTATAAAATAATTTTTTTTAAACTGCTTTTCTTTATATAATTATTATTCAACTCACTAGTTAGTTTATATGACTCCATTTTTAATAAAAGTAAAATTTAATGAATTTAATAATTTTTATTCCTTTTCTTTTGTTTAAAAATTTTTTTTCTCTTTAGTATCTGTATATTTATTTTTGTTTTAGTGAAAATGGACTGTGAAAAAAGAGGAAAATACCGTAACAAATATACGATGCAAGAATTACATCATGCAGCCCAAAAAGTTTCACAGGACGGCTGGACAATTTATAAAGCAGCGAAGCAATGACATTACATAAAAAACCTAGAGATGACATTTGTTCTTTTTGTGGTGTGGAGTACAAAGGGGACACAAAAGGAGGAAACTGGATTCAGTGCCTACAATGTCTTTGCTGGTTTCATTATAAGTGCCAAAATTTAAAAAATTATGAACCAAATTTTAATTGTAAAATGTGTGTTACTGAGAATGACTCGGACTAAAGACAAAATTTAAAAAATCTAAAACTTTCATTAATACTTTTAATTTGAATATGGATTAAAGTATAATTTTTATAATCAAATTAATTATATTATTAAATTGCCTGTAGTCAAGTTCGTTTTAGTTTAAAAATTTCCATTAATTTTGTAATTTTAATATTAGCTTTGTAATTACATTTGTGAACTTATTTTAAACATTGTTAAAAAATTAAAAAAAAATTATTTTATTAGAAGAATACACTATTTATAATTATATTATCATTTATATTTATAATTTTATTGTTCTAAGCAATATTATGTAAAAATATAAGTATTATTAAATATAGAAATTATAGTGCGAAATAAGGAACACTAGTGCGAAATAATGAAGACTTGCTGCGAAATTAGGAATAGTGTAGTAGCTTTAGTTTTAATTTTTTTTGTAATTACCTCCATGGTGTTTTGTATTTTTGTTATAATATATGTTTTGCTTTTGTAGCAGTAAATATTTTGTTACGAAAACTTGTTTTTATTAAGTCATATATACATAGTTTTTGTCATATATGTGAAATTACTGCGAAATTAGGCACGTTTGCCCTATATTATTCTCTGTATGATGTTGATTAAGGAAAGTAGATTATTTTTATTTATTTGTATATTGATTTTATAAATTTACATTTTGCTGATTAACTTATTTAAGTTACATTAAAATTTTATTTACTGTGACAATTTTATTTGTAACTTTGTAAATATAGTATATTTTACTTAGTGTTCATTTGGATTGACATGGTTCACATTAATCACATTCCGCTCAATGTTTTCAGAATGTTTATATATCTTTCATAACAAGATATACTTATATTTTTTTCTATACACATATTTTATTAATATTTACTTTTGTTGACTTGTAAAGCTCATGCGACAGTAACTGAATTAGTGTCAGTGATTGATACACTTACCTTGCTATGATTTTTTTCAAGTGTATAAAAGTATAATCAAAATCAGCCACATATAATTTTACCAGTTTAGTATAATACACTTGTGTGTTGCAGGTTTCAGCAGTGGGTGGACTTTTGTCAGGACAAAAGTTTTGAAAATATAGTAGGCCACGTACACAGGATAGTCTGTGAGGACCATTTTACACCCGAGGACTTCATTGGGAACAGACTGCGGCCTACTGCAATACCAAAACTTCGTGGTCCTCCACCCATTGCTGAAGAAGTAATGCAAGTGCCACTTGCCACAGGAGAAGATCAGCCTGCTAAGACAAGGAATGAACAAGTTCCGAGTACTTCAACTCCTCTCGCATTATCACCACACACATCCTATCCTACTAACTCATATATTTCTGCTACTTCCACACCTGTTCCTAACTGTAAAAGGAGATTACCTTTTAGCACTCCTAGTCCTGCTGACCAAATATTGACAGAGCCATCTTCTTATTCTGGAGTACAGTATGAGAAATGCTATTTGGACAAGTTGACAGAAGTCGTCATGTGTGCAATTACACAAAAAGTTAGTTTCACATGGCTAATGAACTGCTGTGAAGTCCATTATGAAACAAACTTACAACATTTTTTAAAAGTTATATTTAAAACATGTGTTAGGTGGTGGGTTACAAGAAGAAATAATGAAATGAACAACAAATAAATTTGTACATGTTTTAAATATTTATATTAATTTTATATGAAATTTAATTAATGTAATATATTCATTAATGGAAAGATGGTATCTGCAACAAATGATATGCTGTACTTTTTAATGTGGGTATTAAATTCTGAGAGTACAGAGTCTAACATATCCATCAAAAAATTTAGTCACGTGTGTTGCTCAGTATTCAGGTTTGTGGATAAAATACTTGATACAGACATATAAAAACATTTGTAGACTCCTATAAAATATGTATAGTCTCATGGTGCAGACATAAAAACAATTGTTTAGCTGAAACAAAAAGGTATGTTAAAAATCACTAAATAATTGACCAATAATTTATTATGACAATGTATTGCTTTGGTGTAAGGATGGTCTCTGCTCTGTAAGGATTAGTGTTGTTCAGTGTGTTAATCTTGTGAATGAAGTACTTTATGTCAGTATATCAATTTAATTGATTATCAGAATTGACAAATGTACTATTCAGGAACAATTTAGGTTTTAAATTCATACTGGGCTTCTATGCAGTTCATTAATCTAAAGGTTTTCTGGGTCTTTTGCCAATAAACTTCTTAGTCTGATGATTTCTGTATTTCAAAATAATGTTTATGTTATACAGGGTGTCCCGGGAGAAGAGGGAAATAATTTGAGAAATGGTTCTATAGTGTAAAAGAAGAAAAAAAGTTCATATAAACATATGTCCGGAAACGCTTTGTAAGCGTTACAAGAACTTGTAAACACGTTTTTTTAGGTTAGAAGTACAATAACTTTGTTAAATGATTAATAAATGCATAAAAGTTAAAAACAAAATTGTAAAGAATTTAATTCTGAGAAAAATGGTGTAAATAAAGTCAATAAAAATCAACAAAAAATTCCAATTTTGGTTAAAAACAATACAATACGTTTTTAGGCAAAGATTTTTCTGTTTTACGTCGGATATCATGAAAGTTATGGGAGATACAGTTCTGCGACCTGTTTTATTCGATTTTTCAGGTCAAAAAGCATAAGAAACAACAGAATTCGCCCCTTAATTTACCTTCCCAGAATTTCAGAAAGTCTTCATTTACCCGGGGGAACCGAAACCCGGGCAAAATCTTTCGCTAGCCGTAACTCGCTTACAAAGCGTTTCCGGACATATGTTTATATGAACTTTTTTTCTTCTTTTACACTATAGAACCATTTCTCAAATTATTTCCCTCTCCTCCCGGGACACCCTGTATATGTGTATAATTTCAAATTGTCTGTAGTGTTTAGCCGTTAGGTCTTGTACATATTGTGTAGTGTTTATAGATTTGTGTTGAGTTTGCATATAAGTGATAGAACTGAAATTTGAATGTCTTGTGTTATGTCATGTTTTGTGAATTTTAATTGATTAACTTTTTTGATGATAAACTTCAAGTCTGTTAATTTGTATGATATTTCAAAATAATGTTTGGGTTTATATATTTGTATTATTTCAAATTGTTCTGTAGTGATTAGCTGTTAGGTCTTGTACATAATGCGAAGTGTTTGTAGATTTGTTTGACTTTTGTATGTAACTAGTAGAACTGGAATTTGAATGTATTATGTGTTGTCATGTTTTGTGAATTTTTATTGATTACGTTTTTTGATAGATCAAGTTTTTTGATAATAAACTTCAAGTTCTGTTGTTTATAATAAACTTCAAGTCTGTTCATTTGTATAATATTTCAAAATAATGTTTGGGTTTATATATTTGTATTATTTCAAATTGTTCTGTAGTGGTTAGCTGTTAGGTCTTGTACATAATGTGAAGTGTTTGTAGATTAGTGTTGAGTTTTGCATATAAGTGGTACAACTGAAATTTGAATGTATTATGTGTTAGTCATGTTTCATTAAAATTAGCAGTGCTTCAAGTTAATTGTGTTAATAATCATTTCTTAGATTCCCTGAGATAATTTTAAGAGTCGCCATCAAGCAGAGTTAAAGAGTTCAGTATTAGTAAATTACTGTACACATATCTTTTCTAGCTCTAAACTGCGAGGGTGGTAGTATCGATCTTTCACATTTATTAATCTTTGATTTTCAATTAATATACAGTGATGCTTAAAGCCTTTAACTGTGATTCGTTTTTTACTTGCGTCTTGCGTGTTCAAACTCTTATTCACACACTTAATTTTGTCACATGTACTGGACATACATGATGTGATGTTGCTACATAACATAATAAATGCTTTTTGTTCCTTTAGCAATGTTTTTTATTTAAACTCGCTATGTTGCTTTATATTTTATGTCGTACTCCATATGTACATCAATAATTATCGGTAACCAATTTCTGTTTCTTTTTATTAATAGGGCGCGGACATAAAATTATTTTTTATAATCTAAAATACGAATAACTGAATATTCAGACAACCTTCGTGTCAACTACTTGGGCTTCTATATCGGTATGACTGAACTTAACAGTGCAAAAAGACACAAATAAGGGGTGATAAAGTCTCCCCTGAAAAAATTGGACACCACATAACCCCAAATTGGATTATATGAGCGATATTTTAATAAAATAACGTTTATTTGAACTTGCATAATGGCGCATAATGATGTACGAATAAACTCAAATTTAGGCGCATAATCTCACATTTTTTCGCGCATAATCTCACATTTTTTCGCGCATAAAGTTCCCTTCTCTACACATTTTGTCCAGACCAATGACAGTCATCTTCAGTGGCACGGGAACACAGATCACATACACCCATGAATGAATACAGTCACACAGGAACACAAATATAAGGCACTTATACAAATACAAGTGCCTTAGCAGCACAGAACAGTCTTTGAATTCATTCGATGGTTGGGTTTTGTTTGTGTTCTTTTATTAATGGACTTGTGAAATGTAATACAATTAAAGAAATGGCACGAGTTGACTGGTCACCCAGAAAGCGATGTAAAATAGTACTACTACGTGAATAAGGCTACAGTTATGAAGAAATTAGAAGACAAACTTGTGGAAACTTATCCAAAGGTGGCATTTCTAAATTTTTGAAGAGGTATAAGGAGACTTGGTCACTAGAAAACCAGACTGATAAAGACAAGAAAAGGTACACAACAGCAAGTGGTGATAGAATAATTGCGAGACTGGGCCTATATGACAGAAGAAAATCATCTCGGTGTATTCAAGATGAAATGGCACAATGCAATGTGAAGTTGAGTGCAAGGACTGTCTTCAGTGCAGACTGCAGGAATTTGGTATACATGCTAGGATTCCACAAAAAAGCTATTTTTATCTCTCAAAGGTTGGAAAGATTAAACTGGGCTAAAACCCATGTTAACTGGACAGCAGAACAATGGGACAGTGTTATTTGGAGCGATGAGACAAAAATCTCCCTGTTTAGTAGTGATTACATAAAATACATAAGGAGAAGAATCAGAGAAGATCTGCATCCTGACTTCATTACACCTACAGTGAAATACCCAGTTAGTGTTCTGATTAGATGTCATATGACATCAAAGATGAGGGCATTCGCATGACTAATGGGCATATAAATATAAATAAATACTTGAGCCCAAACTGAAGCCTTCTGCACCCTGATCTTTTCCAAAATAATGAAATGTTTATGTTTCAGCAACATTTACCTCTATGTCATGTTGCTGCTGTGTGCAAAAAGTGGTTTCAAGATAATCCACTCCTGGAATGGCCTGGGAATAGCCCAGACCTTTACTCAATCAAAAATCTATGGAGCCAACCAAAGAAACTTGTTTGTTAGAAGCAACCCAGCAATAAAATCTAATAATAGAAGCAATAATTCAATCTTGGTTTATGTTATAACAGCTGCATAACTAAAAAACTTGGTTCATTCCATGGGAAGGCATTATTAATTAATTAACGCTAAAGTATTAACTGACATAGTGAGAATTTTTGTATATCTCATTTTTTCTTTGTATTTCACTTTTCTTCTTTATAACTGCTGTCCTAATATACAATCAGTCATAAAAGTTATTGCATTACATTCTTGGTTAAATTATCTTTCCATTGATGTATAATTTCAATGGTATTGCTCCAAAAAAAGTGGTGTTACGAGCCATCAAATCTCAAACATACACTTTTTACAAAGGATTTCCACAATTTTGGCCACTAGTGTATTAGCACCACTCCTATTCTACAACACACACACACACACACACACACGCACGCACGCACGCACGCACGCACGCACGCACGCACGCACGGGATTGCTTTATACTTTTTTTTAAAAATCAGATTAAGTATAAAAGTATATGTTCAAGATTCTATGTTTAAAAGCCATTCTTTTTTATCTTACTCGTTTTTCAAGTTATACAATTGTACTACTTTACATAGTCTAATATGCATTTATTATATCTTACAATTATTATTGTACAGTAATGTTAGTATCTTGAATAAAAAGTAAACACGATTAAAATGTATGCCTTTAGTTTTGTTTGTTACTTGACAAAATTACTTCTGAATCACGGAACTACTTCATATAGTATTAATGACATGCCATCTTCACATTAAGCAGTGACACAGACTAGTGCAGACCAAACACAAGTTTGGAGCCCCAGGCTCTAAAAGGGCTGTAGTGCTGAGGATCATCATCTTCATATTGTTAAAGTTCCAAAAGTATTTTATACAAATGTTTATAAATAAGATGCACAAATCTCTCTTGGACTTATGTGAAATTAGAGTGGTTTGCAAGGACAAGAGGAAACACACACATATCAGAAAGCTAATCATTAACCTTGGTGAGAGTATCATGAAGCTGTAACAACTAGTAATGATACGCTGTTCACCTAAAATGTTTAAATGGTAACACTCTAGTTATATGAAAACACTTTTTCCATTTTGTAATTGCAGTCATTGAAATGGGTGAACTCCTTCCTTCTCTTATGCCTCCTCACAATCAGAACAAAATGCATGAAATTTTTATTATTTTCAAACATGAAGAATGTTAGCAGAAACACACACACACACACACACACTTAAGCACTTCAGCATTGTCAAACTTACCATTTAATTGTAACCTGTGGATTTGAGGGCCCTGTTATATTGCATTCTAAGACAAGTTGCTGTTTGTACTCCAGCACTTTGTATTCTTTAAAATCATAATTCGCTTGTAAATCATTTACTGCAACATAGAAAGAAAATTTAATGTATTTTCATTTTCATTTATGATCACTCAATACAATTTAAAGGAAAATATTAGTTACACTCGTGCGCTACACACAGAACTTTAAAATTCCTTTCATCTTGGTAAAATGGTTGCTTTCTAAGTTAAACTAGGACTTTACTACATTTGAGTCCTCAAAAGAATATACTTAAATTCTTTCTACAAGAAAACAACTGGTATTTTACAACATATACAATGAATCAAACACAATTAACATGTTGACTGCCCCGGGCTATGCTGTTGTCTATCCAATGTTTGTGGTGCTAAGGCACCTAAGTTGCCATAATTAACCTTATTGTTAGCAGTCAATGTGTTAACAAGGATAAGTATATCTCAATAAGACATCTTGTAAATGGTTGTGTTCACAATACCAATAGCTTTCATCACTCTGACTCCACAGCAGATGAAACACAACTGTACCAGTCTGTGGACCACTTTCAAGTTTATATTCAGTAAATTTATTTGTGTATGGGTTTTAAATTAAGAAACTAGTAGTAAATATAAGAACAACCAATTCTAAATATATATGCTTTAAAAATGCATTTATCATGCATGTAGTACCCAACTATCCAATATAACTATTATAAAACAAGGATGGCAGTAACATATCGACATATGTTACAAATACACTTCAATTTTTATCTTTACACAAGTAGCATTATAGGTGAACCCGAATTATTTTCTTAATATAGATAATACGTTTTAATTAGATAATATGAAGTTCACTAATTCTTAGTGGATTGTTGGTAATTATAATTAAAAAATTTATTAAAAATGCAGCAACACACACACACACACACACACACACACACACACACACACACACACACACTGCATAATGCAGGTGTACACAATACTACTCTTAACATCCTGATCTTTATTATTAAAGTGAAAAAAAATCACAATCAAATTAATTTTACTATATTATAACATTAATTTCTTAGTACTGACGTAATATAAATACAATAATAACAAACCCATATCAGTAATTGAATAAACTGAATTATATAATTCATAATAATTCGCAGTATTATTGTTACATAATTCACAACTGATAAACTGAATTACATTATTTATTAATGGGACTTAAATAAATGGTACTTGTAAATATCTAGTTTTCCAACAACAGGGACCATAAGAAAAGAGAAACACAGATGGAAGGCCACAGACATATACAGGGTGAGTCAGCGTTACCTGATGGTTTTTGAAATTATGGTACACAGTGAAATTTTAAGATGTAGCAACTTTTTTTATTTCAAAATATACACAATGAATAGCAGTTTACATCTCATATGTTACTTTTTACAGAAATTAATCATTTGTGAAAGATAATGTCCTTTAAGTGCTGGCCCCCTTTTTTGGCACACTCGTCGACCCTCTGCGCGAAGTTTGTCATCACTCTCTCCACCATGTTACGGGGTATAGCACGAATATCTCGTTCAATGGCATCCCACAGTACGTGGCTTATTGATGTACACTTTGTTTTTGAGGTAGCCCCACAAGAAAAAGTCACATGGACTAAGATCAGGAGAGCGTGGCGGCCAGTCAACATCTCCTCTGTGGGATATCACTTTCCCTGGAAACAACCTCCTTACTTCGGCCATACACACATTCGAAGTGTGAGATGTCGCTCCGTCTTGTTGAAACCACACATTTCGAAGATTTATGTGACGGCGACGAAGTTCCGGGAGGAGAAATTGACGCAACATGGTCAAATAACGCTCAGAGTTCACGGTGACGGCTCTCTCATTTTCTTCGAAAAAGTAAGGCCCTATGACACCAAATTTCCCCAATCCAGCCCACACTGTAACTCTATCACAATGCAATGGGCGCTGGTGCAGTTGTTGAGGGTTATTTGGGGACCAATAACGACAGTTTTGTTTATTAACACTGCCGTTTAGGTGAAAATGAGCCTCACCTGACATTAAAATCACAATCCCAGGTTCTTCTTCCAACATCTCTCTCATTATGTCAGCAAAACGTCTCCTTCTCACAAAATCTTGAGGCTTCAACTCCTGGACAATCGCAATTTTGTAGGGATGAAAGTTTAGACCGTGTAAAATGTGTCGGATGGAAGAATTTGATAACCTAAGAGACTGAGCGTGTCGTCTTGCAGATCGGCTGGGGCTCTGTTGAATTGCATGACGCACAACTTCAAAGTTTTCAGGTGACGTGGCCGGTCTTCGCACTGCCTCCTGGTTTTCTTTTTCAATGCAGAACCGGTCTCACGAAGGTTCTGAACCCATAGCAGAATGGTATTGCGGGTTGGAATTGCACCATTGCGTGGAATGTTGAATCGGAGACGGAACTTCCTCTGAGTGGTGATCACAGATTCTGCATTTTTAAAGAACGTCTCTACGACGAACGCACGGTGTTGCGCGGTCCACCTCTCCATTGTAACTAAACTGCTGCTCTAGGGGAAAACTGTGAGACCAACCGCGCCCCTCTACTACGAGTACAGCCTCGCTACTACTCGAGCCAAAAACGTCAGGTAATGCTGACTAACCCTGTAGTTGTATGTATATATCTTTCTTATGATCTCACCTTTCACTTGTTCACACAGGCAAATGAGTCACCGTGTGATTTTAAAAACTCTATTACCACATGGGTGATGTCTGCATTACTTTTAAAAAGTGTGGAACTTGCTCGATGCACAAACTAGTTGTACTGGAATAATATCAAAACCAATTCTAGTAACATCTGTTCTGACATTTAAAAATGGTTAATATTTCTGGCTTGTATAATTTTTATTCATTCAAACAGCTAGGTCTATGCTTATTAACTAAAACTTCCGGGCTGAAAGGCCGTGGTCGATTGCTTAAGTTTCTGCTAAACGTTTCGGCCGCACCACCGGTGGCCATCTTCAGTAGCAAAAGAAAAGTGTTCGATAGATGATACGCCGAACACGTCTCCCAATGGACTGGGAACAAGCAACAGCGAGTACCTGCTACGAAGCCTCTATTTATAACATTTTGTCCGCTTCAGGTGTATCGCACGGACCAATGAGAAGCCAGCTCGTCATACTCAATTCTGATTGGCCATGGAAAATAGACCATGCCAGACACTATTTAAGGAGATGCTTTCTCCTCGGCGGTTCATAGCGACGGACGCATTCTTATGAATATGGTTGGACTCCAGATGCAGGCGAGTGAAGTAACCCCGGACAGAAGACAACACGCGGGCTTCATCAAACATTACCCGGTGATCGTCGTGGGACAGAGCGTGTTCAGCAACTGCAGACTTCTCCGGCTGGCCCAGGCGGCAGTATCTCCGATGTTCAGAGAGGCGCGTCCGGACACTACGCTTCGTGGTGCCTATGTAGACCTGGCCACACGTACAAGGAATACTGTACACCCCGCACGACGAGAGTGGATCCCTGGCGTCTTTCACCGGTCGCAGGAACTGTTGGATCTTTTTGGTTGGCTTAAAGATCGTCCTGACGCCCCGCTTACTCAGCAACCTGCCGATGCGATCAGTCATGCCACGGATGTAGGGCAAGACAGCAGAGCCAACAACCTCAGGCAACTCCGACTGGTCCGGCCTACCAGATCTTCTCGGCCGGGCAGCTCTCCTAACCTCCGCAGCAGAATAGCCGTTGGACTGCAGTGCTTTCTCGAGATGCCGAAACTCATCTTCGAGATACTGGGGCTCACAGATTCTTTTTGCCCGGTCTACCAGAGTCTTCAGCACCGCCCTCTTCTGCCTAGGATGATGATTGGAGGTCTTGTGCAGATATCTGTCGGTGTGCGTTGGCTTCCTATAAACTTTATGTCCCAAGCTGCCATCGGTCCTTTTCAGGACCAACACATCCAGAAAAGCCAATTGATCACCACTCTCGCGCTCCATCGTAAACTGTATGCGCGGGTGTACAGCGTTCAGATGTCCAAGGAAGCGTTCCAACTCTTCATCCCCATGGCTCCAGACCACGAAAGTGTCGTCCACATACCGCAACCAACACTTCGGCTTCAGAGGCGCAGATGAAATCGCCAACTCTTCAAATCTCTCCATATAGAAGTTTGCCACCACAGGGCTGAGAGGACTTCCCATGGCAACGCCATCCAACTGTTCATAGAAGCCGCCATTCCACTGGAAGTAGGTCGTTGTTAGGACCTGCCGGAACAAAGCAGTGATGTCCGCCGAGAACAGGTCACCCAAATACCCCAAGACCTCCTGAACAGGGACCATGGTGAAAAGGGAGACCACATCAAAACTCACGAGAACATCGCCAGGCTCCAGCACCAACTCCCGGATCCTCCGAAGGAAATCAGAAGAGTCCCGGACGAAAGAATCCGTCTGCCCGATGTGCGGCTTGAGCAATCCAGTGAGGTGCTTTGCCAAGGTGTAAGTCGGCGAGCCAATAGCACTGACGATGGGCCTCAGCGGAACGTCTTCCTTGTGGATCTTGGGTAAACCATAGAGACGAGGGGGAAGGGCCTCCGAACACCGGACGGCCGTCTTCACATCAGGCGCCAGAGAAGATTGCTTAATCAAAGAATCCGTTTTTCTCAAAACAGTTGTAGTCGGATCTTTGTTCAGCCTCCGATAAGTGGCCGGATCTAACAAACCTTCAATCTTCCGCTGGTAGTCTTCGGTGTTCAAGACCACAGTGGCACTCCCCTTATCCGCCGGCATAATGACAATGGATTCATCCCTTTTTAATTCCTTCAGGGCTCGCAACTCCGCCGACAGAAGATTGCATTTTGGCGGAGCGGCCCTTCTAAGGGGCCTAGAAGCTTCCATACGTATTTCATCTGCCTGGTCTCGGGGTAGTCCTCGGATGCCTGCCTCCACGCTCGCCACTATTTCTTCCACCGGTACTGTCTTCGGGGTAACTGCAAACTTCTCACCTTTAGCTAACACCGAGGTCTCATGTGGTGTTAGTTGACGGTTCGATAGGTTTATAACCATCCTGTCACTATCCAGTGTTCTTCCCCTGATGTTCTGGGAAGAGAACCGCTCGAATTTCTCACACTGTCTTTGACTAGTACTGGCATGACACGACTCAAAAGCATTATAAGTGAGTCCATCCAACATCTCCCAATCATGTCGTTGGAGGGTACTGTTGAGATGTAAATGCAGTTTAAACAGTTCTTGGTCATTTAATGCCAACTCTTTTCTTGTATAGTGTATGCGTTCTCGCAGCATGGCATTCTCCGTTCTTCTGTATATCCTGTTGGCCTGAGGTGTATTAAATAAATGTCTATGTCGTAGGAACCTTGGAACGGTTCCCGTGTCTCTACATCGAAGTAAAAAGGCCAAGGAACACAGCAGACTGGCTTTCTTCTTGCGTAGCTTCTCCAGTTTCTTAATTTTCTTTAAAACCTCCTCCCCGTAGAGGTCCTTAATCTTAGTGCGTAGGCTTTCACGGCCGGTGTCATTACGATTATTAACTAAAACTTCCGGGCTGAAAGGCCGTGGTCGATTGCTTAAGTTTCTGCTAAACGTTTCGGCCGCACCACCGGTGGCCATCTTCAGTAGCAAAAGAAAAGTGTTCGATAGATGATACGCCGAACACGTCTCCATATGGACTGGGAACAAGCAACAGCGAGTACCTGCTACGAAGCCTCTATTTATAACATTTTGTCCGCTTCAGGTGTATCGCACGGACCAATGAGAAGCCAGCTCGTCATACTCAATTCTGATTGGCCATGGAAAATAGACCATGCCAGACACTATTTAAGGAGATGCTTTCTCCTCGGGGGTTCATAGCGACGGACGCATTCTTATGAATATGGATGGACTCCAGATGCAGGCGAGTGAAGTAACCCCGGACAGAAGACAACACGCGGGCTTCATCAAACATTACCCGGTGATCGTCGTGGGACAGAGCGTGTTCAGCAACTGCAGACTTCTCCGACTGGCCCAGGCGGCAGTATCTCCGATGTTCAGAGAGGCGCGTCCGGACACTACGCTTCGTGGTGCCTATGTAGACCTGGCCACACGTACAAGGAATACTGTACACCCCGCACGACGAGAGTGGATCCCTGGCGTCTTTCACCGGTCGCAGGAACTGTTGGATCTTTTTGGTTGGCTTAAAGATCGTCCTTACTCAGCAACCTGCCGATGCGATCAGTCACGCCACGGATGTAGGGCAAGACAGCAGAGCCAACAACCTCAGGCAACTCCGACTGGTCCGGCCTACCAGATCTTCTCGGCCGGGCAGCTCTCCTAACCTCCGCAGCAGAATAGCCGTTGGACTGCAGTGCTTTCTCGAGATGCCGAAACTCATCTTCGAGATACTGGGGCTCACAGATTCTTTTTGCCCGGTCTACCAGAGTCTTCAGCACCGCCCTCTTCTGCCTAGGATGATGATTGGAGGTCTTGTGCAGATATCTGTCGGTGTGCGTTGGCTTCCTATAAACTTTATGTCCCAAGCTGCCATCGGTCCTTTTCAGCACCAACACATCCAGAAAAGCCAATTGATCACCACTCTCGCGCTCCATCGTAAACTGTATGCGCGGGTGTACAGCGTTCAGATGTCCAAGGAAGCGTTCCAACTCTTCATCCCCATGGCTCCAGACCACGAAAGTGTCGTCCACATACAGCAACCAACACTTCGGCTTCAGAGGCGCAGATGAAATCGCCAACTCTTCAAATCTCTCCATATAGAAGTTTGCCACCACAGGGCTGAGAGGACTTCCCATGGCAACGCCATCCAACTGTTCATAGAAGCCGCCATTCTACTGGAAGTAGGTCGTTGTTAGGACCTGCCGGAACAAAGCAGTGATGTCCGCCGAGAACAGGTCACCCAAATACCCCAAGACCTCGCTGTTGCTTGTTCCCAGTCCATATGGAGACGTGTTCGGCGTATCATCTATCGAACACTTTTCTTTTGCTACTGAAGATGGCCACCGGTGGTGCGGCCGAAACGTTTAGCAGAAACTTAAGCAATCGACCACGGCCTTTCAGCCCGGAAGTTTTAGTTAATAATCGTAATGACACCGGCCGTGAAAGCCTACGCACTAAGATTAAGGACCTCTACGGGGAGGAGGTTTTAAAGAAAATTAAGAAACTGGAGACGCTACGCAAGAAGAAAGCCAGTCTGCTGTGTTCCTTGGCCTTTTTACTTCGATGTAGAGACACGGGAACCGTTCCAAGGTTCCTACGACATAGACATTTATTTAATACACCTCAGGCCAACAGGATATACAGAAGAACGGAGAATGCCATGCTGCGAGAACGCATACACTATACAAGAAAAGAGTTGGCATTAAATGACCAAGAACTGTTTAAACTGCATTTACATCTCAGCAGTACCCTCCAACGACATGATTGGGAGATGTTGGATGGACTCACTTATAATGCTTTTGAGTCGTGTCATGCCAGTACTAGTCAGAGACAGCGTGAGAAATTCGAGCGGTTCGCTTCCCAGAACATCAGGGGAAGAACACTGGATAGTGACAGGATGGTTATAAACCTATCGAACCGTCAACTAACACCACATGAGACCTCGGTGTTAGCTAAAGGTGAGAAGTTTGCAGTTACCCCGAAGACAGTACCGGTGGAAGAAATAGTGGCGAGCGTGGAGGCAGGCATCCGAGGACTACCCCGAGACCAGGCAGATGAAATACGTATGGAAGCTTCTAGGGCCCTTAGAAGGGCCGCTTTGCCAAAATGCAATCTTCTGTCGGCGGGGTTGCGAGCCCTGAAGGAATTAAAAAGGGATGAATCCATTGTCATTATGCCGGCGGATAAGGGGAGTGCCACTGTGGTCTTGAACACCGAAGACTACCAGCGGAAGATTGAAGGTTTGTTAGATCCGGCCACTTATCGGAGGCTGAACAAAGATCCGACTACAACTGTTTTGAGAAAAACGGATTCTTTGATTAAGCAATCTTCTCTGGCGCCTGATGTGAAGACGGCCGTCCGGTGTTCGGAGGCCCTTCCCCCTCGTCTCTATGGTTTACCCAAGATCCACAAGGAAGACGTTCCGCTGAGGCCCATCGTCAGTGCTATTGGCTCGCCGACTTACACCTTGGCAAAGCACCTCACTGGATTGCTCAAGCCGCACATCGGGCAGACGGATTCTTTCGTCCGGGACTCTTCTGATTTCCTTCGGAGGATCCGGGAGTTGGTGCTGGAGCCTGGCGATGTTCTCGTGAGTTTTGATGTGGTCTCCCTTTTCACCATGGTCCCTGTTCAGGAGGTCTTGGGGTATTTGGGTGACCTGTTCTCGGCGGACATCACTGCTTTGTTCCGGCAGGTCCTAACAACGACCTACTTCCAGTGGAATGGCGGCTTCTATGAACAGTTGGATGGCGTTGCCATGGGAAGTCCTCTCAGCCCTGTGGTGGCAAACTTCTATATGGAGAGATTTGAAGAGTTGGCGATTTCATCTGCGCCTCTGAAGCCGAAGTGTTGGTTGCGGTATGTGGACGACACTTTCGTGGTCTGGAGCCACGGGGATGAAGAGTTGGAACGCTTCCTTGGACATCTGAACGCTGTACACCCGCGCATACAGTTTACGATGGAGCGCGAGAGTGGTGATCAATTGGCTTTTCTGGATGTGTTGGTGCTGAAAAGGACCGATGGCAGCTTGGGACATAAAGTTTATAGGAAGCCAACGCACACCGACAGATATCTGCACAAGACCTCCAATCATTATCCTAGGCAGAAGAGGGCGGTGCTGAAGACTCTGGTAGACCGGGCAAAAAGAATCTGTGAGCCCCAGTATCTCGAAGATGAGTTTCGGCATCTCGAGAAAGCACTGCAGTCCAACGGCTATTCTGCTGCGGAGGTTAGGAGAGCTGCCCGGCCGAGAAGATCTGGTAGGCCGGACCAGTCGGAGTTGCCTGAGGTTGTTGGCTCTGCTGTCTTGCCCTACATCCGTGGCGTGACTGATCGCATCGGCAGGTTGCTGAGTAAGCGGGGCGTCAGGACGTTCTTTAAGCCAACCAAAAAGATCCAACAGTTCCTGCGACCGGTGAAAGACGCCAGGGATCCACTCTCGTCGTGCGGGGTGTACAGTATTCCTTGTACGTGTGGCCAGGTCTACATAGGCACCACGAAGCGTAGTGTCCGGACGCGCCTCTCTGAACATCGGAGATACTGCCGCCTGGGCCAGCCGGAGAAGTCCGCAGTTGCTGAACACGCTCTGTCCCACGACGATCACCGGGTAATGTTCGATGAAGCCCGCGTGTTGTCTTCTGTCCGGGGTTACTTCACTCGCCTGCATCTGGAGTCCATCCATATTCATAAGAATGCGTCCGTCGCTATGAACCGCCGAGGAGAAAGCATCTCCTTAAATAGTGTCTGGCATGGTCTATTTTCCATGGACAATCAGAATTGAGTATGACGAGCTGGCTTCTCATTGGTCCGTGCGATACACCTGAAGCGGACAAAATGTTATAAATAGAGGCTTCGTAGCAGGTACTCGCTGTTGCTTGTTCCCAGTCCATTGGGAGACGTGTTCGGCGTATCATCTATCGAACACTTTTCTTTTGCTACTGAAGATGGCCACCGGTGGTGCGGCCGAAACGTTTAGCAGAAACTTAAGCAATCGACCACGGCCTTTCAGCCCGGAAGTTTTAGTTAATAATCGTAATGACACCGGCCGTGAAAGCCTACGCACTAAGATTAAGGACCTCTACGGGGAGGAGGTTTTAAAGAAAATTAAGAAACTGGAGACGCTACGCAAGAAGAAAGCCAGTCTGCTGTGTTCCTTGGCCTTTTTACTTCGATGTAGAGACACGGGAACCGTTCCAAGGTTCCTACGACATAGACATTTATTTAATACACCTCAGGCCAACAGGATATACAGAAGAACGGAGAATGCCATGCTGCGAGAACGCATACACTATACAAGAAAAGAGTTGGCATTAAATGACCAAGAACTGTTTAAACTGCATTTACATCTCAGCAGTACCCTCCAACGACATGATTGGGAGATGTTGGATGGACTCACTTATAATGCTTTTGAGTCGTGTCATGCCAGTACTAGTCAGAGACAGCGTGAGAAATTCGAGCGGTTCGCTTCCCAGAACATCAGGGGAAGAACACTGGATAGTGACAGGATGGTTATAAACCTATCGAACCGTCAACTAACACCACATGAGACCTCGGTGTTAGCTAAAGGTGAGAAGTTTGCAGTTACCCCGAAGACAGTACCGGTGGAAGAAATAGTGGCGAGCGTGGAGGCAGGCATCCGAGGACTACCCCGAGACCAGGCAGATGAAATACGTATGGAAGCTTCTAGGGCCCTTAGAAGGGCCGCTCCGCCAAAATGCAATCTTCTGTCGGCGGAGTTGCGAGCCCTGAAGGAATTAAAAAGGGATGAATCCATTGTCATTATGCCGGCGGATAAGGGGAGTGCCACTGTGGTCTTGAGCACCGAAGACTACCAGCGGAAGATTGAAGGTTTGTTAGATCCGGCCACTTATCGGAGGCTGAACAAAGATCCGACTACAACTGTTTTGAGAAAAACGGATTCTTTGATTAAGCAATCTTCTCTGGCGCCTGATGTGAAGACGGCCGTCCGGTGTTCGGAGGCCCTTCCCCCTCGTCTCTATGGTTTACCCAAGATCCACAAGGAAGACGTTCCGCTGAGGCCCATCGTCAGTGCTATTGGCTCGCCGACTTACACCTTGGCAAAGCACCTCACTGGATTGCTCAAGCCGCACATCGGGCAGACGGATTCTTTCGTCCGGGACTCTTCTGATTTCCTTCGGAGGATCCGGGAGTTGGTGCTGGAGCCTGGTGATGTTCTCGTGAGTTTTGATGTGGTCTCCCTTTTCACCATGGTCCCTGTTCAGGAGGTCTTGGGGTATTTGGGTGACCTGTTCTCGGCGGACATCACTGCTTTGTTCCGGCAGGTCCTAACAACGACCTACTTCCAGTGGAATGGCGGCTTCTATGAACAGTTGGATGGCGTTGCCATGGGAAGTCCTCTCAGCCCTGTGGTGGCAAACTTCTATATGGAGAGATTTGAAGAGTTGGCGATTTCATCTGCGCCTCTGAAGCCGAAGTGTTGGTTGCGGTATGTGGACGACACTTTCGTGGTCTGGAGCCATGGGGATGAAGAGTTGGAACGCTTCCTTGGACATCTGAACGCTGTACACCCGCGCATACAGTTTACGATGGAGCACGAGAGTGGTGATCAATTGGCTTTTCTGGATGTGTTGGTCCTGAAAAGGACCGATGGCAGCTTGGGACATAAAGTTTATAGGAAGCCAACGCACACCGACAGATATCTGCACAAGACCTCCAATCATCATCCTAGGCAGAAGAGGGCGGTGCTGAAGACTCTGGTAGACCGGGCAAAAAGAATCTGTGAGCCCCAGTATCTCGAAGATGAGTTTCGGCATCTCGAGAAAGCACTGCAGTCCAACGGCTATTCTGCTGCGGAGGTTAGGAGAGCTGCCCGGCCGAGAAGATCTGGTAGGCCGGACCAGTCGGAGTTGCCTGAGGTTGTTGGCTCTGCTGTCTTGCCCTACATCCGTGGCGTGACTGATCGCATCGGCAGGTTGCTGAGTAAGCGGGGCGTCAGGACGATCTTTAAGCCAACCAAAAAGATCCAACAGTTCCTGCGACCGGTGAAAGACGCCAGGGATCCACTCTCGTCGTGCGGGGTGTACAGTATTCCTTGTACGTGTGGCCAGGTCTACATAGGCACCACGAAGCGTAGTGTCCGGACGCGCCTCTCTGAACATCGGAGATACTGCCGCCTGGGCCAGCCGGAGAAGTCCGCAGTTGCTGAACACGCTCTGTCCCACGACGATCACCGGGTAATGTTTGATGAAGCCCGCGTGTTGTCTTCTGTCCGGGGTTACTTCACTCGCCTGCATCTGGAGTCCATCCATATTCATAAGAATGCGTCCGTCGCTATGAACCGCCGAGGAGAAAGCATCTCCTTAAATAGTGTCTGGCATGGTCTATTTTCCATGGCCAATCAGAATTGAGTATGACGAGCTGGCTTCTCATTGGTCCGTGCGATACACCTGAAGCGGACAAAATGTTATAAATAGAGGCTTCGTAGCAGGTACTCGCTGTTGCTTGTTCCCAGTCCATTGGGAGACGTGTTCGGCGTATCATCTATCGAACACTTTTCTTTTGCTACTGAAGATGGCCACCGGTGGTGCGGCCGAAACGTTTAGCAGAAACTTAAGCAATCGACCACGGCCTTTCAGCCCGGAAGTTTTAGTTAATAATCGTAATGACACCGGCCGTGAAAGCCTACGCACTAAGAGCTAGGTCTATATTTCAAATTTATATGCAATGAAGCGACTACAAACACAATTCACACGTTGACTGCAGACCATAGCAGGGGGAATGCTGCTGTCTATCCAATGTCTTGTAGTTACTAATCACTATATAAGCATAGTAACCTGACTAGCACATTTGGTATTTATACCATCTTCAGGTTGAAATCCACCAAGATGGTAAAAATACCAAAAACACTATTTACATTACGATGCTTGTATAGTGGTTAGTATATTAGAAGTGTATGAAATCTATATTTATGCTTGCCTCTTAACAAAGTAAATTATATAACAGTAGACTACACATTTGTGTATCACTAAAGTGGCTTAGGACAGGCAGAGTAGGTGCCAAGCAAAACTATACAGCATTTAAGGAAACTGTGTGGATTTCACTTCACTTCAGCCATCTACTATTATCCTTGATACTCATTTCCAAAGGCTGATTTTACGGTGCTCCCTGGGAAATGTAAAGTTAAAGAAAAATAATACGTGCCAATAAAATGTTATCAGTTATATCCGTATGACTACTTTCAACCATTCTGAATCTGTAACATTAAAATTTTAATATCCATGAACAGTTTTTAAGGTTAAAAACGGGACTGTACTAAAGTATCCTTTATATGTATCCTACAAAATATGAATATGCATTATTTAAAAAATGGTTTAAACACCTTGCATTTTCTTACGGGGTCACAAAGAAAATTCCCCATGGAAAGTATATAAATAACTTTAAAAATACTCAGCTGGAAAACATTAAGAATAAAATTTAAAAAATAATAAACAATTACCGTATTATTTCCATCACTTGTAACATTACTGCATTAAAGCTCTATTTATTCTACTTTATTTTTTAAATTAAGTCAACTTCATAATCAAATCATACAATGACTCACATGACCAAGAAAACAAATATTTGCATTTGAAACAAATAAGGCTTTGGACCTTTGGTGATAACTGTATACAGTTATAGTCACTGTATTCATACTTTATAATATAATTAACTGTTTTATAGAAAAAGAAGAAACATACTTCTATTTCAGACATTATTCATTAATTTTTTATACAGTGTGTACATTTATTTAATAAATTCCGAGTATAGAAGACTCTAATCCCAAACAAGAAGACTCAAAGACTGTTAATTTTAAAAAGCATTCATATTATTAGCATCAAACAATAGGTATCAAACAACTTTCCTAAATATGAATTTACTAAAATAAAGATATACATAATACAGCAAGCATTAGTATTAATAGTATCTTATTTACATTACTTTATCATATTTTATACATTCTGAAAAAAACATATTTTTATCAGTATTGTTTATTTAAACACTATCTCTATGATCAGAAAAACATCGATGACAACTGCCTGGTATTAGACTGGTTTAGTCTAACACCAGAATCACTAATCTAGGTCAGTTTCACATGATATTTTAATTATACAAAATTAATCAAATTGTTTTGGATGCTGTTAATCAATCAATAAAATAAATAATAATAAAATCTGTGTCCATAGCAACGGCTACCCAAGTACACTGAATACTTTCAATTTTTAATTTTAAATGACATGAGTATGCATAACTTGGCTGAATCCCATCTAAGTAAGAAGCTAGTACTCTCATTAGTTTTTATGCAGTGCTAAAATAAACATAACGTCTCATTCCTTAGAAGGCCAAATTTTAACACAGCAGACAAAAGTACACTAGTATTATTCGAATTTTCTTTCTCAATTTCATGTTAATCTGAATAGTGTATTTAAAAATATTCTACTATATACAAATGGGTTTTCATGCTTACATAAAGTTAATTCAAAAGCTTACTGATTTGCACACACAGTTACGTTTGGCAAAAAAATTGTTTAATAACATTTTAATATTGCACTTCATTTCTGGATCACATATTAAGTATTAAAAAAAAAAATACTTAGAATTCTTTATCAAAAAGGAACATTTATTTTATAATAAATGTTTATATTTATAAACAAATATATATTACAACAGATATATATATATATATATATATATATATATATTGTTACAACACAAAAAGCCAATGAATCAACTATATTAAACTAATGAAAATAAAATGACTATGACGAGACAAATGACTATGACCCAACCCAAGTGATTAACCCAATAAAATAAAATAAAATGAGAAAGTATATGAAAAAGGCACAAACAAATAATAAATAAAATAAAATGAAAAGAAAATAAACTCAAATAATGATGTAAAAAGGCACAAACAAATCATAAATGTAAATGATAAATATTAAAATCAAATAAAACAATCTCAATTAAAGTACACTAACCAGAGAAATAGATATTAAATGTTATGAATAACTCTATAATGATAAGTGAATCAGAACATGAAATTTGTTAACATACTAACTAACAATTGTGAATAAAACAATAAAAAACCCAGAAGTGAGAGATAGGTAGGAAGTGAAGGTGATTAAGTGAGTAAAAGAAATCAATATTAGGGAATAACCACTAGTAACACTAAAGTACAGTAAAAAAGTGCAAAGTGCCAGTGTAACCCAAAATAAATAGAAAACACAACATATACGTAAAGACACCAAAACCAGTGATTAACACTATAGTTTAAGGGTGATAAATACCAAAAAATAATAATAACCAGAATATTGTTATTATAATTAATAGTGATAGTAGATTAGGAATACAGTGGTATTCAGGATAAAAATCCCATAATGATTAAGAATGTTATTGTTACAATGGTTAAGTAGTAAAAAATATATAGTAAATGTTAAAAGAAGAATAACTTAAATAATATGAGTGCAAAATAAATAAAACATCCTATGTTAATAAAAATGTTCAAAGGGATAATTAGCAAAATAAAATAAATGGTGTTATAATGTTATTCACCGAGATAGTTATTTGTTCAATTAAGTTTATAAGAAGGAATATGGCTGAAAAAAGCAAACAGACCATAAACCTAATTTTTGTGTTATGTTTTATAAGTACTAATATTAAATGATAAACAAGTTATAAAAAATGGCAATATAGATAAGTAAGGAGATAAAATTTTACAAACATAATAATAATCTTTAGGGTAAAGACAGAAAAAGAAATAAAAGAATAACAGACAAGCAATGATTTTGGTAAAGTAATAAGAACATACAATTATTGTAAAACAGCCCAAATTAATTCAAAATGTAAACAAGTCATAAGTGACACCAAGCAAAACATATGTAAATGTAAAATAATCTTTAATTTGTGTAAAATAAGAAGATATAGCCAATTACTACTTAGGCCTATAAATTGCCTAACTGTATAAATCCAAAATAAACAAATTGTAAGAAATTAACTATTGTATTAGAAAATCCAGGGCAAGTAACTAATTAAGTACAATTAGTGAACCATATTAAGATGTCAAAGTTAGATTAAAAACATAAAATAAGAACGAAAAGTAATAACATAATATTAACATTATTGTCAAAACTTTAATACATAAACAAACCCAGCTTTGTGGGATGTCAAAATGATCTTTGAAAGAAAATATAAACAGTTGTGATAATATCTAATACATAAATAAGAAGACAGAAGAATAATAGCCATCAGAAGATATTTATTCATTTTGAATTAAAATTCAAATATTATAACAATAGACATAAATATGATCAGCCAATGAGAGTACAGACAGTTGCCATAACAACGGAACGTTACTTAATATAATTCTGTTAAAAAGAATTAGTTCATTATTGATGCTCAAGACATACAGAAGCCAAACCATATTCGACTCAATTTTAATTTAAAATAATCAAAAATAAGTCAAAAGTTAAGAAAATGAGGATGCAAGAAGTCTGATGAAGAACTAGTCAAATCAACAAGAGACAATAGACCAGATTTTCATATTCTAAATTAAGTATTTAATCCACATCATTCGAAAAAGAAGCCAGACGTAATCCAAATTATAAATGATGGAAGACTGATGATCATATGGACAAACCTAACTAAAAACTGAATGACTCTTCACTCGAATTCAACAGATTTGTTAAGTATATCTGAAATACCCGAATTTATGGAATAAATTCTAATTAACTTTTTCTCACAACACAAATAACTCTCACTACGAACTGATAACTAAATTTCTTTCAAGGATTAATTGAAAATAAAAAACTAAACTTGTATGTAATCAGAAAATAACCTGTGTACAAATTACAAACTCTTAACGCACACTTTTTAACACTTCAAAAACGAATTGTAATTAACTCTAATAGTATATATTAGAGTAATTAGGTACGGTAGTGTAGTATTGATGTAAGGTAGTGTACTTTATTATCATCTTACTAATATTTTTTCGTAACCAAAAGAACACAGATTAAACGAACAGTAAGAAAATAAACACAATACGACAGCCATTTCGATTAAGGAACGTTTAAATCATCTTAGCCAACCTGAGAAAATTGTCTATTTATTGCCGGAGCAACTTTATTTAATAACAGTATATAATTTTGTATTTAAATGAATAACTATTAACTATTTCACTTTAATAAACTAGTACTGAGTAGTAATAATCGTCCTCTATTTCATTGTAAATTGCATTATAAAATTTATGTACTTTAGCAACGAGCGAAATTGTCTGCCAGCGTTAGACGTCGGGAGCACAACAAACTACTAGCGAGATTCATACGCCCGCCAGTTGCGAGGGTAATTTGAATTCGTCAACACCGTCTAGAACGACCGCTCAATTTCACATTTTTAATTGTTTTCATAAACAATTTGGCGCCACCCGGGAATTAAATTTACTCATTAAAGGACAGGTAAGGTTTACACTCGCGAGATATAGGTACTGGTAATTCGTGAGATCGCGACGGACATCGTCAGCGTAACAAAAAGAAAAAGTAAGTAAGTAAACATAAAGTAACGACTACAACGTGTGGGGCTAACACACATAAAACACACTTTTAGAGAGTACATACAGATCGCGTCGTTACAATATATACGAGTTCCATATATATATCTGAAGAGTTCCACATGGCCAATTCCAACCCAACAATTTTATAGAGCTCGACTGCTTTTCTTAACAAGAAAAAAATTGTCATTTCACGTAATGGAGGTGTACTATGAATTGTACATGAAACATGAATCATGTAGCACCAGCTTACATTGTGTGTGTGTGTGTGTGTGTGCCCACGCATGCTCACACATATACAAATACATGCATGTACATGTACCTCCATACATGTATGGTTAATCCCAAGAATTATATGTTAATTTTTTTTATATTTACAAAATAAAAACGTAACATTATAATATAAGAATGATCACGAACACTGATAATATGTACACCATATGATGCTTTACAATAGCTATAAAAATGTCTGGGGCATAAGACATTTTACAACCCTGTATGTCATAGCATTTTTAAGAGTGTGCCTAAAAACAGTTTTTTACAGTTAAACATCCTGCTTTTGAAAATAAATAATTTCTAATGTCGTACAATATTTCAACAACAATACTGTGACAAGTCAAATAATTCACTAGTTTTTCAGATAACATAACCTATAAGCAGATTTACATATTTCTTATACAACTTAAGTTTTTTTATGTCTGTTTCAGAATGAACACTGGAGTGTTTCAACAATTAGTCCATTCTTTCTAGATGCGCATAGATGTGAATCAATCAATATTCATTCAATTGAAGGCTATCACTCAATTGATCCTGAAGGCAATAATCTGCTAAATAATTGTCTAAACAAAGTGATAGTGTACAGTCACTTTGCCTAGTTATAGTTGTATATAGCTCATTCACTTCAACTTCCTGTACTAATTAACTTGTTGATTCAGTTGGCTTGTAAAATACGCAGTCTCCTATCTAGTTTGGTCTTCACAAAACTGTTGTCTATTCATTATGTTCATTTATTACAGTTTATACATTTAATACTACAAATACAAAAACAGAAAACCCTTTTGCAAATATTAATGAACAATAAATATTTAAATACAGCCAAGAAATATTTACACTTGTATTGACAAATATTTACAAATAATGAGTAAAAATATTCAATGAATATTGGCAGTAAACAACTACTAACAACAATTTTATTTTTATTAATAGTAAAATATATTTTATTATTTACTATTAATATTAATAACATTATTATTACCATATATTTACACCACCAAAAAGTTATCTATTTATGCCTTGTATTTCTTTCACAAATAACAGGTGTGCAGGATACACATGAGCATTGTAATATATATTTAAGTGTTCGCTACATTTAAGTTTTTGTGACTAAACACACTGAAAAATACAATTTGAAAGAATAAATAAAAAAAGTAGGGCCTGTATAAATATACATTTTATAAAAAATGTAAATGATAAGAATTCAACAAGAGGTACAAAAGACTTTTAACTAATTGCCAAATTTATATGTATGATAAAATATATACATGAGTTTATCACAAGCATTCATCTTGTGCTACTTATATGAAAATGACAATAAGTCAAGTCTTAATGAATTTACCCACAGTGTGACACATTACATCACACTGTAGTGTGTCACAAAGTGTATCATACACCACTTTCACAAAGTGTATCAAAAAGTAATAAGTGCAAGAGCAAGTTTCTTTGGCCAGTGGAATGTGACACACACAGTTTATATACCCTAGTTCTACACATCAATAATCAACAAACGGTACATATTCCAAACTATAACAGGACTGGGCTACCTAAACAAGAAGAATTTGTCAGCACAATAATAACGCTTAACTAGCACAACACATTCTCAGTTATTTCCCACCCAAATGCTAAGCATTTCTTAATTACAACACCCACTACGTTATGAAACAAACAATTTGTACTTTTTACTTACACTCTGAATGTAACATCCATTACATTATGATATAAACAATTTTTATTTTACACACACTACTAACAGATATACTATTAATTAATGATTTATGATGACTGTGACAATTAACAGAAGTTAATTCTGTGAAATGATTTCTTAATGCAAAAGGTTGTAATGTTTTTGAAATTCACCTTGACAAAATAAGTTCATAAGCTTACTGTAATGAGTGAAGGTAAGGTAAGGCAGTGGTATTCTGAGTTTAATGATGCCCATAAAAATCTTCAGATGAAGAGGGGTATGGAAGGGCTAGTTTTCAAACAGGGACCACTAAGAGAAGGAGAGAGTTAGATGAATATTTTTCCTATAGCATAACTGATAACAAAATGTAGATTTTGTATGTCCATGCTACGCCAAAACAACAATCCATGCAGTGGCAATTGTAAAGTTCACCAAAGCTAAAAAAGTTCAAAAGTAATTTCAGAAGATCATGACCACTGTTTTCTGGTACAAAAAGGTGTCCTATTGGTGGATTTTAAGGAGGGAGGAACAACAAACACAGCAGTAGTTTACTGTGAAACAATGTCAAAACTTGAGGTATGCAATTCAGAACCAGGCAGGAAGCTGTCATCAGGAATTGTTCTAATTCATGACAATGCATGCTCAGACACATTGTTGCCTGCACTATTGAAAAGATTCATCAATTAAGTGGGAATATTTTATAATTCCTGAGAATACGACAGCCCAAACCTCACACTTAGTGATTTCCACATCTTCTTTTACCTCCAGAAGTGGCTTGCATCTCAACAGTTTGAAAAGGCTTGTTCCTAGATAACAGAAATGCTTAGAAAATAATGGTGACTACCTAAAAAAATAAAATGGGTGTACACAAATGTTAAACAAGTAATACATTTTTATTCTTTTAGTTTGTTTTCTTTAACGGGCTACCAGCCTTTAATTTTAAAACACATTTTGTATTTTTTGTAAAACTGAATATACAAAGAGGCACAGACTGAAATGAGTTATCTCACAAAATAGAAGTATTAAAATATAGAGTCTAAAACCAATGATATGGTAATATCATACAAAAATTAAAATTAACATGATTCAGTTCTGATTAACAAAAATATATAAAGTGTACACCACAATTTAACATAAAATGCATACTACACTATATTTTAACAGCCTCTGTTTTCAACAGTCGAATATTAAAATTCCAACTCATTAACAAACTTTTAATGAGAAAAAACTTATTATTGCAAAATTGATACTTAATTTTTACAGGCTTATTGTACTGGTTAGTCAAATATAATCTCTTACAAGTGCAGATTCATGGGGGGATGAGGGAAATCCCTCCCCAAATGGTCACTTGAGATGAAGTTTTTCCGTCACTTAGTGATTGTAGAACAGTTTTGAGATTGTGCATCTGATAGAAAATTCACATCACATTAAGTAGAATCATTTTTTCAATTTTTCTCATTATAAAAGTACAATTAATCAGTAAAAAATCACTAATCATGAGGTGTTAAACTCTGAAGAGCAACTGATTAGCAAAAAAGTCTGGTACTGTAACTAAGTCATGGCAGCCTAAGATGGGGCTACTGACTGTTGTAGAAACAGTCACTTAATCACTACTTCACCACCACTGTTCATAATATCATCCACTATTTTATCCCAACAGCCAATATTTAGAGCATAAAAAACAGTTATTTCTTTCAATTGCAGATGTCTAAACAAAAAATACATGACAAGGATATAAATACGGAAAGTGCTTATCAGTGTTAACAGTAAATACATAAATAAAGACTTCTGATATTAAAAGCATCAACAATGTTTAATATTCTCTGACAGACGGTAAAGAACTATGTACTCTGGAGGATTTTGATAAATGTTAAAATATTCTTTTCTGATAAATTGGGTTATGTCGGGCAAAAATAGTTCCATTCACTTCTTGCAAAACATCCAACTTTTTTTTTTAAGGTACCACGACAATGGTTTCAGCATGGTTTGTGTCTTTACACATGAAAATGTTTTAAGTTCTTCAATATTTTAAAACCAGAACTGTAACAGGACAATGCTGTTGCTACACATCTGTTTAAAGTAGATGAGCCCATCATAACAAATGTGCAGCACACAAGCCAAAAAGTAGACTTCATTAAGAGAATAAGACATGTTCATAAACAGTAAGGTTTAATAACACTGGTAACTTGCACGTCAGCTCTGGGTATACAATATGCACCAACACCAATATATTTCAGAGGTTATGCATGAAATCAGAGGTTCCAGATGGTGGTCCTTTTGATTCCATCAGCAGACGTCATCTGTCTGGGTGGATCCAAAGTCATTTATTCAAGCAGTGGCTTTTTTTTTTTGTAAACACATAAAAAATGAACCACTTGAACCAGTCACCTTAACTTTTAATGATTTTGACACGTTAGATCTAGCAAGGGAGATGGAAACAACACTTTTTCAGTGTAATGTTACTTTTATTTATTTTTTTAACTAAATGTTTCACCCGTACTATAATGAGGCATTTAAAATGGCTTGATTGATGCCTCATCATAGTATGGATGAAACATCTGATTTAAAGAACAATAAAATGGTGTGTGTTATACCAGACAGTTTTTTTTTACAGTGAACCTAAAAAGGTTACAAGCAAGATTAAGGGGAAATGTTTTTGCACTTGTACATCTCCTTCCCTACAGTCCCTGACAAATCATTCATGGAGCCTTACAAAATGCACTATGCCCAAGGAAATGAGAACGGGCTTTCAGCTCATCCACACAGATCTAGCACTTTGTATCAAATAAGTATACTAGTATAAGAAGCTTTCACAGTCTACGATGACGGTGAATGCAGTTAGTAGACTCAAAGCAACAGGGATACTCTCTTATTAATTCTTCATATGCTTTTTTTGTTTTTAAGTGGTTTAAGTAGGCACCATTTGGTTATTTTTAAATAAGTTGTTTATAACATATTTTGTAAACTAAATAAATCATTAAATAAATTTTTAATTTATATGTGGTATGTAGATTGTATTCATACAGTTTATTTACCTCGAATCCAGAAACAAGCAATATCTGGAACAGTTATTTGTGATAGAAATGAAATGGGCAAAATTTATAACAATTTCTTTAAAAAAAAACTCTTTTAGAGTGATGCATTTATTTCTTTAACAATTTCAGAATTAACTTGTTATCATGCTAAATATGAAATGCTGAATGCATCAAAATCTGAACACTAAATATACTACACACACACACACACACACACACACACACACACACACACACACACACACACACACACACACACACACACACACACACACATTTTTTATTTTTTTTAACACTAATTGTGTCTTTACGTACCTTGTTTATACGTCGTCGTATGGTTCGGATGTTATCTTATACTTACTATGTTGTTACATCTTTGTGATGTCAAATCTTATAATGTTATACTTTCTGTTGTTCAGTTAATAAATTAAATTGTAATTGATATGAATCACCACTATCGACATTTATTTAAGACTGGATTGAAATTAAATTGGGCGCCATATGGAACCTTAGATTAGCATTCCATAAATTTATTGTTATTAATGAAATCAATTATTTATTTGGTGTTTTGAAATCATTAATTTAATCTAATTATTCTTAACTATATTTAATATTACCTTGTGTATCCAGGTACACTGGTGCTCCTCCTTGCAACTTCAATGTTTCTTTAAAAACTACGCGTTTCGGGACTCATGGTCCCATCATCAGGTTGATAAAAAACAAGAATCACTCACATGGAGTACGTTAACTTAATAAGAAATAAATAAAAAGTTTCACTCGCACATACCGCGTGTATACAATTACACAACTACACGATGCGCATCGTATCGGAACTTGCAAGCGACTAACCGTTACTCGTCGCACTATCTCTACCTTTATCTATGTGTTGTTCCAACACGCGTATGGCCGTGTCATACAGTCCGTTGGACTTAAAGCTTGTCGTTCAAGAGCTGATTACCTTGGGTTTTTGAGGCCTTATAAATTTCAAATTCTTCCAGCGCGTCCATAAGCCTGCCCTTTTTACAGAAATGCAACGGCTTGAAGCTACTTTGAAAACTCGAGTAATTATGGTTCTGGTTGACTATATGCAAGGCAAAGTTTGATTTTATCTTCTGGATATCACCTCTAGGGAGATGTTCTCTGTACCTATCCAGAAATTTCCTGCCCGTTTGTCCAACATAAAAATTATTGCAGTCCTCGCATTCTATTTTATAAATACCAGAACAGTTTTCTACTAGTCTGTTGGTCACTGGTCTCAAAGCGTTCAAAATACAATTACTCGTTTTGAAAGAAACTGCAAAACCGTGTTTTTTAAAAACGTTCTTAATAGTATTAGGCAAAAGATTTGTAAATTCTGTTGGTATATATTTAATGTCACTGTTGTGTGTTTTGTTTATGCTCCTATTTTTATATATGTTCCTCCTCTGCCTCGCTACTATTTTGTCTACAACTGTACTATTGTAACCGTTGGCCACCGCGATATACTTTATCGTATTAAGCTCATCGATGTAGTCTTTCGCCTCTAACGGAATTTCCGATACGATGCGCATCGTGTAGTTGTGTAATTGTATACACGCGGTATGTGCGAGTGAAACTTTTTATTTATTTCTTATTAAGTTGACGTACTCCATGTGAGTGATTCTTGTTTTTTATCAACCTGATGATGGGACCATGAGTCCCGAAACGCGTAGTTTTTAAAGAAACATTGAAGTTGCAAGGAGGAGCAACAGTGTACCTGGATACACCAGGTAATATTAAATATAGTTAGTTATATGCAACTTGGAGACCACAACACAATATGTATAATTATTCTTGTTCACTTTTAGGTTACTTCATATGTTTTGGTTTGCAAATTTAAATAATACATGGCACCTGAAGATTCGGTACTGCCAACGTAATCGTTAAGGTTGCTTGAAAATTCCAACTTTCGTAAATAAAAATATCAATTATGAAAATAACAAGTCGTATGAAATTAATCTGATTAACAATTCATTTATTATTTTCTAATTTCATTTAAATAACATGAAAACATTTCATTTCGACAATAAATGAAACCTGGCTTATGACTATTCTAGCTCAGTAGGTTGGCAACTCTACTTCAATTAAAGTTTACTATAAGTTGTTTGATAATCTTCTCAGGCATGCATTCTTTTGATCTACAATACTAGTAATGAAATTAACTGCCACTAATTATTAAACTTTACAATAATGACTTGATTATGGCAGACACCAATAATATCTTACGTCTAACAATGATAAAATGGTTCATATAGGCCGGACAGTGGCTAAGTTGAGGTTATCCTCCTGTGAAAGTATTAAATAGTTTCCGAAAGGAAACTCATTGAATAATTATTGAAAAATTAAAAATTACTAATGTGTTAGTGTTATTGAGTAGTGATTTTTCGTACATAAGTGTAAATAAAGTAGTGTGGTTTTAACAATATTATGATTTATAGTTTGGTTAAAATATTTTCGAAGTATTTTACACTATACTGCCCTTTTGTTATTCACAATTCACTTATTAATTCACTTTATTGCCCATATTATTTCACCATTCACTCACAACACTTTATACTTGTTCAGTGCTATGTTCTTGTTTACATGGAACACCTAACCTCTTGAAGTGATTCGTACTATTAGTTTTAGGTTAAAATTGACGCGGATAGCCGTAGTTACTCCTCTGGATGATGACACACGAATTGTCCGCGATGCGCTGAGATATTATATTTATAGTGTCTGCTTTTTGGTGTCGCTTCTAATTTCTTTGGGGTTCACCCCTCCAAACATAACATTCCAATTGTTGATAATTACATCATGGTCAAAGATCATTACGTCATTTTAATTAGACAGTTGAACTTAGCATCGTTTTCGGTGTTGTTAGTATTCAGTTTCTATATCCTAATTCACACAATTTTTAAAACTAACATAGGGTTCTGATGATAATTACTATTGTTAAAATATTATTAGTATTGCATTGCTTGCTTAACATTTGGAATCTTACATGATATATTTCTATACATGAATAAGAAAATAAACAATTTTTAATGACTCGCCTATACTAATACATTAATTTAAAATTGATGTTTTTTGTTACAATTTTTGTTTCCTCTCTTGGAAATATGTTTTTATGTTGTTAACAAAATGTTTTCAGCAGTATTAAACATGATAATAAATCTTAACTTGCTATAAAACTCTTTAATTTCTATAATAGGCCTAACATTGGGTTGGGTCACTATGACTATTTTTACTTCTTACAATAAATGGCATAACTATTATACACTGTAACAGTTGATACTTAATTCTAATATACTTTATAATCTTTTGATATACCTTTGGTTATTTAAAACCTGTTATATATCTTACAATCTCTTTATTTGTCATACTCAGTCTAGACAGGGTCACTTTGTCCATGTACCTATCTGGTTAATTATCTTCTCATGATTAATTTACAAGCATTTTTGGATTAATCATGTCTCTAAATAATTACATAATTCCTTTCTTTCCTATTGCACATAGGCTATTATGAGTTTTATGCATTATATGGGCTCTGTCCTTCTATGAAGTAGAAGTATGTTGTTGTTTGACATTGATTTCTGACTAATTATGTTATTCTTCCTTCAAAAAACAATAATATTAGTTGATTTAACATCACTGGCCAGTAGTCAGTTCAATTGCCCTACTTTATACTACAAGTTGAGTTATTTTACATTCTCTCTTATACTCCTATTATTCTTCAATATACAAAATTAGGCTTCATTCACCTCATACTCTACTACACTATTACCCTAAATTAACACTTTTACAACCTTCTTCCAACACAAAGTGCTCCACTTTACTTGTCTAATGGTATATTATTTACTCACAGATATTATAGTATCTATACATTCAGTATATTTTATATTTAATCAAAGTTTATAGCCCCTTGTCATACATTTCCTTCAAGGTTATGTTACCAGTTACTAGTTATACATTGTTAATAATCCTTTACATTTTAATTTTAATTATCATTGTTTATCAATTTTCTTTGCAATACATATGATTATGCTCCTAAATCTCTAAGTTTTTTTATTACAATTCTATTCTTATGATAGTTTACAAACTCAGTCTTAGATCTGAATTCTAGTTTAATGGTTATTCTTGTTACATGACTGATTTCTCTTATTCTTGAATATAATTTGGTTTATATCCTAATCATTTATGGCTTCTACATTATAATATTATATACGGTATTCTCTCACTCTACTAATCTATTGGGTAACTGTTAATGTCAAAGTTATAGTCTGGTCTAGTCTTTTAGATGTCTGTTTGTCAAGTTATATAATACATTGGCTTTCAAGTTTACTTTATGTTTTCATTCTGTTCATGATTCTGTAACGATTATTCCTTTATCTATTTCTGGTTGATAGACTTAGTTACTATAATTCTTCCTTTACTTAATTATTATTTTGTTCTTCATTATTGTGGTAAGATACTTATTTAGTATAGGGTAGCTATATTCTTTATGTAGAGGGAAACATCACGTTACAATATATATAAAACACCGCTTCTTATGACGTACTTTTACTAATTATAAATACAAATTACAATATTTGGGTCAAACTCTCTATAGCTAACTGCATGGAAGTAGTACCGTCAAGGTCACACTGCTTACTTACAGCGTTGCCACTATGCAACAGTTTCCCTTTCTTCGGAACAATGCTACACTAGTAGGCCTACTTAATATACAGAATATAACAAAGTGATTTTTAAATTACATATTTACTTTGTTGTTATCAATGAGGCTTCCATTAAAATAATTTGAAAATTCTAAAATCAATGACAATAGAAGACTGAAAAACAATGACACCTTTTGAAGGTTCATAGATGCCTACAGAAGACATTTTATAGATAAAATTTAATGTTATTTAAAAAATAGAAAACCTGTTAAAACTTACAAGTATCACACAGTTGTTCTGATTTTGTAAGAAGTGTAATGTAAGATATTTTCACTGGTTAACTTGCGTTTTACTGTATTTTCTTTACGTTTAACACTTTACAGTGAGAAAGGTTCTAATACATATATTAGAATACATTGTTAATAATTAATTAACAATTAATTTCCACAACTTATACATAAAATCCAATGCGACATAAAATCCAATTTGAAGGTTCATAGATGCCTACAGAAGACATTTTATAGATAAAATTTAATGTTATTTAAAAAATAGAAAACCTGTTAAAACTTACAAGTATCACACAGTTGTTCTGATTTTGTAAGAAGTGTAATGTAAGATATTTTCGCTGGTTAACTTGCGTTTTACTGTATTTTCTTTACGTAACACTTTACAGTGAGAAAGTTTCTAATACATATATTAGAATACATTGTTAATAATTAATTAACAATTAATTTCCATAACTTATACATAAAATCCAATGCGATGCATCAGCTATAGTTTGTTTGGACGAATTTCCGTACGAATCCTGTGTCTTAAGCTTACCCGTTTAATTATTGAAGAACATCGCACTATTCGTGCCTCCGAAAAATATTCTATTTTTATTTCCTGCGCTGCTGTCATTAATAATTAAGTAAAAAAATCAGCACCATAGTATAAGACATTACATGCACATGTAGCATAAAAATAATAGTATGTATAAATTCGAAAACGAAATGAATTTCTTAAGAAAATAAGGATAATTTTATAAACAAACAATACGAATTCCTTATGAAATAAATTATACATTCCTTATTCATATATTAATATATATAAATATGGGGTACTGTAACTGAAATGGGATTGACTTTTCCCTCAACAGTGACAATTTTGTTTACAGAAATTGCTCAGTGCTATTTATCTTTGTGCAATGGAAGAAAGGTAGTAGTGTGGCCAGTTTTGAGGGGAGTGTAAAAATGACAACGGCATTCATAAAAGTGTCGGACAGCAATATTTACCGAAAAGAGATGCCAACAGGGTATACACAATTTGCATACCAAAAGTGTACATATACCTAACAGAAATTCCGAACCATATGGCTTAGGAACGACCATGCAGAGAACAAAAACAGGTTCATTTACAAAAGGGAAAAGACAGTGAGTATGAAAAAATTAAAGAGACAACAGCTAGCAAGGTCAGTGTTCTCAGACAACTATCAGTCTGTAGGATAACCGCCATGAAGAAAACAGTAAAACTTTAAATAAGTAAGTTCACTGTACGGAAAAAAGTCAACTGTTTTGCTAAAACACTACACAATGTAGTAGCCGGCAACAACGCTGGGCAAGGGGTGTGGTGGTGACAGGGAGAAGTAGTGAAAGTGAGTGACCTTGACGGGACTACTTCTATGTAGGGTACTTTCTAGTTGGAACAGAACATAGAGGTTAAGTACAATATGTTCAATGAATTGATTACTGCATTTTTTTGGTTCAGAAGTGCCCATAGTCATCTGCACAGTGTCACACTACAATCTGTGCTTTCGTATGAAACTATGGACTCTTTTGTAATGATTTATTACAAGATAATGCCAACAGTATATCCCCAATAGTTTGCTTATCATGATTTTTATAACAGTGACAATCTGTTTTTGATAAATACAGCCACATCTATGTAATCCTGGAATACATATTGTATACATATACCTAGCCTTCATGTTCTCCTGTCATTTACTAACTTTACTTTTAATATTTATGCTAAATGCTACAATATAATATATAACTTACAGTTTTACTACATACTTTGTTTAGTCTTAGCAAAACTGTAATGCGTGCTGTACGATCTCTACATTATACGAAAATTTTCTTTAATTTAATATCAAATAATTACTGTCTAAGACCCACAAATAAATAATTATGTGAGGCATATTTATATAAAATAATCTGGCAATGCAAAAATATGAAATGATTTCAAATTTTCTATAACCTCACACACTAAACTGATTCTTTTTTTCTCTCCAATTTATGTTTAATTCCTACCATAATAATTTAATAATTTATATTTATTTGTTGACCAAATAATTTAAAAGTCAGACTCAACACATTTCTTGCAGCAGGAAAAAAGATAATCTGCGGTTAACTGCTTTGGTCTGATCGTTTTGTTATGTATCAGTAAAGAAAAATGTAGTACAGCAGGATATTATCAGAGCATCAAATATCCAGTCTATAGTATAGTAAATATATTAACTTGTTAGGAAAGAAAAATTTGTAAATACAATTATTCTTGTTGGTTGTTGTCATATACATGACCCATTCCTATATTAACCAAATGAATCGTGATGTATTAACTTGTTAATATGTTAATTAGGATAATTAAGAAGCTCAAAGTCAAGAGCCTGGTCCTACATATTATAGAATAGGTCCTATCATATTATGCTAGGTGGTAATGAGCTGTCTGTATAAAAAAACACAAACTCACAATAATACAATATTATTAAAAATTTTCAATATAGAAGACCTCATTAGAAATTACGTTTTGGAATGTTCAAGGCCAAATGGCAATAAAGCAGAACTGAGTGAAAGTGGCAATGCAGCAAATATATGGTATGGGTTGACATAGTTGTGTGTAGTACATGGAAATCAAAAACATTCAAAAATGATTTATTTGGTATGATTGGTTCAGAATGAAAAGAGGTCAATCCTTATATTGTGTTTATGCCACAGAAATAGCCAGAAAAGACAAGATTAATCATTTGTATAAAGACCTGCAATACTTAGATGTCTCAGATTCAGTGTCATAAACATCTTTCGAAAGGTTTTAATGGAATTAGGGTGTGAGAGTCTGCAACACATAATATGAACATTTTCTTTAGGGAATAAAATTAATAAAAATTCTAAAAATGTCTAAAATACCACATGATCATTGCTGATCATAATACAATTAACAGTTATCTTTTTACATATGGTATGTAAGCAGTGTTTACATGGTCTGCTGGCATAGTGGTTGTCCATCTGAAGTAACAGTTTTTATCCACTTTCACTGGGTCGGTTATGTTGAAACTACTGGTTTCTGGCAGTTTAGTTATAACTCATATTCAAAGGCGTAGTAATGATCTAAACACAATTAATTACTAACAAATTATTACATCATATTACCTTGTTTCACAGTGACCTTATGATGATGTGATCTGTCATTCATACATTTTTCAATATACAATGTATAACTTACGTAAACAACATGTGGTTTTAAAAATCTGATAACTTTTAACTGTTCAATTGTATAGGCTACACAGTTTCCGTTTTATTGTTACATCAGATGCACTGAATACCTAATTTACATGAAAAAAAATACTTGAACATCCTGTATAAAAATTAAATCTCCATATATATCACGCTTATCTGTAAAAAAAATCTGCTTTTATTCAGTATTAATACACTGACAGTATTAATTTCCTCTTTGAGTTTGGGTATTGTGTATGGTATGTACTACTAAAAATAGTAGAGACAACAACTGTTTTGTGTGGTTTCTAAAACTGTGATGGACAATTTCTGTACTTTCCATGAGAAAAAGCTGAAATAATTTCAGCAGTGTTATTATTGATGTCCTTTTTATACAAAACACTCAATAGCACAATACATAACACAACGGGTTGTACTTTCTTTCTAATTAATTTTTGAATCTGGGAGTTGGAAAGAAACAGATTTGAAAAAAGAATATAAATAGATGTGAAAACATTTCACAGATAAATATACTTTAACAAAAATATAGTAAACAATGCTGTTTACTTAAAATTTATTTGCTGATTTAATTCTATGCATAATAAAAAAATATTATTAATTAAAGTGATTACTTTGCATGACAAAAAATAATTAACCACTCCCTTTTTACATCAATATTATAGAAATTCTTGTCATGAAGGTAATTAAAATTTTTCTACTGCATTTTAGGTCTGTCACATACCTCTTTGCAATTTTGCAATGACACATTAACCATCAAGTAACCCGTTTACCAAAAGTATTAATGCAACCAAAACCTGATGCAGCAGATGGAGCCAAAAGTACATTTTGTGGTAGAACAACAGTGTTAAATTAAAAAAAAAAAACATCAGGTATACAAAGTGTTAGTTGTCACGTGCATTTTAACTACTGTTTTGGCTTAATCACAATGGTCCCATAATGCTACTACCAAGGTTAATAACATCATAAATAATTCAAAACATGGACAAATCATCTAACGTTATCTCTTTTAATGTCATATGACTGCTGCCCACAGTTAGTAAATACATTATCAACAGCAAACTACTTAAAAATTATCACACAATTTTTTATACCTAGCTCTATATTAAATATACAGCTAATCATGACTGAAATTGGCACTTAAATATTGAAACTAATTCAAAAATAGCATTCAGATTACTGAAAAAAATAATAAATACACTGCTCATATTTTGATTATTTGCCAAGACTATTATAAATTTCACTGCTCTAAAATTATTAATTAAAACATTTTTTAATTGCTCTATTATTTTTACTATACGTGTAAACATCTATCATTTTTAGACACAAACATAATTCAGAGCTTGTGAAGTATTTAATTTGCAACAATGTTGGTAACTGTCCAAACTATCCTTAGACATGTATACTACAAAAATCCACATAACTGTTACAGGAGCAAAACATTCACTACAGACAATCATAATTTTATAAACACAATAAAATACTTTATTTTAATGTAACACAATATTTTCTATTATACTTTTCCAAAGATTTAGGACAACAGTTGTCCATATTGAAAAATGTAAAATAAAATTTAACTCCAAATAAATTTGAAAAGTACAATAAATAACTTTTCTATAAATAATTTCAACAAAATTCATTAACACACGGATTTAAAAACATGTTTTTGTTTAACAAACAATGAATGGATGCTTTCTAACCAAAACAAAAACTTTATATAGTGTCTGCAATTAAGTTTTATTACTAAACTCCTATTTAATATCGGTATGGAGAACCATACATGACTTCCATATTCTAAGATTTATATTTAAAATCATTTTCAGCCAAACAGCCAGGCTGTGTCTTACCTGCCTTTTTATTGCTGTATTAAATGAAAAATATTATATTACATTAAAATGAAAAAATTATAATTTTATTGCCTGGCAACAAAATTATTTTATTTTTAACAATTACCATTGTTTCAAAAAGTTTAAATAAATTTTCAAGTACTTTACTCTTGTTAAAACGTAAAAGGTTGCAGGTAAACTACCCCTTCCCCTTAACCGATCTTCACCAAAATCGAAAGTCATTGAGACCTCTACAATTCAGGGACGTATGCAAAAAATTATTTCATTCTGTTTGAATTTGCGGCTGTTATCGTTTGCCATAGAAAATACGCTTGATAAAAAAACGTTGCAGGTAAACTACCCCTTCCCCTTAACCGATCTTCACCAAAAACAATAGGTCTTGAGTACTCTACAAATCAGGGCTGTATGCAAAACATTATTTGATTCTGTTTGAATTTGCGGCTGTTATCGTTTGCCATAGAAAATACCCTTGTTAAAAAAACGTTGCAGGTAAACTACCCCTTTCCCTCAACCGATCTTCACCAAAAACAATAGGTCTTGAGAACTCTACAAATCAGGGCTGTATGCAAATAATCTTTTGATTCTGTTTGAATTTGCGGCTGTTATCGTTTGCCATAGGAAATACCCTTGTTAAAAAAACGTTGCAGGTAAACTACCCCTTTCCCTCAACCGAACTTCACCAAAAACAATAGGTCTTGAGAACTCTACAATTTAGGGCTGTATGCAAATAATCTTTTGATTCTGTTTGAATTTGCGGCTGTTATCGTTTGCCATAGGAAATACCCTTGTTAAAACATAAAACGTTACAGGTAAACTACCCCTTTCCCTTAACCGATCTTCACCAAAATCAACAGATCTTGAGAATTCTCCAATTCAGGGCTGTATGCGAAACATTATTTGATTCTGTTTGAATTTGCGGCTGTTATCGTTTGCCAAACAAACAAAATTACCCTTGCTAAAAAAAAACCGTTGCAGGTAAACTACCCCTTTCCCTCAACCGATCTTCACCAAAAACAATAGGTCGCGAGTACTCTGCAAATTAGGGCTGCATGCAAAAAATTATTTGATTCTGTTTGAATTTGCGGCAGTTATCGTTTGCCATAGAAAAAAAATCTACAGACACACAGACAGACACACACACACAGACACTTTTCGGAAAACGACTTTTTTTCATGTTTTGAGTGTAGTAGAATCAGAATCTGCAATAATCTCGAACACGATTTTTTTTGCCATCACCATACTTCCATTCCTTAAGGAATATGGAAGTAAAAAATAAATGTTGGTGCAGATCTCATTAAGCAAAACAAAATGGGCAAAGCCCTTTTAGGAGCAGCTTCGTACAACTTTTTGTTACTCAATTCCTTCAAAATTTTCTGTCTTGTGTTTTTAGTAAGCTTTTAAAAGATATTATCAAAATATGTGTATGTATGTATATTTATGTTTGAGGCGTGAATTCTGATTTTTTTCTTGGCGGCTACATCAAACATTATTTCACAATTCATAGACAAATATTTGCATTTCATTGGTGATTATTTGGTGCTTCGTTTTTTTTTTTGTGCTTAGTGAATTTGAAAATGGTCTGTTTGTAAAACTGACAGTTTCCAAAATAGAGCTAGTTTATTACACAGTGCACAATTTGATGCTGTAGAATTGTGAGACAGTTTGTTCTATGTGGTTATAATATTCCTCTTTACACGAGTTTTTATTAGAAAGGTCATCAGACTTTTCATCATCATTACAAACATCGATAATTTCAAAACACAGTTAATCAGTAAATTCTTGATACAGAAAATGATGAAACACAAAGATATTATATTTCTGGTCAAATGAAGAGATTTCTGGTCAGTGTGCTTATAAACACACTAACATTAATTTTGAGCAAGATATAAGACAACTGTCTTGAACACTATCCTCTTTGTAAGATGTTAAAGTTTTTAAGCGGGTATTGTGACTTTAACGCTAGACTCATAGTGTTTTTGCTGGTCTTAATTTCTGAAGTCAAACATTTATTTCTGTGCAGTCATAACAATATTGATAATTGACAAATTTCTAAACTTCCTCTTATTGAAAACATCTTTTGACAAAGTACAATCAGTTCCAATACCAGTGGTGGAGGTTAATCAAAATGATAACCCAATGAACAATCAAAGTGTTATATCCCAAAATATAAAATTATCAGAAACTGAATGAATTCAATTGAATTTGTTATGAATATACTATTTTCTGGCCAGAAAATAAATATGAAGACAAGAATTTTCATGTAAAGGCTGTACAAGCATGGCTTTTCCAGTACACTACCTTACAATCAGCCAAGCTCACAACCTTATAACCTTAACAATAATACTCACCTCAAAAAGATGAGATTAACAGCACCAAAATACAGTCAGACTTAAATTAAATAGGAAGATCAACATTTTGCTAAAGATCGATGATTCCAATTTTTGTATGAAATATAATTCAACGACACGATGCTATTAAAATATAAACAAAACAAAAGCTATGGAAGCAAGCACATGAAAATTAGCAATTATATATATATATGGAAACAACATACCTCTGCACAGGTGGCGTCTCGTGTCGTTTACCTGCACAGAAATGACACGAGACACCACGACATACCTAGAGAAAAAGACGATCTCTTTACACGATCACCCATCCTCAGTGCACCGATGGAGAAAGAAACAAAACGCCTGATTCCTCATGTACACTAAACAAGAAGTCCTCATGTACATTGAAATTATACGGACTGCCTAAATTCCACAGACATCCCACTTCGACCGATAGCGCTATAGGTTCTCCCACACAAAATCTAGCCGCATTGATAGCCAAATACTTCCAACCATTAGCCAAAAAAATGGATTCCTACACAAAAAACTCGTTTACTTTAAAAGAACACCTCTCGGCTTCACCATCTCTTCTTCAGATATCCTGGTCAGCTCTGATGTAGTCTCACTTTTCACCAACATACTGATCTTAGAAGCACTCCAGACAATACAAGCTACATACAAACCGCCTCAGCATATCATGGAACTAACAAACCACTGTCTGAAGGAGATGTTGTTTTTCAATGGATACACCCCGTCTGATTTAAACAATGCCATCACACAAAAGAAGACAAAGAAGACCCAACCGGAGAAAAAAACACAGGAGTACATCAGTACCTTAACAGTAACCTATAAAAAGGGCACACCAGATATTATAGGGAGAACACTCAAGAAATATCATATCAGGACAACATTCAACACGCACAAAAAAATCAACGCCTTTCTACAAAATCCGAAGGACCGCCATACACTTAGAGGAACAAGGTGTATATCAAATACCATGCAAAACCTGGGACCAATCTTATATCGGCTACACTGAGAGAAATATACGTCAACACGTCCACGAAAACACGAATTGGCAGTACCAAAACAAGACGACAACACATCCCTAATGAAACATGCCAAAGAAACAGGACACACTTTTGATTTCAAAAACACAAAAAACTTGGTACAAACTAACTATAAGAAAATCAGAGAGTACAGGGAAGCCATCGAGATTTACCGGATGAGGGAGGGAGTGCTCAATGACAGAAATTAATATACTAAATCAGCGACAACGTGGAAATTCCTGACAGTTCACAAATTAATAAACAACATATGGCCATAACACACTCATCCCCACGCTCTAACCCTACCATGGCAAAAATCACAAGGGAAGCAAGATATAAAACGCACACCATAGTTAAATCAACATCAGTATGCCTTGAAAATGTTTCGGGATTACGGAACAAAACATCGACAATATAAATATCATATACACGGATGTACCTAAAAACCTACACACACACACACACACACACACACACACACACGCACGCACGCACGCACGCACGCACGCACGCACGCTTAAATGTACCTACATAAATTTATGTGTTTGTGTTAGTATTTAGTGTTTAATATTATATTTATCTGTTGTAGAATTATCTTAAAATTTCAAAAATTATTAAATGAATATATATCACAAAACAGGCCCAGGTCATTTCTGTTTGAAATTATAGGCATCCCTACATAATAAATATATTTCAACTATACTTCAAGTATAAAAAAAACTGTTTAAATCTTCAATATGATTACTATGGGGATTCCAGAAAATCAGATATGCAAAAAAAGTGCCTGTGCACAAAGTATGGTAAATTTGGAAATTCAAGGAATATTATGGCAGCCCTGGGAAAATTTTGGGCTGGAGTGAAAAAAGTAAATAAAAAATGAAATCATCAGTATTAACCAATACGGAAAACTAAAACTAACTAGCAGATGACAAAGTACAACATGAAAGAAAAAGCAAACTGATAAATTCGATAATTATTTGGAAAAAAAGTGTCATTGTGAATACAAGATGTTTCAGTTCACATGACTTCCCACCTTTGAAAAGAAGTCATGTCCATACTGAAAAATACTGTTTCACTTGGTTTTCTCCAGTATTCATGTCACGATGTAAGATTTCAAGGTAACTGACAACCTCCACAAAGACAAGAGGTAAGGCTGCCATTTCTCAATAACAACTGATGCTACTTATCACCATATATAAATTATGTAAATCTGTTGTTTAATTAAATATAAGGGTTCAAAATTAATACCACGAAATTATGTTCTAAGGAAATATAACATTTTCTGCACCTCTGCAGAAAACTGCATCAGAATTACTTCATCCATTTGCACAATGCAAAGCATAGACGAAGTTTGAAGTTACTGTGTACGCAAAATCACTTTTTGAGTTATAAAACCAAAAAGCAACAATAACTTACAGATCAAACTCATACTATTGCTTTTTTCCCATCAATTGAAAATATATTTTCATATACTGGGCTTACAATAAATGGTGTATATCCTTTACAACAAATTTCTTCTACAGTATGTAAACTACATTTTTACTTACTGACAGTATGACCAATTCAAACAGAACTTTCTAAATTGAAACACCTGTTTTAACTGTAAATATTTTATGCTAGATCTTGGAAGGGTTCTGTGTGTGTGTGTGTGTGTGTGTGTGTGTGTGTATGTGTGTTGGGGGGAGGTTAAAATATTATCACCTTTTATTTTCTTCTACAAAAGATAAAAAACATGTACAGAAAAACCAAGACCATTGAAAAATTAAACAAATTTAAAACAACATTAACAAGAAATTTAATCTGGACAGATGATCAAAACAGTGAACTTATAAGCAACAAATTTTTTAAAGTCTCCAGTACTATGCCTACTTTCTTATGATATTCTCAAAAGATACTTATGGAAACTCTTATGATTTTTACACAGACAATAAAGTTCCTACTGGGACAATGTAAGTTTTAAATTACTATAAATCTTCTCAATACATAAACAACATAGAGAACTTCAAAATTGCAAGAACTATATAAATACATATCTGCTTTATTTCTCTCCTTCCAAAACCCTCTGCACTCCTAGTATATTTATTACAAGTGTGCACGTATACAAATGCACTCATACATATAAGATGGAGGGTAAAAAAAGCAATACATATACATTCAAAACAATATAAATACAAATTTAATATACTGAAGGAACGTTACAACTACTCAGGTAAAAAGCAGACAAGAACTGGCTGAAGGACACAAATTATTACAGTCACACCATGTTTAATTACAGAAACGGGGTTTTTAAGGAATCAGAAAGATGAAGCAACTAATCTGAGGATTAATTTGACAAACCAAACCATTAACCACACTCTTACCACTAACAGTGAGAAGGTGGCTTTCATTGTGGAATGAATTGCAGCGGTAAGTTCCTGAATGCAAAGGAAGAGCTGACTCCACATGTAGAGTAGCCAATATACCACCCTGTTCGTTTTCTTCTCCAAAAACATATTTGTTCTTTGAATCTGGTACAATTGCTACACCATCTTTTTCCCATTTGACAGGATCAAACATTGTGAGTTTACAAGTAATAACAAATGGCTCTCCTTCATCTACACTACTGTTTCCTTTATACACAACACCTCCTGAACAACATAACTCAAAAAATGAGAACATTTGATAGTATTCAACAGAGCCCAAAATAAAAAATAAGATATAATCACAATAAAATACTAAATGAAACCATCTTTTCAATGAATGCATGAAAAACTGTGAAGTTTCAAGTGAATTCCACTTGTAATGTAACATTCAAATATAAAATACTTATGTGAATAGAATGCAATTTTCCTGAATTTATGTTATACACTTTTAATTCAATTTTCATCTGTGTAAATAAACTTCACTACTCTAATTTCTGTCAATAATAAGGTAAGCACATCAATTAAATAAACATAACAATAGTACATCCTTCAAAAATATTCTTCCATACTAATAAGTTAAAATACTTACTTTTATACAAATTCTGTACGCACATCCATATGTCTGTGACAACAAATTTTATGGGCAATACATACTAATGAGTTAGAAGTACCAAGAGAAGTATACATTTTAGTCTACATGAAGTTAGTAATAGTTTTATTAATATATAATCCGGATCTGTTGTTAGAACGATCCAGAACATAATTACATATTGTATTTTGTGCGAGTGTGTGTATGTGCCCGTGCGCTCGTGTGCAAATTACAAATTTGCATTAAATTTGTGAGTGTGTGATTTGTGTGTGTACATACTTTTATCAGCTAGTATTAAATTGCAGAATGTATTTGCTATCTTTTGATATTTTATATGTACACTCCTCTTACTTCAGTAATGTAATTTGTGATTCAGTAATTTCTACAGTACCGGTATGTGAAAACAACATTATATTCATGTCATAACAAAGAAGTGTTAACACTTCTTTTAAGATACGAAATTTATATACTTGGGTCAGATGTAAGGAAAACCATACCACAAAAGAAAGTTGTATCGGAATGTTTTATGTACCCTAACAGTATAACTGTGTATTATTTTCATACACATCCACAAGAGCTCAGAATATGTTTTAAGGCCTACATACACTAAACTTCTCCATCATCAAAAAGTCTGTATAACAATACACACACAATATACATTTTCATAAGAATTTATCTTCAACTTTCAAAAACTACTCCTACAATGAAAAAATGAAAAGCCTGTGCCTCTTATCACATGCTCAATACTCAACTAGAAGTAAAAAAAATAGTTGAATACAAAATCTGTGTAATTAAAAAAAGATTGTCTTTATACGTTGTACCATAACAGAATTATCACATTAAAATTTTAACTTAATACAACATAAATAAAGAAGAAAATGTCCATAGGGAGTGAGAATAATAAATGGTTAAAGATTAAACCAAGAAACTGTACATTAAGTCAATAAAATGGTAATAAAATCACACTAAATAACAAAGAAAACTCTTGGTCAATATGCAAATAACCTACTACATAAAAACCCAATAAACCAGCAGTATACCCAGTAGGTTGGGGGAGCAGTAAAAAGGAAAGAAAAAAGATAAAGAGGTAAACACAATTTTAATAAGGGAAATATAAAGTTAAGAAGCAGAGAAACCCCAAGACATGAAACCAATAACAAGTTGATCATATTCAAATAAGATACGAGGGGTAACCCAAAAAATATTTTTTAAAAATAGAAAAAAAATTTATTATCAAAACTTTTCACATGGTTGTGAAGCATAAGAACACACTATTTTTCAACATAATCGCCGTTACGTTCAATGCATTTTTCGAGCAGCTGTGGCAGTTTTAGTATGCCAGTGTCATAGAAACTCGCCGCCATGTCATTGAGATAGCGTTTGACCTCGTCTTTCACCTCGTCATCGTCGTCGAATCGCATTCCACCCAAATGTTCTTTCAAATGTGTAAACAAATGATAGTCACATGGTGCCAAGTCCGGACTATAGGGGGGGTGGGTGATTATGTCCTATCCAAATTGGTTCAGAAGATCGGCGGTTGCGCGGGTGACATGAGGGCGAGCATTGTCGTGAAGAATGGACACGCCCTTGGTGAGCATTCCTCTTCTCCGGTCCTGAATCGCCCGTTTAAGTTTTTTGAGTGTCTCACAATATGCGTCTGCGTTTATTGTGGTCCCAGTAGGCATGAAATCGATCAACAATACACCTTTCCGATCCCAAAACACAGTCGCCATGATCTTGCCGGTAGACTGTGTTTGTTTGAATTTTCGCCGCCTTGGCGAAGTTGGATGCCGCCACTCAGGTGATTGTCGTTTGGATTCAGGTGTGAAGTGGTGACCCACGTTTCGTCACCTGTGACAATGGAATTCAAAAAGTCGTCTCTTTCATCTGCATAGCGCTCAAGAAATTCGCGGGCAGCTTCGACGCGTTGCCGTTTGTGGTCTTCTGTGAGCATTCGCGGAACCCACCTTGCGCACACCTTCCGATATTTCAACTTTTCAGTCACAATCCTCTGAATGGTGGATTTCGAAACGTCAGGAAGGAAACAAGAGAGCTCGTGGATAGTGATCCTCCGATCTTCACGCACGACTTCGTCAAGTTTCCTGATCGTCTCGTCTGTCACTGACGGTCTCCCGCTTCTTTCGTCATCATGAATTTCTGTAGGACCAGCTTTAAACTCTCTACACCACTTGCGGACGTTTTTGACACCATTTGCGTTAAGAAATCGAATGACTTCGCGAAGTCCGCACTTGGCGGGAACAGCGATTGGGACCTCCATTCTTAACGGTTGCCAAACCAAGACTAATCGACCGAGCGAGCTCAGCGACCGCTTGTTTGAAAGAGGGAAGATGGCCGCACACAGCAGTGCTGCCAACTTCCGCCCAAAATATTTCCCTGCGGCTCTAGTCCTTTGGAGACCTTACTTTTGGGTCACCCCTAGTACATTGAATTAATGCCACAAAGACTTGAAAACACAAGAGGAGGAATTTACTTATATAATAAGAAAGAAGAGACAAACTATGTCAAGGTTTCTAAAAAGAACATAGAAATAAGAAGAGCTAGTCCCAAAAGGTTGATAAAGGAATATATACCCAATTGAAACTAAATTAAAACCCATACATGTTAGACCCAGTAACTCAAGTTACAAGATACAATACAATTAAAATAAATTGTAAACTAAATGAAAGCCTAATTTAAGAACAGAGTAAAAACAAACAAAAGACTACCATTAGTGTAGGAGATATAAGGTGAAATACCATAATAAATACAATAAAAGTTAGAGACTACAGTGAGTGTAGAGAATAACAAGTGACACACTATAATAAAAAATAGTGTAGGAAATAAAAATTATTTAAAAAAAGACTACCATCAGTGTAGAGAGATACAATATAAAAAACATAAGAATAAAAGACAGTCTAATGACTGAGAATAGTTTTAGTAATAAAAGTGTTTTAAGGATTAGATAAATAAGGATAATAGATATCAGATGTTTTTATCACAGTTAAGTTGTTACCAGAAGAAACATAAATACAAAAGACAGTTAATGACTGACAGTATTGCTAGTAATAAGATGTTTTTATTTTCTAAGTAAATTATGTCTAGGGAATATGATAAGTATAAGTTATTTTGTTATCATTAGATGATACAGTTGAAGATAATAGGTATAAGATGTTTTTATTATAATTAAGGGATATATAAAAATTAGTAGATATAAGATGTTATGTTTATTCAAAATAATGTTAAATAATTTTCAAATTTGTTAAGGCAGAGAAGGCAATTAGGTAATAGTAATGTTGTATATTTTATTTATTAAATTGTAAACCATGTAAAAAGTATAAGTCAAACTAACTAACACCCCACAATAGAAAAACAAATCGGTATTGTGAATCAAAATCATCTATCATAGAGTCAAACTCAAATAAATAAATTCAATCAAACTACATAATATAATGAATAGAATCTAGTCTATACAACACAAAAATATGAAAATGTAATCAGTACAGATACAAATAATAACAAATGTAATGACAAAAGAAGAAAATTAACTTTATTTGGAAATAGGTAAAACTAGGCCTAAGGAGTACTCAACTCAAATAAAAAGTAAATTAATCAATATTGGTGTATTATAGCAGCAAATTATTAACAACCAGCAATAATTATGGAGTGAGTAATATTATTTCATGGAAATATTAACATAAAAACACTTGTAAACCATTTAAATACTAAATTTGTAAAAAATATGAGGCCTACAATAAATATCAAAAATTGTAAATTTTAGGCTTATCTGAAATTAAAACAGACACAGTTATATATCAAATTGTGTAAAATTAACTTAAGAATATTGCTGAATAGTTAGATTTTCGTAAAATTAATAAATAATCGAGTTACAGCAATAAATAGGAAAACTTGTTATGTATATTTAGGAGTTGAAACAAATCCAAGACATGCAAATTTATAAAAAGACAATGGGAAGAGGAAAAAGACATTTTATAAATTACCCCAAAACGACGACTTTCAGTCATCAGTCTATTGTTAATCGTTAATGTGAATAGTTCAGAAATTACTGACAGAAGACCAAAAAGTATGAATTAGTGAAAAAACATTGAGTGCAACCTCAAAAAGTGTAACAGAGGTTATCAAACGAAATCTAACACCAACATTGGATAATTAACACCAAACTAATCCAGAACAACTACAATAATAACACCAGTTACTAGAACGAGAAAGCAACCACCATTTTGAGGAATTTTTAAACCATATTAGCAGAAAACGAATCCAACACATTTGAACACCGAACACTGCACCAACCAACCATCACAGAACAACATCACCGAAGAAGGAAGAACACTCCACACTATTTTCCAGGAATACGGCAACTTCGCAGAGAAAGGAATTCTCATTTATTTCTGAGGGAGAAGATCCAACATCGTGTCAGCATTACATCGTAGAAATCGAGGTGATGGCGGCCATACTTGAATTACTAACCAGCGACTGAACACAGCCTTATCGAGTCAGTGACGTCATTCTACGGATGGTTCGATTTCATTTTAATAATTGACAATTTGCATAATACTGTTCTTTTTTTTTCAGCAATAATAATTTATTTTAAAATAGTTGTAAGCATTGTATCTTGTTCCTTGCCCTCTCTGACCATTTCGACAGTTAAAAGAATCCGAAATATTTAATTTTTGTAAGCATTATACTTTGTCATTTTGTTCACTAGCGACCCTAGTGGAGCTCAACTAAAGCCTGGTCCACGCGCATCAGTGTGGCGCATAATTTTAAATGTTAATATTAAATAAACATTATTATTCAGTTACAAGACTTTATATTTATTTGTATAGTAAATATTAGTTAGTTATTTCTTCTAAAAATTATTTAAAGCCGTTCAAGAAATATACTAGAATAGAAAAGAAGAACAGCAAAGTTAGAAGAGAGGATAAATAAATCCGACAACATAAATAGATTGTCTATAGAAACAAATATTTTCAAAACGCAAAATCACACTTATTTAATCAGAAGTAATTGAAAAGCATACAATTAATTAATTAATTAAACAAAAAAAAATTTATAACTAAACAAAAATTTTTCATCAACACACATTACACTTTTATTATTTATCATTTATCTTTTATTTATAATTAGGTTTAATTACAAATTGGCGTCCTACTGAGGGGCTCAAAATAGGAGTTAATAGATTTATAAAATAAGGACAATTCGTCCAGTTTCCTATTTTAGCTCGGCAGCTGTCAACAGGTCAGAAAAAGAAACAAGATGCACAGGAGGGCGACATCAAAGAAAAGGGCTGTGGAGGCCGAACAGGAAATAGATATGGAGGATAAAGAAGCAACACCCGTGGAAGATGTGGAGTCGATGTTACCGCCAGCAGAACCAAACAAGCCTGCGCGACAGGAGGAACAGTCAAAGAAATCCACCACAAAAAGAAGATACAAAGTTGGATCAAATGATGGAGATGTTACTCAGAGAATTTAAAACGACGAAGGAAGAGTTAAGGGAAAATAGTAAGAAGATGGAGGAGAAGATGGAAGAAAATAATAAGGAAATGAAAAATGATAACCAACAATTAAAGGAAGAATTAGGTAATAAAATTGGAGATACACGTAAGAATATGGAGGAGAAAATGGAAGAAAATAGTAAGAAGATGGAGGAGAAAATGGAAGATAATAGTAAGAAGATGTAGGAGAAGGTGGACGAAATAAAAAACGAAAATAAATTATTAATGGAGGAAAATATTAAGAAGACCGAAGAAAAGATGGAAGAAAATATTCAGAAAATTGAGGAGAAAATGGAGGAAATAAAGACTGACAATAAACAGTCGAAGGAGGAATTAACCCAGATAAGCCAAAAACTGGAAGAGACCAACCAGAGGATGGAAGAAACAAGTCAGAAAATGGAAAGCAATAATCAACAATTAAGAGAAGAATTAAGGGAGACTAACCAAGAGAACATGAACCGGTAGATGGAAAGATGGAAGTATTAAAGGAAGAATTGAGTCAGAAGATAGCTGAAAACAATAAAACGATCAGCAAGAAGGTAGAAGAGGAAATAACGGTGATCGAACAAAGGATTACAAGGGCTGACGAAAGATGGAGTCAGACGGAACGAGAAGTACAGAGCATCAAGACTGAAATAAATATTAAGGTTGCCAACATCGAAGAAACGAATAGGAAGACATTAGAAGAAAAACTGAAGGAAACACGTCAAGACTGGGAGCGAGTGCAGATTCACAGAAAAATGTGACGGCATTGAAGCTGCTGTGACCAAGTATCAACAGTCAGGTGCAACAGAATCAAACAGATATAGACCTGTTCCATAGTCGACCGACAAGCATCACCAGTTGTCCTAATAACGAGAATCGTGAAGGTATTAACTTCAGGTTTTATAAAAATAAACCTATGGAGTTCCTAGCCAGAATCGAAGAGTACTTCACCAAACACAGAGGCAATCGCTGGAGGGAGAATAAAGAAGTACTTGACGAATCATTCAAGGAGATAGCTGATAATTGGTGGATGGCGATAAGAGATGAAGTAACAGACTACCAACAATTCAAAAGGCTATTCAAGGCCAAATATTGGTCTGAATCAACACAAAATATCGCCAGAGACGGGATCTGTCACTGTCACTTACATAAAAGAACTTGAAAGTAAATGGAGTACAAATATGTAAACTCTCTCAAACTCTCCAGAGACAAAGCAAAAAGAACATGTTCCAGTAAATAAAGAGAACAACCCATATTAAACAATTGAATAATTTAATGTTACCAGAACAGTATATTAAAAAATTATAAAAGTGTCAGAAGAAGGAACGTAACAAATCCTCATAAAAACCAGTGTTAATAAAGAGAAAAAACCCTTAATAAACAGCCACAGCTATAAAAAACCATACTATAGTTTGTATGATAATAGTGACTATGCTAACTATAACAACTGTTATAAATTATGTAAATGAGACAATTTAAGACAAAAATGATACAGAATATCAAATGAAAGGAAAAAGAGCGAAGAAACCAGAATATTATATAATTTAATCAAAACAAATTAACCAAACTCACAAAGAAAATAATTTGATAAAGATGGAACAATGAAGAAAGACAATGATGTGTATTATTTTCATACACATCCACAAGAGCTCAGAATATGTTTTAAGGCCTACATACACTAAACTTCTCCATCATCAAAAAGTCTGTATAACAATACACACACAATATACATTTTCATAAGAATTTATCTTCAACTTTCAAAAACTACTCCTACAATGAAAAAATGAAAAGCCTGTGCCTCTTATCACATGCTCAATACTCAACTAGAAGGAAAAAAAATAGTTGAATACAAAATCTGTGTAATTAAAAAAAGATTGTCTTTATACGGTGTACCATAACAGAATTATCACATTAAAATTTTAACTTAATACAACATAAATAAAGAAGAAAATGTCCATAGGGAGTGAGAATAATAAATGGTTAAAGATTAAACCAAGAAACTGTACATTAAGTCAATAAATGGTAATAAAATCACACTAAATAACAAAGAAAACTCTTGGTCAATATGTAAATAACCTACTATATAAAAACCCAATAAACCAGCAGTATACCCAGTAGGTTGGGGGAGCAGTAAAAAGGAAAGAAAAAAGACAAAGAGGTAAACACAATTTTAATAAGGGAAATATAAAGTTAAGAAGCAGAGAAACCCCAAGACACGAAACCAATAACAAGTTGACCATATTCAAATAAGATATATTGAATTAATGCAACAAAGACTTGAAAACACAAGAGGAGGAATGTACTTATATAATTAGAAAGAAGAGACAAACTATGTCAAGGTTTCTAAAAAGAACATAGAAATAAGAAGAGCTAGTCCCAAAAGGTTGATAAAGGAATATATACCCAATTGAAACTAAATTAAAACCCATATATGTTAGACCCAGTAACTCAGGTTACAAGATACAATACAATTAAAATAAATTGTAAACTAAATGTAAGCCTAATTTAAGAACAGAGTAAAAACAAACAAAAGACTACCATTAGTGTAGGAAATATAAGGTGAAATACCATAATAAATACAATAAAAGTTAGAGACTACAGTGAGTGTAGAGAATAACAAGTGACACACTATAATAAAAAATAGTGTAGGAAATAAAAATTATTTAAAAAAAAGACTACCATCAGTGTAGAGAGATACAATATAAAAAACATAAGAATAAAAGACAGTCTAATGACTGAGAATAGTTTTAGTAATAAAAGTTTTAAGGATTAGATAAATAAGGATAATAGATATAAGATGTTTTTATCACAGTTAAGTTGTTACCAGAAGAAACATAAATACAAAAGACAGTTAATGACTGACAGTATTGCTAGTAATAAGATGTTTTTATTTTCAAAGTAAATTATGTCTAGGGAATATGATAGGTAAAGTTATTTTGTTATCATTAGATGATACAGTTGAAGATAATAGGTATAAGATGTTTTTATTATAATTAAGGGATATATAAAAATTAGTAGATATAAGATGTTATGTTTATTCAAAATAATGTTAAATAATTTTCAAATTTGTTAAGGCAGAGAAGGCAATTAGGTAATAGTAATGTTGTATATTTTATTTATTAAATTGTAAACCATATAAAAAGTATAAGTCAAACTAACTAACACCCCACAATAGAAAAACAAATCGGTATTGTGAATCAAAATCATCTATCATAGAGTCAAACTCAAATAAATAAATTCAATCAAACTACATAATATAATGAATAGAATCTAGTCTATACAACACAAGAATATGAAAATGTAATCAGTACAGATACAAATAATAACAAATGTAATGACAATAGAAGAAAATTAACTTTATTTGGAAATAGGTAAAACTAGGCCTAAGGAGTACTCAACTCAAATAAAAAGTAAATTAATCAATATTGGTGTATTATAATAGCAAATTATTAACAACCAGCAATAATTATGGAGTGAGTAATATTATTTCATGGAAATATTAACATAAAAACACTTGTAAACCATTTACATACTAAATTTGTAAAAAATATGAGGCCTACAATAAATATCAAAAATTGTAAATTTTAGGCTTATCTGAAATTAAAACAGACACAGTTATATATCAAATTGTGTAAAATTAACTTAAGAATATTGCTGAATAGTTAGATTTTCGTAAAATTAATAAATAATTGAGTTACAGCAATAAATAGGAAAACTTGTTATGTATACTTAGGAGTTGAAACAAATCCAAGACATGCAAATTTATAAAAAGACAATGGGAAGAGGAAAAAGACATTTTATAAATTACCCCAAAACGACGACTTTCAGTCATCAGTCTATTGTTAATCGTTAATGTGAATAGTTCAGAAATTACTGACAGAAGACCAAAAAGTATGAATTAGTGAAAAAACATTGAGTGCAACCTCAAAAAGTGTAACAGAGGTTATCAAACGAAATCTAACACCAACATTGGATAATTAACACCAAACTAATCCAGAACAACTACAATAATAACACCAGTTACTAGAACGAGAAAGCAACCACCATTTTGAGGAATTTTTAAACCATATTAGCAGAACACGAATCCAACACATTTGAACACCGAACACTGCACCAACCAACCATCACGGAACAACATCACCGAAGAAGGAAGAACACTCCACACTATTTTCCAGGAATACGACAACTTCGCAGAGAAAGGAATTCTCATTTATTTCTGAGGGAGAAGATCCAACATCGTGTCAGCATTACATAGTAGAAATCGAGGTGATGGCGGCCATACTTGAATTACTAACCAGCGACTGAACACAGCCTTATCGAGTCAGTGACGTCATTCTACGGATGGTTCGATTTCATTTTAATAATTGACAATTTGCATAATACTGTTCTTTTTTTTTCAGCAATAATAATTTATTTTAAAATAGCTGTAAGCATTGTATCTTGTTCCTTGCCCTCTCTGACCATTTTGACAGTTAAAAGAATCCGAAATATTTAATTTTTGTAAGCATTATACTTTGTCATTTTGTTCACTAGCGACCCTAGCGGAGCTCAACTAAAGCCTGGTCCACGCGCATCAGTGTGGCACATAATTTTAAATGTTAATAAATAAACATAATTATTCAGTTACAAGAGTTTATATTTATTTGTATAGTAAATATTAGTTAGTTATTTCTTCTAAAAATTATTTAGAGCCGTTCAAGAAATATCTAGAATAGAAAAGAAGAACAGCAAAGTTAGAAGAGAGGATAATAAATCCGACAACATAAATAGATTGTCTATAGAAACAAATATTTTCAAAACGCAAAATCACACTTATTTAATCAGAAGTAATTGAAAAGCATACAATTAATTAAATTAATTAATTAAACAAAAAAAAATTTTTATAACTAAACAAAAATTTTTCATTATCAACACACATTACACTTTTATTATTTATCATTTATCTTTTATTTATAATTAGGTTTAATTACAACGTTAAGGGGACAAGGTAAGCCCTATTTCTGCAATGTTTTTTGGTAATAATTGTGACCCTGTTTTCTCAGCTTCTATAAGAGCCAGAGTAAATAATTCTTTTCTTTTCTTTAGGAAAAAATTATTTCTGAGTAGACTGACATTTTTGGATAAGTACAGTATATGACAACAAATATTTATACCAAATTATCTGCTAATTATTTACTAAAAATAAAGAAGAAAATATTAAATTATAAACTGAACCTATCTAAGTCTTGACAAAATGTCCATTCTTACAGATATATCAGATAAACATACTGTCCAAATTTCATTTACTTATCTTTATTAGTTTCTGAAATAATGGGTCAAAAGTATTACAAAAAAAAATTGTATGCAAAGTTGTACTATTACCTTATTTTTAAAACATTCCAGCACCATAACTTGGATTTATTTCTGCTTCCTCTTCATCTGGAGCTATTTTTCTTTTTCTACTGTCTTTTCTTGATTTTTTTTCTTCAATATTATCACTTTGTAATAATTTTCTTTATCTATCTGGTGGAGCCCATTTACAGTATTTCTTCCATGTTCTAAACCTAATTCTTTCAGCACCTTTAGTTTACCTATATTACATACATTAAACTGAATAAATGCCTCATGTACACCAAATTCAAATGTTTTAAGCCCAACAAATCTAGATTTTGGTATTTTTAGCCAACTGACTCGTCTGGGTTTTGCGTTTCTCTGTTCAGGCATTGTTACAGTACGTCTGGGTTATTCAAATCTCTAAAAATTGGTTTAATTCCTGCTGCAACAAATTTTAGTAAGCTGTGTTTGTGACTGTAAGGCTTCCCTGTAAGTAAACTCCTATTGTATTTACACCATGTGTCACTAAGTGATTAACTAATGCGGTGACTAACAAACTGACTATCTTTGGGACACTAACCGTGTTACAGGTTACCATCAGTTGATAATTTATGAAAAGCGATTGGAAGTGCATCCTTCCTCATGTTTTCTAAATTATTTACATTACGTCTAATAGCCATACCATAATATTCTTGCAAGTTACAATTTCTCCATTTGTGATGGTCCCTTACCAATTATTTGTTTACCACACCTAGTGTTTTCCCTTTATTGTTGGTTATCAGTTTCCTCAATCATGTTTCCATTTGTTTTTGCACATATGTAATCCATTCCAATTTTTTCATTTTGACACTGTCTCCATAAGGTTTTGATTTGCATACATTCAGAACTCCCTTTCTATGACCTTGGCAAGGTATTTAACACCCTTTGTTGAGATTTACATGTCTAGCCTTACTGTTTGTTAGAGTAAGGTGGAAATGGAAACGGATTTTTTTAAATTCATTAAAAAGTTATTTTTCAACCGATAAAAGTGATAAATACTTCATTGTAAATGGAAAATTCTGAATTAAAAGATGATACAAAAAAACAAAAATTAGCCCAAAATTCAATCTTTGGCTTACCTTCTCCCCTTAATTTTTGTATGAATAATGTAAACAACAGTAAGACAATACTATCGTAAACATAAGAATATTGTCACAACTTAGATTGACTTGCTATATCATAAACTTTCTTTCTCAATTTTAGACGTCCAATTAGTAATTGTCAATGTACAACCGATACAGTGTTCTCTGTCATAAAACTTGTTATGGCAACTATTGGTCAGTTCAGTATTATAGTTTTTTCACAGTATGTAGGACAAATTGTAATTTTACAAAAAAAACTGACATTCCTATAGAAAGTGAACTACATATATCATTATGTTTCAAATTCAACTTCATGCCTGTACCTCCAAAATCATATTTACAGGATTATTTAATTATATAGTAGGATGTCTTAGTAGGTACATGGAAACATGACACACTCCCACTATTATGCATTATTTTCACTAACACAAGAAAGTAACATGTCTACTCTGAATTTTTGATCATTTTTTGTTCTTGTTCTTCATATATTGTACATGTTCAAGAAATAATTCAACTGCATAATTTGTGAATCAAAACCAGTTTCTATCTTATTTGGAAGAGAATTAAATTTTAATACTTTATACACATTTTTTTACGGCTTGCTATGTATATCATTTAATAAATGTTAAAGACTTATATACTTTATCTTAATGTCTCTACGAATAATAAAAATGTTCTGCCAAAATCACAAAAGTTATACTACTACATGGAAGAATGTCTTGACTTTATTCAAATAAATCTCATGGGTTTTCAGGTTAACACTATTTTACTTTATGCCATCTAAGTAACCAAGCTCTGGGAGGCTTAAAAAATATACAGTGACGAGTATATATATATATATATATATATATATATACACTAAAAGTGAACGCAAACGCAAATAAAACACAAACCTGTATCAGGAGTCTCTTACATTTGACACTATTCGTCAAGTTGTATGCAATCGACTGTTCTTATAATTGTTTGTTGATTAAGGCCTACGTCCTGACATATTTTCCATAATTCTCTTATAATTACTGTCTTAAAAACAACGGTACTGCCCGCAAATGTTGCCATCAGCATTGGTTAACTCATGATTAATTTCTAGTAAACAATTAATAAGTGACTAATGATACGTAGAGTTCTTAAAATATGACTTACGACAAATATTTACCATCTACAAACAAATTACAAAACGACGAAACTTACAAATAAACTGATATTGTATGTTTACACAAATTAGTTATTTAAAACCACAGTGTTTCATATTTATCTTATTTCAAAAATGGGAAGGAAATTACACTAAATATATATTCTTTTGATTCATATGATTAAACGGCACTTTCGAACATAATAAAATATTTTTGTAAGGCTCAAAACAAATAAGTGTTCATCTTTCAACAATTAACAGCGTTGCATTCAGGCCTTTCGATTTTGTTTTTATTTTTTACTATACAAAGCAACCTTTCATAACCAATAGCTTGACTAAAATAGAGGACAGCTTGAGCCCTCCCTTCTAGGCCTGGATCTTAAAACAGATTTTACATATTCATAACAGAACTCGCATTGACACACTAGAGGAACATAAAAATGGAATCAATCAGATTAGTTGTAAACTTACCAGCAAATGAGAGTGATAAATTCAGTAACACTAAAAATACTACACTAAGAACACCTATTAACGAAACCTGTACAAAACCCATTTTCTTAGTTGAAAAGGACTACAAAATGGCAGATTATTTTCGTACAGCTGATACTAGCCTGTCAGTAGAGCCAATATAGAATTTAAATATTTCCACTCAAAACTGGTAAAAACTAGTTTAATGCCTTTATGAAAGAAGAAATATTTTACATTCTCTTTCTAAACAAGTAAATATTTGAAAGAGAGTATATACTATGCTTTTTGTTCACAACTTATCAATTCTGTACAATTGCTTGAAGTACTGTTTTATTAGTAAAACGTATTGTACGAAAATGAAGTCTATATTCTTCTGTGCCTTTTACTTGTTTGCATGAAGCATTCTCACCTTCGTAACAGATTTTAGGATACCTAAAATCATCAATAGAAATATCTCTGTTTGTAAAGAAAAAACGATTTACTTTATCACAAATTGTTCAAAATCAATAAAAAGTAAACATAATTGTGTTTAGTTTCACAAGTTGTAATCCTGCCAGCTGTGTTGAAAGCAAGTGATGATGTTATATTGTAGTTTGTAAGTAATATTGTATGAAATGAAAAAATGCTAACGTCTTTAATAAAAAGGACTAAATCCCTAGTTGGGATAGGTGAAAGTCCTGTTGGCAACAAGACCGCAATGATGGAACATAACTTTACAAAAAATACTACCATTAATAATGAGCTGGAAAGTAGAATACTTTCTAAAAACAATAATTTAAAAGAAAATATATATGGTAAATATGTGTTGATTTCTCTACCATGTTGTTTACTTTACATTAGAATATTGTTTGAAAATACTTTTTTTTTCCAGACTTGATAAGAAATATTCGTGACCCAGAGAAACCTATGACATTGGAAGATTTACAAGTAGTATACGAAGACGGTGTTAAGGTTAGTACTAGATTTGGTGTCTAAAGGCTTGTAATAAAAACCAAATATTTTATTGGAATTTATTAGTTCATATTTCATGTCCTAAAATAATTTAAAGTTTTGTATTTTGCTTGCGACAAATAAATATCAATTTTTCATGTTATCTATGTGTAGAGAACGGTCCATTGATTTGCATCTATTGTGTTTTTGATCAGACGCATTCAATTAATAGTTCTGTAGGGGGTGACAGTTCGTTGAAGCTACCAACCCTCTTGCAGCAGTAAATTAGATAATTGATTTTTTCGCATTTGGCTGTACATTATGGATCCAAAGTTGTAACTGAAAATTGTGTTTATAATACATAGAAAGAAAGTTTCTTGCTTAAAATTATATTTGGACTATATTAAAATCTATCATACAGTGTATTAAGTTAACCAAATTCAGTGTTCATTGCCATTAAAATATAAAAAAAAGTATATATTTAGCCTTTATAGAAAAAATCTATTTTAAAGCGTGTGGCAGTCGTATACCAGCTATGGCAGAAAATCTTAATTTTTATTTTTTTTCGTGGAGAGGCTAGTTACTCAGATTTAACAGCCGAATTTATTGGAAATCTGTGCTTAACAAAAACACTCAAAAAGCAGTAGGTTAAGTAAGTGTGGTGTAGTTCTACAGGGTTTGTTGGTTTTTCCCAAAAAAATCTTTTGAGGCCGTGGTTTCCTCAAAAGATTTAACGAACACAAACCATCCACTATCTGTCGCAACTATGATACCATCAAATCGAAATTCGCCAAACATCTTATTAATGAAAATCATAATTACACCGATTTCGGAACCAATTTAAAACCCCTCCACTTTTGCAGTAGGGGACGTTATATGAACGCACTCGAGGAATTTGAGGTGTACAAAGCATTCAGGGACACTAGTACCAAGCCACACATTTTGAACGACCAGTTATTATTCAAATCTAATATATTGTACGACACCGTGTTGAGATACTAAGATAACAAGAATCGATTGTGGTTAATGCGCCCGGTGGGTCGCTACACAGTGTACACTGTTTGCCCGATGTGCATATTCATGTTACAAAAAATAATATGGTTCGTTATGTTAAAATGTGCTATTTGTGGTCATCATAACGCATGGATTTCAACTTTTGACAAGTATATCAGTGAATGATATGTGCTACAAATTTTATGCTTTGAAAATGGTACAAGTGTACCGAAACATGTCGCAATAGGAAAGGACATCATACGAGAAGTCACAGACGGTTAGTACAATATATTTTTCATGTAGGTAACGGACACGTGGCTTGGTACTAAAACAGGTTTATTCCTACTAAATATGAATACAGTTAGTTGAACAAATCTAGTACGAGAATTTAAAAACGTTAAAACCCAACTCCACAAAACTATTTTGCATATCAAATTTAATAAATCTTGCTAAATATGGTGTTACACCAAACTATGCTACCATACATATAAAATGCTCAAGTATTGCTGACAGAAAAACTAAGAAACATGCCAAAATATATAGAATTAAGGAGGAATTAAAATCTCTTCACATAAAAAAAGCATATTTAAACTCAAAATTATATAAAATACATTTGAGGTTACTAGATGACACACACCCTGCCGCATTAGAATACTATCTTGTTTTTATAAACAGAGATATACAACAGATTACTTATCGCATGCGTATCACACAGGCAAACAAACTTCAAAAATTAGTGAACGATCAATTATAGACATTTGATAATATTAAACATAAACAAACATTTTATACACGACTACGGAATTTAACTTCCATCGAATTAAACTCAGATGAAACTGAATTACTGAATAAAGGTTTGAAATATAATTTACCATTACATACGTCCAATTTTAGCCGCAAACATATTATTGCAGAAATTTTAAGCGCCGAAACTGTCGTCAAAGCGATATCTGACCAACAAGAACAAAATAAGATGCGGTTTTTAATAAATGACAAGTTTAATAAGATTATTGAAAGACATAACATCAATAAGAACATTCGCTCTGTTTTTTCAACCAATTATAACAAAGAACGAAAAACTCTAGTTAATCTCAAAAAGAAATTAACTGATAATCATGCTTTAGTTACTAAAGCAGACAAAGGCAACACTGTAGTTATCATGGACACGAATACTTATAATGAAAAGATACAAGATTTTATAGCAGACAATAACATAGTTAGATTAACTTCTGACCCTACAGAACAATATACAGAAAGTCTAAATCAATGTATAAATAAATGCATACATCTATTTGATGAACAGACTAGGAGATATTTGATACCTATCAACACAAAAGCGCCCTTATTAACAGGATTACCGAAGTTACACAAAGAAAGTACCCCTATAAGACCGTTAGTGAATTTTACCACTGCCCCGGGTTATAAAACCACTAAAAAACTACTCAACATAATCAAACAGAATATAATATTGAAGAATAACTACAGCTTAAATAATAGCATTGACTTTGTTGATAAGGTTAAAAAACTAAAAATCGAACCTTCATGTAAACTGGCATCCCTCTATATCGTTAACTTATATACAAATATACCGATATTCGAAACTCTACAGATACTGAAGAAGAACCTCATAAATACCAAAAAACTAGATATCAAGAGTATACACAAATTGATTGAGTTATTAAAGTTGCTCCTCGACCAAAATTACTTTACCCATAACAAATTATATTTCAGCCAACGAGAAGGATTAGCTATGGGTTCACCTCTTTCAGGCCTTCTCGCAGATATATACTTAAATTACTTCGAGAATTCCTATATCTTTGAGAATGATATACGTAGTAACAATATTATATTTTATGGTAGATATGTCGATGACACGTTTTTAATTTATAAAGGTACACAGCGGCAGATTGATCGATTACACAGTTATCTAAATAATATTAAAAAACATATGAAATTCACCTTGGAACATGAAGACAATGGACAACTAAACTTTTTAGATCTGACAATCACAAAAAACACCAACAATAAATTAAGTTTTAATGTACCGGTATACAGAAAACCAACGACGACAGACACCGTGATACATGCCACATCATTTCATCCCATATCGCAAAAAATGGCTGCGTTTCACAGCATGATACATAGACTTTTATCTTTGCCCCTTGATAACAAAGATTTTCTTAACGAGTTAAATACCATCAAATACATCACAGTCGTAAATGGTTACAATACCAACGTCGTAAACAACATTCTCAAGAAACATAAAAACAGAAAAAGGAACATTAACCAATTATCAATGACTACACGGGAGAAAAAACCACACAAATATATCACCGCAACATACACCAATTTTATGCCGAACATTTTAAAATCACTCATAAACAAAAACAGTGATATTGTAGTCACTTACAAGACTACAAATAATATCTTAAATAATCTTCGCACACACGAATCCACTTGCCTTGAGAATAAAACGGGCGTTTATAAATTGTCATGCAGTGACTGTGACGCTTTCTATGTGGGCCAGACGGGCCGTGGTTTCCTCAAAAGATTTAACGAACACAAACCACCCACTATCTGCCGCAACTATGATACCATCAAACCAAATTCGCCAAACATCTTATTAATGAAAATCATAATTACACCGATTTCGGAACCAATTTAAAACCCCTCCACTTTTGCAGTAGGGGACGTTATATGAACACACTCGAGGAATTTGAGGTGTACAAAGCGTTCAGGGACACTAGTACCAAGCCACACATTTTGAACGACCAGTTATTATTCAAATCTAATATATTGTACGACACCGCGTTGAGATACTAAGATAACAAGAATCGATTGTGGTTAATGCGCCCGGTGGGTCGCTACACAGTGTACACTGTTTGCCCGATGTGCATATTGTAACACCACAAAATGTTACATAATCAAAACACACACCAGAAGGGTAAATTATGACACTAAAGTTATAAAATGAATCATTTGTAATGAATGTAACCAAGAAGGGAAGGGACCAGCATAGAAGAAAGAAGAGGAGGGATCCCAAGAAGCAGTGAAGAATACACTGCCTGACACTACAACCTAAACACAATGACTGACTATGACTAATGGACATACAAAGTTCACAAATAAGCTGTCAAGCGAGCCAGTCCATGACATTAATGTGTAGAGTCATGTAAAAGTAAAACTAACTAACAAATGACTTTAATAAAAGTAATGACAATAACAGCATTCTTGCTGAAAATAAAGGAACAATGATATGTAAATAACCAAGACTACTATTATACTAGCTGTAGCCACAAAGCTACAAAAGCTAGTTTTATCAACAAAGATGTAACATTATAGAATAAGGACTTATAAAAGGGAATCTTGTGTGTATAAGCAACTTCCTAATTAAACGAAATGTAATTAGTAATAATAATTAAGGAATAAACATGGTGCTGTCAATGTATTTAGACCATGCATAAACGAAGTTATGGCCGTGGATTTCGTTGTCCATGACGTGTCCGTTACTTAACTAAATATCACTATAATATTGACGACTCGGAACACTAAGGCCTCTGATGAAGCCTTCTATAGGTGAAAGCCGGTTTAGGCTGTAAGGTAAAACTTTACGTTTTTACTTATAAAAAACTTAGTGTTATGAAGTTATGGCATTAAGTTAATAGGGAAACAGGACCCTTAATGAACATTCAATTTACAGAATAATAAAAATAACTACTGAAGTGTGAAATACCATCATTTAATTAATATGGTATGCCTTTAAAAGGAATAGGCCAAATAAAAATGTATATAAAGAGTAAGGAATAGTTAGAGTAACGTATTATCATAATTATAGTAAGATTTAATATTGTGGAGCTGTAAACAGCTTTTAATTGTAATAATATGTATTTTTAGTCATATAGTAATGTTCGAAAGAGAACCTAGAGACAAATAACCAAATGTGAAAGTTAGGAAAATAATCGCATTGTGCGTTATTAGCAGACGACAATAAGAAACCATGTTTCAAAACACTATTTGTATGTATTGTCAGAGAAAGCGCGGTTAAAACCGGCATTAAGCCATATCAAATTAAAGAGCAGAGACTAAACTTTAATTTGATAATAATAACCTAGAGATTGGAATTATAATAAGTTAATAGTGAGTGTTAGCATCATTTTTTTATCAAAGTTAAGAAATTGTCAGTGAATACGGACAACAATGACAGTTAGGCGAAAGAGACGCTCCGGTGGTGGTTAACAAAAACAATACGTCATCGTAACGGTTTGTTGTACCAATCACAGAGGAGTTTATATAGCGAGATTTTTCCCTAAAGGTGATCTAAGCCTGGGGTATATAATCAGAGAAACGCTAAAAATTCCGCATTCGCTTCCTTCATCTCGAGCCATCTAGTTGCCGCTCGACAGTGTTTAAAATTTTAATAACTTACTACAATATAATAGTAGTAAATACTTCAAAATTTACCAAAATAATTAATAGAACAGCGATTCATCACACGAAAAGTGCATCGACAAGTAATAGTGAATATTTTTAACCAGTGTGTGTGTTCGGAACGAGCGAAAGCATTTTAACCAGTAAAGTTAACGACCCGCTATCAGTTAGAAAAGGGTTATTTCTTGTTCCTAGTGCGAATAAAGTGCAGTTATATAGTGATAAATATAATCCGATCACTAAAGTGTTTAATTTTTTAATCTATAAGATTAAAAAAGCAAGGTAGTACAGTGACCAATTTTATTGTTTATCTGTTTTCACTGATCATAATTATCAACACTTTTGTACTGACGCAAAGACAACCAAACTATTAATAGCAAACACTGTATCAATTTATTTAGAGGATTAAATAATCCAATGTAAGAATATTTGTGTTAGAGTTAAGTATTATAATATTTGTTAGGATATAAGCATACGAAACGATCGTTAACCTCAAAAATAATTGCGAGTTTTTTTTAAAGAGGCCAAATATGAATTATTATCACAGTAATGTCTATCAAGGCAATTAATAACGTTCTATTTGTATTTTCAAGAACCTACCCGTGAGGTGACTTATAAAATAAAATTAAAATTTGTTAATAACCATAAGAGTTTTATATTGTTCTTAATTGAGCTAGGCCAGATAGTAGATGGGTAACTTACCATTCAAATTGTATTACTGTAACAATTGTATTTTTCATTTGAGTTGATTTTAAAGGGTATAATAAACCCGTAATGTTATACAGCATAAACTTTGGTTCCAATTATTTCATTTAGATAAGCAATACTCAGTATAAAGTACACTGAGATACTTTTGAGCAGAAATCTTACAGTACTATATCTGAATTATTTTAAATGCCCTAAGCATTTAAACAGGATATAAAGTGAACACATACAATTTTAAAATTTAGCAATTTGTTTTCATGGGAACCTTTCATGAAGTAAACCCATGTGGCGCCCACATTACATACAGGGAGTTGTAAAACCTTGTTTCTAAAGTATAAGCTGGTCATAAGAGAATCTTGACAGTTTATTCAGGATAAGTGAACGTCAGAACTTCAAGTACTACGACCAGGTACGTGAAAGTGTTCTTTATGTTAATTTATTTGTCCAGACAACACTTGACTGTACTTACACTGACGACATTTTTCCAAGAAGAGGAGTTCCACTTCAAGATCGTACCGTACCATTACCGACCAGCAATCATTCATTTACCGACCAGCAATTATTATTTTACCCATAACAAAATTATCACACTATAATTACATAAATAATATTTATCAATTATCACAAAAGAAAATTACTGCATACTGTAATACACGAGAATCCACTAAACAACAATCGATAATTAGATCTATAAATTATATATTAATTAAAGAGGGGGATCTCGTTTTATTACAAAGTGTGACGCATCCAACATGTGGCAGAAACACACCGTATAAAATGTTAAATTACAATATTCATGTTACAAAAAATAATATAGTTCGTTATGTTAAAATGTGCTACTTGTGGTCATCATAACGCATGGATTTTAACGTTTGACAAGTATATCAGTGAATGATATGTGCTACAAATTTTATGCTTTGAAAATGGTACACGTGTACCGAAACATGTCACAATAGGAAAGGACATCATACGAGAAGTCACAGACGGTTAGTACAATATATTTTTCATATAGTTAACGGACACGTGGCTTGGTACTAAAACAGGTTTATTCCTACTAAATAAAAAAAATAAAATAAAAAATCAACATTACAAAAAATCTTGCAACGTTACAAGTATTATACAATACATACACTTTTGTCCATGTACCCAACGCAACTATATAGTGTTAAACACCAGCTACGTCGTAGGATTTTTTTATGTTCGTTGCGTTAAGTATAAGTGGTTGCACAATAAATGTATTTTTTTTAAAGAGGAGTGAGACGTTGACATGAAATAATTAATTAAAACATTAAAATAATCAGCGGTTTATTAAATATTGCAAAGAAATTACTTGATTATTATAAATTAGAAAATTCAAAATATTCTCTTTTATAAGTGTATACTCTGAAAACATAACATACCTTTGCTATTCAGCACACATCAATAATATAATCTTAAATATTCTAATGGTACAATATTGTAACCGTACCCTTGAAAGCAACTATAAGAAATAAAACACTCATTAAATAACACTAGAACACCCAAGAGATGAATAATTGTGTACAAAAAATTATATCCGGGCCACGAACTAATTGGAAAAAGCAACTGAAGATGAAAAATAGTAATGACGAAGAAGAATAGAAGAAAACAGTAATGTGATTAACCCAATAACCCAATAGATCGGACAGTGAGGAGAGAAATACAAAACAACTATAACAAAATATTTATTAAGGATAACAGAATCAGTGCAATTAAGAGAAATACAAAACAACTATAACAAAATATTTATTAAGGATAACAGAATCAGTGCAATTAAGAGAAATACAAAACAACTATAACAAAATATTTATTAAGGATGATAACAGAATCAGTGCAATTAGGGAAAATCAAATAAAATCAACAAAAAGAAGAAATAAACAATGAGAAAAATGAAACAAATAATGAGAATATGAAATATTGATAATGAGGAAGGAAAAAGAGGTACTTTAAAAGCTAAATGCAAACCCTATACTATGACATGACTATGACATCAAACCATCAATAAATTAGTCTAACTGACCTGACAATATGACCAGAACTCAAAGGTAAAACAGTGATAGGAGAAAAATAAGGAAGAGAGTGAGTCTAAGAATTGTATTAACATAAATTAAGAATGTATTGTAATAGCAAATGAATTGTAACACAAAGACTAGTTAAACGATTAATGTAAGTATAAGAATATAAGAAACACTATTAGTCAACAATAAGGTTGAGAAAATCATAAAAAGAAACACCAGACAATAAATAATAAACAATAATACTAATACAGTTGAAGAATTAAGTAAAATGTGTAGAAATTAATAATAAGACAAAACCATTGTTGTGAATTAAGAGAGTGAAACATAACCTAAGCTAACAAGCAACTGTCAATGGTAATTACCAAAAGTAATAACAAAAATGTTGTTAAACTAGAGTGTAGTATACTAAAAAGAAACTAGAGATTATAAGGATCATTCCAATAACAAAACTAGTTATCTAGAAAGACTTGTATAAGTGTAACACAACAAAATGTTACATAACCTAGACATTCACCAGAAGAGTAAATAAGTACACTGAAATAATAAAAGTGAATAATTTAGGATGAAAGTAGCAAAGAAGAGAAGGACCAACAAAGAAGAAAGAAGAAGAAGGATCCCAAGAAGCAGTGAGGAATACACTGCATGACACTACAACAAATACTATGACTGACTCTAACTAATGGACATGCCAAGTTCACTATAAGCTGTCAAACAAGCCAGTCAATGACATGAATATAATGTCATGTGTTAGATAAACCAATTAAATAATGACGAATATAATGTAATATCAGTAACAGTATTTTGGCTGAAAATAAATGAACCATGACCAGTAAATGACAAAGCCTATGACTAGATTAGCTATGGCCACAATGTAAATTAAAACTAGCATTACAAACCCAGACGTAATATTAGTGAGTAAAAGTAGATATAAAAGGAAACCTTATATGGAGGAGTAACTTCCTTATTATACTAAATGTAACTAGTAACAATCGTTAAAGCGTAAACGTATGCTAAAAAACATGTCTAGACCATGTCTAAACAAACGTTTGTCAGTAAATTAATGAGGAAAAAGGACTCCTAGTGATCATAAAATTTACTGAACAATCGATATAACTAAAGATAATGTGAAATACCACCACTCAATTATTAATGGATAACATTAATTTGAGTAGGCCAAACGAAATGTAATTAGGAATAAGGATTTTCGATAATAATGTATCGCCTTAATTATGTTAAGATTTAATATTGTACAGTTATAAATAGCTATTAAGTATAATCACAGATGTGTTAGTGTTCAACAAAGACGTTATAAAGAAAACGCAATGTGAAACACTAAATGTCAAAAGATAGGGAATGCTCGCATTATGCATCGCTAGCAGACGACAGTGAGAAACCATGTTTCTAAACATTCTTTATGAGCATTGTCAAAGAAAACGAGGTTAAAACCTGTGTTAAGCCTAATCAAATTGAAGCCCATAAACTAAACTTTAATTTGATGGTAATAACCTCGTGATCGAAACTATAATAAGTGCGTAGTGCGCATTAGCGTCATTTATTGTGAAAAAGTGAGAAATTGGTTGGGTAAAACCAACAACAATGACAGTTGTCAACAGCGTTCGCCGGACGGCGGTTAAAAAACAATACGTCATTTTGTAACGGTTATCAGAACCAATCAGAAGAGAGATTATTAAACGATCTTACCGCCTAAGCCCTATGAAGCGAGGTGGTATATAATCAAAAACGGAAAGAATTCGTTACACTTTTGGTCATCACATCGAGCGAGACAGTTGTCGCTCGTCCTCGCAATATTTTTTAATAACTGAAATTAGTACAACAATAGTAAACCGTTTAAAATTTTCTTCAAGACATTCAACGATACTGCAATTTACTACAAGGAAGTGCTTCGAAAGTAAAGTGACATTTTAATTTGTGCGTGATTTTAGAACGAGAGAGAGAGAGTTTTTTAATCAGTATTTAACATAGCCCAGATTTTGTTAGAAGAGGGCCAACTCTCCGTTCATAGTTCGTGTGAAGTGTAATTAACCAGTGGTCATTATAATCCGATCACTGGAGTGTTTTAAATAAATTTTAATCTATTCGATTAAAATAAAAAAAGGTAACACTGTGACAATTTATTTTATTTCTCTGCTTGCACTGATCATTATTTACCACAAAGCTGTACTGACGCAAGAACAACTAAACTTTCAATCGTATACACAGTTTCAATTTACTTAGCGGATTTGTCAATCCAATGTAAGATTTTGTATTAGTACTAAGGGTTAAAAATATATGTTAGTAAATAAGTCAGCGTAACAAACGCTTACCTGAAAAATAGTTACGAGTTTTAAAAAGAAGGCCAAAGTATTAATTATTATTATTAACGTCTGTCAAGGCATAGGACAGTTCTTTTTTGTATTTCAAAGAGCCTACCCGTGAGGTATATTATATAATTAAAAAGTCAAATTGTTAATAGGTATAAGAGTTTATTGTTCTAACTGAGCTAGACCGTATTGTAAACGGACCAAGTAATTTCAGATTTATGTTAATGTATCAATTGTACTTTAATTGTTGATTTTATTTTCAAAGGGTAAAATAAACCCAGATTTTATTCAGCATATACCTTGATCATAATTATTTCATATAGTTAATTGATAATTAACATTGAGTACAGGGAGATAACTCAGAGTAGAGATTCTACTATATTCGATTTTAATTGTAGTGATACATCAAGCATTTAAACAAAATTTAAAGTGAATTTATCAATTCTAAATTTTATTAATTGGTTTTTCATGGGAATTTCCTAAAATAAACCCATGTGGCGCCCTTATCGTAAACAAGGAGTGTTATAACCTTGTTGATAAAGCAAGCTGGTATTAAGCGCATCTTGACAGCTTATATTTTTGGTAAGTGAACTTCAGAACTTCCAGTATCATGAACAGGTACGTGAAAGTGTATATTATTATAAATTGTTTGTCCAGACGAGACTTAACGTTACGTACACTGACGACACTTAACCGAGAAGAGGAGTTCCGCTGCAAGATCGACGCTACGGCTACATTCATCCACCGACCAGCGATTAACTTATTATTCACTATAATTATCAAACTTTACTAAATAAACAATAGTTATCAATTGTTACAAAAAAAAATTATTGCTGCAAATATTTTAAAAAGAATTCATTTTTAAATTGTAACTTATTATTCATTATAATCGATTTATCACTTTAATTTTAAATACTAAATATAATTATTAGACCCTTGTAAAAAGATAGTATTACAAATTGGCGACCAGCAACATGAGGGTTTAAAAATATTAAACGAATAAATTTTGAATATTAAAATTAAGCCCGGCAAATACAAGAGAACAATCATGCCACATACACACGGACACGACACTAGATACAAGGCCAGCCGAGGAGAAGATATACAAACAGATACAGAAATAAATATAGAGATACAAAAGACGCAACCAACGTCCGAAATGGAAGTCGCGACAAATAATAATGTAGAAACCCGACCAGAAGGAACGCCTCCTGCAGAACCGGAAGTGGAAGTAATGGTCGGCGACCAACCAGACAAACCGACCGAAGAGACAAGATGGGATAGCATGATGAGGATGATGATGGAGGAATTCGGGTCACTGAAGGAGGATAATCGTGACATGAACAAGAATTTAGAGTCATTGAAAGAAGATCTACATACAAAATTAGACGATAATAATAAGAACATCGAATCATTGAAGGAAGAGTTGAATAAGAAAATAGATGATACCAATAAATCCATGGATGCATTAAATAATAAAATAGACGACAACAACAGAGTATTGAAAGAAGATTTGAATACAAAATTAGATGATATCAGCAAGAAGATGGAGGAAAATAATGAGAAAATTAATACGAAAGTAGACACAGAAATAACAGTCGTAAGAAGAGAGATCGCGGAAGTGCACGAGAGATGTGAACAACACGGTCAAGACTTAAAACGGACTAGAGAAGAGGTTGATGGAAGAATCGAGAACATCGAAGAAATAAATGAAGCCCAGATCGAGTCGCTGAAGAAGATGAGCCAGGACGAGATCAAGCGAGTGAGAACGGACGTGGGCGAAAGGTGTGAAGAGATAAGTGCATCGGTGGACACCGTAAGAACCTTGACAGTTGCAAACAGAGAGAAAATAGAAGAACTACGGCAACGGGAGATCGTACAGATGCGGGAAGAGATAGAAATCATCCGTAATCGTCCAGTACAGGGTCAGTACATTCAACCAACAGATAACCGTGATGTGATAAATTTCAAAAATTACAAGAAAAATCCGATCGAGTTCCTAGAACGCGTAGACGAAAACCTGACCAGGATTCGGGAGAATAGATGGACAGTGATACGGAGCCTGATGGACGAGTACTTTAAAAAAGTGCACGACAATTGGTGGACTGCTACACGCCACGAAGTCCAGAGTTATGAAGAATTTAAGACGCAATTCCGTACAAAGTATTGGTCGGAGGCCACGCAGAATATAGTGCGGGACAACATCTGATGGCAAGTATGACGCCAGTAAAGGAACTACTCTAACCTCTTACTTCCTAGGCAAAGTATGTCTGGCGCATAACCTTGAACCGAAAATACCTGAGGAGTGCCTGGTTACCAGACTTGCTTACCATTTCGAGGAGGGAGTTGCCAAAGCACGTCAGTGGGGACAAGTGAAAACAATCCAAGCCATGTCAGCCTTACTTGAGGACAATGAACATGAAGGTTATTATAGAAGAAGCCGCAGGAGGAACGAGAACTTCCATGACAGGAGCGGTAACACCAATAATAATAACTCAAATTTCCGAAATTACCGAGGTAATTTCAATACTAATTTTAATAATTCTAATCAGAATAATGCTAACAATAATAACGAGAATAGTTATAGGCCCAGTAACCAGAATAATAATAATAATTCGACTGGTAACTATAATAATAATAATAATACAAGATGGCCGAATTATAACAACCATCCTAACCGACCCCAGAACCAAGGCGGAAATAACCAACCGCAGCAGTACCGTAGGGCTAACTATGTACAAGCCAACCATGACCAGGGTAGGAGACGATACTATCCACGGCGCGATAGTTTCAGCGGAGACAGGAGGAATGCAAGGGGCGGACGATGGAGAAGCAATAGTATCGAGGGCGACAGCCGCAACAATGATTATCGGCCACAAGTTCACTTCGCTCCAAACCATGAACAAAATAATCATGGAGGACGGCCTGAAATAGAAGAAAGAAACCTCGTAGACACTCAAGACAGGCGCAATGAAGAGAGTGAAATCTCTTTAAACGCCTCGCGGCAGTGAGAAACTACGTAGACCCCTCGCTGATACATTCTATTGGGTACAATTACGACACGACTTCAAATAAAATAACTATATTAAGAAGTCATTATCTCAAAAATATTAGACAAGAGCTGTTGGAGGAAGAAGGAAGTGATCACCATCAGTGCACCCATGACATAGCGTACGTGACTGCACAAATTAATGGAGTGACCACCACGTTGATGATTGACACGGGAGCGAATGTTTCATTAATGGACAGTACGGAACTCAACCGCATCCAGGAGGAAGGCCGAGCAGTAATACCAACTCTACCAATTACGAATATCATCTTAGACAGAATAAGACAGTCAAGAAACAAGTTAGCCTTGAAGTAACCAGTCGGGGAGTTAAAATACCCATGATATTCTTGATAGCTACAGGATTGCCATTTCGCAGTTTAATTGGCTCGACATCTTACGGAAATACTCAGCTATTATCGATCTGAACAGAGAAAAAATAACTCTAAGTATGTCAGATATGGAATGGACGGCTGATATTATTGGGAGCATGGAATCTCCTCAAGACCGAACCATTTACCACATCCGAGAAGTAAGAAATCCAAGGTATCAAATGCCCATTAATGAAATTGAGTATCCAACAACCAATGACAGCTTGTGGGAGGAAAAGATCATGGAAATTCGACGATTCGTCAACCACCAGAAACCACTCACCAAGTCCAGATCAAATTGAAATGTTAGTAGGTATATATAACCGATACCGACATGTATTTTCAGACGTTCCTGGAAAAGTGAAAAACTATCAATGTATGTTAAGTTTTAAGGAACCTGTCAATTTTAATCGCAAATCGTATCCAATTGCCTATTCCCTAAAAGAAGCAGTTCGAACGGAAATTAATCAATTACTAAAAGACGATATCATAGAGTGCAGTCAATTACCTTATACCAGCCCTATTGTCGCAATCAAAAAGAAGAATGGGAAGGTGAGACTCTGCCTGGACACTAGGGAGATAAATAAGAACTTAATCAATAACCGGACATCTCCTGGTGAGATAGAAGAGATTTTGAAGAAATTTCATGGAGTACAATTCATTAGTTCATGGGACACTGTCTGCGGCTACTGGCAGGTGGAACTGCACCCCCACAGCCGGAAATACGTAGCATTTATATTCGAAGGGCGCAACTACCACTTTAAACGATTGCCCTTCGGATTAGTGAACTCTGTAGCGATATTTATACAGTGTATGGACCAAGTATTGGGTCAAGAAGCGCTCCAGTTCACTACTGTTTATGTGGATGACCTACTGATTACATCTACAAACTGGGAGGAGCATTGTCAGAGAGTAGACCATGTATTGAGTAAATTATCCGAAAACCACATTACGTTAAAACTAGAAAAGTCACAACTCATTGCCAAAGAAGTGCAATTTCTAGGCTTTCAATTGACAGAACTGGGAATAACACCATCTAAAGAAAAGATAGAAGCTATACAAAAATTTCCCACACCCAAAAATAAAAAACAACTGCAGTCCTTTTTAGGCTTGTGTAATTATTACCGCAAATTTCAGAATAATTACTCAGAGTTAACGACCAAATTATCTCTGCAGTTATCCTCAAAAGACAAATGGACATGGGGACCAATTCAAGATACAGTATTCCAACAAATCAAGACAAAATTCTTAGAGACAGTGATGCTACATCACCCAGACTTCAACAAACCTTTTTATCTCAACTGTGTTGCCAGTGACATCAGCCTAGGTTCTACTCTGTACCAAGAGGATGAAGACGGGAACCCTCTGGTCGTAAGCTTCGCTAGTCGAACCCTAAACAAATGCGAAAGGAATTACAACGTAACAGAGAAGGAGTTTTAAGTGTGGTATTCGCCTGCGGAAAATTCCGAGCCTATATCTTAGAATATTCCATCACAGTTTGGACGGACCACAAATCCATATCCTTCTTAAAAAACTGTAAGCTAAGTCACGGTCGTTTAGCAAGATGGACCCTAGTCTTGCAGGAATACAACATCAGCTGGGAATACGTCCCAGGAAAAAAGAACATAGCAGCCGACATTCTGTCACGTATCAATCTTACCAACCAGACCTACGAAGGAGAGAAGGAGACAATTGCGAAGGTCTACCACATCCTAAAGAGTCGGACAGAATTGGAAGATATAGTTAAAGAAGTGGAACAACACCAAAGGCAAGATAGTAAATTGATGCAAATTTTCTATAGACTAAATGCTCAAGACAATAAAATAATCCCATACTATTGTATACATAACAATGTATTATTTATCAAAACTAAGTACCACAACAACACCTGGAAACTAGTAATACCCAAAACACTGAAGAAAAATATCATAACGGACTACCATATTCGTTATGGACACATGGGAGCAGTTAAAGTAATAAAAGCATTCGAAGAGCACATGTATATCAAAGACATCAACAGAAGGGTGCGAAATTATATCAAAAGTTGTCGTATATGTCAAATGGTGAAGTGCACCAACGAAAGAAAGGAGGGGCTAATGATCCCCATAACATCATCAGACAAATTAGAGAAAGTTTTTGTGGACATCTGCGGTCCATTCCCCAGAAGCGGAGGTCGACGGCAATATAAATATCTACACATAGTATTCGACCATTACACCAAATTCATAAAGTTGTATCCGATAAATCGTGCCACTACTAACAAGATACTTAACATAATGACACAAAGTTATATACCGGAAGTGGGTTGTCCGAAGACAATAATAACAGACCATGGTACCCAGTTCAAAGGACGAAGATGGAGAGACACACTGCTGGAACATGGGGTGAAAACATATAAAACCTCAGTGTACCATCCCAGCAGTAATCCATCCGAAAGAGTGTTGAGGGAAGTTGGAAGAATTCTCAGAACCTATTGTTCCAATCAACAAAGGAAGTGGAGTGAATACATCTCAGCTTCAGAAGACTTTATTAATCTAGCACACCATCAATCGATTGAAACGACACCTTATAATGCCATGTTCGAGAAACCTCCACCACGAGAAATTTGTGACCTAATTCAATTTCCTCAAAGTCAAGAATACCAGTTTGACAGAATTCACTTCCATACCAAGATTATGGAAAAATTAGAACAGAGAAAAAGAAAATATCAACGAGTGCCAGTAAAAATCATACTGAAAAATAGAGAGTTACCCAGTACCATGGAGGGTATCACTAAAAAGCTGCTAGTACTGTATATAGGCCCATATACCATAACGAAGGACCATAAAAATAATACTTATGAAATTACCGATCCCATAAGTAGAAAGGTCAAGGGTACCTATAACCAAGCATCTTTAAAAAAGTATTATGTATAAGGAAATTTATTATAAAATGTATTGTAAGATGTTAAATATCATAATATATGTCGTACTATAAACAGCTATCAAAAATGGATCTATGAAAACGTAATTGACCCATAATGAACCCAATAGAATGGTGAAGCACAAGAGAACCCCATATATAGACTATTGAACGAACTTATTATTATATAAGAGTGAACTACTTTATCATACAGTGAATATAACAAGAGTGTTTATTATATCAGATATCATAAAAGTGTCTACCATAAAAATGTTAAATAAGTGATGAAGAAAAATATTTATCATATTAAATGTATTGAAAATATCTAATTGCCTATAACAAGAATGTTTATCATATTGTATCATAAAGAAAAATGTGCAGTATAGTTATATATACCAAAAATATCTATCATATCATGTATACTAAAAATGTTTATCATATTAAATGATAAAGAAAAATGGTTATTATATTGTATAAAACCAAAATGAGTATTACATATCGTATCTAACGAAATGTTTGTTAAATAATAATATAATATTACTCTGACTCTTCAAAGGATTAATTTCATAAATGAAATTAAACATCCAGAATAAAGGTTAACAATCAAACCTTTGAAGGAGCAGAGAAGAAGAACAACAAAGTGTCGAATATTGAAAGGAGATGGATTAAGCAAGGAATGGGAATAATTAATTAAGTGATAAATAAAAATGTTTATCATATTGTATAATAAAGAGAAATGTCTATTTATAAATAGCAAAAATGTTTATTGTATATTGAGTATAATAAGAATGATTATTATATATTGTATCTAACAAAATGTATGTCAAATAATATAATGTTGCTCTGAATCTTCAAATGATTAATTTCAATAAATGAAATTAAACGTCCAGAATAAATGTTAAAAAATCAAACATTTGAAGGAGCAGAGGAGAAAAACAACAAAGTGTCGCATATTGAGAAGAGAGGGAATAAACAAGGAATGAGAAAGAATATTAAATGGAAAAGAAAAATGTGTATCGTATAGCATATACCAAGACTATTTATCATATTAAGTGAATGATGAACGAGAATGATTATCATATTGTATAAAAAAGAAAAATGTCTATTTATGTATAACTAAAATGTTTATCATAATACTACTATTATTAAGGAACAAGAATGTTAATTGAACGATAAAGAAAAATGTCTAGTTGTATATACCAAAAAATGTATATCAAATTGCATCTAACAAAAATGTTTATTGTATGAATATTGTAAACCCTGATAATCCAGGATAATAATGAACCAAATGTTAAAAAACCCAATATACAAACAATGTTAAGAGTGAATATGAACTCACGAAGAATTTAAAGACCAATTGCATAATTATATAGTGAAAAATCTAAGTGTGTGATTTAAGAATATTAAGATAAACAAAACAACTTACAAACTAGTATAGAAAAATAACAACAAGGCTAATAAATAACATAGCCAATATGTCAAGTTAGAGATAAAATAATGACCTGTGAAGAGAAGTGTAGTAGCTAAAATGATAAAGCATGAAAAGTGATAACAATGAAACCTCTAATACCTTGAATGTTATGTTGAATAAGACATCATATTCTTATATTATTGAAAAAATGAATGATATGTTATATTTTATGTGTTGTGATAGTGCAACTGTTGCTACGTGCAATTTTTTATTGTCCCAGACAGAGATGAGGATTCCTCTGATTCTGAGGATGTGTAGATGAGGAACGGCAGAGTATGGAAGCCAAATAGAGCCCCTCTGATTCCGAACCCATTACAAATGTTAGGGAATTAAATAGTAATATGTCAAGGATTATAAATCAAGCACTGTGAGGTAAAAATGAAAGAACAATAGAGTTTATCACAAGAATCAATATGTGTTTAATGATAAAGAAAAATGTATTATTGTAAAACAGGAAATTGTTAGTTTAAGAAATAAAACATATTATAACTAAATGACTAAGAATATAAGAAAATTGAAGGATACTAGTAATCAAATATATTGCAACTCACCGTCTGCGGCTTTTTGAAACAACGTCTTCACTATAAAGTTGACATGTTTCAGGACACTTGTCCCATCCTCAGAACTTAAAATATTCGTGTATCATTTAACGTTGTACATCGTGTAACCGTGGCGCTCGTTTTTTTTTAAACATTTATATTGGATTTTAATATTTTAATTATTTGACAACTGTATCAACGTTAAATGATACACGAATATTTTAAGTTCTGAGGATGGGACAAGTGTCCTGAAACATGTCAACTTTATAGTGAAGACGTTGTTTCAAAAAGCCGCAGACGGTGAGTTGCAATATATTTGATTGAACAACACGTGGCTTGGTACTAAAATTGGGATTTATTCCTTTTAAACAAGGATACTAGTAAACTAAAAAATAATACTAGCCAAGAACCAATCTAGTACAACACACCAACAAACTATTAAACTTAATGCAGAAAAGAAGCAGTAATAGTATAATAAAACCAAACTATAATGATAATTTCTTCAAATGTAAAATTTCTCTCAAATTATCAATTTTGAGAGGGGAGTATACGTAACACAACAAAATGTTACATAACCTAGACATTCACCAGAAGGGTAAATAAGTACACTGAAATAATAAAAGTGAATAATTTAGGATGAAAGTAGCAAAGAAGAGAAGGACCAACAAAGAAGAAAGAAGAAGAAGGATCCCAAGAAGCAGTGAGGAATACACTGCATGACACTACAACAAATACTATGGCTGACTCTAACTAATGGACATGCCAAGTTCACTATAAGCTGTCAAACAAGCCAGTCAATGACATGAATATAATGTCATGTGTTAGATAAACCAATTAAATAATGACGAAAATAATGTAATATCAGTAACAGTATTTTGGCTGAAAATAAACGAACCATGACCAGTAAATGACAAAGCCTATGACTAGATTAGCTATGGCCACAATGTAAATTAAAACTAGCATTACAGACCCAGACGTAATATTAGTGAGTAAAAGTAGATATAAAAGGAAACCTTATATGGAGGAGTAACTTCCTTATTATACTAAATGTAACTAGTAACAATCATTAAAGCATAAATGTATGCTAAAAAACATGTCTAGACCATGTCTAAACAAACGTTTGTCAGTAAATTAATGAGGGAAAAGGACTCCTAGTGAACATAAAATTTACTGAACAATCGATATAACTAAAGATAATGTGAAATACCACCACTCAATTATTAATGGATAACATTAATTTGAGTAGGCCAAACGAAATGTAATTAGGAATAAGGATTTTCGATAATAATGTAGCGCCTTAATTATGTTAAGATTTAATATTGTACAGTTATAAATAGCTATTAAGTATAATCACAGATGTGTTAGTGTTCAAACAAAGACGTTATAAAGAAAACGCAATGTGAAACACTAAATGTCAAAAGATAGGGAATGCTCGCATTATGCATCGCTAGCAGACGACAGTGAGAAACCATGTTTCTAAACATTCTTTATGAGCATTGTCAAAGAAAACGAGGTTAAAACCTGTGTTAAGCCACATCAAATTGAAGCCCATAAACTAAACTTTAATTTGATGGTAATAACCTCGTGATCGAAACTATAATAAGTGCGTAGTGCGAATTAGCGTCATTTATTGTTAAAAAGTGAGAAATTGGTTGGGTAAAACCAACAACAATGACAGTTGTCAACAGCGTTCACCGGACGGCGGTTAAAAAACAATACGTCATTTTGTAACGGTTATCAGAACCAATCAGAAGAGAGATTATTAAACGATCTTACCGCCTAAGCCCTATGAAGCGAGGGGGTATATAATCAAAAACGGAGAGAATTCGTTACACTTTTGGTCATCACATCGAGCGAGACAGTTGTCGCTCGTCCTCGCAATATTTTTTAATAACTGAAATTAGTACAACAATAGTAAACCATTTAAAATTTTCTTCAAGACATTCAACGATACTGCAATTTACTACAAGGAAGTGCTTCGAAAGTAAAGTGACATTTTAATTTGTGCGTGATTTTAGAACGAGAGAGAGAGAGTTTTTTAATCAGTATTTAACATAGCCCAGATTTTGTTAGAAGAGGGCCAACTCTCCGTTCATAGTTCGTGTGAAGTGTAATTAACCAGTGGTCATTATAATCCGATCACTGGAGTGTTTTTAATAAATTTTAATCTATTCGATTAAAATAAAGAAGGTAACACTGTGACAATTTATTTTATTTCTCCGCTTGCACTGATCATTATTTACCACAAAGCTGTACTGACGCAAGAACAACTAAACTTTCAATCGTATACACAGTTTCAATTTACTTAGCGGATTTGTCAATCCAATGTAAGATTTTGTATTAGTACTAAGGGTTAAAAATATATGTTAGTAAATAAGTCAGCGTAACAAACGCTTACCTGAAAAATAGTTACGAGTTTTAAAAAGAAGGCCAAAGTATTAATTATTATTATTAACGTCTGTCAAGGCATAGGACAGTTCTTTTTTGTATTTCAAAGAGCCTACCCGTGAGGTATATTATATAATTAAAAAGTCAAATTGTTAATAGGTATAAGAGTTTATTGTTCTAACTGAGCTAAACCGTATTGTAAACGGAACAAGTAATTTCAGATTTATGTTAATGCATCAATTGTACTTTAATTGTTGATTTTATTTTCAAAGGGTAAAATAAACCCAGATTTTATTCAGCATAAACCTTGATCATAATTATTTCATATAGTTAATTGATAATTAACATTGAGTACAGGGAGATAACTCAGAGTAGAGATTCTACTATATTTGATTTTAATTGTAGTGATACATCAAGCATGAATTTATCAATTCTAAATTTTATTAATTGGTTTTTCATGGGAATTTTCCTAAAATAAACCCATGTGGCGCCCTTATCGTAAACAAGGAGTGTTATAACCTTGTTGATAAAGCAAGCTGGTATTAAGCGCATCTTGACAGCTTATATTTTTGGTAAGTGAACTTCAGAACTTCCAGTATCACGAACAGGTACGTGAAAGTGTATATTATTATAAATTGTTTGTCCAGACGAGACTTAACGTTACGTACACTGACGACACTTAACCGAGAAGAGGAGTTCCGCTGCAAGATCGATGCTACGGCTACATTCATCCACCGACCAGCGATTAACTTATTATTCACTATAATTATCAAACTTTACTAAATAAACAATAGTTATCAATTATTACAAAAAAAAAATTATTGCTGCAAATATTTTAAAAAGAATTCATTTTTAAATTGTAACTTATTATTCATTATAATCGATTTATCACTTTTAATTTTAAATACTAAATATAATTATTAGACCCTTGTAAAAAGATAGTATTACAATAAGTCATGAGTATAAAATAGCATGCTGAAATGGGCAGAATTGAAATTGCACCATGACCAATCTAATTAACATGAAAAAATGATAACGAAAGAGGAAGGGGTTAATGTCAGTAGTATAATTGAGATGTAATACCACTAATAGAAGGCAAATCAGTGATTATTGCCATGAAGTAAATAATAATTATGGAAATTAAATATAATTGTCATGTAAAACTAGGTGCAAGAAGTGTTAAGGATTTACCAACAAATTGCAATACCCTAGGGCAGAACAAAACATTGTCAAACTTTGTCACTATTGTAATGAACATTATGTAAACAGTAATGGATCAAAAGATAAAGTTTTAACACAAAATAAAAGCAGATAATGTAACACCCAATGGTATTGAACTGTAGACTGATGTAAAGTATAAGTACAGTAGAATAAACACCTACTGACTAAAACTGAGATAATCAAAAGATGTAATGCTTATCCCAGAATGGTTAGGCCAACATAGAAATGGTTTAGAAATCAATATTAACATGAAATAAAAGTAAATGGTAATGTCATAGACCAAGGGTAAAAGACAAGATAATTATGATAATTATTATCAATAACTAATTAATCATATCAAATACAGCAATGTAATAGGTAAGGAGTCATAGAAGACAATTGTGAACAATAATAGTATATTAAAAAATAAGTAATATTACTATAAGTGAGTTATCAAGATATAATGATAATGTTGAGGTAGGCCTATCTACCAAAGGACAATTTTAGCAAATTGCCATACTATAACTTAATGAAAAGGAGTAATAGTCGATGAGTAGATAGTAGCCATATATGTTTATTGAAATTAAACAAAGTAATTAAAATAAAACAAAAAGTATTATTTAGGTAAATTAACAAAAATTGTTAATAAGTTTAGTCTGTTAATAATAATCAGACATATAGAGAGTGGGGAATCAAATTGCTTGTCTAAAAAAGACAGGAGCAATGGCAGTAATGAAAAGTGAATTAGATTATAGATAAAGGAACAATTTTAATTATTAAGAATTAATAAAGTACAACTCCATGGGCATTGATAAGCGAACCAATTTTTAATACTCTCAAACCCAAGGGGTATTCCATTTTAATTCAACAAATTTTCAAAAATTTTATTGCATCACTATTTTTGATTTTGATGATATTTGATATATGATAACTACCCACCTTGTAGTGGCCAAAAAATATTTTTTTATATTTTTAAAAAATTTTTTTCTTGAGTAATAGACTATTTTCTAACTCGCCAACAGGTAAAAACAGCCATTTTCATCACATTTTCTATGAGCTGTAGCATTCTTATTTTACATCGTACAGAGGTCAAAAAGGGCTTTTTGGAAAGAGTAAAGATGGAACTTCATCTTAGTGTACTCAAAATTCATTTTGTTACATAACCAAATCTTGTAATGTTTACTGAAGTTACGTTTACAAATTGTTGTTTTTTCAAATTTTGGGCCCAAAATAAATAATGAAGGGCTTAGGGTAACAGGCCTGTTTTTTACCTTTTAACTCTTAGGTACTAGTAGTACTTATAAAAAAAATTGGACTGTTACCGAGTGTCCTTCATTAAAAAAAATGGCCACCAAATCATAAGATTTTGAAAATGTCTCATTTTTGGGGCCCAAAAACCACATGTGGGACAGGTGGCAAAAATCTGAACTTTTTACAGCAGTAAGTACTTTTTATGCACTTTAAAACCATATAAAATTTATTTTTTTACTCAAAGGGGTTGACGAGTAATGAAGCCATCAAAACAGCTAAAAACACCGTTCCTTCTAACCGTGAACAATGTATCCAAAAAATTCACAGCATGTATTTTTTCAGATAATAATGTAGGCCTACTATACAAAATATTTTGATATGTCTATAATGAGATAGCTTATATTCTAGAAAGTTTGTTACTTAAAGTATGACTCATACATACAAACTCATGTTTAAACATGAAAGTGAATAGACATGCATGGACATGAATGTTTGCGTAATCCTGAATGTAGAGGTGGGCTAAACTGTTATTTTAAAATACTAGGTATGAAAATACCGTTCCAAAAAAATAACAGGTACAAATACCTGTTATTATATACTATATATATACATAACCTATATTATCCTTTGTAAGTAACTCGTTTTGAGTTTCCTGCAGGTCTCCTATGTAATATCTTCAAATAAATACACTGCAAGTAGGTTTATTTTCACCTAGATAAACCTATTAATATATTAATAAACCTACTTGCTGTGTATTTATTTGAAGATATTATATAACCTATACTATATAATTTGTATAAGAAATAAATTGAAACTAAAAGTATTAACAGTGTTACTTTACACTGTGACTTTATTAAACTATTGCTGTTTAAATGAAAATAAGAAACAAGAGAATTTATAGGCCTATCTCCCTTTGGGAATACCAATTTAAGTTTTCACTAGTAGTAAACAAACTAACATTGGTTAGACAAATCAGTTGCGAAACTCAGGGCAATTAAATAATTTAGAGTAGGCCTACACGTAATACCACAAAAAATAATGTGAAAAAACATCAGAAACGTATAATAAAAACATAACAGTAAGCCACAAGAGTGAATGAGAATAAACAAAATTTTATAAATAAATATAAAAAAACAAATTGTAATAAAATAAATATAAATACATAAATAAAAACTTATAAATAATAAGCAGCAACAAAAGTAAATTAAATGCATTACAGATATTTAAGGAACAGGACTAGATAAAGTGCATAAATGTCCATTACAACAATCTCATCATTTACGTGAGATGTGTAGTGAAGTTAAAATCACATTAATAAAAAGTATAATATAGCTTATCAACATCAGCCACTCTATAGGTTATAACTCAGTATAATTAAATACAACTAATTCACTAACGACTCGGAACACAAAGTTTTTTTGAGTAAAAACAAAGTTTTACCAACCGATTTTAGTTACAAGTTGGTGACTAGTATAATATATAATTTATTAGCATATAATCTGTATTATATATCTGCATATCACACGAGAATAAATGTAACATCAGGATGAATTTTTTCCTTTATTAAAAACAGCTCGTCTCTTTGCGCAGAATGAAGTATACATGACGAAAAAGTGGCTCGTACTAGTTCCTACTCGAAATATGCTTGATACTACCTGTTCCTAAAATAGTAGGTGTTTCTAAAATACTACTGTTCCTCTGGAACGCGTTGTTCCTTGTGTATCGGTGATACCACTAGTATTTGAAATACCTAGTATTTTAAAACGCGTTACTGGCTGTTCCTTGCGTTCCAGCGATATTTTTGTACGCCTAGTATTTGGCCTTGGCGTATTCGTTTACGTGATCTTGCGTACTTTTTGTTTGTGTGTGTCTGTGTAGGTGCGTAGGGGGTGTGCCTCGACTCGGAACAGGGTCGCCGCGAATAACAGGTATTTCAACTTTTCAGTCACTGTTACATCCGTTCCACAAAAATATCGTTCCAAAATACCTGTTACAGGTATATCGGCCCACCTCTACCTGAATGTAAACATTGTAGAAGGCTCAGTTACTGTTTTGATTTCAATGTGATATGTTGTATTGTTGCTAGTGTTAATACTGTGGTTAGGTAATGTACACTTGTTTATAAAATAATTTTATTAGCAGTGAACTTCTCTTTTATGCGATATCTTTTATTTTTAATTTTATTAATTAGAGAAATTTTTATTTTAGCTGTAGAGAAACTGGGATAAGACAAAGTGCGGTGCAGTTGGTAGTTTTATAATGTATACTAACTGTATTGTTATTGTAAAAACCCTTGCATTTTATAAAAACGGATTATGGAATGACACTGAAACAGTATGTCACAAATTGACTTACAATAGATCTTCAGTATTGCACGATATTTTAGAGTTTACTGAACAGCAAATAACATTGATATCTTTTAGAAGTGGATGTACTGAAACAAAAAATATCTGTACTTTTCATAAAACCGAATATTTAGATAAATATTTTCATATTAATGGGAAAAGTTGCTCTGACCCATTTAGCTGTCACACTAAACCGGTTAAGAAATCTCTTCGAGAAATATCTTTGACACTTTCAACAAGCAATCCAAATTTAAAATTAATTTCAGGCAGAGCACTGTGTACAAAATGCTTAAACAAAATACGAAAACCACAAGATGATACAGAAACCGAACCGGAATGTCAAGATATATTTGAGCCTCAATGTGTTATAGTCGAGTCGGTGAATAAAGCTTGTTCAACACTTGGCATTTCCCCCGTTAAGGTTCAAACATTATCGAGCAGCGCAAAGGAATCAATTTTAAAAAATAAAGTTAAAAAAATAGCCGAGTCAGTTACCAGTAAATTAAACGATTCCTTTGATTTAAATATTTCTACAGAAGAAACCAGTTTAGTACCACAAAATTATGCTGATTTAGGTAGGAAATATGAAGAATTAATCATTAAATTAAAGGATAAAATGAAAACAGTCACATCAACCCAGGAAAAAATTAATATTTTAAGTTTATTACCAAGCAGCTGGAGCATTCAAAAAATTCAAAATGAGTTTAGTGTTAGTTGGTATTTAGCCCGTTAATCCAAACAATTAGTTAAAACAAGTGGAATTTTGCCACAAACCGGCAAAAAGGAACCCAGTCACGTAATTGATGAAAATGTTATTAAATGTGTCCAAGATTTTTACCAGAATGATCAGCACAGCCGAATGATACCAGGCAAGAAGGACTGTGTCTCTGTAAGACAAGCTGACGGGAAGAAAATTAATATTCAAAAAAGGCTTATCTTATGTAACTTAAAAGAATTGTACACAACCTTCAAAGAAAACATAATTTAAAAATTGGTTTTTCAAAATTTGCTGATTTAAGACCTAAATTTTGTGTTCTGGCTGGTGGGTCAGGTACTCACTCTGTTTGTGTGTGTGTCACCCACCAAAATGTAAAACTCATGTTATCTGCTCTAAAAATGAAATTTGATTATAAAATTCTCCTTTCAACCATGGTATGTGATATAGAAAATGAAACGTGCATGCTGTCACAGTGTGAAAAATGTCCAGGCACTAATGAAGTGCTCAGATTACTGCAAGACAGCTGGGATGATTTTGATTCTGAAATTATCTTCAAACAGTGGGTTTCTGTTGACCGTTGTGAACTAACTACTCAAATTCTTCCATTTCAAGAGTACTTAGATAAACTTACTGAAAATTTAAATAATCTAAAAAGGCATCATTTTGTTGCAAAGAAACAAGCTAATTTCCTCAACATTAAAAAGGAAAACTTGTTGGAGGGTGAGTGTATTGTAATGGGAGACTTCTCTCAAAATTTTTCTTTTGTGATACAGGATGAAGTCCAGTCATATCACTGGTCAAAAACTTATGCCACAGTACATCCATTTCTCATATATTTTAAAAAAGAAGGAAAATTACAAAGCCAAAGCTACTGTGTGATTAATGAGTACTTGACGCACAATACTACATCGTTCTTCTGCTTCCAAAAGCAAGTTATAAATAAAGTAAAAACACTGTTACCACAAGTTAAACAATTTTTTTATTTTTCTGATGGCTCCTCAGCCCAGTATAAAAACAAAAGGAATTTCATAAATTTGTGCTACCATCAAGAAGATTTTGAAATCGCAGCTGAATGGCATTTTTTTGCCTCATACCATGGAAAAGGACCATGTGATGGTATTGGTGGAACTGTAAAAAGGACTGTGACTAAAGCAAGCCTTCAAAGGACAGTCAACAATCAAATTGTTACACCTTCTGAAATGTACAATTATTGCAAAGACAATATTAAAAATATAACATTTATTTTCTGCTCTAATAAAGATGTTCAAGAGACTGAAGAATACCTCAGTTCTCGTTATCAGGTAGTCACAACAGTCCCAGAAACAAGAACCTTTCACAGTTATGTTCCAACAAGTCAGAAATGTATTCTGAAAGTCCGGGCGACCTCTGAATCAGAAACATTTAAGTTAGTATCGGTACACAAGGACATTATTAGTGTTTCTGATTGCTTTATAGCTTTACCAAAGCCAAAATGTAAAAATTATGTCTGCTGTGTATACGATGGCAAGTGGTGGTTAGGCGAAGTCATTGAAGTCAAAATACATGAAAATGAAGAGGAATATCGAATACACTTTTTCCATCCGCAGGGTCCTGGTACTTCATTCAAGAAATCATTGAGGGATAATCAAACACGGGTTCAACTGGAAAATATTTTAAAGATTCTCACGCCTTCAGAGCTTTTTCTATCAACTACTGGAAGAGGACACAACATTACACCAAAGATGAATGAGGACTTATCAGTTCTCCTCAATAAAAAAATGGCAGGAGCACATTCATAACTTCCATTAGCAGGAGTAAAATAAGGTAAAGTGAATTGAACAACTTGTTAATGTATTTGAATTGTTTATCATTTTGTAATTATTATTTATTCTGTAATTGACTATTTATCATTTTGTAATTGACTATTTATTAATTATCAATTTATTCATTCTAATGAGTTTAGTTGTAATTTTTATAATCTGAAAAAAATACATAACATCAGTATTTTTGGATACGTTGTTTACCGTTAGAAGGAACGGTGTTTTTAGCGGTTTTGTTGGCTTCATTACTCGTTAACCCCTTTGAGTAACAAAATAAATTTTATATGGTTTTAAAGTACATAAAAAGTACTTACAGCTGTAAAAAGTTCAGATTTTTGCCACCTGTCCCACATGTGGTTTTTGGGCCCCAAAAATGAGACATTTTCAAAATCTTATGATTTGGCGGCCATTTTTTTTAATGAAGGACACTCGGTAACAGTCCAATTTTTTTTTTATAAGCACTACTAGTACCTAAGAGTTAAAAGGTAAAAACAGGCCTGTTACCCTAAGCCCTTCATTATTTATTTTGGGCCCAAAATTTGAAAAAACAACAATTTGTAAACGTAACTTCAGTAAACATTACAAGATTTTGTTATGTAACAAAATGAATTTTGAGTACACTAAGATGAAGTTCCATCTTTACTCTTTCCAAAAAGCCCTTTTTGACCTCTGTACGATGTAAAATAAGAATGCTACAGCTCATGGAAAAAGTGACGAAAAATGGCTGTTTTTACCTGTTGGCGAGTTAGAAAATAGTCTATTACTCGAGAAAAAATTTTTAAAAAAAATAAAAAAATATTTTTTGGCCACTACAAGGTGGGTAGTTATCATATACCAAATATCATCAAAATCAAAAATAGTGATGCACTGATCATTTGTTGAATTAAAATGGAATACCCCCCAATGAAAGGACGCCGTGAGCGCGTCTGTTTTAACGAAAGTTACCGAAGAATTATGGAATTTACGAAAACTGACCAATCAGAGGTCATTATTCAACATTAGAATTCGAATTCTGACGCCGATGAGAGGAACAGTTCCTCATCAGACAACGAGGAGGAAGCCACGTCGGTCGCGGTACTCAATAATGAAAAATTAATGTCATACAGCTGACTAGAGCAATTGTAACCTCCAAAAGTGAAACTGAGGTTAGACGGAGTGTAAACAAAAGTTGTAATGTTTTAATTGCAGTGAACTTATACGGAATATGTGCGCATAGGCAGTGTAATCATTATTAATTATTAATTAATAAAAAATTAATAGTGCCAATCTAGGAAAAGGCAAAGAACGCAAGTATAGTGACTTAATAATTACTTAAAATAATTATGACCTTTTTTCGATAACCAGATTCTCGAACACAATAATATTATGTCAACGGAACACTACAAGGCATGAGACATTATTTAATTTAACAATTTTAATAATTATTATTGAAAAAAAAACAATATATATCAAAGAGACAAATGACTGTGTTTATATAAATGGTCAACTGTTTTAACCAATAATAGTAAATATAATGGAAGAGACATTGTAATATGGGAAAATAAATATCCCATGAGTTTAACGAGAACTATTAAGTTATTAATAAACAAAAAAAAAAAAAATGAAAAAAGAATCAACTATAGTTGAACATAATTGTCATAATTAACCTCCGAACATTCCAAGATAAAGGGGTATCAGTTGATTAATAATAAACTTTAAGAAACTTTGAACTATGGTATAATAATTATGTTGTATTGTTTTAATTTTATAATTGTTCAAAATAATTAATAATGTGTAACCACATTAATGAGGAATATCCAATACCTGTTTTGTTTGTTACCCAGTCTGATGAAGTAGATAATTAATTTTTCCACTGAAATGAATTTATAACCGTGCATTATGGGTAATTTTAATAATGTTAAAGAGTTGTTAGTAATTTAAAAGTTAACTGGTTCTTATTCAATTAAACCAGCTTTAATGTCGATGAAAAACCGTAGGTTGAATTTTCATGTTATTAACTAAGGTGTTTTTCAATAATGTAATCACTCTTCTACTACTAAATAATTATAGGAGTGTAATTCCTTAAGTTTTGTTGTATCTTGCAGCTGGGATGGTACACTGAGGTTTTATATGTTTTCACCCCATGTTCCAGCAGTGTGTCTCTCCATCTTCGGCCCTTGAACTGGGTACCATGATCTGTTATTATTGTCTTCGGACACCCCACTTCAGGTATATAACTTTGTATAATTTTGTTAAGTATCTTGCTTGTAGTAGCATTGGATACAACTTTGTGAATTTTGTGTAATGGTCGAAAATTATGTATTGCCGTCGACCTCCACTTCTAGGGAATGGACCGCAGATGTCTACAAAAACTTTCTCTAACTTGTTTGATGAAGTTATGGGGATCATTAGTCCATCCTTCCTTTCGTTGGTGCATTTCACCATTTGACATATGCGACAACTTTTGATATAATTACGCACTCTTCTGTTGATGTCTTTAATATACAGGTGCTCTTCCAGTGCTCTTACCACTTTAACTGCTCCCATGTGTCCATAACGAATATGATAGTCCGTTATGATATCTTTTTCTAATGTTTTGGGTATTACCAATTTCCAGGTATTGTTGTGGTATTTGGTCTTAATAAATAATAAATTGTGTATACAATAGTACGGTATTACTCTATTGTCTTGTGCATTTAATCTTTGATAAATTTGCATCAATTTACTATCCTGCCTTTGGTGTTGCTCCACTTGTTTAAGTATATCTTCTAATATTTCTTTTATGAATTTGCTAACTGCTATAATTTTTATTGTTCGACTAAGCTTTTCGTCATCACTGACATCTTCAGGTCTTAAACAACAAAATTATAGTCTTAAATAAACAAAATTATAGCAGTTAGCAAATTCATAAAAGAAATAGTAAGGATGGCTGCTAATTTAAAAAATACGAAGAATATATCTTCTAAGTCTGACCGACTCTTAGGATGTGATAGACCTTCGCAATGGTCTCCTTCTCTCCTTCATAGGTCTGGTTGGTTATATTGATACGTGACAGTACGTCTGCTGCTATATTCTTTTTTCCTGGAACGTATTCCCAACTGATGTTGTATTCTTGTAAGACTAGGGTCCATCTTGCTAAACGACCGTGGCTTCATCCTCTTGGTACAGCGTAGAACCTAAGCTGATGTCACTGGCATCACAGTTGAGATAAAAAGATTTATTGAAGTCTGGGTGATGTAGCATCACTGTCTCTAGGAATTTGGTTTTGATTTGTTGGAACACTGTATCTTGAATTGGTCCCCATGTCCATTTGTCCTTTGAGGATAACTGTGGAGATAATTTGGCAGTCAACTCCGAATAGTTATTTTGGAATTTGCGATAATAATTGCACAGGCCTAAAAAAGACTGTAATTGTTTTTTATTTCTGGGGGTGGGGAATTTTTGTATAGATTCTATTTTTTCTTTAGATGGTGTTATTCCCAGTTCTGTCAATTGGAAGCCTAGAAATTGTACTTCTTTGGCTATGAGTTGTGATTTTTCAAGTTTTAACGTGATGTTGTTTTCAGATAATTTACTCAACACATGGTCTACTCTATGACAATGTTCTTCCCAGTTTGTAGATGTTATGAGTAGATCATCTATATAAACAGTAGTGAACTGGAGCGCTTCTTGGCCCAATACTTGGTCCATACACTGAATAAATATTGCTACAGAGTTCACTAATCCGAAGGGCAATCGTTTGAAATGGTAGTTGCGCCCTTCGAAAATAAAGGCTACATATTTCCGACTGTGGGGGTGCAGTTCCACCTGCCAGTAGCCGCAGACAGTGTCCCATGAACTAATAAATTGTATGCCATGAAACTTCTTCAAAATTTCTTCTATTTCGCCAGGAGATGTTCGGTTATTGATCAAGTTCTTATTAATCTCCCTAGCGTCTAGGCAGAGTCTCACCTTCCCATTCTTCTTTTTTATCGCTACAATAGGGCTAGTATAAGGTGACTGACTGCACTCAATGATATCGTCTTTCAATAATTGATTAATTTCAGTCCTAACTGCTTCTTTTAAAGAATAAGCAATTGGGTACGATTTCCGATTAAAATTGACGGGTTCTTTAAATCTTAACTCACATTGATAGTTTTTCACTTTCCCAGGAACATCTGAAAATACATGTCGGTATCTGTTATATATTCTGACCAACATTTCAATTTGGTCTGGGCTTGGTGAGTGGTCTCTTGTGGTTGACTTGAATCGTCGGATTTCTAGGATTTTTTCATCCCACAAACTGTCATTGGGTGGTGGATACTCAACTTCATTAATAGGCATTTGATACCTAGGATTTCTTACTTCTCTGATGTGGAAAATGGTTCGGTCTTGAGGAGATTCCATACTCCCAATAATCTCAGCCGTCCATTCCAAATCTGGCGTACTTAGAGTTATTTTTTCTCTATTCAGATCGATAATAGCTGAATATTTCCGCAAGATGTCGCAGCCAATTAAACTGCGAAATGGTAATCCAGTAGCTACCAAGAATATCATTGGGATTTTGACTCCCTGACTGGTCACTTCAAGACTGACCTGTTTCTTGACGGTTTTATTCTGTCGTCCAGTCACTCCCACTAATATGATATTATTAATCGGTAGGGTTGGTATTACTTCTCTGCCTTCTTCCTGGATGCGGTTGAGTTCCATACTATCCATTAACGAAACATTCGCGCTCGTGTCGATCATCAATGTGGTGGCCACTCCGTTAATTTTGGCAGTCACATACGCTATGTCATTGTTGCACTGATGGTGGTCGATTTCTTCTTCTTCCAACAGTTCTTGTCTAATATTTTTGAGATAGTGACTTCTTATTATTGTTATTTTATTTGAAGTCGTTTCGTAATTGCACCCAATAGAATGGTTCAGCGAGGTGTCTATGTGGTTTCTCACTGCCGCGAGGCGTTTAAAGAGATTTCACTCTCTTCATTGCGCCTGTCTGGTGTGTCTACCGGGTTCCTCTGTTCCATATCAGGCCGTCCTCCAGGGTGATTCTGTTCGTGGTTTGGCATGAAGTGAACTTGTGGCCGATAATCATTGTTGCGGCTGTCGCCCTCGATACTCCTGCTTCTCCATCGTCCGCCCCTTGCATTCCTCCTGTCTCCGTCCTGGTACCCCTCATCCTCGTGTCTGCTGAAACTACCGCGCCGTGGATAGTACCGCCTCCTTCCCTGTTCATAGTTGGCTTAGACATAGTTGGCCCTACGGTATTGCTGCGGTTGGTTGTTTCCACCTTGGTTCTGGGGTCGGTTGGGATGGTTGTTATAATTCTGCGGCCGTCTCGTATTATTATTATTATTATTATTATTACCAGCTGAATTATTATTATTACTCTGGTTATTTGGCCTATAATTATTCTCGTTATTTTGGTTTACATTATTCTGATTATAATTATTAAAATTACCTCGGTAATTTCGGAAGTTCGTGTTATTATTATTTGTGTTACCGCTTCTGTCATGGAAGTTCTCATTCCTCTTGCGGCTCCTTCTATAGTAGCCTTCGTGTTCGCTATCCTCAAGTAGAGGTGCCATGGCTTGGATCGTTTTAACTTGTCCCCACTGACGTGATCTCGCAACTCCCTCCTCATAATGGTAAGCGAGTTAGGTAACCAGGCACTCCTCAGGTATTTTTGGTTCAAGGTTTCGCGCCAGACATACCTTACCAAGGAAGTAAGAAGTTGGAGTGGTTCCTCTACTGGCGTCATACTTGCCGTGGCAGATATTGTCCCGCACTATGTTCTGCGTGGCCTCCGACCAGTATTTTGCCCGGAATAGTGTCTTGAATTCCTCGTAACTCTGGACCTCGTGGCGTGTAGCAGTCCACCAATTGTCGTGGATTTCTTTAAAGTATTCGTCCATCAAACTTCGTATTACCATCCACCTGTTCTCCCGGATCCTGGTCAGGTTTTCATCCACTCGTTCTAGAAACTCGATAGGGTTTTTCTTGTAATTTTTAAAATTTATTATATCACGGTTATCCGTTGGTTGGAGGTAGTGACCCTGTGCTGGTCGATTACAAATGATTTCTATTTCTTCATGCATCTGTAGGATCTCCCGTTGACGTAGTTCTTCTATCTTTTCTTTGTTGGTGACCGTCAGGGTCCTTATGGTATCCACTGATGCGTTTATTTCTTCACACCTTTCTCCCACATCCGTTCTCACTCGTTTGATCTCGTCCTGGCTCATCTTCTTCAGCGACTCGATTCGGGCTTCATTGATTTCTTCTATATTGTCGATTCGTCCATCAACCTCTTCTCTAGTACGTTTTAAATCTTGGCTGTGTTGTTCACACCTCTCGTGTACTTCCGCAATCTCTCTTCTGACTACTGTTATTTCCAAGTCTATTTTTGTGTTTATTTTCTCATTACTCTCCTCCATCTTCTTGCTGATATCATCTAATTTAGTATTCAAATCTTCCTTCAAGGTCTTATTGTTGTCGTCTATTTTATTATTTAATGTGTCCATGGATTTATTGGTTCCTTCAATGACTTGATATTCTTCTGATTCTCTTCCCTGGATTTCTTATTATCTTCCTTCAGTGATTCGATATTTTTATTTATCGATTCATTACTTCTGTTAACGGTTTCTTCCATCATCACCCTCATCATCTCTAAAAAGTTCGTGTCGCCTGGTTGTGTGAGTCCTTCAGGTCGTCTGGGTTGATCGGGTTCTGCAGAAGGCGTTCCCTCTATTCGGGTTTCCAAGTTATTATTGGTCGCGACTTCCATGTCGGTTGTTGGTTGCATCTCTTGTACCTCCATATTTATTTCGGTGTTCGTTTGTGCACCTTCTCCTTGGCTGGCCTTGCATCTAGTATCGTGTCTGTGTGTGTGAGGCATGATTGTTCTATTGTATTTGCCGGGCTAATTTAATATTACAAATTTATTAGTTTAATATTTTTAAAGCCACACTCTGTTGGTCGCCAATTTGTAGTAAACCAATGTCGCCGTGTGTAATTCTTATATAATTTAATATATCTTCGATTGTAGTTGAATCTCATGTTACAATTTAAAACGTTAATATGAACTCTCCTTACTTTATATGCAATAATTCTCTTTAGTGATAAATGGTAAATATTGTTTATGTAGTAAAGTGTGATAATTATAGTAGATAATATATTAATCACTGGTCAGTGAATGAATGTAACCGTAGCGTCGATCTTGCAGTGGAACTCCTCTTCTTGGTTAAGTGGTGAAGTTATTTATCTATTACAAATACAAATACATAATTTATTTAATTCCACCTACCTGTTAAAGAGTTTTCTTGGGCCAGGATTCGGTCGCACGAACGTAGGATGCAAGCATGGTTTACAGGTTAAACAAATCACTTACACAACTCATTTTTGAAGAGAATTAAAATTTAATTTTTATTGTTTGAACTTTGGTAACTTTAAAAAGATTCTTTCTCCATAATTAACATTTGAACTACATGCCTAATAAATTGCTGTGATCCACTCCCTGATCACAACAATATAATTGTAAACTTATTCTATCATCTTACCTTATACTCATACAAACAGCCCAGCCTGCACATTCTCGCATTCACACTTTAATTGTCCCCTCACCATTATTATTTATTTAACAAATTTAACACATTACATAATACCCCAGCCGGCAACATGTGGTCCCCCCGAACTCGTGGCCTCTCATTTCTTTCGATTTAGTTGTGTGTCCCCAAATAGTGTATCTTGGTTCTTCTTCTTTTATCAAACTAGCCGCACTTCGTCATTATTTATTCACTGCCCTTAGTTTTAATTTAGAAAAACTGTTATTTTTGTATGAGCCCTGTTTGGTGAACCGCCTGCGCAGGCGAACGTCTGTAACGAACTGGGGAGAGCGTCGCTAAGTTCACTCTCTACTAGATTGCGGTCTCACAAGGTGGGAAGCAATGCCTGCTATTTAATCGTCATTGCTGTGGCACATTCAACACACGTGGTTTTTTGTGTGTTTGTCGTGGATGACATTCGGTAAGCACTGGTTGACGTCACAAAAGAGGTTGGGCTTAGTTTTATTTCCTCCAGCATGGTCCACGAGGCGAACAGACGTATAGTACTCAAACCATTTTGCGTCCAACACTTCCACGTCGGTCTGCGCACATGCTGGGGTGGTGCGTTTGGGCGCGGACATCACACAAATGTAAAGTTCTTAGAATCGACGCCGGGCACATTCTTTTGTAAAGGTTACACACCAACTATTGCGTATTGTTCCTTTGTCCGCACCATGCTTTATTCAAACACGTGGACTGGCCACACAGATGGAAATTAATTTAGAATAGTTTAATAAAAAATCCCCAAATTTAGTAAAATAAAATCCCTCAAAATTCGTCACGTTACAATACCCCCCAATGAGATATCTTCTGCCGAAACAGAAGAAATCTCATTGCTAAAACCCCTAAGAGGACCGGTGAGGATATGGTGCCAACAACCCCTGTAGCTCTTATACTTCATGGGTAAACAACCCCCCTGGCTCGGCGACTATGACCGCATCTGAACGAGATCACTGGACTTCTCTGTACGAGATCCCAACACCGTAAAATCGAACAGACACGCACCACAGCGCACCTCACCTTCTAACATGCCGCCCCAAAATCCAAATCCCTGGTCTTATATCATGCCAGATCCTCAACCGATATGTTCCCCCTTATCATGCACACTGGGCTGCCTTTAGCAGTTACTGGGCTCGTACACACACTTATTGCTACATCCTATCAAATCTTATCAAATTTAGGAGTTTCCTTTAAATTGAAACCAAATCTATATTACCATTAATCTCAAAAATCAAAATACAAATCTTTTATCTAAATTGAATAATTCTCTTCATTATTATTGATAATTAGAAAACAAATAAATTGAACATTGATTAAAAACATGAACCTCCTTATCCTACCATGTGATTATACATATACCCTAAACAATACAATCCAATAAAAAACACGATTAATACACACAAACAATAACATAATCAAAATTCAAAAACATCAATTAGATGGCAGGCATAAAATAAAAAAAAATTTTTTTTTTCAAAAAAAATTTAAATTTATTAAAATATCTTTCTTTCAATATTAAAATTATTTAAATTTATTTAAATTAATTAAGACACAAACTCGGCATTACTTCATTACCAAAACGGGTTTAGTATAGAACATCACCCATCAGCTGATCAAACTGGGTCAAGTCAAGAACCTTGACCTACATAAGTTATACATAAGTTACATCAGAAAATACATTGAACATCTTTAAAATTCTATCTTCAAACACAAAAACATAATAAAATAAGACATTTAAAATAATACAATTAACAAATAAAATTGACATTTAAATTACTCAAAATTACACCTTTTACAACTTTACATTATTTCAAATTCTATTAAAATTGTCACTTGTTTCAATCAAAATTTTATACTGTTACTATAACTCTCTTTTCTTTACTATTCTCATTCTCCATTAGTTTGGGTGATTTAATTATTTATACTAACTTGATTTACAACTTGATATGTATACATATAATCTTTACCTCTTTGACTCGAATACTCATCAACAGCTTTAACTAACATGACACCCATCTCTAACAAAACATCTATCAAACAATCTCTAAACCCAACTTACTACTAAACTCCATTCGCATCATTCTCTCGTTATAAAAAACAATACTCTCTAACCCTTTGTACTCAGAATGTGTGTGTCCCCCCCCAAAAGCACATTCCCTTATGTTGGTTCCTGGATTCTACCTAAGGTAACCCCTTCCGGCGCTAAACGGTCCCTTCCCGTCCCAACCACTTTTGTTGCGGACTCCTACGCTACACTATCCCCTCTTACAAAATTACCATCCCCTAATTATCATTCTCATTACATCACTTCAATTACAACAAAATATCCTCATTTATTTATTACCTCAATATATCAATCATTACTCTACCTGTATTCCCCATATCTACTGTGTCACTATCAATACTTCTCAAATTCTATTACATTTATTCATAACAATATTATTCTCTCTATTACCATTTTAAACTCAACTTGGACTGATCTACATGTCCCAACAAAATATTAATCACCCAAAATCTACCTTTTATTATTTTCACAAATCATTTAAAATTCTCAACTATATCAATTCAGTCTATCATTCAAATAAAATCTTTAACACATTAAAATATCCACACATCAGTTACCTTGGAAATTAGCAAACATTAATAAGTGACATTTTACAGCGGATCAGCTGACTTTCTTAGCAAGGTGAATGACCTTACTGCAAACACATTTCAAATTTATACAAATTATATGAAACACATAATTTTATCAATCTCTAACACAATAAAATAATACATTTATAAAACAGAATAAACATAGTATAATAAACATGTGAACACCTATTTATCAAAGCATAATATAAGCATTTAATTAGTGCAAAAATGAGTTATCATCTTTAAGTTATGAAATTTAAATTCGTTGCTCACCTGGGCAACCCTCCAAACCACACACACTATTGTTTTGTTCTGTTGGACTGTAGCGCCCATTGGCCTCCACAAGGACGGCATAGTTGGAGGAATTGAACATCTCCTTGTCCTTGCTTCGGCGTTACATTTGAACGGTTTAGATATCAACATATCTTCGTTATATAATTATACACCCTTAATGCGGGTCTACCACCTGGCTTTGCTGTCCCTACTCGGACAGAGTGGCAGCCGCTGTTCCATAGTTTCCGGGATTTCCCCTAGTTTCACCCCCCAATAATTTCTAATATAAACCAATTTCAAGCCAGCTATGGTCAAGGGACTTAAATTATGGCCATAGCTGACCGCTAGCCAAAACCACGATTAGTGCTGGTAAGGCAGTAATCGCCCGAAAAGTCGGGGAAATTAAACTCTACCTTCAAGCATGTTACACTCGTCATTAACTGCACGGCACGGCAGTCTATCAAGGTACAATATGAAATTGTACAAAAAAGGTGTGCCATGCATTTTCGCCATTTTCGCCTCCGATGGGGGTAACACTCTCTATTACCCCCAACACTTTCCGCTATCTACTGTGGCACATGCCACCACAGCAATAGCCCACTAATAGCTAAATTAAAACTTTCTACATTTGCAGTTTCTACACTCCATTATTATATCACTTCTATGAGCACCAATCTACCCCCCAAAATTACCCACGTCTCTTGTATAACAACAAGTTTTTATTTTATTTCACACTTCAACACGTTCCAACTTTCACTGGTACTATGAACTTTACAATTATTTGGTCACTTATTTATTAAAATTTATATAAATTTAAAATTATAAACATTCCAAAATATTTTGATATTTATTTACATGGGAGGCTGACTTTATCCTTAAACACTACAGTGGAAATCGTTTAACGCGAAAACGGTTACCACAAAATATCGGTTAACACGAAATACCACTCGGGTACCGATCGCCGTTTGTTATGTACAGTGTATTATTTGTACGGTTAACACGAAAGGTTTACCTGAAAAATATCGGTTAACACGAAAAATTTTTGTTAAAAATAATTTTTTTTGGCTGGCTTTTAAGTAACTGCATACAAAATAAAGCCATACAAGTACGCCCAAAAGCTTGTTTTCAATGTAAAGGAATCCATTCTTCATCTCTAAAAGAGAAAGAGCAGGTAGTGACCATAGTTTGTTTTGTCTACCTGTTTTGTTTTGTCTTCAGTACCAAGTTCTATTTACAGTACGTACTGTATACAGTGTACCGTTGTTTACGAGAAACCATAGCCTCTCCTTCAGCACCAAATGTGTTGTTCATTGACCGCAAATAAACCGTTATCGCTTACATTAACTACCTACTCTATAGGGTGTGGTGAGTTCAGTTCAGTTGTATTCTGTGCGTGTACAGCGGTGGTAAAGTTTGCGGTACGGTACCGATAACATTTTATTGTAAAAAATTTACTCAGTTGTGAGGATTATCTGTTTACTTTTTTACTGTACAAACTTCTTAGTCTTTTACAGCCAGTTAAGTGACGTTAAGCGTGTGACGTGTACGTGTTAAGTGAAGTTACCCTTTCGTAAATTTCGTTTTTGCAGTCCGGAAGTAAAATGGAGAAGAAAGTGCGTAAACAAAGTGCACTCTCTTTAGAAAAAAAAGTTGAACTCCTCCAAGCTGTTAATGAGGGTATTCGAACTAAAACAGAAATCTGTAAAACATTCGGTATACCAAACTCGACGTTATCCACGATTATAAAAAATAGAGATAAAACTTTAGAACTGTATGAGCCGGGCAAGTTTGAACCAGGGAGAAAACGTTTCCGTAAGGCAAACCACGAAAACTTAGAGGCTGCTCTTCTTGTTTGGTTTAAGCAAGCAAGATCACAAGATGCTCCTATTTCTTGACCACTACTGATGGCGAAAGCAAACGTTTTTGCTGAACAGATGAACTTAAATTTCACTGCAAATCCTGGCTGGCTAGAAAGGTTTAAAAAACGAAATGGCATAACCTTTAAAAACATCTGTGGCGAATCAGGACAGGTGTCACAAGAAATGACATCATCGTGGTTGCAATCTACGCTGCCTGCAATTTTAAAAGACTATCCACGTAAGGATATTTTCAACGCCGATGAAGCAGGACTATTTTTCCGTTGTATGCCCGATAAAACTTTCATTCAAAGGGGAGCAGTGCTCTGGTGGTAAAAAGTCCAAAGAGAGAGTGACAGTGATGGTAGGTTGCAATGCTGATGGGTCAGAAAAACTTCCGTTACTTGTTATAGGAAAAAGTTTAAAGCCGCGCTGTTTTAAAAATGTTAAAAAGTTGCCAGTAGAATATAGAGCTAACAAACGAGCATGGATGACGTCTAAAATTTTTACCGAATGGCTGGTTTCATTAGAAAAACATTTCACTTCTCAGAAGAGGAAAATTGTGTTAATTATTGACAACTGTCCTGCCCACCCATGTGACCTAAAATTGATGGCAATTAAACTTGTTTTTCTACCACCGAACACGACTAGTGTCCTACAACCTTGTGATCAAGGTATTATTCAAAATTTAAAATTTCAGTACAGAAAGTTACTTCTGCGGAAATACTTGGCCACTATTGAGGGGAAAAAAGATTTCTGTGTAAATGTTCTGGATGCTTGTAACTTGTTAAGAACAGCGTGGAACCTCGTGACGCCTACAACAATTCAAAATTGTTTCGCTCATGCTCGATTCATTTTGAATTCAGAAACTGAACAACCTGAAGAAAATGAAATTTATCCTACACTATCTGAAATGTTTAATCGTGTGTCATCTGTATTAAATGTTTCAATTTCTCTAAATGAGTACGTGACTGTCGACAAGAACGTAACTACGGCTCCCGTATTAAGAGATACCGATATCGTGGAAACAGTGCAAGTTGACAACTGTGAAGGTGATGATAGTGACGATGAACTTGACACGGAAAATGATAGTGAAAATGTTCCTACCGCTACCGATATGCTTTCGTTGCTGAGCCGTGTTCGTCGATATTTTGAAGCCAACTCGGAAGGTGAAATGTTTGAACACGTTGATAAATTAGAACAATTTGTTGAAAATAAAATAGTGCAGAATTGTGTGCAAAAGAAAATAACGGATTATTTTAAATAAAGATAAACACGAAAACTACGGTAAAGTTGAAAGACATACAGTAGTCTATAAGAAAACCTAAATCATAGGACTAAATTTAGAACAGCTAATAATAATTTTAAGAAAAATTAACAATAATAAACCATGAGGATAAACAAAAGGTTGTATTTGTTGCAAGTTACTAGACAGTACAATAAATAATCTACAGTACACTATTTGTTCACTTCCTCATTTTGTTTCACTTTTTGTTCGCTTAACGCGAAATTCGGTTTACACGAAAAAAATAACTGGTCCCCGTCATTTCGTGTTAACCGATTTCCACTGTATTTAATTAGGGTTGGTAAGGCTGAGATCGCCCGAAAAGTCGGGGTTTTGCCGCAAGGAAAATTGGCGACCGAATAGACCCACTTTGTGAATTCACTTTCCCCTTTCTAAACCAAATCTACTTCCCCTCTCCTATCATTTATTCATACCTGCCGTCTATTCCATCACCAGCTCCCTTGCCACAAAATTCGTCTTTTCAGACCACACTGAAACTATTGTCAATGGCTAATTTAGTTTCGCCATTGACACTGAAATTTTAAATTGTACGCACTGCCTTTTATTTAGGTGCAGCCTCCATTATTTACAGACACTCTAAGGCAGTGCAGGCACGTGACAGGTACACCAGACCGCTGCACCATGAGTGTATTTGATAAAATAATGTATGTCACATACCTTTAGGGGTCCCCCTCCCCGTTCAAAAGTGATGTAAGTTTTCAAATTTTGACCAATTTTGGTGGAGCCGGACCATCGTTGCTTTCACCGCCCGAAGGAAGATCCTCCAACCATGGCCCGCCTCCAAGTTCCGAAAACCACGGCCGGGACTGGTAAGATCGTGACCGCCCGAAAATGGGGGAGAGTCCCTTCTGAAAACATAAAACAACATTTTAATACTATCTATATAATTCTATCATTAAAGTGACCTATATAACTTTAAGTTCGTCGCATTTTGAGTACCCACTATTTCCTGTGTTGCTGGATCCCGTAATACATACGCATTTTGCATCTTTATTTCTACAACTTCATAGGGCCCTTCATATAACAAGAAAAACTTCTTTATTTCTTTATCTTGGGCACTTGACAAATCGTGCCTCTTTACTAACACTAATTGACCTACCTCATATTTGGTCCATTTACCCTTCGCATCGTGTCTCTGCTTCCTCCGTTCTCCTTTTGTAAGTAAATTTTCATTTGCTAATCTAATCTTCATGTTTACGTCCATAATTTGATTTTCTGGTGGGTATTCAAAGAGTTGTTCCAATATCCTGGGTGGCCTCGTTCCTCTGATCAATTCATGCGGCGTAAACCCGGTGGACTCATGGGTGGTACAATTCAGCCACTCCTCTACTTTCTTCACGTAGGATGGCCATTCTGTGTGTCTGGCGTGACAATACGCCCGAAATATCCTACCAATCTCTCTCATCACCCGTTCTGCCTGGTTCGACTGTGGATGGTATACTGCCGTATGCTTGGGTATGATGCCTTCCCATCCAAGCGTCTGTCGCCACTTGCCGCTTATAAACTGTGGTCCATGGTCAGATAATATGATTTTTGGTTTTCCTACATTAATCATGTAATCTCTTACTATTTTTTCACTGAGCACTTTGCTCGTCGCTCTCTTAATACTATACAACTTAACAAATTTCGAAAAAGTGTCTAGAACTACAAATACATACAACACACCACCCCTACCTCTGGGTAATGGCCCATACAAATCAACTGCAACTAAGTCAAATGGTCTCTCAACTTTTATATAATTCATCTCCCCTTCTACTTTATAGTTCACTACTTTCGATTTCTGACACAAATCACACACTCTTAACACTCTTCTAACTCTACTCTCCATATTCTTAAATATGCATGATTCCTTTAAAACATTAGCACATTTTCTTGCCCCAAAATGCCCATACCTTATATGACAATCCCAAATAATTTTATCTATCAACCCCTCTGGTATAACTAGCCTCCAATCACGCTCCCCACTCTCTACTTTTTTAAACAAAATCCCTTGATATACTTGAAAACGTGTACTATATTCAGACCCATCTACCTCCGTTTCTAAACTAACAATTATTTTACCCAATTTACTCTCAGATCTTTGCATATTCTTAATATCACTTAACTCTTCACCAAAAATTCTATCTTCTCTAGTTAATCTAAAAATTTGTATCTCTTTGAGGTCCCTACCTGTTTTATTTTCTATAAAATCTACTCTGGAAAGTGTGTCTGGTACTTTATTATCTGACCCCTTTATGTACTCCCAGGAAAAGTTATATTCTTGTAAAGCTAATACCCACCTAGTCAGATGACTGTGTGTCAATTTACATGAATTCAGAAATGATAGTGCCTTGTGGTCCGTCCGGATAACCGTTTCGTTTCCCAGGATGTATGTCCGGAATTTCCCCACGGCGAACACAATGCTTAAAAGTTCCTTCTCAGTGGTGGTATAATTTTTCTCAGCAGACAGCAGTGACCTACTGGCGAAGGCGATGGTCAGATGTTCCTTATCGCAGCCCTCCTGGTAGAGCTGCGCCCCTAAAGCTACGTTGCTTGCATCTGTCTGTAAATAAAAGGTTTTATTAAAGTCAGGATGATTCATCATAATCATATGGCTAAATTTTCTCTTAATTTCGTTGAAGGCGTGGCGTTCCATATCTCCCCATTTCCACTGCTTGTTCTTCTGGAGTACTGCACTTAGTTTCGATGTTGTGTGCGCGTAATTTTCTTGGAACTTCCTATAGAAATTGCATAAACCTAAAAAACTTTGCAATTGTTTAATGTTTTTTGGCTCTGGGAAACGCATAATAGCTTCTACCTTGTCAGGGTTGGCTAATATTCCCTCTTGTGTAATAATAAAACCTAAGAAGTGTATTTCTGTTTGTAAAAACTTAGATTTATCCCAATTAACTGTCAGACCTCCTTTTTGTAACTTGTCTAACACATACTCTATATGCTCTAAATGTTCAGTAAATGTTCTGGATGCTATCAATATGTCGTCTACGTACACTGTTAAAAAGTCTAAATCTTTAGGTTGTAATATCTTATCCAAACATTTAATAAAACTAGCAACACTGGTGTTTAATCCAAAAGGTAGGCGTTTGAACTGATAATTCTTACCGTTAAAAAGAAAAGCTGTATACCTTCTACTCTCTACTGCTAACGGCACCTGCCAATATCCTGCTGTTAAGTTTAATGATGTCATGTACTTAACGCCGCTAAATTTCTGTAAAATTTCATTAATTGTTCCGGCGATTCCCGGTCAGGTATAATAATTTGATTTATCTTTCTAGCATCTAGACATAGTCTTACCTTTCCATCCTCCTTAATCACTACGACTAAAGGGTTTGAGTAAGGAGATATTGATCGTTCAATTATGTCTCCCTGCATCATCCGGTCTAATTCCTCCTGCACGGCTCTTCTCTTCGAAAATGGTACTGGGTAACTCCTCTGCATGTAGGGTGCATGTTCCCGAACCTTCAGCTCACATATGTAGTCCTTCGCTCTTCCTGGCGATTCATCAAACACACCTCTGAAACGCTCCACGACCGTCCACAACTCCTCTCGCTGAGTATTTCCTACAACTACACCTTCATTAAAAAATTTGTTGGCTCTATTTACCCACACACTCTCATCACTCACATGCATCTCACCCTCCTCATTTTCTGTACTCTCACTCTCTCGACACATATTTATTTTAGTTTCTATCTCTCCATCGCCTACTTGCTTATGTATCATTTTTATTCCTGTAACTTTAACTTCATTTACTACTTTCTTAAACTCTACTCTGACTGGTTTACTCCCATTTTCAAATTTTACTATTTGTTTATTGAAATCTATTATTGCCCCATTTCTCTCCAAAAAATCATTTCCTAATATTACATCTAAACTCAACCCTTTAACCACTAGGAATGTGTTTTCAAACTCAACTTCATTTATCAAAATATTTAATTGTACTTGTCTAGTTGTTCTTTTGCTTCTTACCCCAGTTATCCCCACTACTGTAACTCCCGCAACTGGTAACAATGGTGTATTCTTATTTATTTCTTTTAATTCTCCCATTACATTCTCAGAAATTACCGAGATCTCACTACCTGTATCAATTAAGGTCTTGTAACTCTTACCTTCTATGTTGATTGTCACCTCCGTCAATCCGGTTTTGTGCTCCATCACTTTGGTGTCCTCTTCTTCCAATAATTCCTTCACCATGTCCACTTTGATGATATTACTCAGGTATTCATCTGTTACTTGGACCCGGCTCTCCGTTGACAATGGTTGGTCCCGATTCTCCATTGTCCTCCCTAGTTTACCGTGGAGGGACCTGCTACGGCTTGGTGGTTTCCTCCTCTCCCTCGGTTGTAATTGCCGCCTCCTCTCGGCGCTCCTCTATGAAATTCTGCTCCTCTCAGCTGCTGATTTGGCTGTTGATGCATTCTCTCGTTACGTGCACACTCCCTGTTTTTATGACATATAAAACAATTGGTTCTATTAGCATAGTTATCTACATTACAGTCTCTACATCTCCAACTCTCGCTTCTATTATCAAAGTTTCCCCCACGCACTCCTCTATGAAAGTTCGGTGTTCCCCTATGCTGATGGTAATTATTGTTGTTTGGTATCACTGGTGGGTTTGGACGCCTCCCTATGTCACGTTCCCCGATATTTTGTAGCACATCTAACATGCTCTCTGGCTCGTTTATATTCGTAATTTCTCTCGTCATTAAAGTAATTTGCACCTCTCTGGGCAGGTGTTTGCTAATATGTCTCACAAATGACCGGAACGGCAATGGCGGTTCTAGGTACTTGGCCTCATTGTATATTGTCATCACGTACATAGTTAAGAGGTTATTGATTCTCCCAAAATTCCCAGTTCCCATTATTTTGCTATGTAAAATTTCTTGGTCCTCTGACCAATACTTGTTCCGGAATGCTAACTCAAATTTCTCATAACTACTCCATTCGGTATTATGTACTTCCGCCCATATTTCGGCATTACCCTTAAAACACTTCAAAATCTTCAGTAATTTGATCTCCCAACTACTACTATTAAATCGATTAAACTCCCGTACTCGATTCAAAAATTGCATTGGATGCACTCTACGATTCTCACTACAAAAGGTTTCGAGTTCAATTTCATTATTTGCGTCTCGTGTAATTAATATACGTTCAGTAACATTGCTTAATTTTTGGTTTATTACTAAACTTAACTCATCTTTCACACTACTAATGTTCTGTTCAAGTGAATATAATTTTTTATCATTACTACATTCAGACTGTATGCTATTTTTTGATATTACCTTAATTGATTCATTTAATGCTTGTATTTCTGTCTTACAGGTATTTTCAATTTCATTGACCTTAAAGTCTACATTATTTTTGTGTTCATCGATATGCTGACTCATTTTTTCAATTGTCATTACTACGCTATTAAGCTTACATTCAGTTTCGGTATTACACTTCTTTATTTTATATTCTATTTCATTGTTATACTCATTCATTGAATTTATTAACGTCTCATTATTCTCATTTATTTGTTTATCAACTCTGTCTATCTGACTATCTATCTCATTAAATTTAACATCTATCTTCTTTATTGAATTATCTAACTTGGTATCTAATTGGTTAATTTTATTAGTAAATTCTTCATTAGTATTTTCACAACGTCTATTAATTTCTTGAATATCATTTTTTAATTCATATTCTGTTTTTTCAATTCATCAAATTTGTCATTAAAATTATGATTTTGTACGTCAAATTTGTTATTCTGTACTTCGAATTTGGCGTCAAAACTACTTTATACTTCATTAAATTTAATACTTTGTTGCTCCAAAATTAATTGCAACATATTCATGACTTTCTCATTACTGTCTACCTCTTGTTTATTTCGGATAGGTGTTGACGGACTTTCTATTTTATCGTCAGTGACGCTGACTTCATCGTTATTATTTTTACTTTCTCTACTCAATTTTGGGGTTGTTTGAATCCCCGAATCATCTGTACTATTTAATTCATTTGCATTATTTTTTGTTTTATTTTCCTGACTCACGTTTGGAGTCGAGTGGATTTCAAAATCGCTCATACTATTTGATTCATTACAATTTTCTATATTAGTCATTTCATTTATTTCACTTTCATTATTTCCTGCCATCTCTTATTCTTTATAGTTGATATTTGTTAATTTACTTTAATTAATTTAATTTATCATAATACAATTTCGATCTTATGCCAATTGTGCGTAAATGACGCACTTTTACTTCATTACTCCAACCTTAAAACCACGCTTGCATCTTTTGTAGGTGTGGATTTTATTTTTAATTTTTAATTTATAAAAACCGTCCCTTTCGGCTGTGCCAACTGTGAAGTTTATTTATCTATTACAAATACATAATTTGTTTAATTCCACCTACCTGTTAAAGAGTTTTCTTGGGCCAGGATTCGGTCGCACGAACGTAGGATGCAAGCATGGTTTACAGGTTAAACAAATCACTTACACAACTCATTTTTGAAGAGAATTAAAATTTAATTTTTATTGTTTGAACTTTGGTAACTTTAAAAAGATTCTTTCTCCAAAATTAACATTTGAACTACATGCCTAATAAATTGCTGTGATCCACTCCCTGATCACAACAATATAATTGTAAACTTATTCTATCATCTTACCTTATACTCATACAAACAGCCCAGCCTGCACATTCTCGCATTCACACTTTAATTATCCCCTCACCATTATTATTTATTTAACAAATTTAACACATTACATAATACCCCAGCCGGCAACGTGTGGTCCCCCCGAACTCGTGGCCTCTCATTTCTTTCGATTTAGTTGTGTGTCCCCAAATAGTGTATCTTGGTTCTTCTTCTTTTATCAAACTAGCCGCACTTTGTCATTATTTATTCACTGCCCTTAGTTTTAATTTAGAGAAACTGTTATTTTTGTATGAGCCCTGTTTGGCGAATCGCCTGCGTCTGTAACGAACTGGGGAGAGCGTCGCTAAGTTCACTCTCTACTAGATTGCGGTCTCACAAGGCGGGAAGCAATGCCTGCTATTTAATCGTCATTGCTGTGGCACATTCAACACACGTGGTTTTTTGTGTGTTTGTCGTGGATGACATTCGGTAAGCACTGGTTGACGTCACAAAAGAGGTTGGGCTTAGTTTTATTTCCTCCAGCATGGCCCACGAGGCGAACAGACGTATAGTACACAAGCCATTTTGCGTCCAACACTTCCGCGTCGGTCTGCGCACATGCTGGGGTGGTGCGTTTGGGCGCGGACGTCACACAAATGTAAAGTTCTTAGAATCAACGCCGGGCACATTCTTTTGTAAAGGTTACACACCAACTATTGCGTATTGTTCCTTTGTCCGCACTATGCTTTATTCAAACACATGGACTGGCCACACAGATGGAAATTAATTTAGAATAGTTTAATAAAAAATCCCCAAATTTAATAAAATAAAATCCCTCAAAATTCGTCACGTTACAAAGTGTCGTCTGTGTACGTACCGTCAAGTATCGTCTGGACAAATAATTTATAATAAAAAACACTTTCACGTACCTGATAGTAGTACTGGAAGTTCTGACGTTCACTTACCCAAAAATAAACTGTCAAGATGATCATATGACCAGCTTACTTTATAAACAAGGTTATACTACTCCTTGTGTGCAATATGGGCGCCACATGGGTTTACTTTAGGAAAAGTTCCCATGAAAAAACAAATTGATAAATTTTAGAATGGTAAAGATTCACTTTATGCTTCGTTTAAATGCTTGATGCATTTACAACAATTCAAATATAATATAGTAAAGTCTCTACTCAGAGTTATCTCACTGTACTCAATGTTGAGTATTAATTAGCTAGTATGAAATAAATGTAACCAAAGTTTATACTGAATAAAATCGTGGGTTTATTTTACCCCTTAAAACAATTCAACAAAATAAAAATACAATAATTACATCAACACAAAATTGATGTTAAGTTGCCCGTCTACAATACGGCCTAGCTCAGTTTAGAACAATAAAACTCTTATAACTATTAACAAATTTGACTTTTAATATATAATTTACCTCACGGGTAGGCTCTTTGAAATACAAATAGAATACTATCAAATGCCTTGACAGACGTTAATCTAATAATACTTAGTAATTTGGCCTCTTTTTAAAAACTCGTAATTATTATTAAGGTTAGCGATCGTTACGCTTACTTATATACTAACAAATCTTATGATGCTTAATACTAACACAAATATCTTACGTTGGATTAATTAATCCTCTAAATAAATTGATTCTGTGTAGGTTATTGAAAGTTTTGTTGTCCTTGCGTCAGTACAATGTTGTTGAAAATTATGATCAGTGCAAACAGATAAGCAATATAAATGGTCACTGTGTTACCTTATTTCTTTTAATCGTATAGATTAAAATTTAAAAACACTTCAGTGATCGGATTATAATGATCACTGGTTAATTTATACTTTATACGCACTTGGAACGAGGAATCTGCCCTCTTCTTAATAAAACTGGGCTATTTAAATTACTGATTATAATACTCTCACTCGTTCCGAACACACGCACTAATTAAAATATTCACTTATTACTGTCGAAGCACTTTCCGTGTGGTTAATCGCTGTACTGTTAACTGTCTTGAAGAATTTTGAAATATTTACTGTTGTTATACTATGTTTAATAAAAAAGTATTACGCTGGCGAGCGGCGACTGTATCGCTCGAGTGAGTTGACAGATCTGTAACGAATTTCTCTGCGCTGCTGGTTATATACCCCTTCGCTGCATCGTGCTTAGAGAGAAAAGTCGTTTAGTAAACTCTTCTTTGATTGGCTCTGATAACCGTTACAATGACGTATCGTTTTTTCTAACGGCCAACGGAGCGAACGTTGTACTCAGCTTTCGTTGTTATTGTTATTACTTGGACAATTTCTTAATTTTAACAACAAATGATGCTAACACGCACTATGCACTTATTATAATTACAATCTCGAGGCTGTTACAATCAAATTAAAGTTTAGTTTCTGGGCTTTAATTTCATGTGGCTTAACACTGGTTTTAACCTCGTTTTCTTTGACAATGTTATAAATAATGTTTTGAAACATGGTTTCTCACTGTCGTCTGCTAGCAATGCATAATGCGATCATTTCCTACCTTTTTACATTTAGTGATTTACACTGCGTTTTCTGTAGAACGTCATTATTTGAACACTAATACGTCTATGATTATAATTAAAAGCTATTTATAACTGTACAGTATTAATTCTTAACATAATTATGGTAATACGGTATTATAGAGAATCCTTATTCTTTAAATACATTTTTTCGGGCCTACTCAATTTAAAGTTATACCTTAATAATTGAGTGGTAGTATTTCACATTTCGCTTAATTATATTGATCGTTCAGTAAATTTTATGTTCACTAGGAGTCCTGTTTCCCTATTAATTTACTGACAAACATTTGTTTAGGCATGGGCTAGATACATTCTCAGCCCTATGTTTATACCTTAATAATTGTTACTAATTACATTTTGTCTAATAAGGAAGTTACTCATCCATATAAGATTTCCTTTCATAACTATTTTTACCCACTAATATTACATCTGGGCTATTAATGCTAGTTTTAATATACATTGTGGCCATAGCTATTCTAGTCATAGGCTTTGTTATTTATTGGTCATGGTTCTTTTACTTTCAGCCAAAATGCTGTTACTGATATTACATTATTTAGTTAGTTTTACTTTTACATGACTCTACATTAATGTCATGGACTGGCTCGTTTGACAGCTTATTGTGAACTTTGCATGTCCATTAGTTAAAGTCAGTCATAGTGTTGGTTGTAGTGTCATGCAGTGTATTCATCACTGCTTCTTGGGATCCTTCCTCTTCTTTCTTCTTTGCTGGTCCTTCTCTTCCTTGCTACATTCATTATAAATGATTCACTTTTATCACTTTAGTGTAATTGTTTACCCTTCTGGTGAGTGTCTAGGTTATGTAACATTTTGTGGTGTTACAGTTTGCATCTCCTGAATGATGACAATGACGATGATGATGATTATGATGCGTCCTCAATACTCTATAGCCTGTTGTTGATAGTGGTCTGGTGCTCCTCCATCAATTGTGGTATATTGCAGATGAAGGTGGTGATGAATTCACGTCAGTCGGCAGACTTACGTAGTGACGGCATATGAAACTTTCTTGAGTCTGACTTTGCCCATAATTGCCAGAGGAATTTATAGTAGATGGCAAACTGACATGTCAGATATTGTTTTTGACATGTTAAACATTGTCCATTTGTGTGTAGCGTCTTTTTTTTTACTGATAATTTTTTAGTCTGTTTTCGTGATCACGTAAATTTTATCTTTAGGTGAATGGTTGCATTGTCTTCGTAATTTTTCACTCGTCATTTACATATACTCACTTGTTAATTACTTGTTAATGATGGTAGTAATAAACATTAACTAATATGATGTCTTTATTATTGCACTAACTTTTCTACAATAATTTTGCATAACCATATACTTTTAAATGGTAACAGGTAAAAAATGTATTAATTAATGTATTTTAATCCTGTCAGTACCTGATTTCACAATAAAAACCAACAATTCATACGTCTCTCCCCTCGTAGAACCATGTATGTCGGCACTGCCATACGCACACAGACACACAAACGCTGTATTTACACTATCAGTTCAGGTGTGCGCTTTCGACAGGCTATCGCCTGCACTTTCATGCACAAAATTGTGTAAAATTGTTCATCATACTCTTTTTACACTAATTATTTACAAACATACCGCCCTGGGTAAATATGCAAATATATTAGGTTGTGTATGCTATTTGTAAATTATTCTAAACATATATACAGTTAAAATAAAAGGATGGTTAAATGCCTACCTTACTTAGGAATCACATATTTTGTGGATAATTTGTTCCAGATCCAGTTGGTACACTGCTTCTAGTTTGTTGCTCGACTGTTTGTTGTTGAAGTTGCTGAGTGTTTATATTTAAAAAATCCATCATTCTTTCTTCTTAGCAGTGAATGTATCCATAATACTTTCATTGAAATCTACAAGTTGGTGAACAAATTCTTTCTCCATTGACAAGATAGCAAGAGCAGTTAATCTTTCCTTTTCTATTGTGCTTCTTAAAAAAGTCTTTACATGATTCAAACATGAAAAGCTTCTCTCATCTTCACTAAATGTCATTGGAACTGCTACAGTGATTTCTAAAAGTTTCATCATTACACCAAAGCACTCATCCAGGTTATTATCAATGAAAAAGCTTAGTAAACCAGTAGTTTTTTAATCTAATAAAACATCTTGCCCATAGATAATTTGTAATTCAGTTTTTACTTCCATATTCCTTAAGGAATGGAAGTATGGTGATGGCAAAAAAAATCGTGTTCGAGATTATTGCAGATTCTGATTCTACTACACTCAAAACATGAAAAAAAGTCGTTTTCCGAAAAGTGTCTGTGTGTGTGTCTGTAGATTTTTTTTCTATGGCAAACGATAACTGCCGCAAATTCAAACAGAATCAAATAATTTTTTGCATACAGCCCTGATTTGTAGAGTACTCACGACCTATTGTTTTTGGTGAAGATCGGTTGAGGGAAAGGGGTAGTTTACCTGCAATGGTTTTTTACTTCCATATTCCTTAAGGAATGGAAGTATGGTGATGGCAAAAAAAATCGTGTTCGAGATTATTGCAGATTCTGATTCTACTACACTCAAAACATGAAAAAAAGTCGTTTTCCGAAAAGTGTCTGTGTGTGTGTGTGTCTGTCTGTCTGTGTCTGTAGATTTTTTTTCTATGGCAAACGATAACTTCCGCAAATTCAAACAGAATCAAATAATTTTTTGCATACAGCCCTGATTTGCAGAGTACTCGCGACCTATTGTTTTTGGTGAAGATCGGTTGAGGGAAAGGGGTAGTTTACCTGCAACGGTTTTTTTTTAGCAAGGGTAATTTTGTTTGTTTGGCAAACGATAACAGCCGCAAATTCAAACAGAATCAAATAATGTTTCGCATACAGCCCTGAATTGTAGAGTTCTCAAGATCTGTTGATTTTGGTGAAGATCGGTTAAGGGAAAGGGGTAGTTTACCTGTAACGTTTTATGTTTTAACAAGGGTATTTCCTATGGCAAACGATAACAGCCGCAAATTCAAACAGAATCAAAAGATTATTTGCATACAGCCCTAAATTGTAGAGTTCTCAAGACCTATTGTTTTTGGTGAAGTTCGGTTGAGGGAAAGGGGTAGTTTACCTGCAACGTTTTTTTAACAAGGGTATTTTCTATGGCAAACGATAACAGCCGCAAATTCAAACAGAATCAAATAATGTTTTGCATACAGCCCTGATTTGTAGAGTACTCAAGACCTATTGTTTTTGGTGAAGATCGGTTAAGGGGAAGGGGTAGTTTACCTGCAACGTTTTTTTAACAAGGGTATTTTCTATGGCAAACGATAACAGCCGCAAATTCAAACAGAATCAAATAATTTTTTGCATACGTCCCTGAATTGTAGAGGTCTCAATGCCTTTCGATTTTGGTGAAGATCGGTTGAGGGAAAGGGGTAGTTTACCTGCAACGTTTTTTTAACAAGGGTATTTTCTATGGCAAACGATAACAGCCGCAAATTCAAACAGAATCAAATAATGTTTTGCATACAGCCCTGATTTGTAGAGTACTCAAGACCTATTGTTTTTGGTGAAGATCGGTTAAGGGGAAGGGGTAGTTTACCTGCAACGTTTTTTTAACAAGGGTATTTTGTATGGCAAACGATAACAGCCGCAAATTCAAACAGAATCAAATAATTTTTTGCATACGTCCCTGAATTGTAGAGGTCTCAATGACTTTCGATTTTGGTGAAGGTCGGTTAAGGGGAAGGGGTAGTTTACCTGCAACCTTTTACGTTTTAACAAGAGTAAAGTACTTGAAAATTTATTTAAACTTTTTGAAACAATGGTAATTGTTAAAAATAAAATAATTTTGTTGCCAGGCAATAAAATTATAATTTTTTAATTTTAATGTAATATAATATTTTTCATTTAATACAGCAATAAAAAGGCAGGTAAGACACAGCCTGGCTGTTTGGCTGAAAATGATTTTAAATATAAATCTTAGAATATGGAAGTCATGTATGGTTCTCCATACCGATATTTTTTATCAAGGGAAATTTTTTTTTTTTTGGCAAACGATAACAGCCGCAAATTCAAACAGAATCAAATAATATTTCGCATACAGCCCTGAATTGTAGAGTTCTCAAGACCTATTGTTTTTGGTGAAGATCGGTTAAGGGAAAGGGGTAGTTTACCTGTAACGTTTTATGTTTTAACAAGGGTATTTCCTATGGCAAACGATAACAGCCGCAAATTCAAACAGAATCAAAAGATTATTTGCATACAGCCCTAAATTGTAGTGTTCTTAAGACCTGTTGTTTTTGGTGAAGATCGGTTAAGGGAAAGGGGTAGTTTACCTACAACGTTTTTTTAACAAGGGTATTTTCTATGGCAAACGATAACAGTCGCAAATTCAAACAGAATCAAATAATTTTCTGCATACAGCCCTGATTTGTAGAGTACTCAAGACCTATTGTTTTTGGTGAAGATCGGTTGAGGGGAAGGGGTAGTTTACCTGCAACGTTTTTTTATCAAGCGTATTTTCTATGGCAAACGATAACAGCCGCAAATTCAAACATAATCAAATAATTTTTTGCATACGTCACTGAATTGTAGAGGACTCAAGGCCTTTAGATTTTGGTGAAGATCGGTTAAGGGGAAGGGGTAGTTTACCTGCAACCTTTTACGTTTTAACGAGAGTAAAGTACTTGAAAATTTATTTAAACTTTTTGAAACAATGGTAATTGTTGAAAATAAAATAATTTTGTTGCCAGGTAACAAAAATAAAGCCATTTGATTATAAAATATAAATATTTACAACAAGAAAAGAATTTTCAGTTGTTCAAAATTTAAATATATTTTTATAAAACAATGGGTTCTTCATTGAGGTGGGGACCATGTCACTCACTCCATCTCAAGCCTCTCCCATTTTGCAGAAAAAGAGGACCCTGTCAAGGCTGATACTTTGACGACAGTGACAGGGCTTTCCACCAAATTCAGCAGAGTGACAGGTAGGCCCAACTCTGATTGGCTCCTCAGATTTCCCCAGCGTTAGTAGGTTCTATGAAAATATTTTATTTCAAAAATGATTTTAAATATAAATCTTAGATATGTTTTATAAATCTCATGTTTTATGTTTTAACATGGGTAATTTTTTATATGACGAACCATAACTGCCGTAAATTCAAACAGAATCAAATAATTTTTTACATATGTGCCTGAGCTATAGAGAACTCAATGTCTGTTGATTTTGGTGAAGATCGGTTACGGGGAAAGGGCAATTTACCTGAAACATTTTTTGTTGTAACATGAGTAAAGTACTAAATTTTGATAAAGTATCCTGATAAGATCTTAATAATCCACTGTAGAAACGTAGATGAAATGTCTATAAATGAAGAGGCTAGTTGAACGGGCTGGGGGTAATTTTCTATAAATCAAAATTATAGTTGAAGGGGGAGGGGATAATTTTTGGCAACAAAGAAGTATTTTTTTGTTAAAATTCCTTCCCTGGCTGTTTGGCTGAAAATGATTTTAAATATAAATCTTAGAATATGGAGTCATGTATGGTTCTCCATACCGATATTTAGCTTATTCCTACTATAGAAAGGATATGAGCGAATTACAATGTCCAGTATTCCATCTAGAAATTGTTTTTTAAATTACCAACAATTTCAAATTCAAACAAATTTACAGCTAATAAGTGACCAGCAAATTCATATCTTTTGTCTGCCTGATTTATGATAACATCACAGACTTCTTTTGCTGCAGCATACCGTGATCCATACTCATCTCTAGCGCTGAGTTTGCCTTGGACCTTAATTCAGTTGTTTCGACATTTGTTACAACAATATCGTTAACAGATTCTCTAATTTTCTTTATTTCATTTATGAAAGATGATGCAGATTCTTTTTAACTATTATTGAATTTATATTTTGTGACTGCAGTGCATTTGTATAAAATGTCAACATGTGGCATTACTCCATACAAAAATTCAAGCCAAAAAATAAAACAAGGTTGCTGCATTTTTAGTCTTATTCCCATAGACTGGCTGATAGTTTGTGTTTGTTTACTTGTGTTATCTAACTCTTCAGAACATTGAATCAATTCATTTTTATTTTCAAAAATTGTTAAAACTGATCTTGAATGGAAATTCAGTTCTTGTGGTAGAGACTGAAGGTAACCTTCTGCCAACAATTTTATCTAAGATTTGAATTTGTTGAGGAGAATAACTGAAAAATGTTGTAATTTTTGAGACACTGGCAAAAAAAAGAACTTCCATTTTGACTAGCTGGCCCTTGGCTCATTCGGCCTTATTGTGAGTTATATTTTGTTTGTGGATTGTAAAATAAAAGTGAATACCTACGTATTATTTTTGTGGGTGGTGCTCATGTCTGTTGTTTCTGTTTGTTAGTAAATCAAACAACATCATCGTATTTTCTACTGGAAACACTGGTTTAACCCTATAATATTGCTAAACACACTTCACATAATACGATTAATGATGATAAAATGTGACAAGATTAAAAAAAACCCCAATGTTTATTAAATAAAGCAACTCACAGATTATAAAAAAATTTAACTGAGAAACAAGTGGTTAACAGCATAACAATGAAATGTTAGTCTCACTGTTATATCAGCTCAGTGTTGTATCAGCTACTACTGTTGAATCAGCTCAGCAGTAGTAGTCCAAAGGCTTTGAATATCTGGCTGTCTTGTTTAACTGACAGGTACTATCTTTTGTTCTTAATTGAATTTAATTATTGTACAATTGTAATTGAATCCTGAAACATTAAAAAATCTAGGTGTTTTATAAGAGATGAATACCTATTGTAAAAAGTAATATTACCATCCTGAAGTAGTATAAATGTTTTTATGTAACAGGTAATAAGTGAAAACAATGGAATAACAACAGTTGATGTTGAGTTTAATCCAACAGTGCCACATTGTAGCCTTGCGACTCTCATTGGACTCTGCATGCATATTAAGCTAGAACGGAACCTGTTAGAAAGAATTAAATTAAATATTTATATTAAAAAAGGTGCTCATGAAACAGAAGATGAAAGTAAGTTTTTGATTATTGATATTTATTTCTTTGGTATACTCAAACTATAAATACATATAGAATACAGTGTAGTGTAATTTTTATTTATCAGTAGCTCCCAAGAATACCTCCTTTTAAAAATATTATAAATGTGATGGTGAGTCAATAACTCTCAATACAGCTTCATATTTGGTTTCAGTGAAAATAGGAAACTTGAAATAACATAATTTTGTCATCTTCTTTCAGCACACTTGTTCCAGCCATGCATAAAGCTTCTTCATGCCTTCAGAAAATACATTTTCAGCTGAGCAACAAGATGTGCATTTACCATTCCGCTCAAGGTCGTCTTGAGACCTGTCTTGCAGAAATGTTGTGAAAGCCAAATCTATTGTAGATGATTTTATAGTCAGAACCATGACTAATTTGTCAAAGACTTACCTCCTTGTCTTTCAAACAGAGTCATATTGATGTCAGTATTCACATCAGTTTGTACCCTGGCTGGGGGTTCAGCTCTCTTCATTCATAATACTTGTGCAACCATTTTTTAATTACTCAATCCAGTCATAATAGTCTGTCCATTGTAGAAAATAGCTGTTACCATATTGTGGTAAAAGCCTTTGCTGGACCTCAGCCCCTGATACACCTTCAGATTATAAAAAAAAGTGAATCACTGCTATTTGCTGTAAATGAAAAGCAGAACAGCCAAAGTTAAAAAAGTATGTAAATGACAATGGACTATGTAGCTACTTGAGAAATTGCACAGTTGGTGCAGTAGTGTGGAAAAAAATGATAGCATTAGCAGCAGGAAACAGATACAATTATATTGTTCATATAAGGATAATAATTACTGATCATCCTTGTCATATTAATATATATATATTTTTTCAAACACTTTCTGCTACAGTTCGTTTCTTGATGTATATAATATATATTTTATAATGATTTTACCTCAAGATGTTTTCTCCCTATTTGGAACATGTTTCGGGATCCTTAGTGATCTCATAATCAGCCTTTCTAATTTTGAATCTTGTCGAGTACCTGTGTGCTGGTTGGCTGTTGTTATGGCTTCCCATTGGTTTTTGGTTTTTTAAATTGTTATTACTGTGTGTGATTGTGGTGTATATATTAGTATTTTGTGTATTTTCAATGTTGAGTGCTTTGAAAATTGTCGTGTTTTGTATTGATTTGTATTTGTTCAGGTATTAGTTTTTGTGTTTTATGTTTGTATATTTGTAAATTTTCCCAAGTGTTCATTATGGTCCCTTTGTGTGGTATGTGTTTTATTAGTATCATATTGCCAGACATAACCAAGTATTGTGTGATTGTGGTGTATGTGTTAGTTTTTTGTGTATTTTCAATGTTGAGTGCTTTGAATATTGTGTCATGTTTTGTATTGATTTGTATTTGTTCAGGTATTAGTTTGTTTTGTGTTTTATGTTTGTATATTTGTAAATTTTCCCAAATGTTCATTATGGTGCTGGACAGTAATGTGGTAATTTCATATTCAAAGGTTGGCTAATCTGTGCGCTCTGCCTCACGCTTATCGCGATCAGGCTAAAACACAGTGCAACGTACGTCGGTGGGCAGCGGACGTAAGCACGTTTGCTGCCTCGTTCTGTAAATTTTTCATTTTTCTTGTTGTCGCGACAATTTATGTAGGCCTTAGGCCTTAAACATTTTCATGTAGCTTGGAGTGTTGCGCACTTGCGCCTCAATTTTGCCATGTAACATTTCTTACCCGACGTGGTTTTTTCAAAATTCAAATGCTTATCAGACTTAGCCAATCTTACAATTCAAATTTAATTGTAACGAAACGTTAATAAATGTATTAAAATACAGTCCACGCTCATCATTATTTTCTGCATCCTGGCATATACATTTAAAACATTAACTTCCTAACATTTTTTTGGTCGCTCCGTGCCTGGATTCATCATTTTACTTTCTTTCAACTTATACCAGAGCGGCTTTCATCATTTTTTCCACCTCAATTTCTGGCCATCACAGGCGATTCAGCATGTTCGCTGATCCGACCGTGTCGGGAGTTGTTCAGCATTTCTTTCGTCGCCATTGAGCCTCGTAACAACACCACTACAAGACCATCCATGTGTTAACGCCTACACGCCAGATTGAGCAGTCATCTGTCCAGTCCGTGTGTATCTGCCATCTATTCCACAGCCTCGACGCTCCAGGACATTTCACACAAGGTACGACTTCAACAACATCACTAACAGGTGCATAGAATGGCGGAAGAAGGCCTCAAAGTGTTGGTTAGAAAGAGAGGCGGCTTAAAGTCTGCCATAGTGCGAATCAATTCTGCTATAATTAATTTTAATAAAAACAGTAACACTAAACATTTTTTGACTGTTAGATTGGAAAGTCTAAAGAGTTTAGCAACAAAATATGATGAGGTACAGTCTGAAATTGAATTAATTTCTAAGGACATAAACGCTGCTCAAGAAGACAGAATTGAGGTTGAAGAACTTTTATATTCAACCGAAGCTAACATCTTGCAATTAATAGAAACTTTCAACGTTCAGACTGAATCTCAAGTATTAACAAGTAATATGCAATTAAAACCTATAAGTTTGCCCTGCTTCACAGGCAACATTTTAGAATGGCAGCACTTTTATTCAATATTTCTGGACTTGGTATATGCCAGATTTGATCTAACTTCAGTGCAAAAACTACATTATTTGTATTCATCTCTCAAAAATGAGCCATTAGATCTAATTAAGGCCTTACCTATTTGTAATGAGTACTATTCAATAGGGTTGAGTTTGCTGTCCGCTAGATATGATAACAAATTCATATTAGCGAAATATTATATTCAAAATTTGCTAGAAGTAAAGTCGACAATCAAAGACTCTGTACAAAGCTTAGCAGAATTCATAAATACAATAACGTCTTCAGTCAATTCGCTGGCAGCTATGCAACTGTCAGTGGATTCATTTGAACTCATTACTGTACAACTATTGTCAGCAAAACTTGACCATTCCGCGTTTAAATTATGGAAGGAGTCTATAGATCCCGATAATCTTCCTAACTTTCAGAGCTTTACACAGTTTTTAAACGCACGTAGACAATTATTAGAAAATACATTACCCGATAGATGCTGGACAGCAGCTCAACAAGCCGACTTTAAGGTTTAATAATAAGTCTGAAAAACATAAATTACGAAACTCTGCTGGCAGCACTGCATTTAAGAGTTATCATTCAACTTCAAATAATTATTTATGCCCATGCTGCAAGGCCAGTCATCCAATTTACATGTGTGACAAATTTCGTGAATTAAGCATATCAGAACGAGGGCAATTTATATTAAAGCATAAATGCTGTACTAATTGTTTAAGACCAGATCATTTTTCACCTAATTGTAAGGTCAAACAATCATGTAAGATCTGTTCCAAACGACACCATACATTGCTGCACATAAATAATGTGTCAAAACAAGGTTCTGCCAGCAGCAGCAATTATTGTTCATTTAAGCCCCAGTCAGCAAACAATGTTCTTTTGTCGACAGCAGTCATGTTCGTCATCGACCGGGCTGGTAACAGACAGCTTGCAAGAATTTTATTAGATGCCGGGGGTCACAAGTGAACTTTTGTACTGAATCATTTGCTAAAAAATTGCAACTTAACTTGACCGAATCTAATATACAGATTACAGGTAGTAATAATGCGACATGTTGTGCCACTAATTTGGCATCTATCCGTATTATTTCTCACTATCAAAGGTTCAGCTTTGACGCTACGTGTGCAGTCTTATCTGCATTGACTCATAAACTCCCAGCACAATCTTTCGACATAAATCATTTTAATATCCCAGATAACGTTTTCCTCGCTGACCCACATTTCAACGTATCAGCTGACATAGATATACTTTTAGGAGCGCAATTTTATTTAGACTTGATTTTAGCTAACAAATATGTACGTGGTCCTAATTTTCCTATTATACAAGAAACAAAGTTAGGCTACATTCTAGCAGGCAATCTGCCCAAACATTGCCGTTCTAAGGGTCCTGCTGTTTCGTTCTTGGCAAGAAACAACGACAGTCAAATTTTAGCGTCTGTTGAGAAATTTTGAGAGACCAAAACCATCCTTGATAATGCACCCATTAGTAACGATTCAGTTTGTGAGGAACATTTTGTTAAGTCCACTCATCGCAATGATGAGGGCAGGTTCGTTGTCTCATTACCATTCGAGTCTGACAATCCCCAGTTGGGTGAGTCCTATGCTACCGCTGAAGCGAGATTTTTGAGTTTAGAACGCCGGTTCATGCGTGATTCTGAGCTTGCGCGTGAATACGCAAACTTTATTCAAGAATATAGGGATCTTGGCCACATGACGCTTGTCGACGATTGTTCTGTTAATTTCAGGGTTTCAAATACCTACTATTTGCCTCACCATGCCATTTTTAAACATTCTAGTTCCACGACAAAACTTCGCGTCGTTTTTGATGGCTCGGCCAAAACTACCAATGGTCTTTCTCTCAATGATATTTTGTTGGTAGGCCCAAATGTCCAACAAGATCTTTTTTCTATTCTCTTGCGATTTCGCATACACAACTATGTTCTGATCGCTGACATCGAGAAGATGTATCGACAAATTCTAGTGTCTGATAAGGATTGTCATTATCAACGTATTCTGTGGCGTAATTCTCCCCTTGAACAGTTTAAACATTTTCTACTGCGAACTGTAACATACGGTACTGCTAGTGCCTCGTTTTTGGCCACTCGTTGCCTTATTCAGATTGGTAAGGATCATGAAACTTCTTTTCCTGACGCTGCTTCAGCTATAATTAATGATTTCTATGTCGATGATTTGTTAACCGGTGCAGACACCATTTCTAATCTGACCAAGTTGAAATCTGACTTGGCTACGTTGTTGAGTCAATATGGCCTTACTCTGCATAAATGGGCATCAAATGAACCAAATGTGGTCACAGATCATAATAATTTATCACTCCCATTAAACAAACAAGGCAATGTGCGTACGTTGGGCATTCTTTGGAACAACTCTACAGATTCATTTTTGTTTGACATCAAGTCATTTCCAGTTGAGTCAAGCATCTCTAAGAGGAAAATCCTGTCGATTATCGCGGGTATCTACGACCCACTCGGACTCGTCGGTCCAATTGTTTTCCTTTATAAACAGTTTATGCAGCAACTGTGGCTGTGCAATCTTGGTTGGAATGAGCCAATTTCTGACCAATTATATTTGTATTGGCGTTCATTATGCGATAAGTTATATCTAATTGGTAAAATTATTGTCCCACGCTCTATTCGCAGCAAGTCCAATGCAAAGATAGTTGAATTACATGGGTTTGCGGATGCTTCTGAAAAGGGCTATGGGTGTTGTGTTTACGTTAGAGTCATTTATCAAGATTCATCGGCCTCTTGTCACCTTTTGTGTTCTAAATCTCGCGTGGCTCCACTACGACAGGTGTCATTACCCCGCATTGAACTCTGTGCTTGCTTGTTGTTATCGCGACTTTTATTCAAGGTCACCCCTGCTCTTCATTCCTTTGTCAATAGCGTTCACCTGTACTCTGACTCCATGGTATCCCTTTACTGGATTCATGCCCAGTCTTCTAGGTGGAAGACCTACGTCGCTAATCATGTTGCCGAGATTCAGCGTCTCACTGAAACCTACACATGGCATCATATCAATTCGCAACATAATCCTGCTGACATTATTTCTAGGGGATGTCACCCCGACGTTTTGCACGATTGTTCGCTTTGTGGCATGGTCCCGCTTGCCTGTCTCAATCCTCTGAGGCCAATCTTTTTTCACCTTTCTTACCTTCTAATCTGTCGTTTCCTGAATGCTCTGCGGAGGAGAAACAAACCCCCGAACTCTCTCTAATTTCTACCCTACCTATTGATCTTTCAAAGGACTTTTCTTCATTGCACCGTCTGACTCGCGTATACGCTTATTGCTTTCAATTCATCAAAAATACTAGACCCTCTAGGGCTGAGAAAATCTCTGGTGTTCTTACCCCTGCCGAAATTCATTCTACTCGTAATTTCTTCATAAAGCAATCCCAGTCCATCCACTTCGCTGCTGAGCTTAATTGCCTTCATAATGGGTCTTCTGTCTCTATTAGGAGTAAGTTGTCTTCTCTGGACCCGTTTCTTGATGAGTTTGGCGTCATACGTGTCGGCGGACGCTTACAGCAGTCGCAACTACCCTATGACAATAAGCATCCTATTATCTTGCATCCATCGGCTCACATCACTTGCCTTATAATCGAGTGTGAGCACATTCGTCTACTCCACACTGGTGCTCAACTTGTCGATCATTCACTTCGTCAACGTTGGTGGATCATTAACGCCAAGATAGTCATTCGTTCCATCATTCGTAGATGCGTCAGGTGTCTCAGATTTAACACCAAACATCAGGTTCAAAGGCTTGGTATTTTTCCATCCCCTAGGGTTACTCCTTCGCGGCCGTTTCTATTCTGCACAGTAGATTATGGTGGTCCCTTCATGATTCGTCATGGCGGGCGGAGATCTAGGACTCTGTTAAAATCCTACGTGTCTTTGTTCATTTGCTTAGCCACCAGGGCCATTCATTTGGAATTGGTTTCCGACCTTACAGCCAATGCAGTTTATAGCTGCCTTACGGCGCTTCATGGCCCGTAGGGGCATACCCAGCCAGTTATATTCTGATAATGGCACGAACTTTAGGAAGGCCCGCAACGTTTTGCATGACCTTTACAATCTTTGGCATAATAAGGATGCCACCTCATCAATCCATTGCTTTACGACCTCTCATGGTATTAGGTGGTCATTTATTCCCCCCTCGTCACCTCATTTTGGTGGTCTTTGGGAGAGCGGTATAAAGAGTTTAAAGTATCATTTGCGCCGCGTGGTCGGCAAGTCCATACTCACTTTCGAGGAGTTTACTACGGTTTTGTCTCAGGTAGAGGCCTGTCTAAACTCACGTCCATATTTTGCCGTTTCATCCGGATGTAAACGATCCAGTGCCACTTACCCCTGGCCATTTTTTAATTTGTGCACCATTAACGGCAATACCTGATCCTGACTTATCTCACGTTCCCATCTCTCGTCTTGGACGTTGGCAACTTCTCCAGAAGTTTGTCCAATTCATTTGGAAATCTTGGTCTCGCGACTACTTACACCAATTGCAACAACGTCACAAATGGAAATTCGCAAAGGAAAACGTTTCCATTGGTGACCTGGTTTTGCTGATCGAGGATAACTTGCCTCCATTAGCATGGAAATTTGGGGTAATTACCGCCACATTTTCCGGCCCAGACAAATTAATTAGAGTAGTTGACGTTCACACGCCTACTGGCACCTTTCGCAGACCAGTTCACAAGTTATGTTTGTTGCCAGCGCGGGACGAGGCTTAGACACAAGGTCAATATAATTACCTAGCACAATGCTATATTTCACCTGGCCACTGGCTTTCATTACTTTATTGTCTGACAATTTGGTCGACTTCAATTGGTGATATGTATTATCATAAACATTTTTATGTTAATATCGCATTATTGCGTATTTCATACACTAAATTCGCATGTGGCTTGTAATTGTACAACCATGCACTATGTCATTATATGTATACTTATTATATTGTTATGGTGGTATACTTTACTATTCTTGTATTTATATATTGATAATTTTATGAGACATACTATGTCCTTTTGCATACTTATATTTGATATTGGTAATGGGTTATGTGTCATGTCATTGGTGGTATTGTTCTTATGTCATAATTTTGTTATATAATATTCACATGGTTTGCAGCTATACAAACCATGTATGCATCTTTCTTGCACATTTTTTGTTAATATGTGTGCCATTTTATTACTCTATGAATTTATGTGTTACTTGCAATTGTTCAACACATGCATTACATTTTGTATAAACACATTTGCTGTACTTGTCACTTGTGCTGTTGTGCCTTGTATTCATGTATTTGTAATTATCCAAACCGATTTCTATTATATTTATTATGTATAACTTTGTATCTATATAAAACACATTGTTTTACCCGCATCTACTGTCTATAATCATGCGCCACGCACATATTTTTATATTTTGTATTTGTATTTTGCGATCACGTATTGCACAATTATTATTCATGCTTTCAGTTATGACATAAATGTCATTACGCTTATGTACTTGCAATTATTCAACAATGTATAATCTGTTTTCACATGTCAATTTATTGTGCATTCCTGCAACTGTCAGGTATAGCATGCACCATTTAATTATTATATTACAGCGTTATGCTAAATCTATGTTTTTACATGTATAATGTAAATTTTGTAATAATTTTTGTCTGTTCATTTTACACTCAATACTATTATGTATAAGTCAACTGGCCTTGACTGGTTTAAGCTGTCCATCATGACTTGCATAAAATATTTGCAATTTGTATCGGGCCCATCATGTGATGAGTCACCGATTATTCATCATCAAACATTGTCAAACTATGTATTATTCATGTTTTATATTGTCTTATATTGTATATTTACAATATATATTAGCAATACATTGCTAATTCTTGCATTTATACTCATGTATACATCAGTTTGCAAGCCAACTGTGGCCTGCTCAACTGTTATCATCATTACTCAGGTTTTATCTCTGAACAGTTTAATGTTATAACTGTTATCTAACATTTCAATCTCAATGTTCAATACAATTTGTTGAGGTTGATATCTATTATTAAGAACGCACATTGTGTTTTCGTATAATAAATTATTAAAATGTATTAAAAAAATCTTTTGATTTTTTGCGGGCAGCTATGGACAGTAATGTGGTAATTTCATATTCAAAGGTTGGCTAATCTGTACGCTCTGCCTCACGCTTATCGCGATCAGGCTAAAACACAGTGCAACGTACGTCGGTGGGCAGCGGACATAAGCGCGTTTGCTGCCTCGTTCTGTCATTTTTTTCATTTTTCTTGTTGTCGCGATAATTTATGTAGGCCTTAGGCCTTAAACATTTTCATGTAGCTTGGAGTGTTGCGCACTTGCGCCTCAATTTTGCCATGTAACATTTCTTACCCGACGTGGTTTTTTCAAAATTCAAATGCTTATCAGACTTAGCCAATCTTACAATTCAAATTAAATTGTAACGAAACATTAATAAATGTATTAAAATACAGTCCATGCTCATCTTTATTTTCTGCATCCTGGCATATACAGTAGACTCTCAACTATCCGACCTAATGTGGCGGTCGGCCGGGTCGGATAGCAAAAAAGTCGGATACACTGGAGCCGTAGGCATACCTCTGTACCTCTGTAGGCAGCCTCTGTAAGGTCAATGACCGCCACCCTATTACGTTGAATGTACTTGTTGCTATTTGGATGCGTACGTAATATCAGTTTGTCCTTATAAATGACGTACAGTAATAAATGAATTAGAAAGAAATGAAATAAGAATTCGCAACTACAGTATCTTTCACAAAACCTTTATTTGAAGGACGAAACAAAATGTGTAGTTAACAATAAGTTGAATGAGTTTTACTATGAGTTTTAATTTATACGAAAGCTTTCAACCAAATTAGTTGTTAATATAAATCAAATTATAATAACCTAAAACTACGTACTGTATTATGAAAGAACAAGTGAAACTTACATTGTCTAAGGTTTGAAAAAGTCTGTAATTGAGACCTGCTTCTTTCCTCGCATTAATTTCCTCGCCGCTGTATCCTTCCACTTACGTAAACATATGATGTCTGCTGGTGTTGCTTCTTCTTGCTGACCAATGTATTCCACTGCCGTCTCGATTGCCTTCAGGCCTTCGGAGTGGGTTATACGATCGGAGGGTTCATCACCTTGTTCCTCTTCAATCGGCTGTTCATTTAATACCATCGCTATAATATCTTCATCTGCAATTTCTTCGATTTCGTCCTTTGCCAACCATTCTGTGATGTCTTCCGTGAAGCTTCCTCACATCCGGGAACTTTTTCTAACAGCGATACAAGCGCAGTGTTATCAGTTGCATTTTCCACATCACATTGCTGTTCTACCTCTTCCCACTTATCACTGGCTCTGTGATCCAGCAAAATTTTCCACGATCGCACAAGTGTTAAAGATGGAATTTCATCCCATGCCTCGGACACACATCTGATGACGTCAAGCATGTCTACTGACTGTAGTGTCGTCGCAACTTCTGTATTATCAATTGTCGCGATGATATAGCTTAGTAGCCTACGTCGATATTTCTTTTTCAAAGCTTGGAGCACTCCCTGATCCATTGGCTGACATGTAGATGTAACATTTGCAGGCAAGAACAAAGCTTTTATGTCTCCATCTTTTAATTGGTCATTTGCTGGATGTGAAGGAGCGTTATCCAAAACTAGGATTGCTTTCCTTGTTAAATTGTTTTCAGCTAAATGTTTTTCAACTTGTGGCACAAATTCCTGTTCAAACCAATTTTTGAAAATTTCTCCATTCATCCACACCTTTTTTTGATGGGTATAATGCAGGGGCAAAGAACTTAAATCTTTAAGATTTTTAAAAGCCCTAGGCTTGCGAGATTTTCCAATCAAGGTCAGTCTCAACTTGTGGTTTCCGGTTGCGTTACTACAAGCTAAAACTGTAACGCGGTCCTTGCTCTTCTTGAACCCTGGTGTGGCCTTTTCGTGTTTAGACGCTAGTGTTTTAGACGGCAACATACGGTAATTGAAACCCGTCTCATCACAGTTGTAGACTTGTTCTCCGGAAATACCTTCCTTATCAAGCAGGTCAAAAAAGTGTTTTTTAAAGTCAGGGACAGCGTCCTTATTAGCAGACAATGATTCTTCACCACTAATTGTCATCTGACGAACACCAAAACGTTTCTTCCAGCGATCAAGCCACCCGTCACTGGCAGTAAACTCACCATCGTCTCCTTCGATCTGTTTTTTAAACTGAATCGCTTTTTCTTGGCGCAAGGGACCTGAAACCGTCAATCCTTTCCCCCTCACATTTTCATACCACAGATATAAAGCCTCTTCAACTTCCACATGTTTTCCTTTTTGCATAGTTTTTCTAACTTTCACGCTACTGCCACTTGCTTGCTTAGAACACCATTTTTCAATCTCTGCGCGATTTCTTCGCCAATCACCCACAGTAGTTTTTCCAATTCCTAACTCCAGTGCAATTTTGTTTACCGACTCACCAGAATCCATTCTTTTTATTGCTTGCAGTTTTTCTTCCAAAGTTACTACCACTTTCTTTCGTTTGTCACCCATATTTCACTTAAAAATAAAAGCCACCAACAATACTGTATACACACTTTATATCAAATTAACAATCCACGAACGACTGAACCGCATGGACTGACTTCTGGATACAGACTGACTGATGCACCTGTTACACACTCAAGTAGGAACATGAAACTTTCCTGTCACAACATGAATCAATTGGCGTACTGTATTGGTAACTGGTGATTCACGCGTAAGCGCCTTCACCCGCGTGGCGGGATTGCTCACATGACGTTTGAAGGCGCTAGTAATCGGATCGGAAATAGTGCATACGTACCGTACTCAAAAAATACCTTTTTTTTTTTAGTAGAGCAGGTCGGATAGGCCGGAGGTCGAATAGTCGGGAGTCGGATAGCCGAGAGTCTACTGTACATTTAAAACATTAACTTCCTAACAGGTGCCTTTGTGTGGTATATGTTTTATTAGTGTCACATTGGTTATGTCTGGGAATTCATGTCCTGTGTTTATTGCATGTGTGGCTAAATTGGATTTATATAATTCTGGTTTTTTGTATGCGTTTAGGCGTTCAAAATAACGTTTTTCAGCTGTTTTTTTGTTTGTCCTATGTAACATTTATTGCAATCTTGGCATTCAATTTTGTATATACCATTAGTTGTTGTATTATCTTTGTTGTGTGGGCTATTTAGTTTTTGTAAATTATTATTATTAGTTTTGTATGCTATTTTTATATCTGTGTTTTTAAATAGTTTTGTTAGCTTTGTCATTTTATTTATGTATGTGAATGTGGCCCATTTTTTGTTGTTATTATTTATGTGTTGTTCATTTTGAGTAATTCTTAATTGTTCAGTTTTTATTTTATATTTGATTTTATTTTCTATTTTGTTTACAATATTTTTATTGTATCCATTTTCATAACCAATTTGGTATATTATATTTCTTTCTTTGTCAGTTTCTTGTTTGTTTAGGGGAATTTTGTACATTCTGTTAAATAGCGAATAGAATGCTGCCATTTTATGTTGTGGTGGGTGGTCAGAATGGTTAGGTATAATGATGTTGGTAGTAGTTGGTTTTCTGTATATTGCATATTGTATGTGGTTGTTGTTTCTTGTGATGGTTATGTCTAAATAGTTGATTTTGTTATGTTTTTCTTTTTCTTCTGTGAATTGTATTTTAGGATGTATGTTATTGATTTGTTTTTTTTCAGTATGTTCTCTGCATTTGTGTTTTTGTTATTTGATACATATAGCGCATCATCTACATATCTTATCCATATGCCATTTGGATCATATGATTTTATAATATTTTATATTTTGGTGTCTATGTGTTGTAGGAATATTTCTGCTATTATGCTTGATAATGGTGATCCCATTGCTAAACCTTCTTGCTGTTGATAAATTTTGCTATTAAATTCAAAGTAATTTTGTTTTAGTATTAGTTGGAGTCTATTTTTTTATTTCGGATATATATTGTTTGTTTTCATTTTGTTCTTTAAGTTTGTTTATTATTATTTCTTCTACTGGGATGTTGGTGTACATGTTTGTGATGTCATATGATGTGAAAAATGTGTTTTCATTTAAATTTATTATTTTTAGTTTGTCTATTAATTCGTATGTATTTTTTATGTTATGATGGTTATTTGTTAGATGGTTACTTTTTAGTATTTGTGCTATTATTTTTGCTATTTTGTATGTAGGAGCTTTTTTGAAGTTGATTAATGGACGTGTTGGTTTGTTTAATTTGTGTATTTTTATTAGGCTATTCATTTTAGGTGGTTCTGGATTATTATATATATATATGTCTGTGTTTTTATTGTTGAAAATGTTTTTAGTTGTTTTTATTAGTTTTATTGTTTGTTTAAGATAGTTTTCTGTTGGGTCTTTATTTAGTTTGCATGCATTTATTATTGTTGATGAAGCTTCGGTTTTTTTTTTATGTAGTCTGCATTTTCAATGATTACTGTTGCTTGACTTTTGTCTGCTTTAGTTAATATTAAATTATTGTTCTTTAATTTATTTTTAATTTCTTTTATTGTTTTATTGTCTTACTTTACACTTATTACTTTACAGAATATTTAAACAATATGTCAAAAACTAACCTAACTCAAAATGCAAACAAAAATCTAGAAAATTTAATAGTAGAAACAAAATTTGCCATTAACCTAATAAAAGACAATATACAAGAAGAAAAAGAACAGAAGCAACACATATAATTAAAAAAATAATCACCAGTGAAATGAAAAACAAATATAAACAAAAGAAAGACAAGATAAATATTTAAATGTTATACGTATTAATTACATTTCCTATTATATTTATATGTGTTATATGTATATGTCTGTGTACTATTTCAGGTCATATATAGTGTATGTGTGTATATACTATGTCTTAGAAGTATAAGAAATCAGAGTTAAACACATTATGAGTATATTATATTCGGGTTGAATATAAGGGTTCATATAACAAGAAACCCACATTGAACAATTTAAATAACATGACAATTTGCGATTTTTGAATAAATCAAATGAATATGCTTTTCTTGAAACAGTCGTACTAATTTCACAACCAGAACTCAATCCTCTGTACTATTTACTTGTAAATTAAAACTTATAACGTTATTCACGCGCTTATCCACCCTCAGTCAACGACCAAAGCGTGCGACCCAGCCGGTGAACATCAAGGTAAATACTGCTGAAGAAGAGTATACCTCCGAGACGTGGGTAAGTGCGCGCATACGAGTAAGTGCGTATGTGTAAAAAGTAAGTGTATAAAAAATAACATAATATATATATATATATATGTTAATAAAGATCTTTAATATGTTGGTTTCTATAGAGTTTCGGCGCCACTATCAGATCCCGCCCCGCGGTTAAGTTCCTTCGTTACATGCAATCAAAACATGGGTTCGTAATTTTGAAGAGACTGGTTCAGCTTTGAAGAAAAAGCCTAGTGGGGGTGTACGGTCTGTACGTACCCCAGAAAACATTGATGCCGTGTGAGCTGCCATCTTAAGGAGTCCTCGTCGTTCGGTGCAAAAAATTGCCTCGTCATTGCAGCTCGGACGTTGGAGCGTTCAAAGAATACTCCATGAACTTCAATTTTATCCGTACAAACTTCAGATTGTGCAACAACTGAATCCTAATGATTGTGTATTGCGCCTGCAAATTTGTGAATTGGTTGGCTAAAATCAATGAGGATGCTAACTTGATTCAAGATCTTTGGATGTCCGATAGAGCCCATTTTCACTTAAGTGGATACATGAATAAGCAGAACTTCCGTTACTGGGCTCAAGGAAACCCTGCTCAGCTTCACCAGTGTCCATTACACAGTACCAAAGTTACCGTATGGCGTGCAGTGTCATGTCATGGGGTGATAGGCCCTTACTTTTTGAAGATGAACGAGGCACTGCTGTCACAAACGTTATGTCAACATGCTAGAGACATTTTTGGCTCCAAGACTTCATACTTTTCCAAATCTTGACATTCAGCACACCTGGTTTCAACAGGATGGAGCCACCTCACACACTGCCAGACAGTCTATGGCAGCAGTGAAACGTTTGTTTGGGGATCGCATAATTTCAAGGAATGCTAACATCGCTTGGCCGCCCAGATCTCCAGACCTTTCAGTCTGTGACTTCTTTTTATGGGGACATCTGAAGAGCATCATATACCAGACTAGACCAAGAACCCTTGCTCAGCTCAAGACACAGATTGAAGAGGAAATCGCCAAAATCCCAGGTGACACATTGCGCCGCGCTATGCAAAACCTACAGAAACAACTTACTGAATGTGTATGGCAAAATGGGCAGCATTTAACTGATGTAATTTTTAAAAAGTGATGCTTAATGTAATTTCCAGTCTTGTAGAACATATTTTGAGCCCCAAATAAAGTTTTGTAACGTTCCTTCATTTTTTTTCTAATTATTTCAAATTTTCCCGTTTCCCTGCGCCACCCTGTAGAACAAACTATGAGAATATCAAAGTAAACACTAATAGTATTGTTCCTCTTTATATAGCACGTAAGCTGGTATTTAAATACTAACAGTAGTTTAAAGTTTAGATTTATTTTTCATATTTGTTTGTGTTAATTTACAATTTATTAGGGGCCTTCACACATGTTCGTGTACACAACTGAGTGGCACATTCCAGATGTGCATACAAAATTGTACATTGTAAACCGGACACATTCCAATGTATATAGGACTTGATTCAAGCATGTATTGTGTTACAACATTTCGAGTTCACATTTGTATCATGGTGGATTCAGATTGGATAAAGAATCTCTACTGAATTTATGAATTTGGACATGCAATGTTATGCTTGTGCAAAGTTACAACCGGAGAAGACAAATAAAAAAAAACCCTAAAAATTTAAACATATGAAAAATATTTCTTGCTATAAATAGTACAAAAACAGTTACGGGATGTATACTGTTTTAGTTTTAATCATGAACATTGTGAAATGTAGAATTTAATGTTCTCTACAAATTAGTGACTACAAAATGAACAGGTTAACTTGTTACAAATGGCTAACATGCCACTCGGGCATTTCTGAAATTTTTGAAACTTCACATGCCACTCATGTTTCAACCTTTACTTATACACACTTATATGTGACACACATATACTCATCACACTTCTGAGTGTGACACATCAGACCACAGACGTGTATCTGTTCAGGAAAGTACATTTAATTTGCCCCTTGTACATTAGTGTCATGGTTCTTCCTCCACTTAGGTACACAAGTAAGAGTCTCCCTCTCAGTCGTTCACTCAAAACTGTAAAGACTCCTATATTTTGGCATTTGCTAACTTGCTTATTGTTTTTGTGCTTATATGTATTTTTCTATATTTATTTACTATTGACCTGCCTCTATGGTTGTATAGTTAAAGCACCATGACTCCATGTTAAGTCTGAAAATGAAAGTGTCATAGCTTGGGGTTGGGGACATCGACACTCTAAATTGTAAACAATGTTCAATTTGATTTGATTTAATTTATAAATTTTTATTTATCTCTGTGTGTCTTACATATTGAGTTATGTTAGATATTAAGGTGTACTACAAGGTATCTGATATTAAGTCTGCAATTTTATTTTGTATTGAAATACTTGTTACTAATTCATCAACAATTTATAGCCTTCAGTAAATTGTTTATATAATACAGTCTCTTTCTGTGTATGTATAACTTGTGTCTTCATTTAAGAAGATATTTGAACTTTTCTTCTTTCATGTAATCAGATATAGTGTTGGTTCTTAAAAAATAAAATATAATCATTTTAAAAATAGAACTGAAATAAAATAACATATTTCATAGACTATAAAACAGGTTAATTACCTACCGTCACGCTTTTTGAAATCCGAAAACAGGATTACTCGAGTTTCGACACATTAAGTGTCATCTTCAGATCCTCGATGAATATAAGTTAAAAATACATTTGTTGATGTATGCACATCCCGTCAGATAATAAAAACAACACAAACATAACAACAAAAATACTTAAATAATTTAACACATATTAAAACCGAGACAAAACAGAACGAAAACACGATCCACGCGGCCGACGCGGACCTGCGCAGGAACACGTTATGCGATAAAATCAATCGATACCGATTTGACCTTTGATAAATTTTATCGATCTGACACAGCTAGTATCTCGTTCAATATCGTTTACTCTGTTAAACAGAATATTATTTTTATGGATCGATTTTTCATTTAAGATGCGATCGTAATTATCTTTAGTGGCCTTATATATTTCAAACCTTTCAAGAGTGTCCAGTTTAAGAGATTTCCTGCATTTATGTAATATATCCAAATTCTCACTAATACTTTTTATGTTATGATCTTGTGAACTTAAATGTTCAGCAAATGTGGATCTTCCTATATTTGATTTAGAGCTTGGGAGGTGTTCTTTATAACGCAATTTGAACGAACGACCCGTTTGTCCTATGTAGAAATTTGAACAATCCGAACAATTAAGCCTGTATACACCTGTACCATCGTATTCATCGAAAGACTTAATTTGATTTTTAAACTTAAGTTTGTTCTCGAGTTTATTATTTGCTTTTGAAGCCAATACTATATTTTGTTTTTTCAATTGGTTTTTTAAAGTGTAATGTAACATTTCGCCATACTCTATTGCGATATATTTTACTTTTTCTTTAGGCATGTCAATATTTATTAGTCTATTTTGTTTCTTATTTATTATTTTATCTATTATGTTACATTTATAACCATTGGCTATTGCTATGTGTTTAATAATTTCGACTTCATTTTTATGGTCTTCTGTGGAGAGGGGCAATGATAACAATCTATGTACCATACTATTAAAAAATGCCATTTTGTGTGAATAAGGGTGGTAAGACGAGGCATGAATAGCATGATCAGTGGTTGTCGGTTTCCTGTAAATATTATAGTTAATTTTATTATCAATTTTTGTTAAAGACAAATCTAAGAAATTTATTTTATTATTCATTTCTGTTTCTAATGTAAATTGCAAATTTTTTGTTATGCTATTCAAATACTTATTAAGCGTCTCTAATTGTCTGTAATTACCATTGTAAACCACTATCGTGTCATCCACATATCGACTATAAAATAAAATTTTGTTGTAATGTTTGTTGTTTGGTGATAATATTTCATTATTTTCGATGTGGTTTAAATAAATTTCTGCCAGGATACTTGATGGTGGGGATCCCATTGCTAATCAATCTTTCTGTAAATAAAATTTATCATCAAAAGTAAAATAATTTTGTTCTAAAATTACTTTAGTCAAATTAATAATTTCATCAACTATTTCATGGTTTAAAGTGGCTATTGATAATAATAAACTTTTTGTTATTTCTAAAGTTTCATTAATTGGTACATTCGTATACAAATTGACTATGTCAAATGAAGCTAAAGTATGTCTTGGTTCAATTGTAAGTTTTTTTGTGAGATCTACCAATTCTAAACTATTTTTCAAACTGTAATTCTTATTAAACACTATATATTGTCTTAAAATTTTATCAATTTTTTTGGCAATTTTATAAGATGGTGCAGACGTGAAATTTACTAAAGGACGGACTGGCATGTTATTTTTATGTATTTTCGGAAGTCCTCTAAGTCTAGGTGCTTTAGGATCTATCATTTTTAAATATTTTTTCTCATTGTTTGTTATAATATATTTAGTTTTGTTTAACACTGATTTCATATTACTATTAAACCTATCAGTGGGGTCACTCTTAATTTCGACAATATTATTGTTTATGAAAAATTCGTTTATTTTACGTTTATAATCTTCGTTAGTGAAAATTACGAGTGTCTGGCCTTTGTCGGCTTTGGTGACAATGCTATTATTGTCCATCAATTTCTTTTTTATTCCATTGAATGTTTTGGTTTCTTTATTGTAACTAGTTTTTATATTTTCGGCTTTCAAAACTTTCGTTATTTTATTATTAACTGCATGTCTTACAACTGTTCTTGTTTCCTCATCAGATATAGCATTTATTGCCGTTTCGGCGTTCAAAATTTCATTTATAAGTGATTGTTTGAATCCTTTGTTTTTAAAACAGTATTTTAAGCCTTTGTTTAAAAGGTTAGTTTCTTCGTTATTGAAATTGATTTCAGTAAGATTAACTATACGAGGATAAAATCGATGACTTATTGTATTGTTCTTTTGAGGGTCATTCTGTACTTTCAAAAGGTTACTAATTTTTATATTTTGTGTTTTCTTTTTCTTAATAACGGTTTTATTTATTTGTTTTTCTATTAAATACGTTACATTGTCGATTTGTGATGGATGTAATTTTTGTAACAGTTCAAGATGTTTTTTCATAAGTACCGTATTAAGTAAGCTCTTTTTACTATATAATTGTTTGATTTCATTTTTGATCCATAATGTTGTAGCTAATTCTTTGGTTTTTATAGCACTATAAGACTTACACGTAATTTTTATCTGGACGAAATTCGGTACGATCCGCAAATCTAAACATGTCTTGTTGTATCTGATATTTAATGTTGTTTTTAATAGTTTCAACTTAATATTCATATATTGATAGGCAATTTTTGCCTGACTAGCTTCTAATTTAAACATTGTATTTGCCTCCAAAAGCGTTTTAAGACTATAAAACAGGTTAATTACCTACCGTCACGCTTTTTGAAATCCGAAAACAGGATTACTCGAGTTTCGACACATTAAGTGTCATCTTCAGATCCTCGATGAATATAAGTTAAAAATACATTTGTTGATGTATGCACATCCCGTCAGATAATAAAAACAACACAAACATAACAACAAAAATACTTAAATAATAATTTAACACATATTAAAACCGAGACAAAACAGAACGAAAACACGATCCACGCGGCCGACGCGGACCTGCGCAGGAACACGTTATGCGATAAAATCCATCGATACCGATTTGACCTTTGATAAATTTTATCGATCTGACACAGCTAGTATCTCGATCAGCTAGTAAATGAAAAATCGATCCATAAAAATAATATTCTGTTTAACAGAGTAAACGATATCGAACAAGATACTAGCTGTGTCAGATCGATAAAATTTATCAAAGGTCAAATCGGTATCGATTGATTTTATCGCATAACGTGTTCCTGCGCAGGTCCGCGTCGGCCGCGTGGATCGTGTTTTCGTTCTGTTTTGTCTCGGTTTTAATATGTGTTAAATTATTTAAGTATTTTTGTTGTTATGTTTGTGTTGTTTTTATTATCTGACGGGATGTGCATACATCAATAAATGTATTTTTAACTTATATTCATCGAGGATCTGAAGATGACACTTAATGTGTCGAAACTCGAGTAATCCTGTTTTCGGATTTCAAAAAGCGTGACGGTAGGTAATTAACCTGTTTTATAGTCTTAAAACGCTTTTGGAGGCAAATACAATGTTTAAAATATTTCATAGTCAGATGAAGTATGCAGTATGCATCCCTCTTGAAATCCACATTACATTTGGCACAAGTCAGAATATTACAGTGATTTGTTATAATAGTAAACAGATGTACCTGAGAGCATTTACTGTGAGTAGGATAAAACACAAATTCAAACTCAATTTTTGAGTTTAAATTCATTTCCTTGATTCATGCCTACTGAATAGAGATTTGTTTTTTTTTTCTCACCTATCTACAGTTTCTTTAATGAGTTGTCTAATAAAAAATAGTTATCTTTTATAGTAAATAAACAAATAAATGATAAGGAGAGAGTTGCAGCAGCTATGGAGAATCCGAATTTAAGAGATATGGTAGAAAAATGTATTAAAGAAGATGGAGACTACTAACATCATTTTTGGAAGTTATCTCTGTGGTAAGTATGGAATATTATGGGTTTGATATTTCTTAAAATTTAATGTTGTTTTAATCTTAATTAATATTGAGTACAGTAAATTAAAATTACCTGCACTGAAAAACCAATATCCACAGCTAACAGCTAAAAGACTCAGGCAATCATAAAGACATAAGAACAAAGAAAATGCAAGCCTACTGGCAAGAAAAAGCAAAAACAGAGTAGAAAATGGGAGAAAAGAAAAGTGTATAGAATTGTAGAAATTAAGGCAGAATATATTTTGTTTAAAACCTTATTTGAAGAATACGAGAAGTGAGAAATAAGTTTAAAAGTAATTTGGGTTGATATAGTGAGACTGAAAACATTACAAAATGAGAAATAAGACTGAAGAAAAAGCACATGATTGTGAAGGAAAATAAAAAATATATATATATATATATATTTGTAGAAGGTTATGAAAGATCAAGTGCAGAGTATTTATAGAAATATGGTTATTACAATTTTTTAAAATCAATGTACAATATAAATATTTACTTCCTATCCAGTTATCATTCAGTCAAAGCAAAATTGTATATTTTATCAGTTAAAATTTTTATTCTCTATAAAGTTTACTGAATTATATATAAATAAACTAATGTAATGTTTTTGCTTAATGTTACATTTTCCTTTTTCATTCTTTGTACCATTTGTTGAAATAGATTTGCTCACAAAATATAAACAACATTTTGTAAAAACTTGTTAACAAAATAATAAATAATCCACTGTATTACTTACTCATAAAATTAATTTTAATTTTATTGATGTGTGAGAGACATTTCATAAAATATAAATAGGATTATTTTTTAATGACCAATACTTTTATTTGATTTTTATTATTCATATTTCCGAACATATACACATGTAATATAGTTTTAGACCAGCACGTTTATGTGGACAAAATTATTTGTGGTCTAGCTCTGGTCAGTAGCATCTGCCATTAAATGCATGTTCAAATCTCTTTTTTGTTAACATTGATTCCTTTTGTCTTCTTTTGTATGGTTTTCTTCTGTGAATCATGATTTTGCAGGAGTTATAGTAGTCCTCATTAATTGTTCATCCACATGAGAGTCAAGCACTCCTTCTATGCCTCCTGATTCCAGTTCTTGGAAACCTACCACTGAATATTTTTATTTAAGTGTTATAGCAAAACCATGTATGTATGTAGGTGAGTTACATTCCATATAAATGCAGAGCAGTGTAAATCAAGAACTCACTGGGACTTCATCTTTCCAAGCAAAAGATTTCAAAACAGAATTTAAAATTGTCCATTGCTTTAGACATTAAAGATAATAAATTTTTAATTTTTTTGTATAGAAATTGATCTACCACCATTATAGTAGGCAAATTACTTTCAGATAATAGGAGATAATTAAGAAATACAAGTGTCATTTCTGTGTTATGTCTGTAAACTGTATAAAGATCTATAAAAATTGTTCAAGACAATAAAAAGTTTATTAATATCATCATACAATGAAGAAAGCCAAAGAGAAATAACAGAAAGAAGCACTTTCTGGAATAACAGAGGTACCTGATTATGGTGAAAAGAAAATGCTAAGAAAAAAAAGCAAAATATTCAGAGATTTTGAATTACATAGGCCTACTCTTGTACAAATTTTGGAAGTCATCAGGAAAGCAGTACGAGTTGGTTAAACTCTTTTGTTCTTATGAAATTTAACTATCTAAGATTCATGAAAACGTGCCTTGGCTTGCTGTAAGTTATACTAAATATGTGACACTATTCTAGTTTTTCTATACTATAATTGTTAAAGTGTGGAATAAAGAAATATAAGAGTTTACACTGTATAATAAAGTTTATTAACCCATACAGAAATACATACTAAATACGCAGTGCTACGGTGCGTGCGTCACTTACGGCGTCTTACTACAAACTAAAAACTAACAAACTTATACATGCTTACGCGCATTACATATATTGTACAATATAAATGTATTACATATATTCAACACGCCTCCTTACATTTATATTGTATTTACAAATTCAATTTTACAAATACACATTTCAAGTTCAGCATAGTTCGAAATCTCTCAAACTTTTCTTTACACAATGACTTTGTAAATATATCAGCAATATTATCATCAGAATTTACCTTTACAACATTAATTATATTTTCTTTTATACATTCGTGTACATAATGGTAATGAACTTCAATAGGTTTAGAATTTTTTGTAAAACTTCCATACTTTGCTAAATTTATCGCTCCCGAATTATCTTCAAAAATATTAATCGGTTTTTCTAAAGTTACATTAAACAATTTTAGCAATTCTTTCACAAATTTCAATTCACTCACAGCTTCTGACAACGCTACATACTCTGCATATGTCGAAGCCTTTGTTACACACTTTTGTTTTCTCGACTTCCAATAAATTACATTACCAAATAATCGAATTACATAACCAGTTGTAGATTTTCTGTCCAAATGGTCACCAGCCCAATCGGCATCAACATAACAATCTATAATTTCAGAATTATCATTTCTTTTATAAGTCAATTTTAAATCTTTCGTTAAATACAAGTATAATATTCGCAAAGCATATTTAAAGTGTGTTTCATTATAACAATTCTGATATCTACTTAAATAATTTACACTAAAGCTTATATCAGCCTTTTTATCCCACTTAGAAAATCTTTTTTGTTCCGGTTTTCTTACAAAAACTTTACTACCATATAAATGTAAATTTGAAACATTCGGTTTCGTCCCAAAAAATATTTCATAAGGAGTTTTCTTTTCTATAGTATTTGATAGCGTACGATTTTTCAAATAAGTAGCAGCACAAACTATTTCAGGCCAATATTTTTTATGGATTTGTGCTGCAGCTAATAAACAACGTGACATATCCATTATCGTTCTGTTAAACCGTTCTGCGGTTCCATTTAATTCATGTACGTAAGCAGGACAATTATTAATTATAATACCTTTTTCTTTAGCAAAATTATAAATATTACCATTTAAGTATTCTTTCCCATTATCACATCTCAAAAATTTAATTCTTTTACCCGTTAAGTTTTCACATTCATTTACATATTGAACAAGACAATTGAAAACTTCTACTTTAGACTTCATGGTATAAACTTTAGCTATCTTACTGTAATCATCAATAAAGGAAATAAAGTATTTTTCCCCGTTTAGACCAGCTGTTTTAAAAGGTCCACACACATCAGTATGAACAATTTCTAAAATATCTTTTGCTCTTTTTCTATTATTTTCAAATGGAATATTATTCATTTTATTTTCAACACATATTTTACACTTCATGAATTCTGATTCAAGTTCATTTGGAATAACACTGAACAATTTATGTTTACACAAAATATTCAAATAATTAAAATTTACATGGCCCAGCATACGATGCCACCTTTCTTTTTTACTCATATTATCACCATTTTTATTTGCAACATTTACCAATGACTCTACATTTTTTAATTTACTTTTCATCTTATATAGACCATTTTCTTTCCAAGCTACAGCTGTAGTATTTCCAAAATTATCAATAATTTTTGTCATTTTACCTTTAGAAATAATCGTATTATTTTCCGTTATTTTACCATAACTTATTAAATTTGTATGCATATCTTTAGCATAAAATACATTTTGCATGTTTACTTCATTTTTCTTACCAAAAAGATCAAAGTAACTTACCACATTACCAATTTTAGTTGCTTTTACAACCCTATTATCTCCCAAATAAACATTAACAGGTTCTTTAAGTATCATACATTTATCAAAATATTTATCATCATTTATTATATGGTCAGTACAACCGCTATCTAATAACCAATTAATCTCGCAATTATTAAACTTATCTACCTTACTATTATGCGCCGCGTGATAGTCGACTCTTATAATCCATGCGCTCGTATCTGGATTCTTCTGCTGCGACTGAGTTGCTTCATGTGCTCTTGCACCTCGCTGACTTCGAAAATTGCCATGCCCTCTGGCGTAGTTACCTTTTTCAGTTTCTTGTCGGCCTCGTGGTGCTCGCCATGTACTGTATTGCTGTTGCCTGCCGTTTGGCCACCATATTTACAGTCTCTCTTGATATGACCAGTTTTGCCACATTGAAAGCATGTTCGCTGTTGTCGACTTTTATCCGCCATGAATGCGTTAGATTTTCATCCAGAATATTCATCCTTTTGATGCTTTATTTCAGTCATTTGAATTTTACTTTTCACATAATCCACAGTTTGATCTTCTTCTTTTAGTGCGTCTATTAAATCGCCTGTATAACTGTATGATTCCGGCAATGTATTTAACATATAATTTAATTTTTCTTTTTCTGACACACTAGCACCCGCGTTTTTAAGCTCGTTCACAGTTTTTTCAAAATCACTGAAGAATGTCGCTGAATCAGTATAATTTTTAATTCTTAATTTTTTCAATTTATTTCTATATACAATTTGCAATGCCGTAGACTTTTTCAAATACATTTCATCAAACTTTTGAATTATTTCATACGCCGTTGTTTTATCACTAATAAATTCCAATTGCTTATTCGTTATAGTACTGTATATATAGTTCATAACCTTTAAATCATTATCATCCCACGGGTCTTTATCCTGCGCCGTTTTTGCTCGTGTTATCACTTCATCACATTTTTTAAATTTCAAAAACAACATAATACGTTTTTTCCACATACTATAGACCTCTCCATCAAACACTGGAATTATAATGTCATTGTTCTTTGCCATTTTCTTTGTATCACAGCATGCGACAGCACTCAAAAAAACCGATACTCACTTAAACGGCACTCTTGACCACAAATTTAGTAAACCACGGACCTCTGCTATCATGTTAAAGTGTGGAATAAAGAAATATAAGAGTTTACACTGTATAATAAAGTGTATTAACCCATACACAAATACATACTAAATACGCAGTGCTACGGTGCGTGCGTCACTTATGGCATCTTACTACAAACTAAAAACTAACAAACTTATACATGCTTACGCGCATTACATATATTGTACAATATAAATGTATTACGTATATTCAACAATAATGTTGATATCAGCAGCAAAATTGATGCTTTACAAATTCTTTGTGTAAAGAAAGCACTATTAAATACGGTGTAAAACATATTTACATTTGTTTTTTGTTGTGTATCATATGCGTAGAATGGTAAAAGTCTCACTTATAGGCAAGAAAAAGGAAAAGAAAAATTGTGCCAAAATGTGAAGATAAATTAAATCATAACAATTGGTGTGGAATCATATCAGTGATGTTTAAAAATTCATGAACAATGTAGAAATTGTTTTTACCATCAATATGATAAATAGACAGCAGAAGAAGCTCTTGGGTATGCACACATGGACTCTGGTTACCTGTTTGTATGTGCAAGTGACAAATTGTCAGCAAAAATATATTGTTTTAAGTTAATATAAGTTATATTTTGTATGAAAACTTAAGTTGTAGGAAGTATTTTAAAATACAGTATATTGCACAATAAATGCTGGAGCTGGTTTTGTGTTTTAAATAAATCCTCACAGACTGTTGCTGGCTGATTTTGATAGTATGTTCTGGGTCCATTTGTTTTATTTTAACAACTAAGATTTTATTGTTATGTTTTGTAAACTATTCATAAACATAGTTCATTTGAAGTAAATAAGTGTACTGTGAACGTGGCATGGAAGAAACTGACGTTATTGGCATTGCAAGTTATTGATGCTATTAATTTCTGAAACAGTTGCATTGTGGGATAGTGGATTATTAAAAGATCATGCAAATGGGCACATTTCTGCAAACAAACAAAAATGAATCAAATGGTCACAAAATGAAAAAGGAAGGCAAATGCAAATAAATAAGGTGTTTACAAGTGTTCGTTAGTTTTAGTAATTTTAACAAATATAATGTAAGTTAATGCAATTTGTATCATACCAAATGTGTGTTTAAAAAACAGGGTTTATTACTTTTTAGGAACTAAAAGTGTCTTTAATTCTTGTACTAAATCATATAATTCTTTAACGTGGTTCTAAAGGTCTGAAGTTTTTTGTACTATTTTGATTTACTGAGCAGGCTACCAACTGCTGTATGTATAATGAAGACAGTGGCAGCTCGTCCATAAGGTTCAGTGAACCCCCTAAACAGTTTAAATGTGTTTAAGGAATTGTTGAGAGAATTGTTTCATATTTAAATAATGAGATAATGAGATTTGTGGGATTAATCTTATTAAATGAACAATAATAATTGATTCGCGTAACAGCCGAATTGCTCACTACTACCACTTGAGGTGCAAAGCAGCAACAGAGATGAATAGTTCTGATAAGGGCCAAAAACTCTAACTGGAAATGTCAACATTTTCATAATACCGCCATTAGCCATTATTATGATTTTTACCACATGATTTGTCCGTCTACCTTCAGTTTTGTATCAGATATGTCTATTTTGTTTAGCGTGCAATGGCAATGTATGCTGTGAAATCTTAAAATCAAATAAAATGGTGAAGTCTTTGTACTCCGAAAATAAAGTGTGTTCATTGTAGTCCTTAAATAATTATAGTTAGGCTGACCGAAGCATGTATAACCTCCAAAGTGCTTGCTGGTGTTTTTTGTGTGTTCAGTGTTCAGGTATTTCTTATTTTTGTGTTCAGTTCATTTATTTGGTAAAAAGAATACTGTTTGATCTATTTAAAAAAAAAATTTTCTTCTCTCTATATTGAAGATAAATGCAAAATTAAGGAACTCAGCAGGCCACTTCCCATTTTAAATATTAGACAGAAACAGACTGTAAAAGAAATGGAATATTTTTGTTCCTTCAAAACTAATATATATGATAAGAATAATGGGATATTTAGGTGTAATATTAGTAACTGTTTTTATTGTTTCCCATGTTTACTATTTGCCAAAGGGAAATATAATTATATATAGAGCATGCAAAGAGAAAGCAAGAAATCGTGAATAATGAATGGTCTGTTATTTCTTAAAAGTCTTATCCCCATGTTAAGGAAATGGCTGACTACAGGAAAAATTGTTCTACTAAAATAGATTCCAAGAAATATTACATCAGGTTGCTTATCTTAACTCAACTCAGTTTTTTACACTTCTAAACTTTATGTAGTCCCATCACTCTTCTCCAAACCAGAATGCCCAGATTCTGTTGATCATGGTTATTGCTCATAGACTACCAACATCATTTCAGATACACTTGATGCATAAAATTTTGTAGAAACATTTCAACATGTTAAATGTATACTTTACTAAATGAGAAATTTCTTAATCCACTGCCTTTGTAAAATATATGTAGTAAAATAGTTGCTGAAAAGGTATTTTTCATCACAGTATTTATCGACTGCCTCGTCGCTAATACCATCCATTTTATGATCGCAAGTTGATTCCTTGTTAATTGTAATATTTTGACACTCAGGGTTAGATTTTCCTTGAATAAAAGACTTCAGAGAAACAAGTTGTTTGTAGTTTTAGAAACTGAAAACAATTTTTTCAAGTCTATGCTCACTTTGCCGCCCTCCTGGCTATGCCGTCCGGGGCGGCTGCCCCCTTGGCCGCCTAGCTACGCCTCTGCACACACAGCATCGATCTTTTGAATGATGGTGCCCTCACCAAGAACAAGACGGACAACGCTCCTAGTGGTAGCCTCTGACCAAGCTTATAATAAGCGAAAACTGGTTCATGCTACAAAATGTAAAATTTTTACTAATAAAAAACTTAGTGTTCCAAGTTAGTAGTGTTATACTTATAATTAATTAATCAACGAACACATCATGGACAAAATCCAAGAATTCGTCAGTTTTCCACGGTCCCCTATTTCTACAGGATTACAGAGCACGGAGCTAGTGGTAACTTCCCGCATATGTATAACTTCTCCAGTCTGTGATAGTACAGGAAGACATATTGAACTTGTCAGCGGAAAAACTTTGTGGTTGTATATTCTTTCACTCAAGCGTAGGATAAATAGATGATGTGGAGGGATGAGGGGGAAAGGTAGACGTTTAAAGGTAAGTAGTAAAAAGCACAGGAAGTTTACTGCAAGCTATTTGAAAATAATGAGTGTACTGATTGTAACACAGTTTAATGAAAGATGAACAAAATGCGTGGATTAAGTGTAAAAATACCCAAAAGGTTTTTACATAAACTATTCTACTTTTTATGTCTACAATGATTTTTACATTATTGCAACTCAGGCATTCATTCAGTACTTTACAATTAAATATACCCATTCATACATTTGTTCGAAGATGTGTACATAATAATGTGTTTTGATGTTCTGTGTCTCTGCAATAAATTCAACCCTGGTTGTATTTGCCCAATGTGAAAATACCCAGGTTAGAAAGTTTTACTTCTGTGAGTACCACAATCAAAACGACAAAGAATGTGTCTACACCCCGAGCGCTATATGTGTGCATGTGCCAGAGTACGTGCTGGAGTCGATGCAAGCGCGCGCCTTGCACTGGCCCCAACTCGGAGACTGCACGTGGGACATGTGTTGGCTCAAGCGGTGCGAGGTGTGAGACTGTACACGCGGGAATTACATGCGAATGCGTGCACGAATGCGTACTGGAATCAATGCAAGCCGCGCGCACTTGCATTAACCCCAACACGCAAACTGCATGCCAGCATGTGTCCGCCAGACGGGTGTGTGTGAGTATGATGCCCGTGTCTTGATAGTAGCAATCAAAGCAGCAAATAACTCCCATTACCTCGAGTATTTCACAATGGGTAAATAGACACGAGATGGATTTATTTGCAGAGACACCAAAAGACTACGTCTATAATCGTTGACAGTATGAATTAAAATAAATAAAATCATTAATTTGATCAATTGCTTAGAAACTGACAATTTATTGTTAAACATTTCAACAATCAAAATTTGAATAGTGTTTTACTTCCATGTTCCATAAGGAAATGGAAGTATGGTGATGGCGAAAAAAATCATGTTCGAGATAACGGCAGATTCTGATTGTACTACCATCAAAACATGAAAAAAGTCATTTTTTGAAAAGTGTGTGTTTTGTCTGTGTGTAATTTTTTTTCTATGACGAACGATAACTGCCATAAATTCAAACAGAATCAAATAATTTTTTGCATACATTCCTGAATTGTAGAGTTCTTAAGACCCATTGTTTTTGGTGAAGATCGGTTAAGGGAAAGAGGTAGTTTACCTGCAACGTTTTATGTTTTAACAAGGGTAATTTTTTTATGACGAACGATAACTGCCGTAAATTCAAACAGAATCAAATACTTTTTTGCATACCTTCCTGAATTATAGAGAACTCAAGGTCTGTTGATTTTGGTGAAGATCGGTTAAGGGAAAGGGGTAGTTTACCAGCAACGTTTTATGTTTTAACAAGGGTAATGTTTTCTATGAACGATAACTGCCATAAATTCAAACAGAATCAAATAATTTTTTGCATACATTCCTGAATTGTAGAGTTCTTAAGACCCATTGTTTTTGGTGAAGATCGGTTAAGGGAAAGAGGTAGTTTACCTGCAACGTTTTATGTTTTAACAAGGGTAATTTTTTTATGACGAACAATAACTGCTGTAAATTCAAACAGAATCAAATACTTTTTTGCATACATCCCTAAATTGTAGAGATCTCAAGGCCTGTTGATTTTAGTGAAGATCAGTTAAGGGAAAGGGGTAGTTTACCTGAAACATTTTTTTGTTGTAACAAGAGTAAAGTACTTAATTTTGATAAATAAAGTATCCTGATAAGAAGATCTTAATAATCTACTATAGAAACGTAGATGAAATATCTATAAATGAAGAGGCTAGTTGAACGGGGTCGGGTAATTTTCTATAAATGAAAATTATAGTTGAAGGGGGAGGGGATAATTTTTATGTGTACTATGTTATCGGCAACAAAGTAGTAGTTTGGTGTTAAAATTCCTTCCCGGGCTGTTTGGCCGTAGTCCAATGTTCCTGCGGTGCCGTCGACTGCCATCATCAGTGAAAATCGAGTGCGATAACGTGTGGTGGTATACGTTAGTGACCACAGTACTGTGGTTAAGGCTGAAGCAATAAGTGGAAAGAAGTAGTTTCTATGGAAACATTTCATTTCATAAATTATTTTAAATATAAATCTTAGAACATGGAAGTCATATATGGTTCTCCATACCAATATTTTAAGTATTTAAGACCTGGGAATCTGCATCTAGGTTAGTGTTCCTTTCTTTTCTGGTATTTTGTTAGTTTTGTTGAATTGAATTCACCATTACACAGTTCAGTTCAGTGATATATATAAAGTCAAAGGAACTGAATAAAAGTTATAAACAGACCAAAATAGGATATTTTTAAGTGATAGATATTACTTTTTACATCAACAATAATATTTTTTTTATGTATTAATAGTGTTATCAACACTGAATAAATTGCAACAGATAAATTTAAAGCATATAATTTAACTGGATTTCCTTAAGAACAGAACTATCATCAATTTATCATTGTTTTGAATTTAAAGAAAGGTGGTGAACAATACACATATCAACATTAACATTTATAAAAACTCAGAAAAGCAAATGAAAACAATTGAGCTTATGAAATAAAGTAAACACAGTAAACCTGTCGTAAGCGGCCACCCTTGGAAATTCATAAAATGTGGCCTCTTTGAAATAAGAGTCTGACATTGGACAATGATGAAACGGATGACATGTCACATTATCCAATAATATATTATGCAGTAAATATTGTTTTCATTTTTTTATTATATTCTTGTTAGTCTTCAAAAATGCTGGACGCTATTCACGCTTTTTTGTCAGGATACCAACTGTACCCAGTAATGTTGTCTCCAAATGCATGAAACACTTCGGGGTCGAATAACTAATGGCTGCTCTTCTTTTTGCCACCAGCACAACAACATAACATAATCGCCATTTTTCCATCTTTACATGCTTCATTTTGTAATTTTAATTATTTATTTGATACAGCTCTTAAACGTATCCAGTCTTATCCGCATTGTGAATGTCACTTAATTCATATTCTGCCAGAATACTTTGTAACCTGTCTTTTCAGTCACTGACTTCATTAACAGTTATATCCACCCTTCACCTGATATTGTTTTGAACGATATGCTGTTTTCTAAAACACTCTTCCCATTTCTTGCTTGCTACGAAATTTTCTATTTTAATTTCAGTAGCAATTTTGAATGCCTTCTCCCGTAACATACTTCCACTAACTGGGAGTTTTTTTTTTTGAGAGAAAACATTTAAACAACTCGTAAAGAATTTCATTCACTTGTCCACACTTTGATTCATGTTTTCTTTTTATGTTCTGATTCATATTGGATTCCCACTATTTTAAAATTGGGTCGTTCTTTTGGATTATGCTGATGATCTGTGTTCTTCCGCATTTAAAAACTTCAGCAGGATTCCTTGCTGAAACATCCTTGTCACTTTGGAAAATATCACTTCGCTTAGCTTCTAAAGTTAAACAAACTCTTCCTTTGTTACTCATTTTTGACATGCTGTTAAACTACACTACAGTTTAGAAGAACACTTAAGCACATGCGGATCGATTACAGTTTATTGTGTAGACCTACAAGTAACATTTTGTCAATTTAAAAGTATGCAGTTACATACAGCTAGATTGCTTACCTTATCTTTTAGTTGCATCAGGTGTAAACACTATTTGAGTATTCTTATAAATCCGTATTGTCAGACTACTGTGTCATCTGTATTGTATTCCATATTACTGAACGTCTGTTAGGTGACCATTTAAGAAAGTGAACTAACCGTTATGGGCTGACTGCTGGCCAAGGGAGGAGATGACCGTTTAATGGAGGGGAAATTTACATATTGGTCTTATGGAAAATAAAATCCATTCCTCAGAAAAGTGGCCATTCATAAAGGTGGCCGTTAGCTCAGGTTTAACTGTATTTATGTCAAATTGATGTTTTATTGAACTGATTTTTTTAAGCACAATGAAAGAGAAGCAGATGTTTTGAGCACAGTTAATAGGTTTTGGGGCAATAGTCAATTTTACAGGGGGCAGATCCAGAGTGGACGAAATAAGGAAATTTTCACTCCCACAAATCTTGAAAAAATGATTTTCCATAATGATATTGACATAGGTCCAAAAACACTTCATTTTTTATTCCATTTTACCTTGAATTCTGCTCTAAGGCTACAATTAAGCCATACTGGAATTTCTGGAACTAAAATTAAATGATAAATTTGGTTGTTTCATATGGCTTTTGACCTGAAAATGTGAAAGAAAAAAGAGGATATCAGAACTGTACATTGAGTAGTTTTTTAGAAAATTTTCAGAAATCTCAAAAAATTTGAATTGAAAAACTTTTTTACTTCCATGTTCCATAAGGACATGAAAGTATGGTCATGGTGAAAAAAATTGTGTTTGAGATAACAGCAGATTCTGATTGTACTACCATCAAAACATTAAAAAAAATCATTTTTCGAAAACTGTCTGTGTGTAGAATTTTTTCTATGGCAAACGATAACAGCCGCAAATTTAAACAGAATCAAATAATTTTTTGCATACAGCCCTGAATTGTAGAGGACTCAAGGCCTATTGTTTTTGGTGAAGATCGGTTAAGGGAAAGGGGTAGTTTACCTGGAACATTTTATGTTTTAACAAGAGTAAAGTGCTTAATATTGATAAATAAAGTATCCTGAAAAGAAGGTCATAATAATCCACTGTAGAAAGGTAGATGAAATGGGAGGGGGTAATTTTTTTTATAAATTAAAATGATAGTTGATGGAGGAGGTAAATTTTTATAAGTTTTATATGTGTACTACGTTATTGACAACAAAGAAGTAGTTTCTATGGAAACATTTCATTTTACTTTAACAAAATTGTATATTTTTCATTTTAATTTAAATCACGTATGAGTGAAAATATATCGTTCCTGGCAGGCAAGCATATCTCAATTATATAATGTGTATTTTTCCAAAGTTTTATTATTGTGATTACCGCAATAAAAAGGCCGGCAGGACACACACACACACACGTACAAAATTCGCATTATTTCTGGCCTCAGTAATGTTAATTTCTTATGTTTGCACGCTTTTTAAATGGAAAGTGCCGAAACCCACACCAACACAAAGCGTGCAAGCCGAAAAGGTGGACATCGATTTGCTTCCTGTGGATCGCTGGGCAGTGTTGTTGTATTAAAGAAATTTATACAATCTGTGTACTTATTTCTATTATGATATGAGAATTATAAACTAATATGTGCATGTGTGTATGTATGAAAAATATATAAATATTTTTCTACTTTGGAAAATTGTTTGCCCCTCCTTAAAAATATTTTGACCTCCCTGATGGCTAGTTATTTACTAGCCTGTGTGGAATATAGCATTATGACAAGGATGAGAATGGTGGGTGTTAAACAGGAGACACAAACGTATTAAGGAAGAAATGTTTTGCTGAGAAATTTATAATTATATGGGTGAACAAAATAGTTGTTCAGGAAATCAGAAGACAAATGGAAAGAAAGAAATCAAGACTCAATTTAAAAAAAAAATGGCTAGTGTAGTATTGACAGGAAAGATTTTGATAACACTATAGACATCCCTCGGCCCCTCGCAGCGAGAGTCCAATTTCATTACAGGAATCAGAGCGCAGCTACCTTTAGCTAGCTCTTCGTTCGACCTACAGACATTTTATCCAAAAGTACAGTCCTTCCTCACGAAGGTTGAGGATAGTCTTAATCCACCTGACATGGTGGTACTATTTTAGCTTATACGTAATTTCTTCAGAACTCAAGCATCCACTTATTTAATTAATATTTAAATGATTTTAAAAATAAATTTTAGGACATGGAAGTATGTATGGTTCTCCATACCGATTTTTTAGGTTTGCTGTGAATTTGTTTTTTTACATTGCCACTAAATAAAAGTAAGTTTGTAATACAATTTAATTGTGAAAATTTGATGTAAGTAAAGTCAATAACAAATGAACATTATTTAAAAAAAAAACAAATTTCATTTAAAAAGAAACACAAAAAATGTAAGAAATCATTATAATTGAAAACATACATTAAGTTTACAATTATTACTTGTAAAAGCGTAAATATTGATGTTTGAAAGAAATCAGTTTAATTCTCTGTACCGTAAAGATACTGTTCGAAATTTTCTTCTTGATTATTTGTGCAAAATGTGGTGCGATGTACAAAATGAAAGGAAGCTTTGATTGTCATTTGTCATGGTTGTTCTTAAGATGCTAAATGCATTAAACATATGTTCACTAATTCTTCCCGTGAATTAATCTTCATAAACTACTTCCTTTAAATGGCCCTACAGAATAATAGTTCAGGAAATTTGAATTAGAGGGGATCTTGGAAGCCAATTAATTGGTCCTCCAATCCATCCATTGGATTGGAGGCCAATCCATCTGCCTGGATAACTTAGTTTTAAGAGCTGAATAACTTCATATGCATCATCTTCAAAGAACATTTGCAGCCTTTTTTCAAGATCTTCTAACATGATTGGCAATAGATTTTGTCAAAATCTTCATATGCAATACCAGTAAGGTGATCTTGAATAATAAATGGTACAATTAACTGGTCCCCAGTTATAATAACCAGTTTCGAAAGTCTGACTCTGTTATTTCAGTTGGCTACCTCTGACTATTTTACAAATTTTGTGTTCCTCTTCTTGCAAAAATAGATCCTCAGCAAATAAACACAATTAACAATATTTCAATTTTCTTGTATCTGTAGGCAAAAATAATCTTAACTCATGGTCACTTGGTTAAAGATGTTGAACAGTATGGAAATGATAAGGATAAAAATTCTCTTTCTTTAGAGTTCTCTAGACTCTAGAAAAATCAAAAATATGGTTATACCGCACTCTGCGGCAAAAAAAAAAAAAAAAATGGTTAAGAAAATATGGTTAGAATTCGGTCCGCGTGGACCAAAAATGTGGATGATGCGCACCGTGAGGACTAAAATGTTAATTGGAATCCAGGCACGGTGGACCAAAAAATGATTAGTCCCGGTCCAAGTGGACCGAAACTGTTGAATAAAATAATGTTCCACAAGCGTGGACAGGAAGTGTTAGTTAATTGGGCCCGAGTGGGCTAAATGTATTCTTCTTGGTTTAAATATTCTGCTGGCTGGTCTTCCATAGTGATTGAGATAATGTGTAAATGAATTATTCTGAATTAAGAAATAACGAGAAATGGACTGTATACGAATAAGTTTAGAATATTTCAATAATCACATTACAGATGTAAGTTTGAATGAGGCTGGCTAATACTGCATGTTGCAAGTTAATACGAATTTAGTTAAACATGAAGAGAGCCTAGTCGGCCATAACCGAGAATAAGAAGTTAATTATGGCGCTAGTTGGCCATAAGCGAGAATAAGAAGGCCTAAAGCCTACATTTAATGTCGACACTAATTGGCAGAGAAGAGTTCGGCGAACCGAACGCCGAGAAAACTGAATGTGCACTGTGCAAAGTTCAACCACGCGAAAATTGATGCGCGATATAAATCAGATTAGCCAACCAAAACAACCACCACCAAACCACCAAACCACAAAACACCAAACCATCAAAACATGAAAAAAAGTCATTTTTCAAAGTGCGCGCGCGCGCGCGTGTGTCTGTGTGTGAGGAATTTTTTCTATGGCAAACGATAACAGCCGTAAATTCAAACAGAATCAAAATATTTTTTACATATGTGCCTGAGTTGTAGAGGACTCAAGGCCTATTTATTTTGGTGAAGATCAGTTACAGGGAAAGGGTAGTTTACCTGCAACATTTTATGTTTTAACTAGAGTAAAGTACTTTTGATAAATAAAGTATCCTGATAAGAAAATCATAATAATCCACTGTAGAAACGTAGATGAAATATCTATATATGAAGAGGCTAGTTGAATGGGGTGGGGGTAATTTTCTATAAATGAAAATTATAGTTGAAGGGGGAGGGGATAAATTTTTATATGTGTACCACGTAATCGGCAACAAAGAAGTAGTTTGTTGGTAAAATTCCTTCCCGGGCTGTTTGGCCATAGTCCAATGTTTTCTGCAAGACCAGACGTTTCAGCAGTGCCATCGACTTCCATCATCAGTGAAAATCGAGTGCGATAATGTGAGGTGGTATACGTTAGTGACCACAGTACTGTGGTTAAGGCTGAAGCAGTAAGTAGAAAGAAATAGTTTCTATGGAAATATTTCATTTCGAAAATGATTTTAAATATAAATCTTAGAACATGGAAGACATGTATGGTTCTCCATACCGATATTTTAATAAACTATTAAAACAATTTCGTTAATGTTGTTTTATTAACTGAATAAATTGTTATTATTAACAAACAAATAAGTGGTTTGTTGTTAAATAAATGGTAATGTAGAAACTTCTTACATTTTATGTTGTGTTTCTCCTTCAATAAAATTTGATTTTTTATAGTGTTTGTTTGTTTTTTTATTGACTATGGTTTCATAAAATTTCTCAGAATTAAATTCTTTATAAATTGATTTACAAAAATTTGCATTTATTTATTGGTAATTTAAACAAGTAAATTCTCAGCAAACCTAAAAAAGAGCGTTTTTCGACACCAATTTTTTGATAATAATTATGAAATGTTTCTAAAAGATTACCTAAGATACAGTTCTGAGACCTTGTTTAAATTTCAATTTTTTAGGTTAGAAATCATATGAAACTACCAAATTTACACTTTAATTTTAGTTCCAAGAATTTCAGTATGGCTTAATTTTAACCTTGGAACAGAAATCAAGATAACATTGTTTGGAAAACATAAATCGAAAACAAAGCATTTCAGACCCGTGTTTATATGAAATTTCTTCTTTATTTCAGCCTTTAGAATGCATTCCTGATGTATATCCCATTCCATTGGACACCCTGTAATTATAAACCACACCAGTGTAAAAATAAGAAATTTGACATGTTGCTGTATTAAAAATTTGTACTAAAAAACTGTTTTTTTTTTCATTTTTATAATGACCATATATGATATTCTTAAACCAGATTGTTTTTAATTGTAGTATTTGTAAACACTTGGTTAGTCACCGTCTTGTGAGTTCTTTAAACTTCCAATGACAACGCGTTTCAAGGATAAATCCTCACCATCAGGTTATAAAAACACCAATCCTTCCAGAGAAGTCGTCAAAAAATAAAAAATTATCACCAGGTTGTGATGTGGCGTGAAGTGCTTTGTGATGGTGATATAATTTTTGATTGTTTGACGACTTCTCCGTAAGGATTTGTGTTTTTATAACCTGATGATGAGGATTTATCCTGGAAACGCGTTGTTATTGGAAGTTTAAAGAAGTCACAAGATGGTGAGTAACCAAGTATTTACAAATTCTACAATTAAATACTTATACACCTGATTTGGAGACTATAATATAATGAATCATATTTTTTTATTTAACGCATATAGTAATTATTTTTAATATTTTCCTATAAATAAGAAAAATTTTAAATAGAAATTGTATTGTAATAAAAAATTGTTAATACTCTAAAATCATACTTTGTAAGTAAATTTATTTATTAACTTTTTTTAATAGTATATTAAGATTATAACCTTTTCTTTCAGGGATATGTTTTAATTTTCTACCTTCACTAAATAGATTGGATTTTTAAGGTTTAAATTAAGTTTAGCTTCTTGCATAGATAATTTTTATTATTTATTTTTTTTTTAATTTTTTTTCATTGTTGTAACCATTCAAACTCCTTTGTAACAAACAAAATTAGTATACTTGGTTAATAGTAGTAGTGAAGATTTGAACATATATACTGCAAATTTTATAATTCAATAAGTTGAAACGTACTGAGACACTATAAGTTACTTCAAATTCAGGATTTCAACATAGGTTGTTCAAATTAAATAAACTCTTACCTTTGGTTGCATTTTCCAGGGTCTTACAGACGACAATCCACTGCAGACAAGGTTATCTGGGTTTAAGTGCGAAATGATTACGCTAACGCATTTTATACTGTCTAAAATCACATGCTTATTTTTTATTTAAAAAAATAAACTCACATCCTTCTTTTACATTCTACGAAAGGTTGTACAACTGTTTTATATCAATATCAAATCATGAACTTAATTCTTATCCCTATAAGTTTTTTAACTACAATTATAAATGATTTTACGGTATACCGATTTTACTCACTGGATATGAATATATTAAACGCTGTAACGAACCAGTACATAACCTTTACACACACATACACACTCTTGCTTTTACATTAATGTTTGAATAAAATCCATTCCCGTAGAGATCTCGTAATAATAGTTATGAATTTTATGACTGTTCAATTTTGTAATTAGCAGAAAATGATTTAATAAGTACTCAGCCTGGTTGTAGACCTGGTCCAATTTGTGTAAGTACTTTTTTGTCCCGCACTTCGAAAGTCACTTGAAGTTATTTAGAGTTACTTTGTCCTTCGTCTATCGTTAATTGCTTGCGTATTTTCGAACCGGTTTGTTTAAATTCAATCACTCGAACATTTCACGTTTAACAATTCATTCGGCCAACTTTACTGGTGATTAAGTACTTAGGTGGTTAATTTTTTCTGGCCGCGCGTTATACTGTTTGTGCACTTTTTTACATTGTTTAGTTCTTTAATGGGTAGGCCGCCTATTAATTACGGCCTATCTTGCACCCGAGGCCATCGTTTTACTTAACAAGCTGCACTGTATGCTACTGCTGACTGTCTGATGTTCCTCTGCATACTGTGATTCCCAAAGCCTGCTGCTGGGGCAGTTACATAATACGTCTAGTCTAGTTGTCTAGACAGTTGTTTATACTAACATTGTGTTGCTTGTTAAACTGGGACACCTCACAGGTGAAAGCTGACAATTTGAAGATTAAAACTGAATTGATATAAAATAAAATTGAAACTGGGGTGGCACACAATTCTGTACTGTTACAGTACTATGACTAGTAGTGGCCACGGTGTAGTTAGTAGTGTTTTGGGTTGTTGTTCCAAATGTGGCGTGGCCAAAAATAGAAGCCATATTTTACACAGTGACTGTCTCCTCACAAGGTGATACCAAACCAGCAAGTGATCCTCTATAATAGTACTCCTCTACTTAACCTTTTACTGCTGCCATTAAACTGTAGGATATCAGTGAGGAAATCTGTGAACATACACACCAAGATGTCACATGTGGTTGAGCTGAATACAGAACTAGAGGAAGCATCAACATGGGATGTATGAATTCCTGGTTAATGTCACCTTAGTAACAAACAGTAGATTTGTAGTCTATTGTAGTTGAAAATGTTTGTGTCTTTTCCCAGCTATCAGCACAGTTATTTCCCAGAATTATTCTAATTAAATGTAATGGTAATTATGTTTTATGTCTAATTCTATATTTTTTTTTGAATATTAAATTGTTTTTAATATATGTTTACATGTGAGTGTGGCTTGACTGTTAACCTTTACATAGAAACAGTTTTTGCTGGTTTTTCATAACACAGCAAAAGTCATAGTGCCTAGAAATTGAGAATTAGTAATTAGTTATAACAAACATAAAAGTTAAATTATCATTAGTCTTCAAAAATATCTAGCTAATAAGCAGTTGAAATCAAAAATAACCATAAATATTATAGTAACTAAAAAGTTTAACAATCTTCAAGTACAATCTTATCGAGTTACAAGGTGTGAATTGCTTTTTGGTTGGCCAGTTATTTAGTTAAAGGTGCATGGATTATTAGACACATATTTGATTATTAGGTCAAATAATGGTAGGTTATGACAGCCAAAATAGCTTATAGTGTATGTTATTAACCTGGAACATATAATCATATACATTTTGATGTATCACTACTAATTTTAGTATTTACTGACTAGGTATATTTAATAACTTATTAACATTTTTGTTTCAGAAGTGAAGATTATAAGTGAACAAACATTGGTTAAGATTGACGTGAAAGAAACATGTGCCTAATCAAGATAAATATGGTTTTTGTTCTCATAACATTAAGGGAAACACTCAAGACCAGTATAAAAAACATTTTTATCTGTTTGGCAGAAAAAAATAAGAATGTTCGTGACATGTAAAAGACCTACACTGAGTTGTTTCGTCTAAGATAAGTTTACTTGCATGTATATTTTATAAACTAGGTGCTCTTGAGTGTGGTACAATACACATAATCTGGGCACACATAAGTTGTTAAGTTGGTTACATAAGATATTGTACATAACTGTATTATACATTTTAGATATATTATGATTTTGTAATATTTAATACAAGTTATTTTTATATTTAATTATATAAATTAAAAAGTTGTTATTAAAAGCTGGTATAAAAACCAATATTGTTTTAGAGTTTTATTAAAACATTGCACCTGACAGACTCATGAACACTGGTTTTGTAATGGTGTCATTATTTTAAAGATGACACATTATTAAAACTTAGAAATACAGCTAAAAATATGCACTTCAGTTATTTTTACTTACTATTCAATTTAAACCTAAGCTGTTGTAAACTTTCTACCCAGTTAAAATCTGTGTAGCAAGAAAAACATTATCAGGTATATTTACCAGTAAAACATCATCAAGTAAAGATAACATTGTATGAATTAAGATATTAATGTAATTTTGTATCTTCCAGACAGTGATTGAAATAAAACACATGTATCACTGTCGACACCTTGTTTATTACTGACATCACAAATCAGTTTTCACAAATAAAAATATAACAGAAAATACAATTTCGATTCACAACTGTGATATCAGTTATTAACACAATCGTAATTTATACAAACAAAAAGGTAACGTACAAGTATAATATTGATCCACAAATGTGGTACCAAACACACATACTAACTCTAACTCACTTAACTGAAATCTCAATAAATCACTAACTTTTGACTCTGCCTACTACTGTTTATATATAGTTGGTAATGACATCGTTCGCCAACATGCGTCACAAGAATTGCCTAGGAGATTTCAGGCATATATTCGAGAACCTGGTAGAACAAATTACGTTTATCTATAAATATATAGTTCATTGATACAGAACATTCTAGTGTATTCTATAAATAGTGTCTATTAATATACATAAATTGTGGACAACAAGAATACACGTAACATAACCTATGCATGTAACATATACGTATTCTAATGACAAATAATTTTAATAATACCAGTCATAATATTATATCGTGTAGTACTTTGAATGTAGGTTGGGGGTTCTCTAGTATACAACAAATTAAATACTTTGCACTACCTGACATCTGCCATCTTGTCAATGAAGCAATAAAGCAAAGTGAAAATTTGTAATTAGGTTGTTTGAGTAGTATGAAGTATTTTAAAAATATTAAATTTGTTATACCTATCCCAAGAAAAAATTGCCATAAAACTATTTTTGGTATACAAATATCTACAGATCTGACACAGTGTTTATCCCAGAAGGCAATAACTAAATATGTCTACACAGTCAGCACATATTAAATACAGCAAACAATATACAGGAGATGAGGAAATTTGTTTACTGCGACCATTGAACTTGCAGTGACGAATTAAGTATAAGTAGATCAGTGAATCTGTATCAAATTTTCTTCCAAACTTGGATATTTTCCTGTAGCAATTATTCTTGCACAATTAAAGAGAGTTTTGTGGATAATGATTTAGTGAAGCGTAGATTAAATTGTAGTACCAATGTTTTACAGGTGGAGTCCACTACAAATTATTAATGGTCTGAAATATTTTCAAAAATCAGAATTGTACAAAAATTAGCAAGTGACCTGAAACTTGATGATTCCACAGAATATTGATGTTTTTGATTCCACCTTCATTAGTTTTTGACAGAGAATCTGGCTGAAATGAGGTACTACATGTGGTGGCAAAATTTGCTCTGCACAACAGAGCAAATTTAATGCTGAAGTTTCACTTATAAAAGCTAGATCTGCCAACAAGGTAACTGAATAATAGGATTAGTTACGGGTCTACAACTGAAACTCTGAAATCAAAAGACAATCTTTTCAATGCAAGTTGCCTGAGATTCCTTGTTTGAAGAAGACAGCAAAATCAGAGCAACATCAAGGCTATGATGATGCTTTTTTATCTTGAAGGCACTGCACAATGTGAATATGCTCATACAGAACAGGTACAAAATAAAGATAATTATTATGTCAGAATTTTCTGCTGGCTCAGGGATGTAGAATGTATGTAGTAACCTGTTATAACATTGCAGAAATCAGATCATATAGGGTATCTATAAGTATTATAGAAATGCTAGAAGGTAAGATAATTTAATAAATAAATAATGAAGAAAAAATATAAAATGAAGATAAGAAAGAAGAGTTGTAAACAAGAATAATCATTAAAAGAATAGACTAGACTGACAAACAAATGACTATGACCCAATCCCAGAGATTGGCCAGATAAAGAAATAAAGATGAGAAAGATATACTGAAATTAAGAAGACAAATCAATGATAAGAGACACAATTGAGTAAAGAAAATATATAAATATTACTATTGTTTGACGACTCGGAACACTAAGTTTTTTATAAGTAAAATCGTAAAGATTTACCTTACAGCCTAAACCGGCTTTCACCTTTAGAAGGCTTCATCAGAGGCTGCCGTAGGTAGCGCTGTCCGTCTTCTTGTTGGCGACGGGATAGTTTTTCGAAAGATCGATGCTGTGTGTGTGTGTGGTGAGATGTGTTCGAATAATGCGTGCGATTTGAATTGTGTCTGTTCATTTAGGATGTCGTTTTTATTTGTTTTTGTGTGTTTGTATATTTCTAATTGTTCTAGAGTGTCTAGTTTTCGCCCTTTTGTGTGTACGTGTAGAATGTTCATGTTATTGTCGATGTTTTTATATGTGTGGTTTGCTTCAATGAGGTGGTTTGCAAAGGTGGAATCTGTAGTGGTGTGGAGTGCCTTTGTGTGTTCAATGTATCTCTGTTTGAAGCTACGTCCTGTCTGGCCTATGTAGAATTTATTGCAATTTAGCTTGTATACACCGGGTAGATCGAATTTGTTTTGTGTTTTCCACCTCATTGAAGCAAACCACACATATAAAAACATCGACAATAACATTAACATTCTACACGTACACACAAAAGGCCGAAAACTAGATACTCTAGAACAATTAGAAATATACAAACACACAAAAACAAATAAAAAACGACATCCTAAACGAACAGACACAATTCAAATCGCACACATTATTCGAACACATCTCACCACACACACACAGCATCGATCTTTCGAAAAACTATCCCGTCGCCAACAACAAGACGGACAGCGCTACCTACGGCAGCCTCTGATGAAGCCTTCTAAAGGTGAAAGCCGGTTTAGGCTGTAAGGTAAATCTTTACGATTTTACTTATAAAAAACTTAGTGTTCCGAGTCGTCAAACAATAGTGATATTTAGTTGAGTAACGGACACGTCATGGACAACGAAATACAAGAAAATATATAAGTAACCATGAATAAAACAAATAATAAAGAAAGTACACCAACCATAAAAACATAAGTAAGACAATTATTATTAAATAAAGTATGTTGTTAAGGACCTTATTTTAATAAAAAGGTAAAGCACAAAATGTTAAAGAATAATTATAAACGTATATTTAGAATATCATTGAAACCAAGAGTGAGAGATAGGTAGGGAGTGGTAACAATAAACAGTGAAGTGATGAGAATATAAAAATAAACAACTTATAATCTTAAGAAAAAGAATAGTGACCAAGTGTAACAAACCAAAACCATAAACAAATGGTGAATAAGAAAATAAGTTAATTGTGTTAGACTGTAAGAAACAGAGCAGGTGTGGGTGTTAGAAATAGAAAAACATACTATTACTAAAAGAATAACTATAATATTGTAACGTTACATAACCCAGTCCCAAAAATGATAACTTAATTACCCCACCATAAAGGTCAGAAATGGGTATAATATACCTAGCTCTAAATTACTTTATATCACGAAACATTATAAACTATACTTAATTGATATAAAGTGTACCAAGTGAGTTATAGTGTACCCAGTGAGTAAATAAGTGACTTTGAAGGGAGCATCTCACAGACTTATGCTGTAGATGTAGAAACAATTGATTATAATAGTAGACTGTATTGCTACTAACCAATTATGTGTTTTGTTTAAATATTGTATGATTTGTATTGTGTAGGCAACTAAAATTTAGTACCTAGGTTTAATTTTATATTTAATAGAATAATTATGTTTGAATATAAGATAACCCAGGGTTAAATATAAAAGAGTTAAATATAAAATAAAATAATACTGTATGAGTAAAATGGCAGAAGAAAATAGTGCAGTGTAAGGATACTATAAGAAATTAATAAATAATATATAAATTCAATTAAAGGAAATATTAATATTAAAGACCTATATCTAAGGTTATGAGAAAATAAACGGAAAACCCTTATATAAATCAAATTGGATAATAAACCAAATTTAAAAAGAATTATTTTTCTATCAATAAGAAATAAATTTATAATAATTAAAAACAGCCTATATACTCAAAAGTAGATAGAAGCACCAATAAAAAATGATATAAAAATTATTGGTTACTAAGAGTAACCGGATAAGGAAATATGAATTATTGTAAAAACGATTGGAAACCGTTCGGTTGAGAAAAAGTAAGGTCACAAAAATTTTATTAAAACCATTTAAAACTTTTGGAAACAGTGCCAAAATGGAATAAAAATTAACTCATAGTATCCACCTTATGTTCAAACTCCTTCAGATATCAACTATAACGTGCTTTACCCGATAAAAAAGTGAAATAACCAATTACCAGATCTGGCCTAGCTAAACCGCACTTCGAGATTTTGGCGAGATTGTATCTTATGGACATTCAACGAAATTACAAAACAACTAGAACTACAACACTAGAAACAGCTCCATTTAAGTAAAAACTTCGAGGAAAGAGGTAATATAAACTTTATTAATAATTATTAACCAAGAAATCCTCATGTCAAATCGTTGTGCAGTTCCAATATTTCGTAAATGATTCCATGTGTATAATAAAGAAATAATCTGCACTCTTGCGGACAAATCCGGAACTACATACTACGAAATAAACCAAAAATTCGAAATTTATTGTTTTTATCTTGTAAAGCATAGTATATAATTATTCATTTCTGACCGTCTCATAACACAAAGAACTTACCCTTAACCCTGGGGAAATTAATAAAACGAATTATATGTTGTTTAATGTCTAATCAAGGATAAAATTATAAAATCATAAAAAATATATTTTATGATAATTCAAATGTTTACCTAACTAAATCGATCCAATGTACCGCTGACTGAAAAGATCGATTATAATACTTGTATACTGGAAGAAGAGGAAATCAGTGTATTACATAAATAAATACTCTGAATATTTTATGTTAAATAATCAAACGTGTATTCTTTATTGTAGAGGCTAGTTGTTGTAGATTTTCAGGAAGCCAAGAAGAGGACGATCCATAGGGGAGTATCACCGAACAGTGGTGTTTGTTTAACCTAACATTTTGAGGTTGATGTCAAAATCAGCTGATCTTATGAACAGCGAATATTTAAAAAATAAGAAATTGTATACTCTGGGTGTAACAACTTTGTTCTTACTCTCTCTTCTAACTAAGATTAAACAACTTCCTTAATCTCTACCAAATCACACACACTCGATTTCTGTTTCGTTTGGTAAACATCAAATCCAATTGATTTGAACATTAATAAATATAATTCATAAGTGACGATTGCAAAAAGGTATTCTGACCGCACCGAGACTTTCAAAAAGTAACTCTATACCTCATAAAAAGCGATCACGTTACAAATTGACGTACTAACGTGGGGCTTAATTAGGAAAGCATAATAAATAATAAGATACTTTCGCTAGATACCCGCGAGACGTTACAAAATGGCGCTCAACGTAAAAGGGCTGTAATTAGAAAAGAATTTTGAGATATTCAACAAAATAATATACCAAAAAACCTAATTATCGTCGGCAGTTATGAGAAAACAAGAAATGCATAATACCAGAGGCAGATCGAAGAAGAGGGCAGAAGAAAAGGAGAAGGAAGAAGGTGGACAGGAACGAGAGATAGAAATAGTCATGGACAGTGAAATGGAACAACCAACGGGTGATAAAGAAGAAACCGAAGTAGTCACAAACACGGAAAAGGAAAGAGTTGAAGAAGATGCCCAAGGGGACCAACCAGATAAAGCGGAAGCCAGAAGAGAACCAGATTGGCAAGAAATGATGAGGCTAATGATGGAGAAAATGGATAGCATTAAGGAAAGCAATAAGCAAACAAATGACAAAATAGATGAAAACTCAAGGAAACAAATTGAAACCTTGAGCGAGAAATTTAATAAAATAGATGAAAATTTTAAGAAACAGGAGGAAAACTCGAAGCAAACCAATGAGGAAAATAAGGAGAATTTTAGGAAACAGGAGGAAACTTCAAAGAAACAAAACGAAACTTTGAAGGAACAAAACAAGTGAACCAATGATAAAATAGATGAAAACTGTAGGAAACAGGAGGAACAAAATAGACAAACCAATGACAAAATAGATAGCATTCAGGAAAGTTTAGTCAGACAACTAAACGAAAAAATAGAGACCATTCATGGAAATATCAGAGAAACCATGAATGAACAAAACCAGGAATTGAGAGAAATTATTAACGGTCAAAGGGAAGAGATGAACACCAAATTTGAAGAAAATAATAAAAATATACAACAAATTCATGAGAAAATTGAAATGGTCAGTAATACACTCAGCCAAAGAGTAGATGAATATAAGGAAGAGTCAGAAAAGAAATTAATAGAAACCAATCAAAGATTGGATAAAACAGAAGAAAAGATGGAACAAATTAAAACAGGAATAGATGCACGAATGGACCGAGAGGAACAAAGTAATCAAGTTCGTATAATGGCCATACGCCAAGAAAACAATGACCAGTTAGATAGTATAAAAAGCAGTCAAAACTGTAAATTCACAGATTTCCACGAAACGGTAGAGAATGTCAAGAATCAGTTCCATAGCCGAGTAGAGAAATTAGATAATTTGCAACAAATACAAACAAACTTACAAGGGGATGTAGATAGAATAGGTTCCAGATCTACATGCAACACTCATCATGTTATCCAAGATAGTAGGGAAAGTGTAAACTTTCGGGATTATCGCAGAAACCCACTCGAATTTTTAGGGAGAGTAGATGAAATTTTGAATAGATCAAAGGAGAACCGATGGAACATGATCAAAGGGATATTAGACGAATCTTTCAAAAACATTAACGATAATTGGTGGACTGTAATCAGGAACGAGGTGTGTGATTATGGGAGTTTCAAAACAATGTTCAAACTTAAGTACTGGTCGGAGTCAGTGCAAAACATTATTAGAGACGATATCTGTCATGGTAGGTATGACCGCAATATAGGACAAACACCTACTGCTTATTTTTTGGGGAAGGTGTGTGTGGCAAAATATTTAGACCCAAAGATCCCTGAAGAGTGTTTGGTGACCAAAATTGCGTATCACTTCGAGGAAAAGATTATAAGCGCACGATTAAGTGGACAAATAAAAACTATTGGAGGCATGGAAACGCTACTGGAGATTTATGAGCAAGAATCTTATTACAGGAGGAGTAGATGGAGGTCAGGGAATACGGAGGAGCGGAAAAATGAACCACCTAGAGATAATCGACCAAGAGTAAATTATGTCAGTGCCAACAACAATTATTACAGTAATCGTTATCAAGGAAAACGTCCGTATTTTAACCAAAGACAAAATTATGATAGACGAGATGAGAGAAACAACTACAACAGACAACAATGGAATGATCATGATGAATATAGAAGGTCCAGAAGTGGGGATAGAAATAGGGACATACCTTCGGGAGATCCAACAAGTGACAATCGGGGAACTAATCAAGCCCAAGTAAATTATATAATGGCTGATGAGAGGGATTCGAGGAGACAAGATGAACAGCAACAAAGAAAGGTGGACAAACGAGTTGACCGTGGGAAAAACCAAGGTACTAATCCTGGTCCCAGTAATAAAGATGAGAGACTATATCCATACGATAATATTGAAATGTATGGTAGTGATCTACAATGGGGCAATCCAATAGCAAATTTTATTGACAAGTTTAACCAACAGAATCCACGGGAAAAATATAAGAGTGGATCAATCTGTGTTGTGAGTGATACCGAAAACGGTTAAGCTAATTTTAAATGAAATATTGAGAAAAGGATTGAATTAATAAAACCCCAAAATTCAAAAAGCATGTAAGGATAACTTACTCAAGTTATTTCGAAACAATATAATTTAAAATAAAAAGACTGAAACCCCAAAATACCAAAAGCACGTAAGGACAACTTACTCAATTTATTCAGGAACAATATGATTTAATAAAAAGTATGTAAGTACGACTTACTTTAAATATTTTGAAACGATATAATTTGATTTAACAAACAACAAACCACCAAGAAAAAGAGAACAGATGATTAAATAATATTTATAAAGAACTGATTTAAAATGGAATGATAGAAAAAATAATATTTTGATGGTAAAAAACAGAAAAATAAATAAATAAATAAAAACAATTGATGGTAATGTGCTCAAATAAGAAGAATAACGAATAATTTATTGACTACAATGAAGCTGAAGGAGGATAATAATTAATACAACAATAATTTAGAATCTCTCGGAATTGAAGATGATATAAGAAGAAATGATACGGAGAAATAGGTCACAAGAAGGAAAGACAAAAGGATTTTAAAATAATGCCTATCAATAATGTTATATGCTATTAGTTAACGGAAAAGAAGAAGGAATCAAGAAGAAAAGGAAATATAATTAAATGCAAACAGCAACAGTATGAAGAATCCCAAAAGTGTTTAGTATTAGTCGCTAATCGACTACTTGTAATTTTTTTATTATAACGAATTGACCGTAGAAATGTTCCGGCAATAATTTTCCTGAGCAGGGATGATGTTCCCCTGGTCTCAGAAGGTGTAAGGATGGACAGCGGAGTTATGGACCCAAAAGTGGCCACCCGAACTGAACCACCGCACAGGATAGGGAAAAATGTTAGGGAAATTGAATATTTAAGGGATAATTATAAAATAGCTGAAAAGAGTGATATTAGATTCCAGAAGTATGAATGTAGAAAATAGAAGGAAGATAGCAGACAGAAGCTTAATTGAGAAAGCGAATTTATAGAAGTAAATAGAAATATAAGCATTAAAACAAGTTTTTTATGATTAGTGTGACCAGCCCTTATAAAGTAATATGTGGAAGGACCACTACCCAGAGAATATAAATCATTGATGAATTTGCCTCCAAGAGAGAGAGAGAGTTGAGTAGGAAAACAGCAATTACCATTTAACCGAATAACAGGTATATAACCAGTATGAAATGAAAGAAGATATTATGAAGATATAAAACAGGAATATTATGAAGTTTGAAGAAGTCAACAATTTATTTTGGAAACAAGTAAAACGAAAATAAATTTGTTCTAGTGGGGGGGCTTTATGTAACGTTACATAACCCAGTCCCAAAAATGATAACTTAATTACCCCACCATAAAGGTCAGAAATGGGTATAATATACCTAGCTCTAAATTACTTTATATCACGAAACATTATAAACTATACTTAATTGATATAAAGTGTACCAAGTGAGTTATAGTGTACCCAGTGAGTAAATAAGTGACTTTGAAGGGAGCATCTCACAGACTTATGCTGTAGATGTAGAAACAATTGATTATAATAGTAGACTGTATTGCTACTAACCAATTATGTGTTTTGTTTAAATATTGTATGATTTGTATTGTGTAGGCAACTAAAATTTAGTACCTAGGTTTAATTTTATATTTAATAGAATAATTATGTTTGAATATAAGATAACCCAGGGTTAAATATAAAAGAGTTAAATATAAAATAATAATATAAAATAAAATAATACTGTATGAGTAAAATGGCAGAAGAAAATAGTGCAGTGTAAGGATACTATAAGAAATTAATAAATAATATATAAATTCAATTAAAGGAAATATTAATATTAAAGACCTATATCTAAGGTTATGAGAAAATAAACGGAAAAACCTTATATAAATCAAATTGGATAATAAACCAAATTTAAAAAGAATTATTTTTCTATAAATAAGAAATAAATTTATAATAATTAAAAACAGCCTATATACTCAAAAGTAGATAGAAGCACCAATAAAAAATGATATAAAAATTATTGGTTACTAAGAGTAACCAGATAAGAAAATATGAATTATTGTAAAAACGATTGGAAACCGTTCGGTTGAGAAAAAGTAAGGTCACAAAAATTTTATTAAAACCATTTAAAACTTTTGGAAACAGTGCCAAAATGGAATAAAAATTAACTCATAGTATCCACCTTATGTTCAAACTCCTTCAGATATCAACTATAACGTGCTTTACCCGATAAAAAAGTGAAATAACCAATTACCAGATCTGGCCTAGCTAAACCGCACTTCGAGATTTTGGCGAGATTGTATCTTATGGACATTCAACGAAATTACAAAACAACTAGAACTACAACACTAGAAACAGCTCCATTTAAGTAAAAACTTCGAGGAAAGAGGTAATATAAACTTTATTAATAATTATTAACCAAGAAATCCTCATGTCAAATCGTTGTGCAGTTCCAATATTTCGTAAATGATTCCATGTGTATAATAAAGAAATAATCTGCACTCTTGCAGACAAATCCGGAACTACATACTACGAAATAAACCAAAAATTCGAAATTTATTGTTTTTATCTTGTAAAGCATAGTATATAATTATTCATTTCTGACCGTCTCATAACACAAAGAACTTACCCTTAACCCTGGGGAAATTAATAAAACGAATTATATGTTGTTTAATGTCTAATCAAGGATAAAATTATAAAATCATAAGAAATATATTTTATGATAATTCAAATGTTTACCTAACTAAATCGATCCAATGTACCGTTGACTGAAAAGATCGATTATAATACTTGTATACTGGAAGAAGAGGAAGTCAGTGTATTACATAAATAAATACTCTGAATATTTTATGTTAAATAATCAAACGTGTATTCTTTATTGTAGAGGCTAGTTGTTGTAGATTTTCAGGAAGCCAAGAAGAGGACGATCCATAGGGGAGTATGACCGAACAGTGGTGTTTGTTTAACCTAACATTTTGAGGTTGATGTCAAAATCAGCTGATCTTATGAACAGCGAATATTTAAAAAATAAGAAATTGTATACTCTGGGTGTAACAACTTTGTTCTTACTCTCTCTTCTAACTAAGATTAAACAACTTCCTTAATCTCTACCAAATCACACACACTCGATTTCTGTTTCGTTTGGTAAACATCAAATCCAATTGATTTGAACATTAATAAATATAATTCATAAGTGACGATTGCAAAAAGGTATTCTGACCGCACCGAGACTTTCAAAAAGTAACTCTATACCTCATAAAAAGCGATCACGTTACAAATTGACGTACTAACGTGGGGCTTAATTAGGAAAGCATAATAAATAATAAGATACTTTCGCTAGATACCCGCGAGACGTTACAAAATGGCGCTCAACGTAAAAGGGCTGTAATTAGAAAAGAATTTTGAGATATTCAACAAAATAATATACCAAAAAACCTAAATATCGTCGGCAGTTATGAGAAAACAAGAAATGCATAATACCAGAGGCAGATCGAAGAAGAGGGCAGAAGAAAAGGAGAAGGAAGAAGGTGGACAGGAACGAGAGATAGAAATAGTCATGGACAGTGAAATGGAACAACCAACGGGTGATAAAGAAGAAACCGAAGTAGTCACAAACACGGAAAAGGAAAGAGTTGAAGAAGATGCCCAAGGGGACCAACCAGATAAAGCGGAAGCCAGAAGAGAACCAGATTGGCAAGAAATGATGAGGCTAATGATGGAGAAAATGGATAGCATTAAGGAAAGCAATAAGCAAACAAATGACAAAATAGATGAAAACTCAAGGAAACAAAATGAAACCTTGAGCGAGAAATTTAATAAAATAGATGAAAATTTTAAGAAACAGGAGGAAAACTCGAAGCAAACCAATGAGGAAAATAAGGAGAATTTTAGGAAACAGGAGGAAACTTCAAAGAAACAAAACGAAACTTTGAAGGAACAAAACAAGTGAACCAATGATAAAATAGATGAAAACTGTAGGAAACAGGAGGAACAAAATAGACAAACCAATGACAAAATAGATAGCATTCAGGAAAGTTTAGTGAGACAACTAAACGAAAAAATAGAGACCATTCATGGAAATATCAGAGAAACCATGAATGAACAAAACCAGGAATTGAGAGAAATTATTAACGGTCAAAGGGAAGAGATGAACACCAAATTTGAAGAAAATAATAAAAATATACAACAAATTCATGAGAAAATTGAAATGGTCAGTAATACACTCAGCCAAAGAGTAGATGAATATAAGGAAGAGTCAGAAAAGAAATTAATAGAAACCAATCAAAGATTGGATAAAACAGAAGAAAAGATGGAACAAATTAAAATAGGAATAGATGCACGAATGGACCGAGAGGAACAAAGTAATCAAGTTCGTATAATGGCCATACGCCAAGAAAACAATGACCAGTTAGATAGTATAAAAAGCAGTCTAAACTGTAAATTCACAGATTTCCACGAAACGGTAGAGAATGTCAAGAATCAGTTCCATAGCCGAGTAGAGAAATTTGATAATTTGCAACAAATACAAACTTACAAGGGGATGTAGATAGAATAGGTTCCATATCTACATGCAACACTCATCATGTTATCCAAGATAGTAGGGAAAGTGTAAACTTTCGGGATTACCGCAGAAACCCACTCGAATTTTTAGGGAGAGTAGATGAAATTTTGAATAGATCAAAGGAGAACCGATGGAACATGATCAAAGGGATATTAGACGAATCTTTCAAAAACATTAACGATAATTGGTGGACTGTAATCAGGAACGAGGTGTGTGATTATGGGAGTTTCAAAACAATGTTCAAACTTAAGTACTGGTCGAAGTCAGTGCAAAACATTATTAGAGACGATATCTGTCATGGTAGGTATGACCGCAATATAGGACAAACACCTACTGCTTATTTTTTGGGGAAGGTTTGTGTGGCAAAATATTTAGACCCAAAGATCCCTGAAGAGTGTTTGGTGACCAAAATTGCGTATCACTTCGAGGAAAAGATTATAAGCGCACGATTAAGTGGACAAATAAAAACTATTGGAGGCATGGAAACGCTACTGGAGATTTATGAGCAAGAATCTTATTACAGGAGGAGTAGATGGAGGTCAGGGAATACGGAGGAGCGGAAAAATGAACCACCTAGAGATAATCGACCAAGAGTAAATTATGTCAGTGCCAACAACAATTATTACAGTAATCGTTATCAAGGAAAACGTCCGTATTTTAACCAAAGACAAAATTATGCTAGACGAGATGAGAGAAACAACTACAACAGACAACAATGGAATGATCATGATGAATATAGAAGGTCCAGAAGTGGGGATAGAAATAGGGACATACCCTCGGGAGATCCAACAAGTGACAATCAGGGAACTAATCAAGCCCAAGTAAATTATATAATGGCTGATGAGAGGGATTCGAGGAGACAAGATGAACAGCAACAAAGAAAGGTAGACAAACGAGTTGACCGTGGGAAAAACCAAGGTACTAATCCTGGTCCCAGTAATAAAGATGAGAGACTATATACATACGATAATATTGAAATGTATGGTAGTGATCTACAATGGGGCAATCCAATAGCAAATTTTATTGACAAGTTTAACCAACAGAATCCACGGGAAAAATATAAGAGTGGATCAATCTGTGTTGTGAGTGATACCGAAAACGGTTAAGCTAATTTTAAATGAAATATTGAGAAAAAAGGATTGAATTAATAAAACCCCAAAATTCAAAAAGCACGTAAGGACAACTTACTCAAGTTATTTCAAAACAATATAATTTAAAATAAAAAGACTGAAACCCCAAAATACCAAAAGCACGTAAGGACAACTTACTCAATTTATTCAGGAACAATGTGATTTAATAAAATGTATGTAAGTACGACTTACTTTAAATATTTTGAAACGATATAATTTGATTTAACAAACAACAAACCACCAAGAAAAAGAGAACAGATGATTAAATAATATTTATAAAGAACTGATTTAAAATGGAATGATAGAAAAAATAATATTTTGATGGTAAAAAACAGAAAAATAAATAAATAAATAAAAACAATTGATGGTAATGTGCTCAAATAAGAAGAATAACGAATAATTTATTGACTACAATGAAGCTGAAGGAGGATAATAATTAATACAACAATAATTTAGAATGTCTCGGAATTGAAGATGATATAAGAAGAAATGATACGGAGAAATAGGTCACAAGAAGGAAAGACAAAAGGATTTTAAAATAATGCCTATCAATAATGTTATATGCTATTAGTTAACGGAAAAGAAGAAGGAATCAAGAAGAAAAGGAAATATAATTAAATGCAAACAGCAGCAGTATGAAGAATCCCAAAAGTGTTTAGTATTAGTCGCTAATTGACTACTTGTAATTTTTTTATTATAACGAATTGACCGTAGAAATGTTCCGGCAATAATTTTCCTGAGCAGGGATGATGTTCCCCTGGTCTCAGAAGGTGTAAGGATGGACAGCGGAGTTATGGACCCAAAAGTGGCCACCCGAACTGAACCACCGCACAGGATAGGGAAAAATGTTAGGGAAATTGAATATTTAAGGGATAATTATAAAATAGCTGAAAAGAGTGATATTAGATTCCAGAAGTATGAATGTAGAAAATAGAAGGAAGATAGCAGACAGAAGCTTAATTGAGAAAGCAAATTTATAGAAGTAAATAGAAATATAAGCATTAAAACAAGTTTTTTATGATTAGTGTGACCAGCCCTTATAAAGTAATATGTGGAAGGACCACTACCCAGAGAATATAAATCATTGATGAATTTGCCTCCAAGAGAGAGAGAGAGTTGAGTAGGAAAACAGCAATTACCATTTAACCGAATAACAGGTATATAACCAGTATGAAATGAAAGAAGATATTATGAAGATATAAAACAGAAATATTATGAAGTTTGAAGAAATCAACAATTTATTTTGGAAACAAGTAAAACGAAAATAAATTTGTTCTAGTGGGGGGGGCTTTATGTAACGTTACATAACCCAGTCCCAAAAATGATAACTTAATTACCCCACCATAAAGGTCAGAAATGGGTATAATATACCTAGCTCTAAATTACTTTATATCACGAAACATTATAAACTATACTTAATTGATATAAAGTGTACCAAGTGAGTTATAGTGTACCCAGTGAGTAAATAAGTGACTTTGAAGGGAGCATCTCACAGACTTATGCTGTAGATGTAGAAACAATTGATTATAATAGTAGACTGTATTGCTACTAACCAATTATATGTTTTGTTTAAATATTGTATGATTTGTATTGTGTAGGCAACTAAAATTTAGTACCTAGGTTTAATTTTATATTTAATAGAATAATTATGTTTGAATATAAGATAACCCAGGGTTAAATATAAAAGAGTTAAATATAAAATAATAATATAAAATAAAATAATACTGTATGAGTAAAATGGCAGAAGAAAATAGTGCAGTGTAAGGATACTATAAGAAATTAATAAATAATATATAAATTCAATTAAAGGAAATATTAATATTAAAGACCTATATCTAAGGTTATGAGAAAATAAACGGAAAAACCTTATATAAATCAAATTGGATAATAAACCAAATTTAAAAAGAATTATTTTTCTATAAATAAGAAATAAATTTATAATAATTAAAAACAGCCTATATACTCAAAAGTAGATAGAAGCACCAATAAAACATGATATAAAAATTATTGGTTACTAAGAGTAACCGGATAAGAAAATATGAATTATTGTAAAAACGATTGGAAACCGTTCGGTTGAGAAAAAGTAAGGTCACAAAAATTTTATTAAAACCATTTAAAACTTTTGGAAACAGTGCCAAAATGGAATAAAAATTAACTCATAGTATCCACCTTATGTTCAAACTCCTTCAGATATCAACTATAACGTGCTTTACCCGATAAAAAAGTGAAATAACCAATTACCAGATCTGGCCTAGCTAAACCGCACTTCAAGATTTTGGCGAGATTGTATCTTATGGACATTCAACGAAATTACAAAACAACTAGAACTACAACACTAGAAACAGCTCCATTTAAGTAAAAACTTCGAGGAAAGAGGTAATATAAACTTTATTAATAATTATTAACCAAGAAATCCTCATGTCAAATCGTTGTGCAGTTCCAATATTTCGTAAATGATTCCATGTGTATAATAAAGAAATAATCTGCACTCTTGCAGACAAATCCGGAACTACATACTACGAAATAAACCAAAAATTCGAAATTTATTGTTTTTATCTTGTAAAGCATAGTATATAATTATTCATTTCTGACCGTCTCATAACACAAAGAACTTACCCTTAACCCTGGGGAAATTAATAAAACGAATTATATGTTGTTTAATGTCTAATCAAGGATAAAATTATAAAATCATAAAAAATATATTTTATGATAATTCAAATGTTTACCTAACTAAATTGATCCAATGTACCGTTGACTGAAAAGATCGATTATAATACTTGTATACTGGAAGAAGAGGAAATCAGTGTATTACATAAATAAATACTCTGAATATTTTATGTTAAATAATCAAACATGTATTCTTTATTGTAGAGGCTAGTTGTTGTAGATTTTCAGGAAGCCAAGAAGAGGACGATCCATAGGGGAGTATCACCGAACAGTGATGTTTGTTTAACCTAACATTTTGAGGTTGATGTCAAAATCAGCTGATCTTATGAACAGCGAATATTTAAAAAATAAGAAATTGTATACTCTGGGTGTAACAACTTTGTTCTTACTCTCTCTTCTAACTAAGATTAAACAACTTCCTTAATCTCTACCAAATCACACACACTCGATTTCTGTTTCGTTTGGTAAACATCAAATCCAATTGATTTGAACATTAATAAATATAATTCATAAGTGACGATTGCAAAAAGGTATTCTGACCGCACCGAGACTTTCAAAAAATAACTCTATACCTCATAAAAAGCGATCACGTTACAAATTGACGTACTAACGTGGGGCTTAATTAGGAAAGCATAATAAATAATAAGATACTTTCGCTAGATACCCGCGAGACGTTACAAAATGGCGTTCAACGTAAAAGGGCTGTAATTAGAAAAGAATTTTGAGATATTCAACAAAATAATATATCAAAAAACCTAATTATCGTCGGCAGTTATGAGAAAACAAGAAATGCATAATACCAGAGGCAGATCGAAGAAGAGGGCAGAAGAAAAGGAGAAGGAAGAAGGTGGACAGGAACGAGAGATAGAAATAGTCACGGACAGTGAAATGGAACAACCAACGGGTGATAAAGAAGAAACCGAAGTAGTCACAAACACGGAAAAGGAAAGAGTTGAAGAAGATGCCCAAGGGGACCAACCAGATAAAGCGGAAGCCAGAAGAGAACCAGATTGGCAAGAAATGATGAGGCTAATGATGGAGAAAATGGATAGCATTAAGGAAAGCAATAAGCAAACAAATGACAAAATAGATGAAAACTCAAGGAAACAAAATGAAACCTTGAGCGAGAAATTTAATAAAATAGATGAAAATTTTAAGAAACAGGAGGAAAACTCGAAGCAAACCAATGAGGAAAATAAGGAGAATTTTAGGAAACAGGAGGAAACTTCAAAGAAACAAAACGAAACTTTGAAGGAACAAAACAAGTGAACCAATGATAAAATAGATGAAAACTGTAGGAAACAGGAGGAACAAAATAGACAAACCAATGACAAAATAGATAGCATTCAGGAAAGTTTAGTCAGACAACTAAACGAAAAAATAGAGACCATTCATGGAAATATCAGAGAAACCATGAATGAACAAAACCAGGAATTGAGAGAAATTATTAACGGTCAAAGGGAAGAGATGAACACCAAATTTGAAGAAAATAATAAAAATATACAACAAATTCATGAGAAAATTGAAATGGTCAGTAATACACTCAGCCAAAGAGTAGATGAATATAAGGAAGAGTCAGAAAAGAAATTAATAGAAACCAATCAAAGATTGGATAAAACAGAAGAAAAGATGGAACAAATTAAAACAGGAATAGATGCACGAATGGACCGAGAGGAACAAAGTAAGCAAGTTCGTATAATGGCCATACGCCAAGAAAACAATGACCAGTTTAGATAGTATAAAAAGCAGTCTAAACTGTAAATTCACAGATTTCCACGAAACGGTAGAGAATGTCAAGAATCAGTTCCATAGCCAAGTAGAGAAATTAGATAATTTGCAACAAATACAAACAAACTTACAAGGGGATGTAGATAGAATAGGTTCCAGATCTACAAGCAACACTCATCATGTTATCCAAGATAGTAGGGAAAGTGTAAACTTTCGGGATTATCGCAGAAACCCACTCGAATTTTTAGGGAGAGTAGATGAAATTTTGAATAGATCAAAGGAGAACCGATGGAACATGATCAAAGGGATATTAGACGAATCTTTCAAAAACATTAACGATAATTGGTGGACTGTAATCAGGAACGAGGTGTGTGATTATGGGAGTTTCAAAACAATGTTCAAACTTAAGTACTGGTCGGAGTCAGTGCAAAACATTATTAGAGACGATATCTGTCATGGTAGGTATGACCGCAATATAGGACAAACACCTACTGCTTATTTTTTGGGGAAGGTGTGTGTGGCAAAATATTTAGACCCAAAGATCCCTGAAGAGTGTTTGGTGACCAAAATTGCGTATCACTTCGAGGAAAAGATTATAAGCGCACGATTAAGTGGACAAATAAAAACTATTGGAGGCATGGAAACGCTACTGGAGAATTATGAGCAAGAATCTTATTACAGGAGGAGTAGATGGAGGTCAGGGAATACCGAGGAGCGGAAAAATGAACCACCTAGAGATAAACGACCAAGAGTAAATTATGTCAGTGCCAACAACAATTATTACAGTAATCGTTATCAAGGAAAACGTCCGTATTTTAACCAAAGACAAAATTATGATAGACGAGATGAGAGAAACAACTACAACAGACAACAATGGAATGATCATGATGAATATAGAAGGTCCAGAAGTGGGGATAGAAATAGGGACATACCCTCGGGAGATCCAACAAGTGACAATCAGGGAACTAATCAAGCCCAAGTAATAAATAAATACCTTTTTCTTTATCCGTGCTGCGACTACGTCTTTGATGTCTTACGACATGTTTCGGGAACACGTTCCCATCATCAGGTAAAATTGTTTTTTCTTCTAGTTCATAACGAACGTGTCAAGAATATAATAATTAAAACACATCAACACATAAACACATAACACAATGACTATGATAGAACTCAGTCCACGTAACAGTGCGCACTGCCGTACTATAACTGACCACGTAATCAAACTATATATTCGGCTGGTGTACACAAGCGTTATCACTCTTCAATACAATATCATATAAACAGTGAGATTTAAATGTTAATTGATCATTAAGCAGTAGGTTTGGTTGAAATAAAAGCGCTTTATATATTTCATATTCTTCCATGGCATCCATGTATCGGCTCTTACTGCATATATGTATGGGCGTAAAGTTATCCGTGAAACCACTATAACTGTGATTGCTGTTTACCAGATGTAAAGCAAAGTTGGATTTGATTGACTTGATGTTCCTTTTTGGCAAATGTTCTTTATATCTGTCTTTAAATTTCCTGCCCGTTTGTCCTATGTAGAATTTATCACATTCACTACACTGGATTCTATATATGCCAGAACTGTTTTCGGTTGTTTTTTGTGTTCGAGGTTTTAATATGTTCAATATGTTATTGGTAGTTTTGAAGGACACGATGATGTCTAATTTTCTTAATTCATTTTTTATTATATTAGGAATCACATTAGTATATTCAACTGAAATATAATGGTTCTTTTTACCATCTAATTTTAATTTTCTTTCCATTTTATTCCTACGTTTGCGAATTAAGTTATCTATTATATCACTTTTATATCCATTATTGACAGCTATATGTTTAATAATATTTACTTCATCTTGAAAATCTTCCTGGTTCATAGGTATAGTTAAAAGTCTATTTACGAAAGCATTAAAAGAGGCCATTTTCTGTGTATATGGGTGGAATGAATCAGCATGGACAGTTATATCCGTGGTAGTAGGTTTCCTGTATATTTTATATGTGATACAATCAGCGTTTCTTCGAACAGAAAGGTCTAAAAAGTTTAGGCAATTTTCATTTTCTACTTCCATGGTGAATTTTATGTTGTTATTTATGTTGTTCATGTATTTGAGTAACATGTCCATTTGTCTACAAGTGCCATTAAAAACCATGAACGTATCGTCAACATATCGCGTGTATGAGATAATTTTATCGTGGTAACTGTTACAGTTAGATAGCAGATAATTATTTTCATAAAAGTTAAGGTATATATCTGCCAGTAATCCACTTAAAGGAGACCCCATGGCTAACCCTTCTCCTTGTTTAAAAAACTTGCCGTCAAATGTAAAATAATTTTGTTTCAACACTATTCGTAATATCAAGATTAATTCGTTAATTTCCTGTTGATTTAATATTGCCGTATTAAGTAAATTGTTTTGGAGAATCTCTATTGTTTCTTGTATAGGTATATTTGTGTATAAATTGACAATATCAAAAGAAACCAGCTTATAACTCGGTAATAAGTCGATGGAATTAATTTTGTTTATGAAATCTTTATTGTTCTTGATACTATGATTATTCTCTAGCTTTATACTGTTTTTTATTATATGTTGAAGTTTTTTTGCGACGATTTTGTACCCAGGTGCCGACGTGTAGTTAACTAAGGGACGTATTGGCATGTTGTCCTTATGTATTTTTGGCAAACCTGTGAATGCGGGTGCCTGTGCATTTATTTGTTTAATATGGTGTCTAACATTTGCGTCAAACAAATTTATGCATTTGTTCACAGCGGAATTTAGTTCCTTTGTGTACTTGCTGGTGGGGTCATGCTCAAGTGTCTTAATAATGTTATTGTTAATAAATTCATAACATTTCTGCGTGTAATCTGCTTGACTCAATACAACTACAGTATTGCCTTTATCGGCTTTGGTAACTATTGCCTTATTTATGTCAATCTTTTGTTTTATTGTTTTCATAAGGTTGAGCTCCTTCTTGTATTTTAGAAACTGGTTTTTATTTGTACTTAAGCCATCCATTTTTAATATGCGATCCAATTTACTGTTGATTACCGATCGTGTTACTTGTTGGGTTTCTTGGTTTTTAATGCATTTTATAGCAGCTTCAGCGTTTATAACTCCACGTAATAGGCTGTTTTTGCTAAGTTTAGGTAAGTTATATTGTAAACCTTTAGATAATAATTCTGTCTCGTCATTAGATAATTCGATATTGGTATAATTTACTACGCGTTTATAAAAGTTATGTTTACAATTTATGTTATCATACATGTGTTGTTTCTTGTATAGGTTATCAAACTTCTTAATGTGTTTCGAGATAATGACTTTAATTACTTCTCTTATCTGTGCTTCTATCAATTCCATAACATTGCTAATGATAGCAGGATGCAAACTGTCTAATACTTTCAAATATGCAATATACAAAATATGGTTCAATCTGTCCTTTTTCACATACAATTGCTTAATTTCTTCTTTTTGCCATATCTTCTGTGCTATTGATTTAGTTTTAACCGCTGCTAATGACTTATTTTGAATATTAATTTTGGAAAAATTTGGTGTTATGTTGTTTTGTAAACATTTCTTAATGAATTTAATGTTGAGACTAGTCTTAATTATTTTCATCTTAACGTTCTTATATTTATAGACCAGGATTGCCTGACCGGCTTCAAGATTCATTATATTTGGTCTCCAGTCGCAGTGAAATTGAAATAAATAAATACCTTTTTCTTTATCCGTGCTGCGACTACGTCTTTGATGTCTTACGACATGTTTCGGGAACACGTTCCCATCATCAGGTAAAATTGTTTTTTCTTCTAGTTCATAACGAACGTGTCAAGAATATAATAATTAAAACACATCAACACATAAACACATAACACAATGACTATGATAGAACTCAGTCCACGTAACAGTGCGCACTGCCGTACTATAACTGACCACGTAATCAAACTATATATTCGGCTGGTGTACACAAGCGTTATCACTCTTCAATACAGTATCATATAAACAGTGAGATTTAAATGTTAATTGATCATTAAGCAGTAGGTTTGGTTGAAATAAAAGCGCTTTATATATTTCATATTCTTCCATGGCATCCATGTATCGGCTCTTACTGCATATATGTATGGGCGTAAAGTTATCCGTGAAACCACTATAACTGTGATTGCTGTTTACCAGATGTAAAGCAAAGTTGGATTTGATTGACTTGATGTTCCTTTTTGGCAAATGTTCTTTATATCTGTCTTTAAATTTCCTGCCCGTTTGTCCTATGTAGAATTTATCACATTCACTACACTGGATTCTATATATGCCAGAACTGTTTTCGGTTGTTTTTTGTGTTCGAGGTTTTAATATGTTCAATATGTTATTGAATATGTAATTATAAATATGTAATTACCAATAACATATTGAACATATTAAAACCTCGAACACAAAAAACAACGAAAACAGTTCTGGCATATATAGAATCCAGTGTAGTGAATGTGATAAATTCTACATAGGACAAACGGGCAGGAAATTTAAAGACAGATATAAAGAACATTTGCCAAAAAGGAACATCAAGTCAATCAAATCCAACTTTGCTTTACATCTGGTAAACAGCAATCACAGTTATAGTGGTTTCACGGATAACTTTACGCCCATACATATATGCAGTAAGAGCCGATACATGGATGCCATGGAAGAATATGAAATATATAAAGCGCTTTTATTTCAACCAACCTACTGCTTAATGATCAATTAACATTTAAATCTCACTGTTTATATGATACTGTATTGAAGAGTGATAACGCTTGTGTACACCAGCCGAATATATAGTTTGATTACGTGGTCAGTTATAGTACGGCAGTGCGCACTGTTACGTGGACTGAGTTCTATCATAGTCATTGTGTTATGTGTTTATGTGTTGATGTGTTTTAATTATTATATTCTTGACACGTTCGTTATGAACTAGAAGAAAAAACAATTTTACCTGATGATGGGAACGTGTTCCCGAAACATGTCGTAAGACATCAAAGACGTAGTCGCAGCACGGATAAAGAAAAAGGTATTTATTTATTTCAATTTCACTGCGACTGGAGACCAAATATAATGAAGCCCAAGTACATTATATAATGGCTGATGAGAGGGATTCGAGGAGACAAGATGAACAGCAACAAAGAAAGGTGGACAAACGAGTTGACCGTGGGAAAAACCAAGGTACTAATCCTGGTCCCAGTAATAAAGATGAGAGACTATATACATACGATAATATTGAAATGTATGGTAGTGATCTACAATGGGGCAATCCAATAGCAAATTTTATTGACAAGTTTAACCAACAGAATCCACGGGAAAAATATAAGAGTGGATCAATCCGTGTTGTGAGTGATACCGAAAAGGTTAAACTAATTTTAAATGAAATATTGAGAAAAAGGATTGAATTAATAAAACCCCAAAATTCAAAAAGCACGTAAGGACAACTTACTCAAGTTATTTTGAAACAATATAATTTAAAATAAAAAGACTGAAACCCCAAAATTCCAAAAGCACGTAAGGACAACTTACTCAATTTATTCAGGAACAATATGATTTAATAAAAAGTATGTAAGTACGACTTACTTTAAATATTTTGAAACGATATAATTTGATTTAACAAACAACAAACCACCAAGAAAAAGAGAACAGATGATTAAATAATATTTATAAAGAACTGATTTAAAATGGAATGATAGAAAAAATAATATTTTGATGGTAACAAACAGAAAAATAAATAAATAAATAAAAACAATTGATGGTAATGTGCTCAAATAAGAAGAATAACGAATAATTTATTGACTACAATGAAGCTGAAGGAGGATAATAATTAATACAACAATAATTTAGAATGTCTCGGAATTGAAGATGATATAAGAAGAAATGATACGGAGAAATAGGTCACAAGAAGGAAAGAAAAAAGGATTTTAAAATAATGCCTATCAATAATGTTATATGCTGTTAGTTAACGGAAAAGAAGAAGGAATCAAGAAGAAAAGGAAATATAATTAAATGCAAACAGCAACAGTATGAAGAATCCCAAAAGTGTTTAGTATTAGTCGCTAATCGACTACTTGTAATTTTTTTATTATAACGAATTGACCGTAGAAATGTTCCGGCAATAATTTTCCTGAGCAGGGATGATGTTCCCCTGGTCTCAGAAGGTGTAAGGATGGACAGCGGAGTTATGGACCCAAAAGTGGCCACCCGAACTGAACCACCGCACAGGATAGGGAAAAATGTTAGGGAAATTGAATATTTAAGGGATAATTATAAAATAGCTGAAAAGAGTGATATTAGATTCCAGAAGTATGAATGTAGAAAATAGAAGGAAGATAGCAGACAGAAGCTTAATTGAGAAAGCGAATTTATAGAAGTAAATAGAAATATAAGCATTAAAACAAGTTTTTTATGATAAGTGTGACCAGCCCTTATAAAGTAATATGTGGAAGGACCACCACCCAGAGAATATAAATCATTGATGAATTTGCCTCCAAGAGAGAGAGAGTTGAGTAGGATAACAGCAATTACCATTTAACCGAATAACAGGTATGTATCCAGTATGAAATGAAAGAAGATATTATGAAGATATAAAACAGGAATATTATGAAGTTTGAAGAAGTCAACAATTTATTTTGGAAACAAGTAAAACGAAAATAAATTTGTTCTAGTGGGGGGGCTTTATGTAACGTTACATAACCCAGTCCCAAAAATGATAACTTAATTACCCCACCATAAAGGTCAGAAATGGGTATAATATACCTAGCTCTAAATTACTTTATATCACGAAACATTATAAACTATACTTAATTGATATAAAGTGTACCAAGTGAGTTATAGTGTACCCAGTGAGTAAATAAGTGACTTTGAAGGGAGCATCTCACAGACTTATGCTGTAGATGTAGAAACAATTGATTATAATAGTAGACTGTATTGCTACTAACCAATTATGTGTTTTGTTTAAATATTGTATGATTTGTATTGTGTAGGCAACTAAAATTTAGTACCTAGGTTTAATTTTATATTTAATAGAATAATTATGTTTGAATATAAGATAACCCAGGGTTAAATATAAAAGAGTTAAATATAAAATAATAATATAAAATAAAATAATACTGTATGAGTAAAATGGCAGAAGAAAATAGTGCAGTGTAAGGATACTATAAGAAATTAATAAATAATATATAAATTCAATTAAAGGAAATATTAATATTAAAGACCTATATCTAAGGTTATGAGAAAATAAACGGAAAAACCTTATATAAATCAAATTGGATAATAAACCAAATTTAAAAAGAATTATTTTTCTATAAATAAGAAATAAATTTATAATAATTAAAAACAGCCTATATACTCAAAAGTAGATAGAAGCACCAATAAAAAATGATATAAAAATTATTGGTTACTAAGAGTAACCGGATAAGAAAATATGAATTATTGTAAAAACGATTGGAAACCGTTCGGTTGAGAAAAAGTAAGGTCACAAAAATTTTATTAAAACCATTTAAAACTTTTGGAAACAGTGCCAAAATGGAATAAAAATTAACTCATAGTATCCACCTTATGTTCAAACTCCTTCAGATATCAACTATAACGTGCTTTACCCGATAAAAAAGTGAAATAACCAATTACCAGATCTGGCCTAGCTAAACCGCACTTCAAGATTTTGGCGAGATTGTATCTTATGGACATTCAACGAAATTACAAAACAACTAGAACTACAACACTAGAAACAGCTCCATTTAAGTAAAAACTTCGAGGAAAGAGGTAATATAAACTTTATTAATAATTATTAACCAAGAAATCCTCATGTCAAATCGTTGTGCAGTTCCAATATTTCGTAAATGATTCCATGTGTATAATAAAGAAATAATCTGCACTCTTGCAGACAAATCCGGAACTACATACTACGAAATAAACCAAAAATTCGAAATTTATTGTTTTTATCTTGTAAAGCATAGTATATAATTATTCATTTCTGACCGTCTCATAACGCAAAGGACTTACCCTTAACCCTGGGGAAATTAATAAAACGAATTATATGTTGTTTAATGTCTAATCAAGGATAAAATTATAAAATCATAAAAAATATATTTTATGATAATTCAAATGTTTACCTAACTAAATTGATCCAATGTACCGTTGACTGAAAAGATCGATTATAATACTTGTATACTGGAAGAAGAGGAAATCAGTGTATTACATAAATAAATACTCTGAATATTTTATGTTAAATAATCAAACGTGTATTCTTTATTGTAGAGGGTAGTTGTTGTAGATTTTCAGGAAGCCAAGAAGAGGACGATCCATAGGGGAGTATCACCGAACAGTGATGTTTGTTTAACCTAACATTTTGAGGTTGATGTCAAAATCAGCTGATCTTATGAACAGCGAATATTTAAAAAATAAGAAATTGTATACTCTGGGTGTAACAACTTTGTTCTTACTCTCTCTTCTAACTAAGATTAAACAACTTCCTTAATCTCTACCAAACCACACACACTCGATTTCTGTTTCGTTTGGTAAACATCAAATCCAATTGATTTGAACATTAATAAATATAATTCATAAGTGACGATTGCAAAAAGGTATTCTGACCGCACCGAGACTTTCAGAAAATAACTCTATACCTCATAAAAAGCGATCACGTTACAAATTGACGTACTAACGTGGGGCTTAATTAGGAAAGCATAATAAATAATAAGATACTTTCGCTAGATACCCGCGAGACATTACAAAATGGCGTTCAACGTAAAAGGGCTGTAATTAGAAAAGAATTTTGAGATATTCAACAAAATAATATACCAAAAAACCTAATTATCGTCAGCAGTTATGAGAAAACAAGAAATGCATAATACCAGAGGCAGATCGAAGAAGAGGGCAGAAGAAAAGGAGAAGGAAGAAGGTGGACAGGAACGAGAGATAGAAATAGTCACGGATAGTGAAATGGAACAACCAACGGGTGATAAAGAAGAAACCGAAGTAGTCACAAACACGGAAAAGGAAAGAGTTGAAGAAGATGCCCAAGGGGACCAACCAGATAAAGCGGAAGCCAGAAGAGAACCAGATTGGCAAGAAATGATGAGGCTAATGATGGAGAAAATGGATAGCATTAAGGAAAGCAATAAGCAAACAAATGACAAAATAGATGAAAACTCAAGGAAACAAAATGAAACCTTGAGCGAGAAATTTAATAAAATAGATGAAAATTTTAAGAAACAGGAGGAAAACTCGAAGCAAACCAATGAGGAAAATAAGGAGAATTTTAGGAAACAGGAGGAAACTTCAAAGAAACAAAACGAAACTTTGAAGGAACAAAACAAGTGAACCAATGATAAAATAGATGAAAACTGTAGGAAACAGGAGGAACAAAATAGACAAACCAATGACAAAATAGATAGCATTCAGGAAAGTTTAGTCAGACAACTAAACGAAAAAATAGAGACCATTCATGGAAATATCAGAGAAACCATGAATGAACAAAACCAGGAATTGAGAGAAATTATTAACGGTCAAAGGGAAGAGATGAACACCAAATTTGAAGAAAATAATAAAAATATACAACAAATTCATGAGAAAATTGAAATGGTCAGTAATACACTCAGCCAAAGAGTAGATGAATATGAGGAAGAGTCAGAAAAGAAATTAATAGAAACCAATCAAAGATTGGATAAAACAGAAGAAAAGATGGAACAAATTAAAACAGGAATAGATGCACGAATGGACCGAGAGGAACAAAGTAAGCAAGTTCGTATAATGGCCATACGCCAAGAAAACAATGACCAGTTTAGATAGTATAAAAAGCAGTCTAAACTGTAAATTCACAGATTTCCACGAAACGGTAGAGAATGTCAAGAATCAGTTCCATAGCCAAGTAGAGAAATTAGATAATTTGCAACAAATACAAACAAACTTACAAGGGGATGTAGATAGAATAGGTTCCAGATCTACAAGCAACACTCATCATGTTATCCAAGATAGTAGGGAAAGTGTAAACTTTCGGGATTATCGCAGAAACCCACTCGAATTTTTAGGGAGAGTAGATGAAATTTTGAATAGATCAAAGGAGAACCGATGGAACATGATCAAAGAGATATTAGACGAATCTTTCAAAAACATTAACGATAATTGGTGGACTGTAATCAGGAACGAGGTGTGTGATTATGGGAGTTTCAAAACAATGTTCAAACTTAAGTACTGGTCGGAGTCAGTGCAAAACATTATTAGAGACGATATCTGTCATGGTAGGTATGACCGCAATATAGGACAAACACCTACTGCTTATTTTTTGGGGAAGGTGTGTGTGGCAAAATATTTAGACCCAAAGATCCCTGAAGAGTGTTTGGTGACCAAAATTGCGTATCACTTCGAGGAAAAGATTATAAGCGCACGATTAAGTGGACAAATAAAAACTATTGGAGGCATGGAAACGCTACTGGAGAATTATGAGCAAGAATCTTATTACAGGAGGAGTAGATGGAGGTCAGGGAATACCGAGGAGCGGAAAAATGAACCACCTAGAGATAAACGACCAAGAGTAAATTATGTCAGTGCCAACAACAATTATTACAGTAATCGTTATCAAGGAAAACGTCCGTATTTTAACCAAAGACAAAATTATGATAGACGAGATGAGAGAAACAACTACAACAGACAACAATGGAATGATCATGATGAATATAGAAGGTCCAGAAGTGGGGATAGAAATAGGGACATACCCTCGGGAGATCCAACAAGTGACAATCAGGGAACTAATCAAGCCCAAGTAATAAATAAATACCTTTTTCTTTATCCGTGCTGCGACTACGTCTTTGATGTCTTACGACATGTTTCGGGAACACGTTCCCATCATCAGGTAAAATTGTTTTTTCTTCTAGTTCATAACGAACGTGTCAAGAATATAATAATTAAAACACATCAACACATAAACACATAACACAATGACTATGATAGAACTCAGTCCACGTAACAGTGCGCACTGCCGTACTATAACTGACCACGTAATCAAACTATATATTCGGCTGGTGTACACAAGCGTTATCACTCTTCAATACAGTATCATATAAACAGTGAGATTTAAATGTTAATTGATCATTAAGCAGTAGGTTTGGTTGAAATAAAAGCGCTTTATATATTTCATATTCTTCCATGGCATCCATGTATCGGCTCTTACTGCATATATGTATGGGCGTAAAGTTATCCGTGAAACCACTATAACTGTGATTGCTGTTTACCAGATGTAAAGCAAAGTTGGATTTGATTGACTTGATGTTCCTTTTTGGCAAATGTTCTTTATATCTGTCTTTAAATTTCCTGCCCGTTTGTCCTATGTAGAATTTATCACATTCACTACACTGGATTCTATATATGCCAGAACTGTTTTCGGTTGTTTTTTGTGTTCGAGGTTTTAATATGTTCAATATGTTATTGGTAGTTTTGAAGGACACGATGATGTCTAATTTTCCTAATTCATTTTTTATTATATTAGGAATCACATTAGTATATTCAACTGAAATATAATGGTTCTTTTTACCATCTAATTTTAATTTTCTTTCCATTTTATTCCTACGTTTGCGAATTAAGTTATCTATTATATCACTTTTATATCCATTATTGACAGCTATATGTTTAATAATATTTACTTCATCTTGAAAATCTTCCTGGTTCATAGGTATAGTTAAAAGTCTATTTACGAAAGCATTAAAAGAGGCCATTTTCTGTGTATATGGGTGGAATGAATCAGCATGGACAGTTATATCCGTGGTAGTAGGTTTCCTGTATATTTTATATGTGATACAATCAGCGTTTCTTCGAACAGAAAGGTCTAAAAAGTTTAGGCAATTTTCATTTTCTACTTCCATGGTGAATTTTATGTTGTTATTTATGTTGTTCATGTATTTGAGTAACATGTCCATTTGTCTACAAGTGCCATTAAAAACCATGAACGTATCGTCAACATATCGCGTGTATGAGATAATTTTATCGTGGTAACTGTTACAGTTAGATAGCAGATAATTATTTTCATAAAAGTTAAGGTATATATCTGCCAGTAATCCACTTAAAGGAGACCCCATGGCTAACCCTTCTCCTTGTTTAAAAAACTTGCCGTCAAATGTAAAATAATTTTGTTTCAACACTATTCGTAATATCAAGATTAATTCGTTAATTTCCTGTTGATTTAATATTGCCGTATTAAGTAAATTGTTTTGGAGAATCTCTATTGTTTCTTGTATAGGTATATTTGTGTATAAATTGACAATATCAAAAGAAACCAGCTTATAACTCGGTAATAAGTCGATGGAATTAATTTTGTTTATGAAATCTTTATTGTTCTTGATACTATGATTATTCTCTAGCTTTATACTGTTTTTTATTATATGTTGAAGTTTTTTTGCGATTTTGTACCCAGGTGCCGACGTGTAGTTAACTAAGGGACGTATTGGCATGTTGTCCTTATGTATTTTTGGCAAACCTGTGAATGCGGGTGCCTGTGCATTTATTTGTTTAATATGGTGTCTAACATTTGCGTCAAACAAATTTATGCATTTGTTCACAGCGGAATTTAGTTCCTTTGTGTACTTGCTGGTGGGGTCATGCTCAAGTGTCTTAATAATGTTATTGTTAATAAATTCATAACATTTCTGCGTGTAATCTGCTTGACTCAATACAACTACAGTATTGCCTTTATCGGCTTTGGTAACTATTGCCTTATTTATGTCAATCTTTTGTTTTATTGTTTTCATAAGGTTGAGCTCCTTCTTGTATTTTAGAAACTGGTTTTTATTTGTACTTAAGCCATCCATTTTTAATATGCGATCCAATTTACTGTTGATTACCGATCGTGTTACTTGTTGGGTTTCTTGGTTTTTAATGCATTTTATAGCAGCTTCAGCGTTTATAACTCCACGTAATAGGCTGTTTTTGCTAAGTTTAGGTAAGTTATATTGTAAACCTTTAGATAATAATTCTGTCTCGTCATTAGATAATTCGATATTGGTATAATTTACTACGCGTTTATAAAAGTTATGTTTACAATTTATGTTATCATACATGTGTTGTTTCTTGTATAGGTTATCAAACTTCTTAATGTGTTTCGAGATAATGACTTTAATTACTTCTCTTATCTGTGCTTCTATCAATTCCATAACATTGCTAATGATAGCAGGATGCAAACTGTCTAATACTTTCAAATGTGCAATATACAAAATACTGTTCAATCTGTCCTTTTTCACATACAATTGCTTAATTTCTTCTTTTTGCCATATCTTCTGTGCTATTGATTTAGTTTTAACCGCTGCTAATGACTTATTTTGAATATTAATTTTGGAAAAATTTGGTGTTATGTTGTTTTGTAAACATTTCTTAATGAATTTAATGTTGAGACTAGTCTTAATTATTTTCATCTTAACGTTCTTATATTTATAGACCAGGTTTGCCTGACCGGCTTCAAGATTCATTATATTTGGTCTCCAGTCGCAGTGAAATTGAAATAAATAAATACCTTTTTCTTTATCCGTGCTGCGACTACGTCTTTGATGTCTTACGACATGTTTCGGGAACACGTTCCCATCATCAGGTAAAATTGTTTTTTCTTCTAGTTCATAACGAACGTGTCAAGAATATAATAATTAAAACACATCAACACATAAACACATAACACAATGACTATGATAGAACTCAGTCCACGTAACAGTGCGCACTGCCGTACTATAACTGACCACGTAATCAAACTATATATTCGGCTGGTGTACACAAGCGTTATCACTCTTCAATACAGTATCATATAAACAGTGAGATTTAAATGTTAATTGATCATTAAGCAGTAGGTTTGGTTGAAATAAAAGCGCTTTATATATTTCATATTCTTCCATGGCATCCATGTATCGGCTCTTACTGCATATATGTATGGGCGTAAAGTTATCCGTGAAACCACTATAACTGTGATTGCTGTTTACCAGATGTAAAGCAAAGTTGGATTTGATTGACTTGATGTTCCTTTTTGGCAAATGTTCTTTATATCTGTCTTTAAATTTCCTGCCCGTTTGTCCTATGTAGAATTTATCACATTCACTACACTGGATTCTATATATGCCAGAACTGTTTTCGGTTGTTTTTTGTGTTCGAGGTTTTAATATGTTCAATATGTTATTGGTAATTGAACATATTAAAACCTCGAACACAAAAAACAACCGAAAACAGTTCTGGCATATATAGAATCCAGTGTAGTGAATGTGATAAATTCTACATAGGACAAACGGGCAGGAAATTTAAAGACAGATATAAAGAACATTTGCCAAAAAGGAACATCAAGTCAATCAAATCCAACTTTGCTTTACATCTGGTAAACAGCAATCACAGTTATAGTGGTTTCACGGATAACTTTACGCCCATACATATATGCAGTAAGAGCCGATACATGGATGCCATGGAAGAATATGAAATATATAAAGCGCTTTTATTTCAACCAAACCTACTGCTTAATGATCAATTAACATTTAAATCTCACTGTTTATATGATACTGTATTGAAGAGTGATAACGCTTGTGTACACCAGCCGAATATATAGTTTGATTACGTGGTCAGTTATAGTACGGCAGTGCGCACTGTTACGTGGACTGAGTTCTATCATAGTCATTGTGTTATGTGTTTATGTGTTGATGTGTTTTAATTATTATATTCTTGACACGTTCGTTATGAACTAGAAGAAAAAACAATTTTACCTGATGATGGGAACGTGTTCCCGAAACATGTCGTAAGACATCAAAGACGTAGTCGCAGCATGGATAAAGAAAAAGGTATTTATTTATTTCAATTTCACTGCGACTGGAGACCAAATATAATGAAGCCCAAGTACATTATATAATGGCTGATGAGAGGGATTCGAGGAGACAAGATGAACAGCAACAAAGAAAGGTGGACAAACGAGTTGACCGTGGGAAAAACCAAGGTACTAATCCTGGTCCCAGTAATAAAGATGAGAGACTATATACATACGATAATATTGAAATGTATGGTAGTGATCTACAATGGGGCAATCCAATAGCAAATTTTATTGACAAGTTTAACCAACAGAATCCACGGGAAAAATATAAGAGTGGATCAATCCGTGTTGTGAGTGATACCGAAAATGGTTAAACTAATTTTAAATGAAATATTGAGAAAAAGGATTGAATTAATAAAACCCCAAAATTCAAAAAGCACGTAAGGACAACTTACTCAAGTTATTTTGAAACAATATAATTTAAAATAAAAAGACTGAAACCCCAAAATTCCAAAAGCACGTAAGGACAACTTACTCAATTTATTCAGGAACAATATGATTTAATAAAAAGTATGTAAGTACGACTTACTTTAAATATTTTGAAACGATATAATTTGATATAACAAACAACAAACCACCAAGAAAAAGAGAACAGATGATTAAATAATATTTATAAAGAACTGATTTAAAATGGAATGATAGAAAAAATAATATTTTGATGGTAACAAACAGAAAAATAAATAAATAAATAAAAACAATTGATGGTAATGTGCTCAAATAAGAAGAATAACGAATAATTTATTGACTACAATGAAGCTGAAGGAGGATAATAATTAATACAACAATAATTTAGAATGTCTCGGAATTGAAGATGATATAAGAAGAAATGATACGGAGAAATAGGTCACAAGAAGGAAAGAAAAAAGGATTTTAAAATAATGCCTATCAATAATGTTATATGCTGTTAGTTAACGGAAAAGAAGAAGGAATCAAGAAGAAAAGGAAATATAATTAAATGCAAACAGCAACAGTATGAAGAATCCCAAAAGTGTTTAGTATTAGTCGCTAATCGACTACTTGTAATTTTTTTATTATAACGAATTGACCGTAGAAATGTTCCGGCAATAATTTTCCTGAGCAGGGATGATGTTCCCCTGGTCTCAGAAGGTGTAAGGATGGACAGCGGAGTTATGGACCCAAAAGTGGCCACCCGAACTGAACCACCGCACAGGATAGGGAAAAATGTTAGGGAAATTGAATATTTAAGGGATAATTATAAAATAGCTGAAAAGAGTGATATTAGATTCCAGAAGTATGAATGTAGAAAATAGAAGGAAGATAGCAGACAGAAGCTTAATTGAGAAAGCGAATTTATAGAAGTAAATAGAAATATAAGCATTAAAACAAGTTTTTTATGATAAGTGTGACCAGCCCTTATAAAGTAATATGTGGAAGGACCACCACCCAGAGAATATAAATCATTGATGAATTTGCCTCCAAGAGAGAGAGAGTTGAGTAGGATAACAGCAATTACCATTTAACCGAATAACAGGTATGTATCCAGTATGAAATGAAAGAAGATATTATGAAGATATAAAACAGGAATATTATGAAGTTTGAAGAAGTCAACAATTTATTTTGGAAACAAGTAAAACGAAAATAAATTTGTTCTAGTGGGGGGGCTTTATGGAACGTTACATAACCCAGTCCCAAAAATGATAACTTAATTACCCCACCATAAAGGTCAGAAATGGGTATAATATACCTAGCTCTAAATTACTTTATATCACGAAACATTATAAACTATACTTAATTGATATAAAGTGTACCAAGTGAGTTATAGTGTACCCAGTGAGTAAATAAGTGACTTTGAAGGGAGCATCTCACAGACTTATGCTGTAGATGTAGAAACAATTGATTATAATAGTAGACTGTATTGCTACTAACCAATTATGTGTTTTGTTTAAATATTGTATGATTTGTATTGTGTAGGCAACTAAAATTTAGTAGCTAGGTTTAATTTTATATTTAATAGAATAATTATGTTTGAATATAAGATAACCCAGGGTTAAATATAAAAGAGTTAAATATAAAATAATAATATAAAATAAAATAATACTGTATGAGTAAAATGGCAGAAGAAAATAGTGCAGTGTAAGGATACTATAAGAAATTAATAAATAATATATAAATTCAATTAAAGGAAATATTAATATTAAAGACCTATATCTAAGGTTATGAGAAAATAAACGGAAAAACCTTATATAAATCAAATTGGATAATAAACCAAATTTAAAAAGAATTATTTTTCTATAAATAAGAAATAAATTTATAATAATTAAAAACAGCCTATATACTCAAAAGTAGATAGAAGCACCAATAAAAAATGATATAAAAATTATTGGTTACTAAGAGTAACCGGATAACAAAATATGAATTAATTGTAAAAACGATTGGAAACCGTTCGGTTGAGAAAAAGTAAGGTCACAAAAATTTTATTAAAACCATTTAAAACTTTCGGAAACAGTGCCAAAATGGAATAAAAATTAACTCATAGTATCCACCTTATGTTCAAACTCCTTCAGATATCAACTATAACGTGCTTTACCCGATAAAAAAGTGAAATAACCAATTACCAGATCTGGCCTAGCTAAACCGCACTTCGAGATTTTGGCGAGATTGTATCTTATGGACATTCAACGAAATTACAAAACAACTAGAACTACAACACTAGAAACAGCTCCATTTAAGTAAAAACTTCGAGGAAAGAGGTAATATAAACGTTATTAATAATTATTAACCAAGAAATCCTCATGTCAAATCGTTGTGCAGTTCCAATATTTCGTAAACGATTCCATGTGTATAATAAAGAAATAATCTGCACTCTTGCGGACAAATCCGGAACTACATACTACGAAATAAACCAAAAATTCGAAATTTATTGTTTTTATCTTGTAAAGCATAGTATATAATTATTCATTTCTGACCGTCTCATAACACAAAGAACTTACCCTTAACCCTGGGGAAATTAATAAAACGAATTATATGTTGTTTAATGTCTAATCAAGGATAAAATTATAAAATCATAAAAAATATATTTTATGATAATTCAAATGTTTACCTAACTAAATTGATCCAATGTACCGTTGACTGAAAAGATCGATTATAATACTTGTATACTGGAAGAAGAGGAAATCAGTGTATTACATAAATAAATACTCTGAATATTTTATGTTAAATAATCAAACGTGTATTCTTTATTGTAGAGGGTAGTTGTTGTAGATTTTCAGGAAGCCAAGAAGAGGACGATCCATAGGGGAGTATCACCGAACAGTGATGTTTGTTTAACCTAACATTTTGAGGTTGATGTCAAAATCAGCTGATCTTATGAACAGCGAATATTTAAAAAATAAGAAATTGTATACTCTGGGTGTAACAACTTTGTTCTTACTCTCTCTTCTAACTAAGATTAAACAACTTCCTTAATCTCTACCAAATCACACACACTCGATTTCTGTTTCGTTTGGTAAACATCAAATCCAATTGATTTGAACATTAATAAATATAATTCATAAGTGACGATTGCAAAAAGGTATTCTGACCGCACCGAGACATTCAAAAAATAACTCTATACCTCATAAAAAGCGATCACGTTACAAACTGACGTACTAACGTGGGGCTTAATTAGGAAAGCATAATAAATAATAAGATACTTTCGCTAGATACCCGCGAGACGTTACAAAATGGCATTCAACGTAAAAGGGCTGTAATTAGAAAAGAATTTTGAGATATTCAACAAAATAATATACCAAAAAACCTAATTATCGTCGGCAGTTATGAGAAAACAAGAAATGCATAATACCAGAGGCAGATCGAAGAAGAGGGCAGAAGAAAAGGAGAAGGAAGAAGGTGGACAGGAACGAGAGATAGAAATAGTCACGGACAGTGAAATGGAACAACCAACGGGTGATAAAGAAGAAACCGAAGTAGTCACAAACACGGAAAAGGAAAGAGTTGAAGAAGATGCCCAAGGGGACCAACCAGATAAAGCGGAAGCCAGAAGAGAACCAGATTGGCAAGAAATGATGAGGCTAATGATGGAGAAAATGGATAGCATTAAGGAAAGCAATAAGCAAACAAATGACAAAATAGATGAAAACTCAAGGAAACAAAATGAAACCTTGAGCGAGAAATTTAATAAAATAGATGAAAATTTTAAGAAACAGGAGGAAAACTCGAAGCAAACCAATGAGGAAAATAAGGAGAATTTTAGGAAACAGGAGGAAACTTCAAAGAAACAAAACGAAACTTTGAAGGAACAAAACAAGTGAACCAATGATAAAATATATGAAAACTGTAGGAAACAGGAGGAACAAAATAGACAAACCAATGACAAAATAGATAGCATTCAGGAAAGTTTAGTCAGACAACTAAACGAAAAAATAGAGACCATTCATGGAAATATCAGAGAAACCATGAATGAACAAAACCAGGAATTGAGAGAAATTATTAACGGTCAAAGGGAAGAGATGAACACCAAATTTGAAGAAAATAATAAAAATATACAACAAATTCATGAGAAAATTGAAATGGTCAGTAATACACTCAGCCAAAGAGTAGATGAATATAAGGAAGAGTCAGAAAAGAAATTAATAGAAACCAATCAAAGATTGGATAAAACAGAAGAAAAGATGGAACAAATTAAAACAGGAATAGATGCACGAATGGACCGAGAGGAACAAAGTAAGCAAGTTCGTATAATGGCCATACGCCAAGAAAACAATGACCAGTTAGATAGTATAAAAAGCAGTCTAAACTGTAAATTCACAGATTTCCACGAAACGGTAGAGAATGTCAAGAATCAGTTCCATAGCCAAGTAGAGAAATTAGATAATTTGCAACAAATACAAACAAACTTACAAGGGGATGTAGATAGAATAGGTTCCAGATCTACAAGCAACACTCATCATGTTATCCAAGATAGTAGGGAAAGTGTAAACTTTCGGGATTATCGCAGAAACCCACTCGAATTTTTAGGGAGAGTAGATGAAATTTTGAATAGATCAAAGGAGAACCGATGGAACATGATCAAAGGGATATTAGACGAATCTTTCAAAAACATTAACGATAATTGGTGGAATGTAATCAGGAACGAGGTGTGTGATTATGGGAGTTTCAAAACAATGTTCAAACTTAAGTACTGGTCGGAGTCAGTGCAAAACATTATTAGAGACGATATCTGTCATGGTAGGTATGACCGCAATATAGGACAAACACCTACTGCTTATTTTTTGGGGAAGGTGTGTGTGGCAAAATATTTAGACCCAAAGATCCCTGAAGAGTGTTTGGTGACCAAAATTGCGTATCACTTCGAGGAAAAGATTATAAGCGCACGATTAAGTGGACAAATAAAAACTATTGGAGGCATGGAAACGCTACTGGAGAATTATGAGCAAGAATCTTATTACAGGAGGAGTAGATGGAGGTCAGGGAATACCGAGGAGCGGAAAAATGAACCACCTAGAGATAAACGACCAAGAGTAAATTATGTCAGTGCCAACAACAATTATTACAGTAATCGTTATCAAGGAAAACGTCCGTATTTTAACCAAAGACAAAATTATGATAGACGAGATGAGAGAAACAACTACAACAGACAACAATGGAATGATCATGATGAATATAGAAGGTCCAGAAGTGGGGATAGAAATAGGGACATACCCTCGGGAGATCCAACAAGTGACAATCAGGGAACTAATCACGCCCAAGTACATTATATAATGGCTGATGAGAGGGATTCGAGGAGACAAGATGAACAGCAACAAAGAAAGGTGGACAAGCGAGTTGACCGTGGGAAAAACCAAGGTACTAATCCTGGTCCCAGTAATAAAGATGAGAGACTATATACATACGATAATATTGAAATGTATGGTAGTGATCTACAATGGGGCAATCCAATAGCAAATTTTATTGACAAGTTTAACCAACAGAATCCACGGGAAAAATATAAGAGTGGATCAATCCGTGTTGTGAGTGATACCGAAAACGGTTAAACTAATTTTAAATGAAATATTGAGAAAAAGGATTGAATTAATAAAACCCCAAAATTCAAAAAGCACGTAAGGACAACTTACTCAAGTTATTTTGAAACAATATAATTTAAAATAAAAAGACTGAAACCCCAAAATTCCAAAAGCACGTAAGGACAACTTACTCAATTTATTCAGGAACAATATGATTTAATAAAAAGTATGTAAGTACGACTTACTTTAAATATTTTGAAACGATATAATTTGATATAACAAACAACAAACCACCAAGAAAAAGAGAACAGATGATTAAATAATATTTATAAAGAACTGATTTAAAATGGAATGATAGAAAAAATAATATTTTGATGGTAACAAACAGAAAAATAAATAAATAAATAAAAACAATTGATGGTAATGTGCTCAAATAAGAAGAATAACGAATAATTTATTGACTACAATGAAGCTGAAGGAGGATAATAATTAATACAACAATAATTTAGAATGTCTCGGAATTGAAGATGATATAAGAAGAAATGATACGGAGAAATAGGTCACAAGAAGGAAAGAAAAAAGGATTTTAAAATAATGCCTATCAATAATGTTATATGCTGTTAGTTAACGGAAAAGAAGAAGGAATCAAGAAGAAAAGGAAATATAATTAAATGCAAACAGCAACAGTATGAAGAATCCCAAAAGTGTTTAGTATTAGTCGCTAATCGACTACTTGTAATTTTTTTATTATAACGAATTGACCGTAGAAATGTTCCGGCAATAATTTTCCTGAGCAGGGATGATGTTCCCCTGGTCTCAGAAGGTGTAAGGATGGACAGCGGAGTTATGGACCCAAAAGTGGCCACCCGAACTGAACCACCGCACAGGATAGGGAAAAATGTTAGGGAAATTGAATATTTAAGGGATAATTATAAAATAGCTGAAAAGAGTGATATTAGATTCCAGAAGTATGAATGTAGAAAATAGAAGGAAGATAGCAGACAGAAGCTTAATTGAGAAAGCGAATTTATAGAAGTAAATAGAAATATAAGCATTAAAACAAGTTTTTTATGATAAGTGTGACCAGCCCTTATAAAGTAATATGTGGAAGGACCACCACCCAGAGAATATAAATCATTGATGAATTTGCCTCCAAGAGAGAGAGAGTTGAGTAGGATAACAGCAATTACCATTTAACCGAATAACAGGTATGTATCCAGTATGAAATGAAAGAAGATATTATGAAGATATAAAACAGGAATATTATGAAGTTTGAAGAAGTCAACAATTTATTTTGGAAACAAGTAAAACGAAAATAAATTTGTTCTAGTGGGGGGGCTTTATGTAACGTTACATAACCCAGTCCCAAAAATGATAACTTAATTACCCCACCATAAAGGTCAGAAATGGGTATAATATACCTAGCTCTAAATTACTTTATATCACGAAACATTATAAACTATACTTAATTGATATAAAGTGTACCAAGTGAGTTATAGTGTACCCAGTGAGTAAATAAGTGACTTTGAAGGGAGCATCTCACAGACTTATGCTGTAGATGTAGAAACAATTGATTATAATAGTAGACTGTATTGCTACTAACCAATTATGTGTTTTGTTTAAATATTGTATGATTTGTATTGTGTAGGCAACTAAAATTTAGTAGCTAGGTTTAATTTTATATTTAATAGAATAATTATGTTTGAATATAAGATAACCCAGGGTTAAATATAAAAGAGTTAAATATAAAATAATAATATAAAATAAAATAATACTGTATGAGTAAAATGGCAGAAGAAAATAGTGCAGTGTAAGGATACTATAAGAAATTAATAAATAATATATAAATTCAATTAAAGGAAATATTAATATTAAAGACCTATATCTAAGGTTATGAGAAAAATAAACGGAAAAACCTTATATAAATCAAATTGGATAATAAACCAAATTTAAAAAGAATTATTTTTCTATAAATAAGAAATAAATTTATAATAATTAAAAACAGCCTATATACTCAAAAGTAGATAGAAGCACCAATAAAAAATGATATAAAAATTATTGGTTACTAAGAGTAACCGGATAACAAAATATGAATTAATTGTAAAAACGATTGGAAACCGTTCGGTTGAGAAAAAGTAAGGTCACAAAAATTTTATTAAAACCATTTAAAACTTTCGGAAACAGTGCCAAAATGGAATAAAAATTAACTCATAGTATCCACCTTATGTTCAAACTCCTTCAGATATCAACTATAACGTGCTTTACCCGATAAAAAAGTGAAATAACCAATTACCAGATCTGGCCTAGCTAAACCGCACTTCGAGATTTTGGCGAGATTGTATCTTATGGACATTCAACGAAATTACAAAACAACTAGAACTACAACACTAGAAACAGCTCCATTTAAGTAAAAACTTCGAGGAAAGAGGTAATATAAACGTTATTAATAATTATTAACCAAGAAATCCTCATGTCAAATCGTTGTGCAGTTCCAATATTTCGTAAACGATTCCATGTGTATAATAAAGAAATAATCTGCACTCTTGCGGACAAATCCGGAACTACATACTACGAAATAAACCAAAAATTCGAAATTTATTGTTTTTATCTTGTAAAGCATAGTATATAATTATTCATTTCTGACCGTCTCATAACACAAAGAACTTACCCTTAACCCTGGGGAAATTAATAAAACGAATTATATGTTGTTTAATGTCTAATCAAGGATAAAATTATAAAATCATAAAAAATATATTTTATGATAATTCAAATGTTTACCTAACTAAATTGATCCAATGTACCGTTGACTGAAAAGATCGATTATAATACTTGTATACTGGAAGAAGAGGAAATCAGTGTATTACATAAATAAATACTCTGAATATTTTATGTTAAATAATCAAACGTGTATTCTTTATTGTAGAGGGTAGTTGTTGTAGATTTTCAGGAAGCCAAGAAGAGGACGATCCATAGGGGAGTATCACCGAACAGTGATGTTTGTTTAACCTAACATTTTGAGGTTGATGTCAAAATCAGCTGATCTTATGAACAGCGAATATTTAAAAAATAAGAAATTGTATACTCTGGGTGTAACAACTTTGTTCTTACTCTCTCTTCTAACTAAGATTAAACAACTTCCTTAATCTCTACCAAATCACACACACTCGATTTCTGTTTCGTTTGGTAAACATCAAATCCAATTGATTTGAACATTAATAAATATAATTCATAAGTGACGATTGCAAAAAGGTATTCTGACCGCACCGAGACATTCAAAAAATAACTCTATACCTCATAAAAAGCGATCACGTTACAAATTGACATACTAACGTGGGGCTTAATTAGGAAAGCATAATAAATAATAAGATACTTTTGCTAGATACCCGCGAGATGTTACAAAATGGCGTTCAACGTAAAAGGGCTGTAATTAGAAAATAATTTTGAGATATTCAACAAAATAATATACCAAAAAACCTAATTATCGTCGGCAGTTATGAGAAAACAAGAAATGCATAATACCAGAGGCAGATCGAAGAAGAGGGCAGAAGAAAAGGAGAAGGAAGAAGGTGGACAGGAACGAGAGATAGAAATAGTCACGGACAGTGAAATGGAACAACCAACGGGTGATAAAGAAGAAACCGAAGTAGTCACAAACACGGAAAAGGAAAGAGTTGAAGAAGATGCCCAAGGGGACCAACCAGATAAAGCGGAAGCCAGAAGAGAACCAGATTGGCAAGAAATGATGAGGCTAATGATGGAGAAAATGGATAGCATTAAGGAAAGCAATAAGCAAACAAATGACAAAATAGATGAAAACTCAAGGAAACAAAATGAAACCTTGAGCGAGAAATTTAATAAAATAGATGAAAATTTTAAGAAACAGGAGGAAAACTCGAAGCAAACCAATGAGGAAAATAAGGAGAATTTTAGGAAACAGGAGGAAACTTCAAAGAAACAAAACGAAACTTTGAAGGAACAAAACAAGTGAACCAATGATAAAATATATGAAAACTGTAGGAAACAGGAGGAACAAAATAGACAAACCAATGACAAAATAGATAGCATTCAGGAAAGTTTAGTCAGACAACTAAACGAAAAAATAGAGACCATTCATGGAAATATCAGAGAAACCATGAATGAACAAAACCAGGAATTGAGAGAAATTATTAACGGTCAAAGGGAAGAGATGAACACCAAATTTGAAGAAAATAATTAAAATATACAACAAATTCATGAGAAAATTGAAATGGTCAGTAATACACTCAGCCAAAGAGTAGATGAATATAAGGAAGAGTCAGAAAAGAAATTAATAGAAACCAATCAAAGATTGGATAAAACAGAAGAAAAGATGGAACAAATTAAAACAGGAATAGATGCACGAATGGACCGAGAGGAACAAACTAAGCAAGTTCGTATAATGGCCATACGCCAAGAAAACAATGACCAGTTAGATAGTATAAAAAGCAGTCTAAACTGTAAATTCACAGATTTCCACGAAACGGTAGAGAATGTCAAGAATCAGTTCCATAGCCAAGTAGAGAAATTAGATAATTTGCAACAAATACAAACAAACTTACAAGGGGATGTAGATAGAATAGGTTCCAGATCTACAAGCAACACTCATCATGTTATCCAAGATAGTAGGGAAAGTGTAAACTTTCGGGATTATCGCAGAAACCCACTCGAATTTTTAGGGAGAGTAGATGAAATTTTGAATAGATCAAAGGAGAACCGATGGAACATGATCAAAGGGATATTAGACGAATCTTTCAAAAACATTAACGATAATTGGTGGACTGTAATCAGGAACGAGGTGTGTGATTATGGGAGTTTCAAAACAATGTTCAAACTTAAGTACTGGTCGGAGTCAGTGCAAAACATTATTAGAGACGATATCTGTCATGGTAGGTATGACAGCAATATAGGACAAACACCTACTGCTTATTTTTTGGGGAAGGTGTGTGTGGCAAAATATTTAGACCCAAAGATCCCTGAAGAGTGTTTGGTGACCAAAATTGCGTATCACTTCGAGGAAAAGATTATAAGCGCACGATTAAGTGGACAAATAAAAACTATTGGAGGCATGGAAACGCTACTGGAGAATTATGAGCAAGAATCTTATTACAGGAGGAGTAGATGGAGGTCAGGGAATACCGAGGAGCGGAAAAATGAACCACCTAGAGATAATCGACCAAGAGTAAATTATGTCAGTGCCAACAACAATTATTACGGTAATTGTTACCAAGGAAAACGTCCGTATTTTAACCAAAGACAAAATTATGATAGACGAGGTGAGAGAAACAACTACAACAGACAACAATGGAATGATCATGATGAATATAGAAGGTCCAGAAGTGGGGATAGAAATAGGGACATACCCTCGGGAGATCCAACAAGTGACAATCAGGGAACTAATCAAGCCCAAGTACATTATATAATGGCTGATGAGAGGGATTCGAGGAGACAAGATGAACAGCAACAAAGAAATGTGGACAAACGAGTTGACCGTGGGAAAAACCACGGTACTAATCCTGGTCCCAGTAATATAGATGAGAGACTATATACATACGATAATATTGAAATGTATGGTAGTGATCTACAATGGGGCAATCCAATAGCAAATTTTATTGACAAGTTTAACCAACAGAATCCACGGGAAAAATATAAGAGTGGATCAATCCGTGTTGTGAGTGATACCGAAAACGGTTAAACTAATTTTAAATGAAATATTGAGAAAAAGGATTGAATTAATAAAACCCCAAAATTCAAAAAGCACGTAAGGGCAACTTACTCAAGTTATTTCGAAACAATATAATTTAAAATAAAAAGACTGAAACCCCAAAATTCCAAAAGCACGTAAGGACAACTTACTCAATTTATTCAGGAACAATATGATTTAATAAAAAGGATGTAAGTACGACTTACTTTAAATATTTCGAAACGATATAATTTGATTTAACAAACAACAAACCACCAAGAAAAAGAGAACAGATGATTAAATAATATTTATAAAGAACTGATTTAAAATGGAATGATAGAAAAAATAATATTTTGATGGTAACAAACAGAAAAATAAATAAATAAATAAAAGCAATTGATGGTAATGTGCTCAAATAAGAAGAATAACAAATAATTTATTGACTACAATGAAGCTGAAGGAGGATAATAATTAATACAACAATAATTTAGAATCTCTCGGAATTGAAGATGATATAAGAAGAAATGATACGGAGAAATAGGTCACAAGAAGGAAAGACAAAAAGATTTTAAAATAATGCCTATCAATAATGTTATATGCTATTAGTTAACGGAATAGAAGAAGGAATCAAGAAGAAAAGGAAATATAATTAAATGCAAACAGCAACAGTATGAAGAATCCCAAAAGTGTTTAGTATTAGTCGCTAATCGACTACTTGTAATTTTTTTATTATAACGAATTGACCGTAGAAATGTTCCGGCAATAATTTTCCTGAGCAGGGATGATGTTCCCCTGGTCTCAGAAGGTGTAAGGATGGACAGCGGAGTTATGGACCCAAAAGTGGCCACCCGAACTGAACCACCGCACAGGATAGGGAAAAATGTTAGGGAAATTGAATATTTAAGGGATAATTATAAAATAGCTGAAAAGAGTGATATTAGATTCCAGAAGTATGAATGTAGAAAATAGAAGGAAGATAGCAGACAGAAGCTTAATTGAGAAAGCGAATTTATAGAAGTAAATAGAAATATAAGCATTAAAACAAGTTTTTTATGATTAGTGTGACCAGCCCTTATAAAGTAATATGTGGAAGGACCACTACCCAGAGAATATAAATCATTGATGAATTTGCCTCCAAGAGAGAGAGAGAGTTGAGTAGGATAACAGCAATTACCATTTAACCGAATAACAGGCATATAACTAGTATGAAATGAAAGAAGATATTATGAAGATATAAAACAGAAATATTATGAAGTTTGAAGAAGTCAACAATTTATTTTGGAAACAAGTAAAACGAAAATAAATTTGTTCTAGTGGGGGGGCTTTATGTAACGTTACATAACCCAGTCCCAAAAATGATAACTTAATTACCCCACCATAAAGGTCAGAAATGGGTATAATATACCTAACTCTAAATTACTTTATATCACGAAACATTATAAACTACACTTAATTGATATAAAGTGTACCAAGTGAGTTATAGTGTACCCAGTGAGTAAATAAGTGACTTTGAAGGGAGCATCTCACAGACTTATGCTGTAGATGTAGAAACAATTGATTATAATAGTAGACTGTATTGCTACTAACCAATTATGTGTTTTGTTTAAATATTGTATGATTTGTATTGTGTAGGCAACTAAAATTTAGTACCTAGGTTTAATTTTATATTTAATAGAATAATTATGTTTGAATATAAGATAACCCAGGGTTAAATATAAAAGAGTTAAATATAAAATAATAATATAAAATAAAATAATACTGTATGAGTAAAATGGCAGAAGAAAATAGTGCAGTGTAAGGATACTATAAGAAATTAATAAATAATATATAAATTCAATTAAAGGAAATATTAATATTAAAGACCTATATCTAAGGTTATGAGAAAATAAACGGAAAAACCTTATATAAATCAAATTGGATAATAAACCAAATTTAAAAAGAATTATTTTTCTATAAATAAGAAATAAATTTATAATAATTAAAAACAGCCTATATACTCAAAAGTAGATAGAAGCACCAATAAAAAATGATATAAAAATTATTGGTTACTAAGAGTAACCGGATAACAAAATATGAATTAATTGTAAAAACGATTGGAAACCGTTCGGTTGAGAAAAAGGAAGGCCACAAAAATTTTATTAAAACCATTTAAAACTTTTGGAAACAGTGCCAAAATGGAATAAAAATTAACTCATAGTATCCACCTTATGTTCAAACTCCTTCAGATATCAACTATAACGTGCTTTACCCAATAATAAAGTGAAATAACCAATTACCAGATCTGGCCTAGCTAAACCGCACTTCGAGATTTTGGCGAGATTGTATCTTATGGACATTCAACGAAATTACAAAACAACTAGAACTACAACACTAGAAACAGCTCCATTTAAGTAAAAACTTCGAGGAAAGAGGTAATATAAACGTTATTAATAATTATTAACCAAGAAACCTCATGTCAAATCATTGTGCAGTTCCAATATTTCGTAAATGATTCCATGTGTATAATAAAGAAATAATCTGCACTCTTGCGGACAAATCTGGAACTACATACTACGAAATAAACCAAAAATTCGAAATTTATTGTTTTTATCTTGTAAAGCATAGTATATAATTATTCATTTCTGACCGTCTCATAACACAAAGAACTTACCCTTAACCCTGGGGAAATTAATAAAACGAATTATATGTTGTTTAATGTCTAATCAAGGATAAAATTATAAAATCATAAAAAATATATTTTATGATAATTCAAATGTTTACCTAACTAAATCGATCCAATGTACCGTTGACTGAAAAGATCGATTATAATACTTGTATACTGGAAGAAGAGGAAATCAGCGTATTACATAAATAAAACTCTGAATATTTTATGTTAAATAATCAAACGTGTATTCTTTATTGTAGAGGGTAGTTGTTGTAGATTTTCAGGAAGCCAAGAAGAGGACGATCCACAGGGGAGTATCACCGAACAGTGGTGTTTGTTTAACCTAACATTTTGAGGTTGATGTCAAAATCAGCTGATCTTATGAACAGCGAATATTTAAAAAATAAGAAATTGTATACTCTGGGTGTAACAACTTTGTTCTTACTCTCTCTTCTAACTAAGATTAAACAACTTCCTTAATCTCTACCAAATCACACACACTCGATTTCTGTTTCGTTTGGTAAACATCAAATCCAATTGATTTGAACATTAATAAATATAATTCATAAGTGACGATTGCAAAAAGGTATTCTGACCGCACCGAGACTTTCAAAAAATAACTCTATACCTCATAAAAAGCGATCACGTTACAAATTGACGTACTAACGTGGGGCTTAATTAGGAAAGCATAATAAATAATAAGATACTTTTGCTAGATACCCGCGAGACGTTACAAAATGGCGTTCAACGTAAAAGGGCTGTAATTAGAAAAGAATTTTGCGATATTCAACAAAATAAAATACCAAAAAACCTAATTATCATCGGCAGTTATGAGAAAACAAGAAGTGCATAATACCAGAGGCAGATCGAAGAAGAGGGCAGAAGAAAAGGAGAAGGAAGAAGGTGGACAGGAACAAGAGATAGAAATAGTCACGGACAGTGAAATGGAACAACCAACGGGTGATAAAGAAGAAACCGAAGTAGTCACAAACACGGAAAAGGAAAGAGTTGAAGAAGATGCCCAAGGGGACCAACCAGATAAAGCGGAAGCCAGAAGAGAACCAGATTGGCAAGAAATGATGAGGCTAATGATGGAGAAAATGGATAGCATTAAGGAAAGCAATAAGAAAACAAATGACAAAATAGATGAAAACTCAAAGAAACAAAATGAAACCTTGAGTGAGAAATTTAATAAAATAGATGAAAATTTTAAGAAACAGGAGGAAAACTCGAAGCAAACCCATGAGGAAAATAAGGAGAATTTTAGGAAACAGGAGGAAACTTCAAAGAAACAAAACGAAACTTTGAAGGAACAAAACAAGTGAACCAATGATAAAATAGATGAAAACTGTAGGAAACAGGAGGAACAAAATAGACAAACCAATGACAAAATAGATAGCATTCAGGAAAGTTTAGTCAGACAACTAAACGAAAAAATAGAGACCATTCATGGAAATATCAGAGAAAACATGAATGAATAAAACCAGGAATTGAGAGAAATTATTAACGGTCAAAGGGAAGAGATGAACACGAAATTTGAAGAAAATAATAAAAATATACAACAAATTCATGAGAAAATTGAAATGGTCAGTAATACACTCAGCCAAAGAGTAGATGAATATAAGGAAGAGTCAGAAAAGAAATTAATAGAAACCAATCAAAGATTGGATAAAACAGAAGAAAAGATGGAACAAATTAAAACAGGAATAGATGCACGAATGGACCGAGAGGAACAAAGTAATCAAGTCCGTATAATGGCCATACGCCAAGAAAACAATGACCAGTTAGATAGTATAAAAAGCAGTCTAAACTGTAAATTCACAGATTTCCACGAAACGGTAGAGAATGTCAAGAATCAGTTCCATAGCCAAGTAGAGAAATTAGATAATTTGCAACAAATACAAACAAACTTACAAGGGGATGTAGATAGAATAGGTTCCAGATCTACAAGCAACACTCATCATGTTATCCAAGATAGTAGGGAAAGTGTAAACTTTCGGGATTATCGCAGAAACCCACTCGAATTTTTAGGGAGAGTAGATGAAATTTTGAATAGATCAAAGGAGAACCGATGGAACATGATCAAAGGGATATTAGACGAATCTTTCAAAAACATTAACGATAATTGGTGGACTGTAATCAGGAACGAGGTGTGTGATTATGGGAGTTTCAAAACAATGTTCAAACTTAAGTACTGGTCGGAGTCAGTGCAAAACATTATTAGAGACGATATCTGTCATGGTAGGTATGACAGCAATATAGGACAAACACCTACTGCTTATTTTTTGGGGAAGGTGTGTGTGGCAAAATATTTAGACCCAAAGATCCCTGAAGAGTGTTTGGTGACCAAAATTGCGTATCACTTCGAGGAAAAGATTATAAGCGCACGATTAAGTGGACAAATAAAAACTATTGGAGGCATGGAAACGCTACTGGAGAATTATGAGCAAGAATCTTATTACAGGAGGAGTAGATGGAGGTCAGGGAATACCGAGGAGCGGAAAAATGAACCACCTAGAGATAATCGACCAAGAGTAAATTATGTCAGTGCCAACAACAATTATTACAGTAATTGTTACCAAGGAAAACGTCCGTATTTTAACCAAAGACAAAATTATGATAGACGAGGTGAGAGAAACAACTACAACAGACAACAATGGAATGATCATGATGAATATAGAAGGTCCAGAAGTGGGGATAGAAATAGGGACATACCCTCGGGAGATCCAACAAGTGACAATCAGGGAACTAATCAAGCCCAAGTACATTATATAATGGCTGATGAGAGGGATTCGAGGAGACAAGATGAACAGCAACAAAGAAATGTGGACAAACGAGTTGACCGTGGGAAAAACCACGGTACTAATCCTGGTCCCAGTAATATAGATGAGAGACTATATACATACGATAATATTGAAATGTATGGTAGTGATCTACAATGGGGCAATCCAATAGCAAATTTTATTGACAAGTTTAACCAACAGAATCCACGGGAAAAATATAAGAGTGGATCAATCCGTGTTGTGAGTGATACCGAAAACGGTTAAACTAATTTTAAATGAAATATTGAGAAAAAGGATTGAATTAATAAAACCCCAAAATTCAAAAAGCACGTAAGGGCAACTTACTCAAGTTATTTCGAAACAATATAATTTAAAATAAAAAGACTGAAACCCCAAAATTCCAAAAGCACGTAAGGACAACTTACTCAATTTATTCAGGAACAATATGATTTAATAAAAAGGATGTAAGTACGACTTACTTTAAATATTTCGAAACGATATAATTTGATTTGAAAAACAACAAACCACCAAGAAAAAGAGAACAGATGATTAAATAATATTTATAAAAAACTGATTTAAAATGGAATGATAGAAAAAATAATATTTCGATGGTAACAAACAGAAAAATAAATAAATAAATAAAAGCAATTGATGGTAATGTGCTCAAATAAGAAGAATAACGAATAATTTATTGACTACAATGAAGCTGAAGGAGGATAATAATTAATACAACAATAATTTAGAATCTCTCGGAATTGAAGATGATATAAGAAGAAATGATACGGAGAAATAGGTCACAAGAAGGAAAGACAAAAGGATTTTAAAATAATGCCTATCAATAATGTTATATGCTATTAGTTAACGGAAAAGAAGAAGGAATCAAGAAGAAAAAGAAATATAATTAAATGCAAACAGCAACAGTATGAAGAATCCCAAAAGTGTTTAGTATTAGTCGCTAATCGACTACTTGTAATTTTTTTATTATAACGAATTGACTGTAGAAATGTTCCGGCAATAATTTTCCTATTCAGGGATGATGTTCCCCTGGTCTCAGAAGGTGTAAGGATGGACAGCGGAGTTATGGACCCAAAAGTGGCCACCCGAACTGAACCACCGCACAGGATAGGGAAAAATGTTAGGGAAATTGAATATTTAAGGGATAATTATAAAATAGCTGAAAAGAGTGATATTAGATTCCAGAAGTATGAATTTAGAAAATAGAAGGAAGATAGCAGACAGAAGCTTAATTGAGAAAGCGAATTTATAGAAGTAAATAGAAATATAAGCATTAAAACAAGTTTTTTATGATTAGTGTGACCAGCCCTTATAAAGTAATATGTGGAAGGACCACTACCCAGAGAATATAAATCATTGATGAATTTGCCTCCAAGAGAGAGAGAGAGTTGAGTAGGAAAACAGCAATTACCATTTAACCGAATAACAGGTATATAACCAGTATGAAATGAAAGAAGATATTATGAAGATATAAAACAGAAATATTATGAAGTTTGAAGAAGTCAACAATTTATTTTGGAAACAAGTAAAACGAAAATAAATTTGTTCTAGTGGGGGGGCTTTATGTAACGTTACATAACCCAGTCCCAAAAATGATAACTTAATTACCCCACCATAAAGGTCAGAAATGGGTATAATATACCTAGCTCTAAATTACTTTATATCACGAAACATTATAAACTACACTTAATTGATAAAAGTGTACCAAGTGAGTTATAGTGTACCCAGTGAGTAAATAAGTGACTTTGAAGGGAACATCTCACAGACTTATGCTGTAGATGTAGAAACAATTGATTATAATAGTAGACTGTATTGCTACTAACCAATTATGTGTTTTGTTTAAATATTGTATGATTTGTATTGTGTAGGCAACTAAAATTTAGTACCTAGGTTTAATTTTATATTTAATAGAATAATTATGTTTGAATATAAGATAACCCAGGGTTAAATATAAAAGAGTTAAATATAAAATAATAATATAAAATAAAATAATACTGTATGAGTAAAATGGCAGAAGAAAATAGTGCAGTGTAAGGATACTATAAGAAATTAATAAATAATATATAAATTCAATTAAAGGAAATATTAATATTAAAGACCTATATCTAAGGTTATGAGAAAATAAACGGAAAAACCTTATATAAATCAAATTGGATAATAAACCAAATTTAAAAAGAATTATTTTTCTATAAATAAGAAATAAATTTATAATAATTAAAAACAGCCTATATACTCAAAAGTAGATAGAAGCACCAATAAAAAATGATATAAAAATTATTGGTTACTAAGAGTAACCGGATAACAAAATATGAATTAATTGTAAAAACGATTGGAAACCGTTCGGTTGAGAAAAAGGAAGGTCACAAAAATTTTATTAAAACCATTTAAAACTTTTGGAAACAGTGCCAAAATGGAATAAAAATTAACTCATAGTATCCACCTTATGTTCAAACTCCTTCAGATATCAACTATAACGTGCTTTACCCAATAATAAAGTGAAATAACCAATTACCAGATCTGGCCTAGCTAAACCGCACTTCGAGATTTTGGCGAGATTGTATCTTATGGACATTCAACGAAATTACAAAACAACTAGAACTACAACACTAGAAACAGCTCCATTTAAGTAAAAACTTCGAGGAAAGAGGTAATATAAACGTTATTAATAATTATTAACCAAGAAACCTCATGTCAAATCATTGTGCAGTTCCAATATTTCGTAAATGATTCCATGTGTATAATAAAGAAATAATCTGCACTCTTGCGGACAAATCTGGAACTACATACTACGAAATAAACCAAAAATTCGAAATTTATTGTTTTTATCTTGTAAAGCATAGTATATAATTATTCATTTCTGACCGTCTCATAACACAAAGAACTTACCCTTAACCCTGGGGAAATTAATAAAACGAATTATATGTTGTTTAATGTCTAATCAAGGATAAAATTATAAAATCATAAAAAATATATTTTATGATAATTCAAATGTTTACCTAACTAAATCGATCCAATGTACCGTTGACTGAAAAGATCGATTATAATACTTGTATACTGGAAGAAGAGGAAATCAGCGTATTACATAAATAAAACTCTGAATATTTTATGTTAAATAATCAAACGTGTATTCTTTATTGTAGAGGGTAGTTGTTGTAGATTTTCAGGAAGCCAAGAAGAGGACGATCCACAGGGGAGTATCACCGAACAGTGGTGTTTGTTTAACCTAACATTTTGAGGTTGATGTCAAAATCAGCTGATCTTATGAACAGCGAATATTTAAAAAATAAGAAATTGTATACTCTGGGTGTAACAACTTTGTTCTTACTCTCTCTTCTAACTAAGATTAAACAACTTCCTTAATCTCTACCAAATCACACACACTCGATTTCTGTTTCGTTTGGTAAACATCAAATCCAATTGATTTGAACATTAATAAATATAATTCATAAGTGACGATTGCGAAAAGGTATTCTGACCGCACCGAGACTTTCAAAAAATAACTCTATACCTCATAAAAAGCGATCACGTTACAAATTGACGTACTAACGTGGGGCTTAATTAGGAAAGCATAATAAATAATAAGATACTTTCGCTAGATACCCGCGAGACGTTACAAAATGGCGTTCAACGTAAAAGGGCTGTAATTAGAAAAGAATTTTGCGATATTCAACAAAATAATATACCAAAAAACCTAATTATCATCGGCAGTTATGAGAAAACAAGAAGTGCATAATACCAGAGGCAGATCGAAGAAGAGGGCAGAAGAAAAGGAGAAGGAAGAAGGTGGACAGGAACAAGAGATAGAAATAGTCACGGACAGTGAAATGGAACAACCAACGGGTGATAAAGAAGAAACCGAAGTAGTCACAAACACGGAAAAGGAAAGAGTTGAAGAAGATGCCCAAGGGGACCAACCAGATAAAGCGGAAGCCAGAAGAGAACCAGATTGGCAAGAAATGATGAGGCTAATGATGGAGAAAATGGATAGCATTAAGGAAAGCAATAAGCAAACAAATGACAAAATAGATGAAAACTCAAGGAAACAAAATGAAACCTTGAGTGAGAAATTTAATAAAATAGATGAAAATTTTAAGAAACAGGAGGAAAACTCGAAGCAAACCCATGAGGAAAATAAGGAGAATTTTAGGAAACAGGAGGAAACTTCAAAGAAACAAAACGAAACTTTGAAGGAACAAAACAAGTGAACCAATGATAAAATAGATGAAAACTGTAGGAAACAGGAGGAACAAAATAGACAAACCAATGACAAAATAGATAGCATTCAGGAAAGTTTAGTCAGACAACTAAACGAAAAAATAGAGACCATTCATGGAAATATCAGAGAAACCATGAATGAATAAAACCAGGAATTGAGAGAAATTATTAACGGTCAAAGGGAAGAGATGAACACGAAATTTGAAGAAAATATTAAAAATATACAACAAATTCATGAGAAAATTGAAATGGTCAGTAATACACTCAGCCAAAGAGTAGATGAATATAAGGAAGAGTCAGAAAAGAAATTAATAGAAACCAATCAAAGATTGGATAAAACAGAAGAAAAGATGGAACAAATTAAAACAGGAATAGATGCACGAATGGACCGAGAGGAACAAAGTAATCAAGTCCGTATAATGGCCATACGCCAAGAAAACAATGACCAGTTTAGATAGTATAAAAAGCAGTCTAAACTGTAAATTCACAGATTTCCACGAAACGGTAGAGAATGTCAAGAATCAGTTCCATAGCCAAGTAGAGAAATTAGATAATTTGCAACAAATACAAACAAACTTACAAGGGGATGTAGAAAGAGTAGGTTCCAGATCTACAAGCAACACTCATCATGTTATCCAAGATAGTAGGGAAAGTGTAAACTTTCGGGATTATCGCAGAAACCCACTTGAATTTTTAGGGAGAGTAGATGAAATTTTGAATAGATCAAAGGAGAACCGATGGAACATGATCAAAGGGATATTAGACGAATCTTTCAAAAACATTAACGATAATTGGTGGACTGTAATCAGGAACGAGGTGTGTGATTATGGGAGTTTCAAAACAATGTTCAAACTTAAGTACTGGTCGGAGTCAGTGCAAAACATTATTAGAGACGATATCTGTCATGGTAGGTATGACCGCAATATAGGACAAACACCTACTGCTTATTTTTTGGGGAAGGTGTGTGTGGCAAAATATTTAGACCCAAAGATCCCTGAAGAGTGTTTGGTGACCAAAATTGCATATCACTTCGAGGAAAAGATTATAAGCGCACGATTAAGTGGACAAATAAAAACTATTGGAGGCATGGAAACGCTACTGGAGAATTATGAGCAAGAATCTTATTACAGGAGGAGTAGATGGAGGTCAGGGAATACCGAGGAGCGGAAAAATGAACCACCTAGAGATAATCGACCAAGAGTAAATTATGTCAGTGCCAACAACAATTATTACAGTAATTGTTATCAAGGAAAACGTCCGTATTTTAACCAAGGACAAAATTATGATAGACAAGATGAGAGAAACAACTACAACAGACAACAATGGAATGATCATGATGAATATAGAAGGTCCAGAAGTGGGGATAGAAATAGGGACATACCCTCGGGAGATCCAACAAGTGACAATCAGGGAACTAATCAAGCCCAAGTACATTATATAATGGCTGATGAGAGGGATTCGAGGAGGCAAGATGAACAGCAACAAAGAAATGTGGACAAACGAGTTGACCGTGGGAAAAACCAAGGTACTAATCCTGGTCCCAGTAATATAGATGAGAGACTATATACATACGATAATATTGAAATGTATGGTAGTGATCTACAATGGGGCAATCCAATAGCAAATTTTATTGACAAGTTTAACCAACAGAATCCACGGGAAAAATATAAGAGTGGATCAATCCGTGTTGTGAGTGATACCGAAAACGGTTAAACTAATTTTAAATGAAATATTGAGAAAAAGGATTGAATTAATAAAACCCCAAAATTCAAAAAGCACGTAAGGGCAACTTACTCAAGTTATTTCGAAACAATATAATTTAAAATAAAAAGACTGAAACCCCAAAATTCCAAAAGCACGTAAGGACAACTTACTCAATTTATTCAGGAACAATATGATTTAATAAAAAGGATGTAAGTACGACTTACTTTAAATATTTTGAAACGATATAATTTGATTTAACAAACAACAAACCACCAAGAAAAAGAGAACAGATGATTAAATAATATTTATAAAGGACCGATTTAAAATGGAATGATAGAAAAAATAATATTTTGATGGTAACAAACAGAAAAATAAATAAATAAATAAAAGCAATTGATGGTAATGTGCTCAAATAAGAAGAATAACGAATAATTTATTGACTACAATGAAGCTGAAGGAGGATAATAATTAATACAACAATAATTTAGAATCTCTCGGAATTGAAGATGATATAAGAAGAAATGATACGGAGAAATAGGTCACAAGAAGGAAAGACAAAAGGATTTTAAAATAATGCCTATCAATAATGTTATATGCTATTAGTTAACGGAAAAGAAGAAGGAATCAAGAAGAAAAGGAAATATAATTAAATGCAAACAGCAACAGTATGAAGAATCCCAAAAGTGTTTAGTATTAGTCGCTAATCGACTACTTGTAATTTTTTTATTATAACGAATTGACCGTAGAAATGTTCCGGCAATAATTTTCCTATTCAGGGATGATGTTCCCCTGGTCTCAGAAGGTGTAAGGATGGACAGCGGAGTTATGGACCCAAAAGTGGCCACCCGAACTGAACCACCGCACAGGATAGGGAAAAATGTTAGGGAAATTGAATATTTAAGGGATAATTATAAAATAGCTGAAAAGAGTGATATTAGATTCCAGAAGTATGAATTTAGAAAATAGAAGGAAGATAGCAGACAGAAGCTTAATTGAGAAAGCGAATTTATAGAAGTAAATAGAAATATAAGCATTAAAACAAGTTTTTTATGATTAGTGTGACCAGCCCTTATAAAGTAATATGTGGAAGGACCACTACCCAGAGAATATAAATCATTGATGAATTTGCCTCCAAGAGAGAGAGAGAGTTGAGTAGGAAAACAGCAATTACCATTTAACCGAATAACAGGTATATAACCAGTATGAAATGAAAGAAGATATTATGAAGATATAAAACAGAAATATTATGAAGTTTGAAGAAGTCAACAATTTATTTTGGAAACAAGTAAAACGAAAATAAATTTGTTCTAGTGGGGGGGCTTTATGTAACGTTACATAACCCAGTCCCAAAAATGATAACTTAATTACCCCACCATAAAGGTCAGAAATGGGTATAATATACCTAGCTCTAAATTACTTTATATCACGAAACATTATAAACTACACTTAATTGATAAAAGTGTACCAAGTGAGTTATAGTGTACCCAGTGAGTAAATAAGTGACTTTGAAGGGAACATCTCACAGACTTATGCTGTAGATGTAGAAACAATTGATTATAATAGTAGACTGTATTGCTACTAACCAATTATGTGTTTTGTTTAAATATTGTATGATTTGTATTGTGTAGGCAACTAAAATTTAGTACCTAGGTTTAATTTTATATTTAATAGAATAATTATGTTTGAATATAAGATAACCCAGGGTTAAATATAAAAGAGTTAAATATAAAATAATAATATAAAATAAAATAATACTGTATGAGTAAAATGGCAGAAGAAAATAGTGCAGTGTAAGGATACTATAAGAAATTAATAAATAATATATAAATTCAATTAAAGGAAATATTAATATTAAAGACCTATATCTAAGGTTATGAGAAAATAAACGGAAAAACCTTATATAAATCAAATTGGATAATAAACCAAATTTAAAAAGAATTATTTTTCTATAAATAAGAAATAAATTTATAATAATTAAAAACAGCCTATATACTCAAAAGTAGATAGAAGCACCAATAAAAAATGATATAAAAATTATTGGTTACTAAGAGTAACCGGATAACAAAATATGAATTAATTGTAAAAACGATTGGAAACCGTTCGGTTGAGAAAAAGGAAGGTCACAAAAATTTTATTAAAACCATTTAAAACTTTTGGAAACAGTGCCAAAATGGAATAAAAATTAACTCATAGTATCCACCTTATGTTCAAACTCCTTCAGATATCAACTATAACGTGCTTTACCCAATAATAAAGTGAAATAACCAATTACCAGATCTGGCCTAGCTAAACCGCACTTCGAGATTTTGGCGAGATTGTATCTTATGGACATTCAACGAAATTACAAAACAACTAGAACTACAACACTAGAAACAGCTCCATTTAAGTAAAAACTTCGAGGAAAGAGGTAATATAAACGTTATTAATAATTATTAACCAAGAAACCTCATGTCAAATCATTGTGCAGTTCCAATATTTCGTAAATGATTCCATGTGTATAATAAAGAAATAATCTGCACTCTTGCGGACAAATCTGGAACTACATACTACGAAATAAACCAAAAATTCGAAATTTATTGTTTTTATCTTGTAAAGCATAGTATATAATTATTCATTTCTGACCGTCTCATAACACAAAGAACTTACCCTTAACCCTGGGGAAATTAATAAAACGAATTATATGTTGTTTAATGTCTAATCAAGGATAAAATTATAAAATCATAAAAAATATATTTTATGATAATTCAAATGTTTACCTAACTAAATCGATCCAATGTACCGTTGACTGAAAAGATCGATTATAATACTTGTATACTGGAAGAAGAGGAAATCAGCGTATTACATAAATAAAACTCTGAATATTTTATGTTAAATAATCAAACGTGTATTCTTTATTGTAGAGGGTAGTTGTTGTAGATTTTCAGGAAGCCAAGAAGAGGACGATCCACAGGGGAGTATCACCGAACAGTGGTGTTTGTTTAACCTAACATTTTGAGGTTGATGTCAAAATCAGCTGATCTTATGAACAGCGAATATTTAAAAAATAAGAAATTGTATACTCTGGGTGTAACAACTTTGTTCTTACTCTCTCTTCTAACTAAGATTAAACAACTTCCTTAATCTCTACCAAATCACACACACTCGATTTCTGTTTCGTTTGGTAAACATCAAATCCAATTGATTTGAACATTAATAAATATAATTCATAAGTGACGATTGCGAAAAGGTATTCTGACCGCACCGAGACTTTCAAAAAATAACTCTATACCTCATAAAAAGCGATCACGTTACAAATTGACGTACTAACGTGGGGCTTAATTAGGAAAGCATAATAAATAATAAGATACTTTCGCTAGATACCCGCGAGACGTTACAAAATGGCGTTCAACGTAAAAGGGCTGTAATTAGAAAAGAATTTTGCGATATTCAACAAAATAATATACCAAAAAACCTAATTATCATCGGCAGTTATGAGAAAACAAGAAGTGCATAATACCAGAGGCAGATCGAAGAAGAGGGCAGAAGAAAAGGAGAAGGAAGAAGGTGGACAGGAACAAGAGATAGAAATAGTCACGGACAGTGAAATGGAACAACCAACGGGTGATAAAGAAGAAACCGAAGTAGTCACAAACACGGAAAAGGAAAGAGTTGAAGAAGATGCCCAAGGGGACCAACCAGATAAAGCGGAAGCCAGAAGAGAACCAGATTGGCAAGAAATGATGAGGCTAATGATGGAGAAAATGGATAGCATTAAGGAAAGCAATAAGCAAACAAATGACAAAATAGATGAAAACTCAAGGAAACAAAATGAAACCTTGAGTGAGAAATTTAATAAAATAGATGAAAATTTTAAGAAACAGGAGGAAAACTCGAAGCAAACCCATGAGGAAAATAAGGAGAATTTTAGGAAACAGGAGGAAACTTCAAAGAAACAAAACGAAACTTTGAAGGAACAAAACAAGTGAACCAATGATAAAATAGATGAAAACTGTAGGAAACAGGAGGAACAAAATAGACAAACCAATGACAAAATAGATAGCATTCAGGAAAGTTTAGTCAGACAACTAAACGAAAAAATAGAGACCATTCATGGAAATATCAGAGAAACCATGAATGAATAAAACCAGGAATTGAGAGAAATTATTAACGGTCAAAGGGAAGAGATGAACACGAAATTTGAAGAAAATAATAAAAATATACAACAAATTCATGAGAAAATTGAAATGGTCAGTAATACACTCAGCCAAAGAGTAGATGAATATAAGGAAGAGTCAGAAAAGAAATTAATAGAAACCAATCAAAGATTGGATAAAACAGAAGAAAAGATGGAACAAATTAAAACAGGAATAGATGCACGAATGGACCGAGAGGAACAAAGTAATCAAGTCCGTATAATGGCCATACGCCAAGAAAACAATGACCAGTTAGATAGTATAAAAAGCAGTCTAAACTGTAAATTCACAGATTTCCACGAAACGGTAGAGAATGTCAAGAATCAGTTCCATAGCCAAGTAGAGAAATTAGATAATTTGCAACAAATACAAACAAACTTACAAGGGGATGTAGATAGAATAGGTTCCAGATCTACAAGCAACACTCATCATGTTATCCAAGATAGTAGGGAAAGTGTAAACTTTCGGGATTATCGCAGAAACCCACTCGAATTTTTAGGGAGAGTAGATGAAATTTTGAATAGATCAAAGGAGAACCGATGGAACATGATCAAAGGGATATTAGACGAATCTTTCAAAAACATTAACGATAATTGGTGGACTGTAATCAGGAACGAGGTGTGTGATTATGGGAGTTTCAAAACAATGTTCAAACTTAAGTACTGGTCGGAGTCAGTGCAAAACATTATTAGAGACGATATCTGTCATGGTAGGTATGACCGCAATATAGGACAAACACCTACTGCTTATTTTTTGGGGAAGGTGTGTGTGGCAAAATATTTAGACCCAAAGATCCCTGAAGAGTGTTTGGTGACCAAAATTGCATATCACTTCGAGGAAAAGATTATAAGCGCACGATTAAGTGGACAAATAAAAACTATTGGAGGCATGGAAACGCTACTGGAGAATTATGAGCAAGAATCTTATTACAGGAGGAGTAGATGGAGGTCAGGGAATACCGAGGAGCGGAAAAATGAACCACCTAGAGATAATCGACCAAGAGTAAATTATGTCAGTGCCAACAACAATTATTACAGTAATTGTTATCAAGGAAAACGTCCGTATTTTAACCAAGGACAAAATTATGATAGACAAGATGAGAGAAACAACTACAACAGACAACAATGGAATGATCATGATGAATATAGAAGGTCCAGAAGTGGGGATAGAAATAGGGACATACCCTCGGGAGATCCAACAAGTGACAATCAGGGAACTAATCAAGCCCAAGTACATTATATAATGGCTGATGAGAGGGATTCGAGGAGACAAGATGAACAGCAACAAAGAAATGTGGACAAACGAGTTGACCGTGGGAAAAACCAAGGTACTAATCCTGGTCCCAGTAATATAGATGAGAGACTATATACATACGATAATATTGAAATGTATGGTAGTGATCTACAATGGGGCAATCCAATAGCAAATTTTATTGACAAGTTTAACCAACAGAATCCACGGGAAAAATATAAGAGTGGATCAATCCGTGTTGTGAGTGATACCGAAAACGGTTAAACTAATTTTAAATGAAATATTGAGAAAAAGGATTGAATTAATAAAACCCCAAAATTCAAAAAGCACGTAAGGGCAACTTACTCAAGTTATTTCGAAACAATATAATTTAAAATAAAAAGACTGAAACCCCAAAATTCCAAAAGCACGTAAGGACAACTTACTCAATTTATTCAGGAACAATATGATTTAATAAAAAGGATGTAAGTACGACTTACTCTAAATATTTTGAAACGATATAATTTGATTTAACAAACAACAAACCACCAAGAAAAAGAGAACAGATGATTAAATAATATTTATAAAGGACCGATTTAAAATGGAATGATAGAAAAAATAATATTTTGATGGTAACAAACAGAAAAATAAATAAATAAATAAAAGCAATTGATGGTAATGTGCTCAAATAAGAAGAATAACGAATAATTTATTGACTACAATGAAGCTGAAGGAGGATAATAATTAATACAACAATAATTTAGAATCTCTCGGAATTGAAGATGATATAAGAAGAAATGATACGGAGAAATAGGTCACAAGAAGGAAAGACAAAAGGATTTTAAAATAATGCCTATCAATAATGTTATATGCTATTAGTTAACGGAAAAGAAGAAGGAATCAAGAAGAAAAGGAAATATAATTAAATGCAAACAGCAACAGTATGAAGAATCCCAAAAGTGTTTAGTATTAGTCGCTAATCGACTACTTGTAATTTTTTTATTATAACGAATTGACCGTAGAAATGTTCCGGCAATAATTTTCCTGAGCAGGGATGATGTTCCCCTGGTCTCAGAAGGTGTAAGGATGGACAGCGGAGTTATGGACCCAAAAGTGGCCACCCGAACTGAACCACCGCACAGGTTAGGGAAAAATGTTAGGGAAATTGAATATTTAAGGGATAATTATAAAATAGCTGAAAAGAGTGATATTAGATTCCAGAAGTATGAATGTAGAAAATAGAAGGAAGATAGCAGACAGAAGCTTAATTGAGAAAGCGAATTTATAGAAGTAAATAGAAATATAAGCATTAAAACAAGTTTTTTATGATTAGTGTGACCAGCCCTTATAAAGTAATATGTGGAAGGACCACTACCCAGAGAATATAAATCATTGATGAATTTGCCTCCAAGAGAGAGAGAGAGTTGAGTAGGAAAACAGCAATTACCATTTAACCGAATAACAGGTATATAACCAGTATGAAATGAAAGAAGATATTATGAAGATATAAAACAGAAATATTATGAAGTTTGAAGAAGTCAACAATTTATTTTGGAAACAAGTAAAACGAAAATAAATTTGTTCTAGTGGGGGGGCTTTATGTAACGTTACATAACCCAGTCCCAAAAATGATAACTTAATTACCCCACCATAAAGGTCAGAAATGGGTATAATATACCTAGCTCTAAATTACTTTATATCACGAAACATTATAAACTACACTTAATTGATAAAAGTGTACCAAGTGAGTTATAGTGTACCCAGTGAGTAAATAAGTGACTTTGAAGGGAACATCTCACAGACTTATGCTGTAGATGTAGAAACAATTGATTATAATAGTAGACTGTATTGCTACTAACCAATTATGTGTTTTGTTTAAATATTGTATGATTTGTATTGTGTAGGCAACTAAAATTTAGTACCTAGGTTTAATTTTATATTTAATAGAATAATTATGTTTGAATATAAGATAACCCAGGGTTAAATATAAAAGAGTTAAATATAAAATAATAATATAAAATAAAATAATACTGTATGAGTAAAATGGCAGAAGAAAATAGTGCAGTGTAAGGATACTATAAGAAATTAATAAATAAAATAAAAATTCAATTAAAGGAAATATTAATATTAAAGACCTATATCTAAGGTTATGAGAAAATAAACGGAAAACCTTATATAAATCAAATTGGATAATAAACCAAATTTAAAAAGAATTATTTGTCTATAAATAAGAAATAAATTTATAATAATTAAAAACAGCCTATATACTCAAAAGTAGATAGAAGCACCAATAAAAAATAATATAAAAATTATTGGTTACTAAGAGTAACCGGATAACAAAATATGAATTAATTATAAAAACGATTGGAAACCGTTCGGTTGAGAAAAAGTAAGGTCACAAAAATTTTATTAAAACCATTTAAAACTTTTGGAAACAGTGCCAAAATGGAATAAAAATTAACTCATAGTATCCACCTTATGTTCAAACTCCTTCAGATATCAACTATAATGTGCTTTACCCAATAAAAAAGTGAAATAACCAATTACCAGATCTGGCCTAGCTAAACCGCACTTCGAGATTTTGGCGAGATTGTACCTTATGGACATTCAACGAAATTACAAAACAACTAGAACTACAACACTAGAAACAGCTCCATTTAAGTAAAAACTTCGAGGAAAGAGGTAATATAAACGTTATTAATAATTATTAACCAAGAAACCTCATGTCAAATCATTGTGCAGTTCCAATATTTCGTAAATGATTCCATGTGTATAATAAAGAAATAATCTGCACTCTTGCGGACAAATCTGGAACTACATACTACGAAATAAACCAAAAATTCGAAATTTATTGTTTTTATCTTGTAAAGCATAGTATATAATTATTCATTTCTGACCGTCTCATAACACAAAGAACTTACCCTTAACCCTGGGGAAATTAATAAAACGAATTATATGTTGTTTAATGTCTAATCAAGGATAAAATTATAAAATCATAAAAAATATATTTTATGATAATTCAAATGTTTACCTAACTAAATCGATCCAATGTACCGTTGACTGAAAAGATCGATTATAATACTTGTATACTGGAAGAAGAGGAAATCAGTGTATTACATAAATAAAACTCTGAATATTTTATGTTAAATAATCAAACGTGTATTCTTTATTGTAGAGGGTAGTTGTTGTAGATTTTCAGGAAGCCAAGAAGAGGACGATCCACAGGGGAGTATCACCGAACAGTGGTGTTTGTTTAACCTAACATTTTGAGGTTGATGTCAAAATCAGCTGATCTTATGAACAGCGAATATTTAAAAAATAAGAAATTGTATACTCTGGGTGTAACAACTTTGTTCTTACTCTCTCTTCTAACTAAGATTAAACAACTTCCTTAATCTCTACCAAATCACACACACTCGATTTCTGTTTCGTTTGGTAAACATCAAATCCAATTGATTTGAACATTAATAAATATAATTCATAAGTGACGATTGCAAAAAGGTATTCTGACCGCACCGAGACTTTCAAAAAATAACTCTATACCTCATAAAAAGCGATCACGTTACAAATTGACGTACTAACTTGGGGCTTAATTAGGAAAGCATAATAAATAATAAGATACTTTCACGAGATAGCTGCGGGACGTTACAATATTTATATTTATAGAATAGATGGTGTCGATATAATACTCACCAAAATTGTTATTTTGTTAATTTAAATAAAGTTAATTTGTTTGTTTAGTGGTTAAGGAAGTATAAACAAGAAGACATAATTTTACAGTAATATGTTTGTGTTATATCCAAGTAATGAAAGTATAAAGAGATGAGTAGTATGAACATTTTAAGTAATGACATACAATATAATAGTTGTATTTAATAAGAAGGAATATGGCTGAACAATATACAGACCATTAAGTTATTTCTGTGTTATGAGTAATGTGAACATTTTAAGTAACGACATACAATATAATAGTTGTATTTAATCAGAAGGAATATGGCTGAACAATATACAGACCATTAAGTTATTTTTATGTTATATTTTGTTAATAGATTTACGTGTTAAAGAGGTGTGTGAGAAATGGGAGTAGGAATAAAACTAGCAATGACACAAACTTAACAAGCAACAAATTAATAACTATTATATATATAGAAAAAAATATCAGATAAGAAATAATTTTGTAAAAGTATAATAACATTAATAGATTATAAAACAGTTTCAAAGTAATTCAAAAGCCTATAAGTGCGAAATGAAAATAAGCAAACCATATGTACTTAATAAATACTGTTTAAATAGAACAAAATAAGAAATTCTAAGATGTTATAGTTTAGGCCTATAAATGACATAGCTGTCTAAGTTCAGAAAACCAATTGTAAACAATTGAATATTATATTTGAATGATATGACCAAGTAAATTATGTAATTACAATTAACTAACAAGAATAACATGTCAGAATGGTAATAAACAGTATAAATAAGTAAAATATGTATTAAAATAGTATTATCAATTTTGTACAAAAACATTAATACATGGCCTAGATCAGCCTTGTGAGATATTATAACGTCTCTCCTGCAAAGACATTATAACATCGGGAACCAGTTCAATTGTTCGCTGTTAATTAAACTAGCTGCCGTAGTTAGTAAAATTTACTTACCAACAAATTATGACAATGTATATATCAGGAATTAGTCAAGGATTACATAAATTTATTCACTCTCTGGGTATTAGCGAAAACATCTCTTTATTCTTGTATTTTAACTAAGTATAAAAGTAATAGCTTTAATGGTCATCCTTTAATTTTTTACTTACTTTACTTTACTTTTAAAAGAAAAATTCTTATAAATTCTGCATTAAATATTCTTTAAAATTTTTATTCTTACTCTTTTTCATCTCAAAATCATTCAGCTATGTATTATTTCAAGTACAGCGGATCCGGGTCTTAACTTTGCAATATTCTAATATATCACAACGTCATCCAAACTATTTGAAGAATAGTCCGATGTAATTTTCAGAATTACTTTACCTTTAAACATCATCAGGTTATTACTATATCATTACAGAAATTACAAACATGTATATGCTAATATTTAAGTTATCTAAAAGTCTTTACAAGAAACTTTACTCTTCTTTTTGTTTCGGTTTTTAAAAAAACAATTTATGCACAAATGTTATGATTTAATATCACCTGAATAGTACGTGAGTTTGCTGTGGGTGTTCGTGATGGTCTTCTTCAGTAGGTCTTCTTGGGTGTAGTTCGTTGTTCCTCTGGATCCTCCATTTAGTGGATTGTTTCCGAATTGTAGTCTAGTTCATGACGATTGGATTCTGCTACTTGAAGTTCATACGGTTGTTGTTGTAACTTTCTTCTTCTGGAGTTGGTTGTTCACATTTTACATTTTAATTGTTCTTATTTTAGCAGCACTGACTTTTACTTTAATATGGTAAGGAACATATCTTACCACTTACTGTTTGTAAAGAGATGTGTCGGCTAAGTTTTTTTTTTTTATATATTACCAATATTTGCTCCTCGCACTACATTACTAGTTTTTTAGTTTTTTTTTTTAACGCTACATTGGATTAAATCAATTATAACAACTAACGTCTGGTTGTATCGTTGTTTAGCGGTATACACCTAAGTGTAACTTGACAACACATTTTTGACCTGCTTACATGTCGAAGTTTCTCCGGCGACTGGGGGTTGTTTAGCGGTAGGGAGTCTGTAAGCTGGCGCGGTTTACGCGCTGAGAAAAGTAGTTCGTTCCTTTAGTATTAATAATTGATCATTAATCAACTAGTAATAAAATTATGCTACCTTTTTGTTATGAGTTAGATATTTCCTTTATTATTAATACGTCTTTTATTTAATTAAAAGAATTATTATTTTTCGCTTAATAACATTGTACTTTGCGTGTTCGTTCAATTTGCACGTTGATACAGGAATCTAGGTACAGATAAGGGGTGGATAATACTCTCACTTGTTATAAGAACAAAAAAATTTAATTTGTGCTATTTAAATAATTTTTAAATCGTCACATCCTCCTGCACTTAAAGATGAGGACGGGGCAACGGGGTATTAAATGAAAACCTAAGAAATACAATTACATTTGGGCACGGAACTTCGTGCTGAAATTTCTTTCCCTCAGATAATTTCTATCCATCAATCGATTATCTTACATCTTATACAAAATATTTAAAATCTAATACATCTACTACACATAAAATACACAAATACATAAATCTACCTTATATTTAATTCTTACATCTACTACCGGTTTTTTGCTTGATTTCTTCACTCGTTTTACGGAGTTATACTCATGAGTAGGTTACTAATAATAACGTATTGTAATAAAAATCGAATTACTTTCAGTTTGCTGCGCTAGAGTATTGTTGTTCGTCAGCTGACTTCTCATTCTTTATTTCATTCTCGCAGGACATTAGCTAAGGTTGATCAGGCCTCGCTAGTATTCGTACGAGGTGTTTGAGTTTATACTCAATTACGATATAGGACGTTGCAAAATCTTATTATATTCCTGTATAAGTATATACAACATATTTTACTCTTAATGCTTAAGTAGTATTCTTGGTTTACTATCTTTCTCGTAGTCGTGCTTCTTTATTTTTACACGAAAACAATTTTTTATTTGAGACACATGGCTTCTGCGAACGTAATTGTCTGTATTGGGTTCATACAGCGCTACTGTAATGGGGGTGATGAACTTGTGAATCTTGTAGGGGCCACACCATCGGTATGATTGTTTGGAAGTGGTCCTATCAATGGCTTTACTCGTAGGATGAGTATTATACATCACTAAATCACCTACTTTGTACTTTATTTTCCTATTATTCTGCTCATGATATTTCCGCGATTTTTGTAAATTCGCTCTCAAATTTGCACGAGCTTCTTTCCATATTTTCCTTATGTTATTCCCATTTATTTTGCGGGGCAATAACTCATGAATTTTCCACTTTGTGGTTAACGGGTGGTTCGGTTTATACTTGTACAGTAAATCAAATGGTGTTGATTTATGTCCTTCATGATACGCTGAGTTGAAGGCAAATTGTATCCATGATAGATTTTGATCCCACACTGTCTGGTCTTTAGCGTGATAAGATATTAAGGCTGATTTTAGGTTTCGCAAGTATCTCTCTTCTAGGTTTCCTTGCGGTCGGTACTCTGTCACTGTAATATGATTTATTCCTAATTTAAAACACATGTCGTTAAATTCTCTCGATTTAAACTGAGGTCCATTGTCAGATACTAGGTGTACTGGAATACCATAATCTTTAAATAGTCTCTCTTGTAGAATCTTTATTGTCGAGATGCTAAGGCACGTCTCATAGGATACATCCATACGAATTTAGTGAAGGAGTCCACGCAAATTAATAGCATAGTATTTCCGGACTTAGAACGGGGATAAGGTCCAGAATAGTCTATGTATATCTTTGAGAAGGGTGTTGTGGGGATTTCTGAGATTAATTTTCCGACTTGACTGATTCGTGCTGGCTTGCTCAGGGCACAGATTTCGCATTGTTTCACGAACTTTGTTATTTCACTGTTCATGTTTTCCCAATGGTATTCCTTGCGGGGCTCAAATGGGGGAATGACGCGTAATATATGGCCTGCATACAAGAGCTGGTCACTAGCCTCTCCTCTCCAACTCCAACTCTGACCTACAAGCGGTGGGCCCTGTTAAGTCGAGCAACCCATGCTAAGGTTGTGGTAACCAATCCCTTCGGCAGCTTGGGTCGGCGAGCCAACGAGAGATGGGGGTCTGGGCGAGGTGGCCCTGAGGTAATCAGGGACCCGGCTTACCAAGATGTAGTGTGTCGGCAGCAGAATGCATGGCGGGGTTGGCGGCAGAAGAACATAAAAATGCCAACAGCGGCGCCCATAGATCTAGTGAGTATGGTCTACTGCGGACGGGTGGATGAGACTCGTTAGCTCAGTGAAGGCAACTCATCTAAGAGACGGGAACTCTAAACATAAAACCCCTGGTCCTCCAGGTTGGGGGTTGGGCGTAGGGTTAACAACCCACCCCATAAAATAATATTGTTATGAAACCAAGAGAAAAAGGAAAAGCCGGACGGATTAATGGAATTGGGACTGGATCGTGGAAAAGGGACAAAGATTTTAAGCTTGCGACGTGGAACTTGCATTCCTTATACAGACCTGGAGCCTTGAAGATATTAATAGTTGAGGTTCTCAAATATAAGATAGATGTTTTGGCTATGCATGAGATGAGGTGGACTGGCGCTGGAATCATGGATCGAAGGGACTACTCGGTGTATTACAGCTGTCAGAACCGGGACCATGTGCTTGGAACTGGCTTCTTGGTAAGCCGTAGAATGAAAGCAAATATCATTGATTTTAAACCCCTTACACCTAGAATGTGTAAAATAAGACTTAGAGGAATCTTCTTTAATTATACTATAATAAACGTGCATGCCCCAACTGATGATAAGCCTGAGGAGGAGAAAGATGATTTTTATGACTTGCTGGAGAATGCGTATGCTAGCAGCCCTAGACATGACATAAAAATAATCATAGGTGACTTAAATGCCAAAGTGGGAAGCAGCCATGCTTGTAGTAATATTGGAAAGTATAGTTTACACTCTGAACACTCAGACAATGGTTTCCGATTATTGAACTTCGCAGTTGGTCAAAATATGATCATAGGAGGGACTTTCTTCGACCACAAAGACATACATAAGGGCACATGGATCTCTCCAGACGGGAGAACGGTCAATCAAATAGATCATGTCCTATTGGATGGCCGCCATAAGTCAGACTTACAAGACGTTAGAGTTTATAGAAGTGCCAACATGGATAGCGATCACTATCTCGTAATTGCAAAACTGAGAGCTAGAATCTCCAATAATAGAAATGAAAAAGGAATAAAGACTGTTAGATACAATACAGAAATACTAAAGGAAGAAGAAATAAAACGGAGGTTCGAGGAAGTTACTAATGAGAAAATTAGACAGTGGAGACTTGAATGCCGTGAGGAACAAGATATAGAAAACCACTGGCTTAATCTAAAAAACATGTTAGTGACCACGGGAGAAGAAATCGTTGGTTTGAAGAAGAGACATGGGCGAGATGAGTGGTTTGATAAGGAGTGTGAAGAGGCAACTGACTTCAAAAACAAGACATACAAATTTATGATCCAAAGGAAATGCACTAGGGCTGTTCGAGAGGAATACAGGAAGGCCAGGCGGATGGAAAAGAAGCTTCATAGAGGAAAAAGAGGGAGTATATGATGCGACAGATGAAAAAGATAGAGGAATATAAGAGTAAAAGGCTGAGCCGAGATATGTACAGGAAGGTGAATGATATGAGACAGGAATTTCAGCCTAGAACAAATGCCTGTAGGGATAATAATGGTGGCCTTGTGAGTGATAATGCTGGCGTAATCAGGAGATGGACAGAACACTTCGAAGAGTTGCTAGGCTCAGTTGGGGAGGCTTCGATGGAGGCATCTGAGAATGAAGAGGAAGCAGGAGAATTCGAGGATGATATGACGAGGTGTATGAAGCTCTAGAAAAGCTTAAAAATAACAAGGCAGCAGGTTCCGATGGTTTACCAGGGGAACTATTAAAGAGCGCAGGAGGAGATTTCATAAAGGAATTTGCCCATCTCATAGAGCGAATATGGCTGGAGGAGGTAATGCCTGATGAGTGGAACAATGGGGTGGTGTGTTTAATACATAAAAAGGGTGATCCGCTCATATGTAAAAATTATAGGGGCATCTCTCTACTTAATACAGCGTATAAGGTATTGTCCAACATCATATTTTCTAGGCTGCTTCCCTACGCTGAGGAAAACATAAAAGAATATCAACGTGGATTCACTAGGGATAGGTCAACAACAGACCAAATATTTACACTAAGGCAAATCCTAGAAAAAACGTTGGAATATGGAGTGGCCACTCACCATCTCTTTGTGGATTTCCAGTCGGCATATGATTCAATCAACCGGAAAATGCTATATAGAGCTATGAAGGAGTTGAATATACCATCTAAGTTGGTGCGTATGGTTGGAGTAGTTATGTCCAATTCTAAGTGCCAAATAAGAATACAATCAAATCTATCTAACTCCTTAAAAACATTGAATGGGTTGAAACAAGGAGATGCCTTAGCGTGTCTGTTGTTCAACATAGCTCTAGAAAAGGTCATCAGGGAATCAGGAATTCAAACTAGCGGACACATATTTCACAAGGAGGTACAGCTTCTGGCCTATGCCGATGACATTGACGTCATAAGTAGGTCTGAATCTGGCTTAAAGGAAGCCTTTCGGGAACTGGAGTTGTCCGCTAAGGCTATGGGCTTGGTTATAAACCAAAGCAAAACCAAATATATGGTTGTAGGTGCCAACACTCGTGCCCTGTCCCTGCGCATTAACGATTATGAATTTGAAAAGGTTCAGGGTTTTCCATATCTCGGGTCATATGTGGACTCTGGAAATGACTCCTCTAGAGATATTGAAAGACGGATATTATCTGCTAATAGGTGTTACTACGGACTGGTGAAACATTTTAAGTCTAAATTAATAAGTAAAGATACAAAAGCCACCCTATACAAGACCTTGATTAGACCAGTCCTGATGTATGGCTCGGAATGCTGGGTGGTAAAAAAACTAGATGAGCAGAAACTATCCGTTTTTGAGAGGAGGGTACTGAGGAGAATCTATGGCCCTGTGAGGGAAAACAACATTTGGAGGCGATTGCATAATCGAGAGTTGTACGAAAGGTTTAAAGATCTTCCGATCGTGCAACTCATACAAATTAACAGATTGCATTGGGCTGGTCATGTGCAGAGAATGGCGGAGGATAGAATCCCAAAAAGAGTGATGAATTATTTGCCGATGGGAAGGAGAAGGAAGGGAAGATCGCGTACAAGATGATGGCTGGACCAGGTTGGTAAGGAGGCAGTGAGGCTGGGTGCAGCAAACTGGTGGGGACATTGGCTGGGAGTAGAGACCAGTGGGGAAGATTTCTTTTGGAGGCCAGGGCCCGGACTGGGCTGTAGCGCCGAGGATGTTTGTATGTATGTATGTATTCCTTGCGAATACGATGTATAGTTTTCCTAATTCCCATATGAGCTCCAATGGTTGATGAGTGGTAGTATTCCATTAGCATAGGTTTAATTAATTCCGGCGCGATTATTCTCAGTGATTTTCCGTTAGCTTTGTTAAAACAAAGTACTCGTTTACTCAAGGTATATTTGTCAGAATAATTTCCTTTATCTATTTGTTCTATTATTTTACACAATTTCGGATCTTGTTGTTGGTGATATGCTATATCCTTAAATGCAAGGGGAAAGTTAGTAATTAGCGTATTAACAGTAGTGGTTTCAACATGTCTTCGCCAGGTCTGGTATTGGGTAGTTGGAACATGCGGGAAAGTGTATCGGCTACTACATTTTGAGTACCACGAATATGTTGTACTTTGAACTTGTAGCAATTTAATCTTAACACCCATCTTCCGATACGACCTAACTGTTTTGGATGGTTCAATAACCATGACAAAGCTTGATTGTCGGTTTCTAGTAGAAATTCCTTGTGTTCCAAAAATGGTTTGAATTTTTCGAATGCGAAAACTACAGTTAAACATTCAAGTTCATAGGCTGAGAACTTCCTTTCTTGCTCCATCAATGTATGTGATGCATAGCTGATCGGGAGTCTTGTATTATTGATTTCTTGCTCCTAATGCTACACTAGAACTGTCGGTCTGTACGACAAATGGTTTACTGAAATCTGCTAACTGCAATACCGGTGGAGATATTATGCTTTCTTTGAGTGTTTCAAAAGCAGCTTGATGTCGAGTAGTCCACTCGAATTTCGCTCCTTTCTTTCTTAATGCATTTAATGGGGCTGCTATATCCACTAGGTGGGGTATGTACTTGTGAAAGTAATTGATCATACCTAAAAATCGAGCTATACCTTTGGTGTCTCTAGGTGGTAAAAATTCTTGGATTGCGCGCATACGTTCGGGATCGATGCTAACCTTACCTTCGGCCGATACTATATGACCTAAGAAAGAGAATTGTTTTCACTGCGGAATTAACTTTACTAGGGTTTACCATTAGTCCAGCTTTCTTTAACCTCGATAATACTTCACGCAAGTGATCAATATGTTGATCCATCGATTCACTATATACTACTATGTCGTCAAGATAGTGATATATGAATTTAAATTTAACGTCATGAAATATTTTTTCTAACAGTCTGCTACATACTGAACTTCCTTGTGATATACCGAATGGTACTCTAGTAAATTGATATAGATTAAATGGGACAGCAAACGCAGTTAGATGTTTTGATTCCTCAGCTAGTGGAATTTGGTGGAATGCCTGGTTGAGATCCATTATGGTGAAGATTTTCGCTTTGGTAAAATAGTGGAACGCGCTGTGAATGTCGGGCAGGGGAATTGATTCAAATTCTATATTCTTATTCAGCTGTCTATAATCCACGACTAGTCTATGTTTGCCAGTTCCTTTTGGTACTAGGAATGCAGGTGATGAGTATGGAGAAGTTGACGGTTCTATGACGCGTTGCTCTAGGAGTTTGTTGATTTGGTTTCTCATTATTTCCATCTTGGGCGGTGATAATTTGTATGGGTGAAGACGTATTACCTTGTTGTCACTTAGATTTATTTTGTATTCGATTAAGTGGGTTAATCCTAACTTGGGTGTGAGTACAGTAGAAAATTCCCTTATTAACTTTTGAATTCTTTGTCGCTCATTTCCTTTTAAATGACTCAAACTAGATTCATGATGCTCTAACTGAATAGTTGATGTTTCACAATTCGCGTTGTTACTTAGCTCGGAGTCGAACTGATATTTTCGAGTACGATCAAATCTGAAGAAATATTGTTTTGCGTATGTGTCAAGGATTAAGCCAGTTTTACTTATAAAGTCAGAGCCTAGTATTAAGTTTTGTCCTAACACTTCAGCTACGAGTAGGGGAACATACCAAGTAAAATTCTTTATTTTTAATTTCACCGTAATACTGCGCGATATATTTAGGTTTTGCTTATTTGCGGTGGCACACTTTACGTTGACGTTTTGGCTACGGTTAATAAGATTATGATTAGCTAATACGCTGGCTAGCTGTTGACTGATTATACTACGTGTAGATCCTGAATCAATTAAACCAAGGATATTCGTTGCTCCAAGCTCTATCTGTATGTAGGGTAATTGGCATATACTTGTTTTGCATGTACCAATAGAGTTGCACTTTTCAATAAATCTAGTTAAGTAAGGGTCTATACGTTTATTTCTATTTATTTTTACTTTAGAATTATTAGTGTTTATACCTTTCCTTCTGATGCTGCAGAAGACGTAGGATTTTTGTTCTTTCCGCTTCACATGTTTTTTGACTGCTCGGTTTTCTGTTGCTACCGCTTTTGTTTACAATTCTTGCTAATGTGACCGGACTTTCCACAGTTATAACATCTTCTTTCCTCATTTACATCGCTCGCATGTTGTCGGGGTTTTTGTAGAGAGTTTGATGGATTGGGGTAGCTTTGGGTTTTAGATGTTCTTACGAATCGCTTATCGCGGTAGGTTCGAGTATCAGTCCCAATGGGTAGAGGTAGGAATGAATCTCTGCATTGAGTCTGGGACATAAAAACGTGTCTGTTTTGGTCAGAATACCAGACGTTGGATGAATGTATACAACACAGTTCTAGTTCTGTGAAAGTGGTTGGTCTCTTCATGAGTGCTAGGCGAGATCGCTCCTCGGGAGATAGTCCTACTAAGATAGTGTCTACTAGGTGTTGTTCACTCCATTTAACTTGTAGCAATAAGGCCGATTCCCTTATTTCAGATATATAATGAGCTAATCTCTCGTATGTTCCTTGTACACGAAGTACTAGGTTCTGCTTCAATTCTTCGTAGATACCGGTGGGAATGAAGTGTCTTATCAGGGTGGTATGAAGTTCTTCTACAGGGTGATTATACCTTAGAGATTCTAACACACGATCTTTTAAAGGAGATCTACATTTAGGTAGAATTACTTGTAAAATTTGGTCATCTCTTAATTGTCGCAGATCCTTTATTTGTAAAAGGTGCTTGATAAAATCTAGGAGTTTTGTAATATTCAGCCCATCAGTGGTTGGTATCTCAGATAAAATACGTTCTACGGGGTGAGTTATTTTTCCATAAAGCTCGGTAGTTAGATTTAATTGAGTCGTCATTCTAGGTTTTTCCGCAGATTGATTCGTCGGTAAGTGAGGAGGTAATTCGTAGGTACTAGTCATATTCTCTAGTTCATTTGGAAGTAACGTGACGTTTACGGGTTGGATATTTACTTGTCTATCGGTTAATCATTCCTTAATGGGATCTATATTATATTCCTGACATTTTACAGCACCGGTTTGCTGTTCTTGAGTAGGAGATAGGGTAGGGGAAATATTTAGTTTCGTCATTGCTTCTTCGATCTCTTCTAATCTAAACGATTCGGACCTTCGACGTAATTCTCGCATTATCTCGGGGAATTGTAATGCTTCTTCCGCGAATTTTTGCGCGTCCGGTGGAGTAACTTTATCACCGGGCCAATTCAACAAATTGGTGATGCGGCGGGTCAGATGTTCGATTCTTTGAGTGGTTCGTAAAATTACTGCGGGGGATTTTTCATCTCGCAGGGTTTGTGCGATGGAGGTAAGTTCCGTATATTTGTGATAACATGTTTCCTTTTCACTTTCGTAGTCTAATACACTTAAACGATTTAACAGTGAGGGTTTCTCTGGTCTATTTTCACGTAATGTTTTGCGCAGTTCCGCGACCGTTACATTTGCGTATGGGAGACCGCATAACAAGGCTTCATAGCTTAATTCGTCCTTCAACAACAAGTCGGGGTTAAATTGAGCCATTGTAGTGGTAATAATGACTTTTAAATAAACTAAGTATTACGTACGACAAATCTTATGTCATCTATTTTAAACACTTATAAAATTTGAATTCATTTAAACACACACATATATATCTATTACTACACATAAAACCTTATACTAATTAATCAAATTAAAATTATCTCAAATCAATTCAATTTTCTGTACTCATAGCAATTATCAGTCAAGACAAAATGATAATATTATTTTATAGTGGAGAGAAATTTCACACACGAAGAGTTCATTGCTTTTATAATAGCACAATGGATCAGCTGTTTGGGGAGTCTTATTGTTTACGTAGGGGTGGTTTAACAAAGGAGGGTGATTCGGACAATCTCAAACACGATTATTTCCTGTTCTGGACTGTCTGTTATGTCCGCGAGGGAATCCCATACAAACAACTTACTTGTGTACAAGGGGGAGAGCGTACATTTCTCGACACGTATTTAACATGAAATAGCCTGTAAATACCGACAGTTTTAAAATGGAATAGTTTTACCAGCAAGGACTTGTTTATTACGGCAATATCCTATTACTAATATTATTATTTCTTAATTAAAATTTATTTATTTATTTGTTCACAATTTCAGAGTGAATAAATTTATATAAACAGCAAAATTTATATGAATAAATTTACAAAACAGCAGAGTGGCGCATCTTATATGTGTCACTCTGTACACGATTAAATGTTTTTTTACAAAGCAGAATGGCGCATCTTATAACGTCTCTCCTGCAAAGACATTATAACATCGGGGACCAGTTCAATTGTTCGCTGTTAATTAAACTAGCTGCCGTAGTTAGTAAAATTTACTTACCAACAAATTATGACAACGTATATATCAGGAATTAATCAAGGATTACATAAATTTATTCACTCTCTGGGTATTAGCGAAAACATCTCTTTATTCTTGTATTTTAACTAAGTATAAAAGTAATAGCTTTAATGGTCATCCTTTAATTTTTTACTTACTTTACTTTACTTTTAAAAGAAAAATTCTTATAAATTCTGCATTAAATATTCTTTAAAATTTTTATTCTTACTCTTTTTCATCTCAAAATCATTCAGCTATGTATTATTTCAAGTACCACGGATCCGGGTCTTAACTTTGCAATATTCTAATATATCACAACGTCATCCAAACTATTTGAAGAATAGTCCGATGTAATTTTCAGAATTACTTTACCTTTAAACATCATCAGGTATTATGATGAAATTACAAACATTTGTATGCTAATCTTTAAGTTATCTAAAAGTCTTTACAAGAAACTTTACTCTTCTTTTTGTTTCGGTTTTTAAAAAAAACAAGTTATGCACAAATGTTATGATTTAATATCACCTGAATAGTACGTGAGTTTGCTGTGGGTGTTCGTGATGGTCTTCTTCAGTAGGTCTTCTTGGGTGTAGTTCGTTGTTCCTCTGGATCCTCCATTTAGTGGATTGTTTCCGAATTGTAGTCTAGTTCATGACGATTGGATTCTGCTACTTGAAGTTCATACGGTTGTTGTTGTAACTTTCTTCTTCTGGAGTTGGTTGTTCACATTTTACATTTTAATTGTTCTTATTTTAGCAGCACTGACGTTTACTTTAATATGGTAAGGAACATATCTTACCACTTACTGTTTGTAAAATATGTGTCGGCTAAGTTTTTTTTTATATATTACCAATATTTGCTCCTCGCACTACATTACTAGTTTTTTAGTTTTTTTTTTAACGCTACATTGGATTAAATCAATTATAACAACTAACGTCTGGTTGTATCGTTGTTTAGCGGTATACACCTAAGTGTAACTTGACAACACATTTTTGACCTGCTTACATGTCGAAGTTTCTCCGGCGACTGGGGGTTGTTTAGCGGTAGGGAGTCTGTAAGCTGGCGCAGTTTACGTGCTAAGAAAAGTAGTTCGTTCCTTTAGTATTAATAATTGTTCATTAATTAACTAGTAATAAATTATGCTATCTTTTTGTTATGAGTTAGATATTTCCTTTATTATTAATACGTCTTTTATTTAATTAAAAGTATTATTATTTTCCGCTTAATAACATTGTACTTTGCGTGTTCGTACTGTACAATTTGCACGTTGATACAGGAATCTAGGTACAGATAAGGGGTGGATAATACTCTCACTTGTTATAAGAACAAAAAAATTTAATTTGTGCTATTTAAATAATTTTTAAATCGTCACAATATCAAATTGATCTTTGAAAGAAGATAGAGACATCTATGTTAATATTTCAAGCATTGGAAATATCCCCAAGGAAATATAATCATCATAAAATATTTATTCATTTTGTACAGAAAACCAGGATTTGTAACAATAGTTTCAAAAGTACTTAACCAATCAGAGTTAATTCGGTTGCCATGACTACAGAACGTTATTATAATTTTGACTGTTATGTAACGAAAAAATTCCATTATTAACTATCCAGAGGTGAAGACGCTAAGTTGATGCAGACCTTGTAAAAGCAAATAACTAAGAAAATCAGAAAGAAATGCAGATACATTGAATACCAGAAGTCCGTAATAGTTCTTGTAACTCAAGAAGAAACAATAACGAAGATTAAAAAAGTTAATAATTAAATACAAGAAACAGACGCCAAATGATACGGCAACCCTATCTTTGAAATTATATGAATGTATTAACAACAGTGAAGAATCTTTGACGATCCATAATATCAATATAATAATATTATATTATAAAAGTGTAAGAATGTAATGTGTATACTCTCGAAGTCTTACCAAATCTTCGTCGCTCTTACCCTTACCTCACGCAGACTGCATCCGTTGTGAACGTATGAATAACCAGTACCGAAATCCTTACCTGTCCTTATATAGTATGTTTATTTCCCGAAAGGCGCCAAATTGTTTTCCAGACAACAATTAAAATGTTCAATATCAGTTTGTCTACTGTACTGTGATGATTAATTCGAATTATTCGCCGACTGGCAGGAACTCGGATTTCGCTTGTCCTGATGACGTGTTGCCAATATAAAATTTGGTCAAAGAATTCTATTCACTGCTACAAAACACAACATACATAATACAATTTAAATAAACACAGGACAGCTAGTAAAGATTCGTACTTATTTATTTGATTTGATAACTCACTAATTTTTAATAATTGTCGTACAATTGATATTATTATAATAATAGTGACCAAGTGTAACAAACCAAAACCATAAACAAATGGTGAATAAGAAAATAAGTTAATTGTGTTAGACTGTAAGAAACAGAGTAGGTGTGGGTGTTAGAAATAGTAAAACATATACTATTACTAAAAGAATATCTATAATATTTATATTTATAGAATAGATGGTGTCGATATAATACTCACCAAAATTGTTATTTTGTTAATTTAAAGAAAGTTACTTTGTTTGTTTAGTGGTTTAGGAAGTATAAACAAGAAGACATAATTTTATAGTAATATGTTTGTGTTATATGCAAGTAATGAAAGTATAAAGAGATGAGTAGTATGAACATTTTAAGTAATGACATACAATATAATAGTTGTATTTAATAAGAAGGAATATGGCTGAACAATATACAGACCATTAAGTTATTTCTATGTTATGAGTAGTGAGAACATTTTAAGTAATGACATACAATATAATAGTTGTATTTAATCAGAAGGAATATGGCTGAACAATATACAGACCATTAAGTTATTTTCTTGGATTTCATTGTCCATGACGTGTCCGTTACTTAACTAAATATCACTATTACTTTAACGACTCGGAACACTAGGTTTTTTATAAGTAAAAGCAAAAAGTATTACCTTACAGCCTTAACCGGTTTTCTCCTTTAAAAGGCTTCATCAGAGGCTGCAACAGGTAGGGCTATCCGTCTTGTTGTGGGTAACGAAATCGAATTTCAAAAGATTGATCCAGTGTGTGTGGGTGAGATATGTTCGAATAATGCGTGCGATTAGAATTGTGTCTGTTCGTTTAGGATGTCGTTTTTATTTGTTTTTGTGTGTTTGTATATTTCCAATTGTTCTAGAGTGTCTAGTTTTCTGCCTTTTGTGTGTACGTGTAGAATGTTCATGTTATTGTCGATGTTTTTATATGTGTGGTTTGCTTCAATGAGGTGGTTTGCAAAGGTGGATTCAGACAGAAAGAAGATAGAGACATCTATGTTAATATTTCAAGCATTGGAAATATCCCCAAGGAAATATAATCATTATAAAATATTTATTCATTTTGTACAGAAAACCAGGATTTGTAACAATAGTTTCAAAAGTACTTAACCAATCAGAGTTAATTCGGTTGCCATGACTACAGAACGTTATTATAATTTTGACAGTTTTTTTTTTTTTTTTTTTCCGGCAGGGCAGGTGAAAATCTCTATAGACACACTGGAGCCCCGTAGCTCCAGGTAGTGTGGGACTCTAACCCACTAAAACCCACTAAAAACACCTCCCTTTGCAACAACTGAGCGGGCCCAACAAGTTGCTTTTCTTTATTATTACAGTCACGGTTTATGGGGTAGAAGCCCACTGGCTGTTCCCCAGATTGAGATTATTGTCTTTCTCTCTTTTAGAGTTTTACAGATTTAAATGCACTAGTGTGTCACCAAATCTTGGGGCTTCAATCTTTTAAGCCTTCTTAACGTGTGCGGAGCTTCTTCCACCACGCAAAGCATTTCTGGATTTATATGAGTCTGAATTCTCCTGTCATGGTTAACTGCATATTTTGTTACGATTTCACTGACATATTCTACTTTGAGATCTTTGTGCAGATTGTCATTCCTAATATACCAGGGGGCATCAACGATACTCCTAAGTACTTTGTTTTGAAAAGTTTGGATCATTTGAATGTTAGATTTCTTGGTGCATCCCCAGAGTTGTACACCATAAGTCCACACTGGTCTCAGCACTTGTTTATACAACAGCAATTTGTTTTCAACTGTTAGTTGTGAATTCCTACCTAACAGCCAGTACAATTTCCTGAATTTTATGTTGAGTTCCTCTTTCTTTTTTTTCACATGCTCCTTCCATTTAAGTTTTGCGTCCAGAGTCATACCCAAATACTTAGCAGTGTTAGAGTATGGCACTTCTTGTTCATTAATGTAGATCTTTTGTATTTCTATTTTTCTGTTGGTAAAATTGGTGTGTATTGATTTCGTTTCATTAAGTTTGATCCTCCAGCGTCGAGTCCAATCCCATACCTCTGCGATTGAAGTTTGCAGTTTATTGGCCGCTGTCTCGGCATCATTACCTACCGCCAGAACAGCAGTATCATCCGCAAAAGTCGCAACGGTTGTTTCCTCACTGTTTGGTAAATCTCTCGTGTATAACAAATACAAAATTGGACCCAATACGCTCCCTTGGGGAACTCCCGCAGATATTTTCTTTAAAGTTGAATATTCATCCTCATGCTTCACCCTAAAGTATCTTTCTGAGATGTAAGACTTTAGTATCAGATAGAATTCCTCTGGGAGATCCCTATGTAACTTGTACTCAAGCCCATGATGCCAGACCTTATCAAAAGCTTGCGCTACATCCAGGAAGACGGCTGAGCAAATGTTCTTCCCTTCAAGAGCCTTTTCAATAACATGGGTGATTCTTTGTACCTGGTCAATAGTGGAATGCTTTTCTCTGAATCCGAATTGATGATCCGGCAACAGGGTTCTTTCCTCTAACAAAGGCTTTAATCTCTTCAAAAACAGTTTTTCAAATAGTTTTGAGATCACCGGTAGCAGGGAGATTGGCCTGTAGGACTTTTTATCTGTTGGTGCTTTGTCAGGTTTTAGAATCATGATAACCTCAGCCACCTTCCACAGACTAGGCACATACTTCAGCCTGAAGGCAGCGTTGATCAAATGGAGTAGTTTTCTCATGGCTTTTCCAGGCAGTTCCTTTAGTATTTGGCCTGTTATCAGGTCAAAATCCGGGGCTTTTTTGCGCTTAGATTGCTCTTAATTTCTTCCCTCAATTCCTGTAGCGTTACTTTCTGTATGTTTTCCTATCTACTTTCGGCTCAAAGTTAGTGTTTTCCTCTGCTGTTTGTCTAGGTAACGGCTGGAAGATTCCCTCAAGGTGTCTGGCAAAGAGAACGGCTTTCTCCGCCGTACTTTTCGCCCATGTCCCGTCTTCCCGGCTGATGGGCGACTGATGGGTTTTCGGCCTTTTCAGTCCTTTAGTACTCTTCCAAAGTGAATAGTCTGTATCCTTCTGAGCTGTTAGCTTGCTTAAATATTTTCCAATACCCTCATTTTTAACCTTTTTTATCAGTTCCTTCAGCTCATTACAGAGCAAGTTCAAGGCTCTTTTATTTTCTGGTGTGCGAACTCGCTGCCAGGTTTTCCTGGCCTTCCTCTTTTTCCTGACAAGTTCATTCACCTCTGGAGGAGGGCAGATTATTCTCTGTTTCAGTTTTCTGTTGATCTGGGGAGTGCTTTCCCATGCTGCTTTCTGAATATTAGTATTAAATCTCTCGACTTCTTCATCTAACTGGTAAATATCATTCAAAGGGACATGAAGGTCTATGCTTTCATCCAGTAGTTGCCTGAATAGGGTCCAATTCGTCTTGTTACTCGAAAGCTGGCACGGGTATGACCGAGAAAAACCTCATCATTTATTGTCATGACAACCGGTGAGTGGTCCGATGAGAGATCCTCACAGTTTTTAACATCTATGTACCTGCTGGATAATCCTTTAACAACGTAAAAGTCAATCAAATCAGGTAATTTGTTGCCATCTGCAGGCCAATAAGTTGGGGTAGCGCTTGAGTGAAAATCAAGTTTTACTTCAATCCCAGCTTTGTATAGTTCCCTGCCTTTGGTGGTCGATAACCTAGAACCCCAAAAGGTGTTTTTGGCGTTAAAATCACCTCCAACAATGAAGTGATTCCCCAGCATCTTGAATAACTTAACATAATCTTCTTTTTTCAGATTTTGCCTTGGTGGGCAGTATATTGCAGAAATTTTAAAGTTTCCTTTACCAAGCAGCTGCACTTTGACAGTTGCCACTTGAAACGAGTCCTCCTCTATTTTCAGGTCTTCATTATATTTGATAGTGCTTTTCAGCAACAAGGCCGTGCCTCCTCTGGCTCTATCCGCTGGATGAGCCGCATGATAGCAGCTATATCCTCTTATATTAACAATCGCATTTCTGGTAAGGTGGCTTTCCGAGATTAGGCAGATGTCAATGCTTTCCATATTTAGAAACAATTCAAGCTCCGTTATCCGTTGCAGAAGTCCATTAGCATTCCACGTTGCAATTCTTACTGTGTTATACATGTTTTTGGCTTAGAGGGGCAGCAGTTACTTGTGCGCCCACCTGCGCAATTTTTTTCGACAATTTGTTGTTTATTTGCTGTTGCTCAGCGAGTTTGTCAAGAATTTTGTTAGTAGAATCTTTTTGTTTTTCCATCGCCTTATTCAGGACGTCAAGTCTTTCAATGACCTCACTAAGCACTTGATCCATTTTCCCAGCGTTTCCTGCGGTCTTGAGTTGTTGTTGTTTCACTGCTCTTGCATAGCTGTTCGTCCCTGTATCCCTACCTCTCGCTGCTAGAGGAGCTTGTTTGCCCTTCGAAGTCACAGTAGGTAGATATAACGGGATTTTTTCCCCGGAAGCCATATTCCCGACACCACTAGTCTTTTGCTTATTGTTTTGGCGTCTTTGATTCTTCATTTGCTGTAGTTGCTTGGCCACCTCACATCCTCTGTAGCTGGCAGGATGTTGCTCCCGACAGTTAACACAAGTGGGCGGCGTGTTATGATTTATCGTGCAATCGCTAGTATAATGTTTGCCTAGGCATTTTACACACCTAGGCTCCCGATGGCAAAATTTCTGCGTATGGTTGAAACCTTGGCATTTTTTACATTGTGGTATAAGGCCCGAGTTTTTCCGAAGCGGTTCGATTTTAACCCTCATGTTGAGAATTGATCTTATGTTATATATATTATCTACATTTTCCTCATGATCGAACGTGAGCATGAACAGAGGAAGCCTTACCCTACTAATCTCCTCCTTCCCCTGTTCATCCTTTTTCCTTTCTTTTTTAATGATGTTCACAGCATCAATTATTTTGAATCCCCTCTGCTGGAGATCAACCTTGATCTCCTGGTTTTCGCACGTTGGGTGGAGACCTCTAGCCATAACCTTAGTGGGCCTACGGCTTTTGTCCTCGTACGTATACCACTGCTTATTTTCATCACTCAGTTTTTTTGCCAAAGCTCTATATGCGTCCGAGTTCAATGTTAGGATTTTCCATATATTGTTATTCATCGCCACAATTTTGTATTCCTTGTCTGCAACTGATGCCATCAGTGATTTAATATCTGCATATTTGGTTATCCCAACTACATGGATTGGTGGAGGAGGTGTAGTTTTTTTCCCTTTTCCACACTTATCTAGTCCTAACCTTCCTTGAGTTACCTCATCCTTATTAGGGTTGCCCTTATTAGCAGCAGTCCCTTCCCTATTAAGGTTGAGGAAGTTTCCTGCTTCTGCCTCTGGAGAGGATTCAGTTTTTCGCTTTCTTCTGCGTTTCTTGGTTTGCTTGACTAACCAGTCAGTTACTCTTTCTAGTTCTTCTTTGTCTGTATGATAACTAACTGGAGTATTTTGACCGTTATGTAACGAAAAAATTCCATTATTAACTATCCAGAGGTGAAGACGCTAAGTTGATGCGGACCTTGTAAAAGCAAATAACTAAGAAAATCAGAAAGAAATGCAGATACATTGAATACCAGAAGTCCGTAATAGTTCTTCTAACTCAAGAAGAAACAATAACGAAGATTAAAAAAGTTAATAATAAAATAAAAAATTAAATACAAGAAACAGACGCCAAAGGAGACGGCAACCCTATCTTTGAAATTATATGAATGTATTAACAGTGAAGAATCTTTGACGATCCATAATACTAACAACATGGTTGTGTTAAGTATGATTTAAATTATAATTAAATAAAAACTAAAACTGATTAACTTTTGTCACAGTATATAACTCTCACTCTGAACTTTGAACACCAATTTCTTTCAAAGATTAATGAATCATATTTATTCACACATTAAGTAACTGTAAAATAACCTATGTTTGAAACCGATAATACTGACACACACTTTTAACACAACAGAGTTGAATTTAATGTAAACCTCTTTAGTATCTAAGTACCACAATTGTAAGGTGGTGTACTTTATTTAAACATCTTGTTTTAAACCTATTCGTAATCAAAAGAACTCATTGGCAATTTAACTTGTATAAATAAGTAAACACGACAGCCATTGCATCGTCAATCTAACACTGTGCTGCCACCCTGCTCTCTGCTGAGCGAAAACTAATTTATTGCTGAGGCTAAACGTTATTATAATAATATCAATTGTACGACAATTATTAAAAATTAGTGAGTTATCAAATCAAATAAATAAGTACGAATCTTTACTAGCTGTCCTGTGTTTATTTAAATTGTATTATGTATGTTGTGTTCTGTAGCAGTGAATAGAATTCTTTGACCAAATTTTATATTGGCAACACGTCATCAAGACAAGCAAAATCTGAGTTCCCGCCAGTCGGCGAGTAATTCGAATTAATCATCACAGTACAGTAGACAAACTGATATTGAACATTTTAATTGTTTTCTGGAAAACAATTTGGCGCTTTTCGGGAAATAAACATACTATATAAGGAAAGGTAAGGATTTCGGTACTGGTTATTCGTACGTTCACAACGGATGCAGTCTGCGTGAGGTACGGGTAAGAGCGACGAAGATTTGGTAAGGCTTCGAGAGTATACACATTACACTGTTACACTTTTACAGTGAACGATCGAGTCTTCTTACAGAATTGACGCATCCAATGTGTGGCAAAATAACACGGGAGATAAAGGTATTCTTACAGAATTGGCGACCAACTAGTGAGGCTAGAAGTAAAGGAAGTACGACGTTCTAGCGGCGATTACGAAAGGATAACAAGATGCATAAGAGGGCGTCATCACTCAAACAGATGAAGGAGGCCGAAAAAGAAATCAGAGTGGAATAAAAGGAAGTAACATCGGTTGAGGACGTGGAAACGGTAGTAAGGGAGGAAGCCAGAGGAGGAATGGATTTACAACAACTATGGGAATTGATTAAAGAAGACTCTAGGAAGCAGAACGAAGAAATGAAGGAAGATTTAAAACAAATAACGAAAAAATTAGACAGGAATGATGAGAGTCTTAAACAAATTAATGAAAAATTCGACAGGAATGATGAGAGCCTGAAACAAATGAAGGAAGAAACCAATGAAAATTTTAAGAAACAGGAGGAAAAAATAAATGAAAAATTAGACAGAAATAGCGAAGAAGTGAAGAAAAATCAAGAAATATTAGAAGGAAAGAGTGAGGAGTTAAAGAGACAGATCAAGGAGGATCTAGAGACACTAAACAACAAGATAGAAAATAATAATGAAACCCTCCAACAACAATTGAAGGAAATTAATGAGAAGACTAAGGAACAAATGAAGCAACAAGTGATACACCAATTAATGGAGTACCGTGAAGAAATCAAGCAGATAAAAATGAAGAGGAATGGGAAGAAACAAATACGAAGCAGATAATGAAACACTAGATAATGGTTTCAAGAAATTGAATGAAACACTAGACAGCACTTCTGAAGGTATCGAAGAAACGTTGAATAAGAACAGGGAACCGGTGAATCAGAAAATAAAAGAGAAGGAGGAGGAAATAGAGAATAAAGAAGACTCAAGTGTATTGTTTTCTGAAAAAAAAAATAACAAAAACAAAGAGAAAATTAAACCAATAGAAACCAACCGTAGAGGAATACAGAAGAACCAAATAATTAAGAAGATTAAGAAAACAAAAAATATAGAAAAAATATGTAAAAAGAAACTAATGAATACAAGAGAAGAATTGGAGATGATGAAGAATGGACTAATTGACGTGTTTAATTTACCAATTATCGACCAAAGCAAATTAATGGATTATAAAGATTGTAGGAGAACTATAAAAGAAATCATAGAAAGGACTCACAACAAAACAGTGTATAACAAATTAAGAAGGTCTCTAAAACACTTGAATACACCAGAATTGGATATGCAAAATAAACCAATATCAGTGAGAACATCAATGATGGAGATACGATTAACTTCATTGAGTAATAAACAACATAATCAAGTGATTGAGGTAGACATTGATACTAAGGAACATATGATATTAGAAGAATGGCTGTACCAGGTAGAAGAGACCTATTTCACAAGGACGGAAATAGTTCTACACACAAGAGTGATCCTAACGACAAGTGCAGAGGAAATAATGGACCATGGGTAAACTAGTTACCACACACCGAGAAATGGGACTGATTTTCGAATTACCGACCATGCCAACCAATGGAAAAGAAAAGAGAAAATAAGTATTACAAAATTCAAAAATATGTAAGATCAACTTACACCATTATTTAGAAAATATATGAGATAAAATAAACAAATCAATGATAAATAATAATAAAGAAAAGATATGTAAAATGTATTACAAAATTCAAAAATATGTAAGATCAACTTACGCCATTATCTAGAAAATATATGAGAAAAAAATAAACTAACGAAATGATAATAAAGAAAATATGTAAGATCAACTTACACTATTATTTAGAGAATATCTGAGATAAAATAAACGAATCAATGATGTATGATAATACAGAAAAATATGTAAGATCAACTTCCACTACTATTTAGAAGAATATGTGAGATAAAATAAACAAACCAAATTATCAAGAATGAGGTAAATAAAATAAATATTCTAAGAGGTATAATAAAAAATGAGATGAATCAAGGAGGAATTAAAAAGAATAAAAAAGTTATTTGTATCAATAAATGTCAACGCTTCAAGTATTATCAAATGATATCAACAGAGAGAAGTGAGAAATAAATATGACCCGAACTGAGCAATAATGAAATAAAAAATAAAAGATTCCCAACAAATATTATTATTATTAGTCACAAGATGACTATTGAAGATTCATTTATTAAGGTTGACTGTTGAATAGGTCCAGCAATCATTTAACTGAGCAGGGATGATGTTCCCCTGACCTCAGAAAAAGTGTAGTTTTGAACGACGGAGTTAGGTAGGCCAATAGAGCCCATCCAAATCGATTTCAGCTATAAAATAGGGATAGTTAGGGAAAATAAGATTTATGGGGAATAATTTATAATAAAAAATCAATAAGCCAGATCGTAGTATGAGAAAATAATGAAGAAAAGATTCAGAATTAAAGGAAGTAAAGATACAGAATTGAACATGAAAATGAACAAGAAGCAGTAGAATTTAAGAAGTAGACGATACAATACAATGTTATAATCTATAATAACAATTTAAAATTTATTAAATACAAAATTACATAATTTCCACCTACCTCCACGATCTCTTCTATCAGGGTCCAGGATCCAATCACAAGTACGTTAGATACAAGCATGTGTTAAGGTTATCGAAATAACTGATTCGACACATTGTTATGAAGAGAAATTACTATTTTTAATTAATCAGAATCATTTTAAAATTTTGTTCAAAACTTTGCTCAGTGGTTTACAGATTAAGTTACACGTTTCTTTTTTCTGTTGGCATCTTCTACATACTAACTTACTCTAATATCTTACCTTACTGATCACTATATAAAACAGATATACAGACAGAGCCCAGCCTGCAATTTTTCACTCTCACACATACATGAAATTTATTTTTAACAACCCCAAAACATTTTTAATACCCCATAACATTTTATAATAAAGCCCCAGCCCTTAATGAAAAACCGCCGGCAACGTGGTTCGCGCGCGCACTCATCTTCTTGTAATTTCTTGTTTTTACTGTCCGAAAGTTATACAATTACATTCTTTACTTTTTTTCTCGACCGCGGTCACATAAATTTTTCTCTCATTCCACTTTTTACTGTTAAAATATAAAGTTTTGTGACGAGCCTAACTTGGCTCGTTCCGGCGCCGGAGCGATCAGTTAACCAACTGGGGGAGAAAACGTAGCAGGTGTTGCTAACGTGATCTCATACTTGTAAGGAAATCACTGACTTGGGCTTCGTCGCAGGAGTTTCGTCCCATGCCATGCATGTAGTTGTCGGAGTGACGACAGCATACGATCTCCGTGAGGCACTGGCCGACGTCACAAAAGAGGCCGGACTTAGACTTTACTTCCTCCAGCTTAAACGCACATTGCTGAATCAAATTCGCCCAAGCCATTTTGCTTTAAACCAACTCGGCGTCCCAACAGAGCGCGTACTTGTATTGCGCGTGAGTGCGTGGTCACACTTATGCAAAGTTCTGAGAAATTGAGGGTGGTTCAAATTCCTTGCCTGGTTACACAACAGCAACTGCGTCTCACTGCTTTGTTCTCAACACTGTACTACTTGCCACGTGGTCTGTTATAATGGAAATAGCGTTGTCGGAAAATAAAACTTTCACGATATTTTTATAAAATCCCGCAAAAATGAAATAAATAAAATACAAATGCCCCATACCCGCAATAAATGAAATTACCCAATTTAGACACGTTACAGTACCCCCTCAATGAGAATTCTGCTGTCCAAAACAGAAGAAATCTCATTGATAAAACCCCGAAGAGGACCGGTGAGGAACTGGTGCCAATAACCCCCTGGTTCTTACTCTTCATGGGTACACGACCCCCCTGGCTTGGCAACTATGGACGCATCTGAACGAGATCACTGGACTTCTCCGTAAGAGATCCCAACACCGAAAAATCGAACAGACAAGTACCACAGCACACCTCACCTTCTGACATGCTACCCCCCAAAATCCTCAATCCCTGGCTTAGATTATGCCAGATCCTCCACCGATATGTTTCCCCTTTTCTGCAAGCTGGGCTGCCTTTAGCAGATACTGGGCTCACACACACTCACATTACATATTATACATTGAAAAATTCTTTAAAATTTACTATTTCATCTAAGAAAAAAAAAATCAAAGTTCAAAATAAAATATTTTATCAAAAAATTCTCTTCCTTAGTTTTCTTTTCTTGTTATCAACAAAAAATTACACCACTGGAACACTTCTTAAAATCAAACAAAACATCCTTAGCCTAACAGGTGATTACCTAAAGTCTAACAATACAATTCAATACAATAAATCAATCAAATAAACATGGTTAGCACACAAATAATAAAATAATCAATACTTAAAATATTTACTAGCTGGCAGGCGAAAAATCAAGATTTTTTTTTTCAAAAAAAAAATACTTTCCAAAAAATTTTAAAATTCAAAGAAAAAAAATTTAAATTTATTTAAATGTTTCCTTTACATTTAGACATTAATTAAAACTTGGTTAAATTGATTAAAAAACACAAATTGAATGGACTTCCATATGAAACAAGCTTAGTATGTGTGACCTCACTGTCAGCTGATCAAAACTAGGTCAAGTCCACAACCTTGACCCACATGTGTTATGTATAAGTTCTATCTGAAAATACATTGAACAATCCAACTTGAAACATAAAACATAATAAAATAAAACATTTAAAAGAACTAAATATTATTATAAATAATAAGCAAATTGACATTAAACTATTCAAATAAACTTGACAACTTTACATTTACACATTCTATCAAAAGTTTGTCACTGGTTTCTATAAAAAGTTTTATACATTCTTATTACAAATCTCTTTCTTTACTTGACAATCTGATTCTACATTACTGTGGGTGATTTAAATACTTGTAACAATTTAATTTACTACTCGCTCTGTATACATATATAATCTTTCTCCCTTTGACTCTAACCTCTACCAACTGTAACTCACATGACACCCATTTCTATTAAAAACATCTACCAAACACTCTCTAAACCCAACTTATCATTAAACTCAAATCGCCACCTTCTCTCTCTATATATATATATATATATATATAAAATACTCTCTAACCCTTTGTACTTAGGATACGTGTTTCCCCCCCCCAAAAAAAAACTCATTTCCCTTATCTGGCCCCTGGATTCTACCTAAGGCGGCCCCGTCCCCACTAAATCGATCCCATCCCGTCCCAACTTATCATTATGCCGCGGACTCCTACATTACACTACCCCCTACTACAAAATTGCCATCCCCAAAAATCTCAATCTCATTACCTTACTACAACTACAACAAAATAACGTCATTAATTATAAACATCAATATATCACTCAAAACTCTACATATATTCTCCATTACTACTGTGTCAACATCAATACTTCTCAAAATTCTATAACATACATTACTTCAAAACAACATTACATTATATTCATCTCTACCATTTCTTTAACTTTGGTTTCAACTTGGACAAATCTATATGTCCCATAAGATATTCATCACCCCAAAACTATCTCTTATTCGCTTTCACAAATTATTACTTTACTTCTCACTTTATTAAATTACTTTTCTCATTACTTTAAATAGCATCTGTAATACATTGAAACATTACATTGAACATTAATTACTTGGAACATTTATAAACCATTTTACCAGTGACATGTTATTGCTGATCAGCTGATCTTCCTAACACAATGAAAACGCATCTCAAAATTGAACAAATTACATGAAATATATATGTATTTATTTATCATTACTTCTCACCTCCTTGTTTCCCATTTCTCTGATTCTGATACTTTGTGTTGACCGCCTGCCAGACGGTTTAACTATTGGCTTAGTTTAAAAAATACACACATAATGAAAACACATATTTTTATCAATATCTATATCTAACGTACAACAAATAAATTCACTACAATTATTTACAAACTTTAGTTATTAACTGTTCAGTTTTTCCGCACTTCATTGCCCAAATCTGCCATGTCAAAACCACAATACAAAATGTTTATCACTGTCTTTTATTGTTTTATGGTTTAGCCTCCATCGTCATAGATTAACCTTGGTTTTATACAACATCGTTCAATCTCATTAACACACAAATTACTGTTTTGTGTGTTATAACCATAAAAACTGACTTCATTCACTTACCCAAATACTCATTAAATCAGTCCACGTTAGGTATTTTTGTTAAGTCTCCGTCATTAAATTCACTCATTATCGGGTTAAATACTTCGGTCAAATCATTATAGTCATTATTATTCAAATATACTTTTAAACTTTCTTTCCATTCGTCATACTTTCTATTTAAGTTATACAATTCTGTTACTTTCTCCACATACACTTCTCTGTTTAACTCTCTCTCTTCATAACACCACATCACACTCTCACAATTATTCCGGACAGAGGGTACAAAATTACACAATAAAAATAAATACTTCAATTCCTCTATCAATACGGGACCCTTGCCCTTCAACAACAACACTTGTGAACTCATTAAATCATCATAAACATTATCAACAATAAGGGGAAAATTTACCCCCTGTCCCCACTCTACCACAACATTATTTTTCCTCTCTCTCTCTAACTCATTAACACACATTAACATCTCATAATCGCTACATTCCACCAACTCATCAGTACTTTCATTATTTAGTTTCACCGTATCACTTTCTGATACCAATTCTTCAAACACATTATTATACTCAATATTATTATTCTCATTATTTTCAACATTATTGTTATCATTTGTTATCTTACTCTCTACTACTACGTTTTCACCCATATCATTATAATTATCCTCTGTTTTACATTCAAAATTTTCAATTACCTTTTGTCTTTGTTTATCAAATTTTTCCACCACATTACTCTCCATTTTGTCAATTTTGTTATTCGTATTTTTTAATGAATGACTCAACGTTTCATTTAATTCATTTGTCAATTTGATAAAGTTACTCTCACATTTGATTTGTACTTTATTAATTTCAGTTTTGAGTTCATCCAATTTGCAATTAAATTCACTTTTAATTTCGGTCTTAATTTCATTCAATTTGTTATTCTGCGTATCTAATTTCTCATTTACATTATTTTTAAATTCTTGCATCTTGTTTTTCTGTTCATCTAACTTTACATCAAATTTATTGAGCATTTCGTTTTTTTGTTCATCAAACTTTACACTCTGTTTTTCTATCATTGCTTGTATTGCTTTAAACATTTCATAGGTATCGTCAGATTTTTTATTTTGGATAGGTGTCGATTGATGTTCGACATCTTTCATTATTTTTGATTCAGTTATTTCTGTATTACTGTCAGTGAAACTGACCTCTTCATTATTAGTTGTACAGTCCCTACTCAAATTTGGGGTTATCTGAATCCCCGAATCTACAGTTACATTACTCTGGTCACTTATGCTTAATTCTGTTTTATCTTTACTCGCACTTGGAGTCGAATGTATTTCAAAATTGCTCATGTTTGAGTCGTCGAAATTTTCGACACTATTTTCATTTACTTTATTCTCGTTATCTGACATTTTTTATCATTGATATTCAAAATAATAATAATCTAATTAATTAATTTTTTGTAATCTACTTCTATATTACTTTCGGTATAGCTTTGCGTACATAACGCATTTTTATTTTGCTACGCTAACCTAACACATGTTTGTATCCTCGTAGATGTGGAATTTAATTAAATATATTAAAATTCGTCCCTGTTCGGGCGCCATTTGTTATAATCTATAACAATTTTAAATTTATTAAATACAAAATTACATAATTTCCACCTACCTCCACGATCTCTTCTATCAGGGTCCAGGATCCAATCACAAGTACGTTAGATACAAGCATGTGTTAAGGTTATCGAAATAACTGATTCGACACATTGTTATGAAGAGAAATTACTATTTTTAATTAATCAGAATCATTTTAAAATTTTGTTCAAAACTTTGCTCAGTGGTTTACAGATTAAGTTACACATTTCTTTGTTCTGTTGGCATCTTCTACATACTAACTTACTCTAATATCTTACCTTACTGATCACTATATAAAACAGATATACAGACAGAGCCCAGCCTGCAATTTTTCACTCTCACACATACATGAAATTTATTTTTAACAACCCCAAAACATTTTTAATACCCCATAACCTTTTATAATAAAGCCCCAGCCCTTAATGAAAAACCGCCGGCAACGTGGTTCGCGCGCGCACTCATCTTCTTGTAATTTCTTGTTTTTACTGTCCGAAAGTTATACAATTACATTCTTTACTTTTTTACTCGACCGCGGTCACATAAATTTTTCTCTCATTCCACTTTTTACTGTTAAAATATAAAGTTTTGTGACGAGCCTAACGTGGCTCGTTCCGGCGCCGGAGCGATCAGTTAACCAACTGGGGGAGAAAACGTAGCAGGTGTTGCTAACGTGATCTCATACTTGTAAGGAAATCACTGCCTTGGGCTTCGTCGCAGGAGTTTCGTCCCATGCCATGCATGTAGTTGTCGGAGTGACGACAGCATACGATCTCCGTGAGGCACTGGCCGACGTCACAAAAGAGGCCGGACTTAGACTTTACTTCCTCCAGCTTAAACGCACATTGCTGAATCAAATTCGCCCAAGCCATTTTGCTTTAAACCAACTCGGCGTCCCAACAGAGCGCGTACTTGTATTGCGCGTGAGTGCGTGGTCACACTTATGCAAAGTTCTGAGAAATTGAGGGTGGTTCAAATTCCTTGCCTGGTTACACAACAGCAACTGCGTCTCACTGCTTTGTTCTCAACACTGTACTACTTGCCACGTGGTCTGTTATAACGGAAATAGCGTTGTCGGAAAATAAAACTTTCACGATATTTTTATAAAATCCCGCAAAAATGAAATAAATAAAATACAAATGCCCCATACCCGCAATAAATGAAATTACCCAATTTAGACACGTTACAGTACCCCCTCAATGAGAATTCTGCTGTCCAAAACAGAAGAAATCTCATTGATAAAACCCCGAAGAGGACCGGTGAGGAACTGGTGCCAATAACCCCCTGGTTCTTACTCTTCATGGGTACACGACCCCCCTGGCTTGGCAACTATGGACGCATCTGAACGAGATCACTGGACTTCTCCGTAAGAGATCCCAACACCGAAAAATCGAACAGACAAGTACCACAGCACACCTCACCTTCTGACATGCTACCCCCCAAAATCCTCAATCCCTGGCTTAGATTATGCCAGATCCTCCACCGATATGTTTCCCCTTTTCTGAAAGCTGGGCTGCCTTTAGCAGATACTGGGCTCACACACACTCACATTACATATTATACATTGAAAAATTCTTTAAAATTTACTATTTCATCTAAGAAAAAAAAATTCAAAATTCAAAATAAAATATTTTATCAAAAATTTCTCTTTCTTAGTTTTCTTTTCTTGTTATCAACAAAAAATTACACCAATGGAACACTTCTTAAAATCAAACAAAACATCCTTAGCCTAACAGGTGATTACCTAAAGTCTAACAATACAATTCAATACAATAAATCAATCAAATAAACATGGTTAGCACACAAATAATAAAATAATCAATACTTAAAATATCCATTAGCTGGCAGGCGAAAAATCAAGATTTTTTTCCAAAAAAAAATACTTTCCAAAAAATTTTAAAATTCGAAGAAAAAAAATTTAAATTTATTTAAATGTTTCCTTTACATTTAGACATTAATTAAAACTTGGTTAAATTGATTAAAAAACACAAATTGAATGGACTTCCATATGAAACAAGCTTAGTATGTGTGACCTCACTGTCAGCTGATCAAAACTAGGTCAAGTCCACAACCTTGACCCACATGTGTTATGTATAAGTTCTATCTGAAAATACATTGAACAATCCAACTTGAAACATAAAACATAATAAAATAAAACATTTAAAAGAACTAAATATTATTATAAATAATAAGCAAATTGACATTAAACTATTCAAATAAACTTGACAACTTTACATTTACACATTCTATCAAAAGTTTGTCACTGGTTTCTATAAAAAGTTTTATACATTCTTATTACAAATCTCTTTCTTTACTTGACAATCTGATTCTACATTACTGTGGGTGATTTAAATACTTGTAACAATTTAATTTACTACTCGCTCTGTATACATATATAATCTTTCTCCCTTTGACTCTAACCTCTACCAACTGTAACTCACATGACACCCATTTCTATTAAAAACATCTACCAAACACTCTTTAAACCCAACTTATCATTAAACTCAAATCGCCACCTTCTCTCTCTCTATATATATATATATAAAATACTCTCTAACCCTTTGTACTTAGGATACGTGTTTCCCCCCCCCAAAAAAAAAACTCATTTCCCTTATCTGGCCCCTGGATTCTACCTAAGGCGGCCCCGTCCCCACTAAATCGATCCCATCCCGTCCCAACTTATCATTATGTCGCGGACTCCTACATTACACTACCCCCTACTACAAAATTGCCATCCCCAAAAATCTCAATCTCATTACCTTACTACAACTACAACAAAATAACGTCATTAATTATAAACATCAATATATCACTCAAAACTCTACATATATTCTCCATTACTACTGTGTCAACATCAATACTTCTCAAAATTCTATAACATACATTACTTCAAAACAACATTACATTATATTCATCTCTACCATTTCTTTAACTTTGATTTCAACTTGGACAAATCTATATGTCCCATAAGATATTCATCACCCCAAAACTATCTCTTATTCGCTTTCACAAATTATTACTTTACTTCTCACTTTATTAAATTACTTTTCTCATTACTTTAAATAGCATCTGTAATACATTGAAACATTATATTGAACATTAATTACTTGGAACATTTATAAACCATTTTACCAGTGACATGTTATTGCTGATCAGCTGATCTTCCTAACACAATGAAAACGCATCTCAAAATTGAACAAATTACATGAAATATATATGTATTTATTTATCATTACTTCTCACCTCCTTGTTTCCCATTTCTCTGATTCTGATACTTTGTGTTGACCGCCTGCCAGACGGTTTAACTATTGGCTTAGTTTAAAAAATACACACATAATGAAAACACATATTTTTATCAGTATCTATATCTAACGTACAACAAATAAATTCACTACAATTATTTACAAACTTTAGTTATTAACTGTTCAGTTTTTCCGCACTTCATTGCCCAAATCTGCCATGTCAAAACCACAATACAAAATGTTTATCACTGTCTTTTATTGTTTTATGGTTTAGCCTCCATCGTCATAGATTAACCTTGGTTTTATAAACATCGTTCAATCTCATTAACACACAAATTACTGTTTTGTGTGTTATAACCATAAAAACTGACTTCATTCATCTTACCCAAATACTCATTAAATCAGTCCACGTTAGGTATTTTTGTTAAGTCTCCGTCATTAAATTCACTCATTATCGGGTTAAATACTTCGGTCAAATCATTATAGTCATTATTATTCAAATATACTTTTAAACTTTCTTTCCATTCGTCATACTTTCTATTTAAGTTATACAATTCTGTTACTTTCTCCACATACACTTCTCTGTTTAACTCTCTCTCTTCATAACACCACATCACACTCTCACAATTATTCCGGACAGAGGGTACAAAATTACACAATAAAAATAAATACTTCAATTCCTCTATCAATACGGGACTCTTGCCCTTCAACAACAACACTTGTGAACTCATTAAATCATCATAAACATTATCAACAATAAGGGGAAAATTTACCCCCTGTCCCCACTCTACCACAACATTATTTTTCCTCTCTCTCTCTAACTCATTAACACACATTAACATCTCATAATCGCTACATTCCACCAACTCATCAGTACTTTCATTATTTAGTTTCACCGTATCACTTTCTGATACCAATTCTTCAAACACATTATTATACTCAATATTATTATTCTCATTATTTTCAACATTATTGTTATCATTTGTTATCTTACTCTCTACTACTACGTTTTCACCCATATCATTATAATTATCCTCTGTTTTACATTCAAAATTTTCAATTACCTTTTGTCTTTGTTTATCAAATTTTTCCACCACATTACTCTCCATTTTGTCAATTTTGTTATTCGTATTTTTTAATGAATGACTCAACGTTTCATTTAATTCATTTGTCAATTTGATAAAGTTACTCTCACATTTGATTTGTACTTTATTAATTTCAGTTTTGAGTTCATCCAATTTGCAATTAAATTCACTTTTAATTTCGGTCTTAATTTCATTCAATTTGTTATTCTGCGTATCTAATTTCTCATTTACATTATTTTTAAATTCTTGCATCTTGTTTTTCTGTTCATCTAACTTTACATCAAATTTATTGAGCATTTCGTTTTTTTGTTCATCAAACTTTACACTCTGTTTTTCTATCATTGCTTGTATTGCTTTAAACATTTCATAGGTATCGTCAGATTTTTTATTTTGGATAGGTGTCGATTGATGTTCGACATCTTCCATTATTTTTGATTCAGTTATTTCTGTATTACTGTCAGTGAAACTGACCTCTTCATTATTAGTTGTACAGTCCCTACTCAAATTTGGGGTTATCTGAATCCCCGAATCTACAGTTACATTACTCTGGTCACTTATGCTTAATTCTGTTTTATCTTTACTCGCACTTGGAGTCGAATGTATTTCAAAATTGCTCATGTTTGAGTCGTCGAAATTTTCGACACTATTTTCATTTACTTTATTCTCGTTATCTGACATTTTTTATCATTGATATTCAATATATTAATAATCTAATTAATTAATTTTTTGTAATCTACTTCTATATTACTTTCGGTATAGCTTTGCGTACATAACGCATTTTTATTTTGCTACGCTAACCTAACACATGTTTGTATCCTCGTAGATGTGGAATTTAATTAAATATATTAAAATTCGTCCCTGTTCGGGCGCCATTTGTTATAATCTATAACAATTTTAAATTTATTAAATACAAAATTACATAATTTCCACCTACCTCCACGATCTCTTCTATCAGGGTCCAGGATCCAATCACAAGTACGTTAGATACAAGCATGTGTTAAGGTTATCGAAATAACTGATTCGACACATTGTTATGAAGAGAAATTACTATTTTTAATTAATCAGAATCATTTTAAAATTTTGTTCAAAACTTTGCTCAGTGGTTTACAGATTAAGTTACACATTTCTTTGTTCTGTTGGCATCTTCTACATACTAACTTACTCTAATATCTTACCTTACTGATCACTATATAAAACAGATATACAGACAGAGCCCAGCCTGCAATTTTTCACTCTCACACATACATGAAATTTATTTTTAACAACCCCAAAACATTTTTAATACCCCATAACCTTTTATAATAAAGCCCCAGCCCTTAATGAAAAACCGCCGGCAACGTGGTTCGCGCGCGCACTCATCTTCTTGTAATTTCTTGTTTTTACTGTCCGAAAGTTATACAATTACATTCTTTACTTTTTTACTCGACCGCGGTCACATAAATTTTTCTCTCATTCCACTTTTTACTGTTAAAATATAAAGTTTTGTGACGAGCCTAACGTGGCTCGTTCCGGCGCCGGAGCGATCAGTTAACCAACTGGGGGAGAAAACGTAGCAGGTGTTGCTAACGTGATCTCATACTTGTAAGGAAATCACTGCCTTGGGCTTCGTCGCATGTAGTTGTCGGAGTGACGACAGCATACGATCTCCGTGAGGCACTGGCCGACGTCACAAAAGAGGCCGGACTTAGACTTTACTTCCTCCAGCTTAAACGCACATTGCTGAATCAAATTCGCCCAAGCCATTTTGCTTTAAACCAACTCGGCGTCCCAACAGAGCGCGTACTTGTATTGCGCGTGAGTGCGTGGTCACATTTATGCAAAGTTCTGAGAAATTGAGGGTGGTTCAAATTCCTTGCCTGGTTACACAACAGCAACTGCGTCTCACTGCTTTGTTCTCAACACTGTACTACTTGCCACGTGGTCTGTTATAACGGAAATAGCGTTGTCGGAAAATAAAACTTTCACGATATTTTTATAAAATCCCGCAAAAATGAAATAAATAAAATACAAATGCCCCATACCCGCAATAAATGAAATTACCCAATTTAGACACGTTACAGTACCCCCTCAATGAGAATTCTGCTGTCCAAAACAGAAGAAATCTCATTGATAAAACCCCGAAGAGGACCGGTGAGGAACTGGTGCCAATAACCCCCTGGTTCTTACTCTTCATGGGTACACGACCCCCCTGGCTTGGCAACTATGGACGCATCTGAACGAGATCACTGGACTTCTCCGTAAGAGATCCCAACACCGAAAAATCGAACAGACAAGTACCACAGCACACCTCACCTTCTGACATGCTACCCCCCAAAATCCTCAATCCCTGGCTTAGATTATGCCAGATCCTCCACCGATATGTTTCCCCTTTTCTGCAAGCTGGGCTGCCTTTAGCAGATACTGGGCTCACACACACTCACATTACATATTATACATTGAAAAATTCTTTAAAATTTACTATTTCATCTAAGAAAAAAAAATTCAAAATTCAAAATAAAATATTTTATCAAAAAATTCTCTTTCTTAGTTTTCTTTTCTTGTTATCAACAAAAAATTACACCAATGGAACACTTCTTAAAATCAAACAAAACATCCTTAGCCTAACAGGTGATTACCTAAAGTCTAACAATACAATTCAATACAATAAATCAATCAAATAAACATGGTTAGCACACAAATAATAAAATAATCAATACTTAAAATATCCACTAGCTGGCAGGCGAAAAATCAAGATTTTTTTTTCCAAAAAAAATACTTTCCAAAAAATTTTAAAATTCGAAGAAAAAAAATTTTAATTTATTAAAATGTTTCCTTTACATTTAGACATTAATTAAAACTTGGTTAAATTGATTAAAAAACACAAATTGAATGGACTTCCATATGAAACAAGCTTAGTATGTGTGACCTCACTGTCAGCTGATCAAAACTAGGTCAAGTCCACAACCTTGACCCACATGTGTTATGTATAAGTTCTATCTGAAAATACATTGAACAATCCAACTTGAAACATAAAACATAATAAAATAAAACATTTAAAAGAACTAAATATTATTATAAATAATAAGCAAATTGACATTAAACTATTCAAATAAACTTGACAACTTTACATTTACACATTCTATCAAAAGTTTGTCACTGGTTTCTATAAAAAGTTTTATACATTCTTATTACAAATCTCTTTCTGTACTTGGCAATCTGATTCTACATTACTGTGGGTGATTTAAATACTTGTAACAATTTAATTTACTACTCGCTCTGTATACATATATAATCTTTCTCCCTTTGACTCTAACCTCTACCAACTGTAACTCACATGACACCCATTTCTATTAAAAACATCTACCAAACACTCTCTAAACCCAACTTATCATTAAACTCAAATCGCCACCTTCTCTCTATATATATATATAAAAAATACTCTCTAACCCTTTGTACTTAGGATACGTGTTTCCCCCCTCCCAAAAAACTCATTTCCCTTATCTGGCCCCTGGATTCTACCTAAGGCGGCCCCGTCCCCACTAAATCGATCCCATCCCGTCCCAACTTATCATAATGTCGCGGACTCCTACATTACACTACCCCCTACTACAAAATTGCCATCCCCAAAAATCTCAATCTCATTACCTTACTACAACTACAACAAAATAACGTCATTAATTATAAACATCAATATATCACTCAAAACTCTACATATATTCTCCATTACTACTGTGTCAACATCAATACTCCTCAAAATTCTATAACATACATTACTTCAAAACAACATTACATTATATTCATCTCTACCATTTCTTTAACTTTGATTTCAACTTGGACAGATTTATATGTCCCATAAGATATTCATCACCCAAAAACTATCTCTTATTCGCTTTCACAAATTATTACTTTACTTCTCACTTTATTAAATTACTTTTCTCATTACTTTAAATAGCATCTGTAATACATTGAAACATTACATTGAACATTAATTACTTGGAACATTTATAAACCATTTTACCAGTGACATGTTATTGCTGATCAGCTGATCTTCCTAACACAATGAAAACGCATCTCAAAATTGAACAAATTACATGAAATATATATGTATTTATTTATCATTACTTCTCACCTCCTTGTTTCCCATTTCTCTGATTCTGATACCTTGTGTTGACCGCCTGCCAGACGGTTTAACTATTGGCTTAGTTTAAAAAATACACATATAATGAAAACACATATTTTTATCAATATCTATATCTAACGTACAACAAATAAATTCACTACAATTATTTACAAACTTTAGTTATTAACTGTTCAGTTTTTCCGCACTTCATTGTCCAAATCTGCCATGTCAAAACCACAATACAAAATGTTTATCACTGTCTTTTATTGTTTTATGGTTTAGCCTCCATCGTCATAGATTAACCTTGGTTTTATACAACATCGTTCAATCTCATTAACACACAAATTACTGTTTGTGTGTTATAACCATAAAAACTGACTTCATTCATCTTACCCAGATACTCATTAAATCAGTCCACGTTAGGTATTTTTGTTAAGTCTCCGTCATTAAATTCACTCATTATCGGGTTAAATACTTCGGTCAAATCATTATAGTCATTATTATTCAAATATACTTTTAAACTTTCTTTCCATTCGTCATACTTTCTATTTAAGTTATACAATTCTGTTACTTTCTCCACATACACTTCTCTGTTTAACTCTCTCTCTTCATAACACCACATCACACTCTCACAATTATTCCGGACAGAGGGTACAAAATTACACAATAAAAATAAATACTTCAATTCCTCTATCAATACGGGACTCTTGCCCTTCAAAAACAACACTTGTGAACTCATTAAATCATCATAAACATTATCAACAATAAGGGGAAAATTTACCCCCTGTCACCACTCTACCACAACATTATTTTTCCTCTCTCTCTCTCTAACTCATTAACACACATTAACATCTCATAATCGCTACATTCCACCAACTCATCAGTACTTTCATTATTTAGTTTCACCGTATCACTTTCTGATACCAATTCTTCAAACACATTATTATACTCAATATTATTATTCTCATTATTTTCAACATTATTGTTATCATTTGTTATCTTACTCTCTACTACTACGTTTTCACCCATATCATTATAATTATCCTCTGTTTTACATTCAAAATTTTCAATTACCTTTTGTCTTTGTTTATCAAATTTTTCCACCACATTACTCTCTATTTTGTCAATTTTGTTAGTCGTATTTTTTAATGAATGACTCAACGTTTCATTTAATTCATTTGTCAATTTGATAAAGTTACTCTCACATTTGATTTGTACTTTATTAATTTCAGTTTTGAGTTCATCCAATTTGCAATTAAATTCACTTTTAATTTCGGTCTTAATTTCATTCAATTTGTTATTCTGCGTATCTAATTTCTCATTTACATTATTTTTAAATTCTTGCATCTTGTTTTTCTGTTCATCTAACTTTACATCAAATTTATTGAGCATTTCGTTTTTTTGTTCATCAAACTTTACACTCTGTTTTTCTATCATTGCTTGTATTGCTTTAAACATTTCATAGGTATCGTCAGATTTTTTATTTTGGATAGGTGTCGATTGATGTTCGACATCTTTCATTATTTTTGATTCAGTTATTTCTGAATTACTGTCAGTGAAACTGACCTCTTCGTTATTAGTTGTACAGTCCCTACTCAAATTTGGGGTTATCTGAATCCCCGAATCTACAGTTACATTACTCTGGTCACTTATGCTTAATTCTGTTTTATCTTTACTCGCACTTGGAGTCGAATGTATTTCAAAATTGCTCATGTTTGAGTCGTCGAAATTTTCGACACTATTTTCATTTACTTTATTCTCGTTATCTGACATTTTTTATCACTGATATTCAAAATATTAATAATTTAATTAATTAATTTTTTGTAATCTACTTCTATATTACTTTCGGTATAGCTTTGCGTACATAACGCATTTTTATTTTGCTACGCTAACCTAACACATGTTTGTATCCTCGTAGATGTGGAATTTAATTAAATATATTAAAATTCGTCCCTGTTCGGGCGCCATTTGTTATAATCTATAACAATTTTAAATTTATTAAATACAAAATTACATAATTTCCACCTACCTCCACGATCTCTTTTATCAGGGTCCAGGATCCAATCACAAGTTCGTTAGATACAAGCATGTGTTAAGGTTATCGAAATAACTGATTCGACACATTGTTATGAAGAGAAATTACTATTTTTAATTAATCAGAATCATTTTAAAATTTTGTTCAAAACTTTGCTCAGTGGTTTACAGATTAAGTTACACGTTTCTTTGTTCTGTTGGCATCTTCTACATACTAACTTACTCTAATATCTTACCTTACTGATCACTATATAAAACAGATATACAGACAGAGCCCAGCCTGCAATTTTTCACTCTCACACATACATGAAATTTATTTTTAACAACCCCAAAACATTTTTAATACCCCATAACCTTTTATAATAAAGCCCCAGCCCTTAATGAAAAACCGCCGGCAACGTGGTTCGCGCGCGCACTCATCTTCTTGTAATTTCTTGTTTTTACTGTCCGAAAGTTATACAATTACATTCTTTACTTTTTTACTCGACCGCGGTCACATAAATTTTTCTCTCATTCCACTTTTTACTGTTAAAATATAAAGTTTTGTGACGAGCCTAACGTGGCTCGTTCCGGCGCCGGAGCGATCAGTTAACCAACTGGGGGAGAAAACGTAGCAGGTGTTGCTAACGTGATCTCATACTTGTAAGGAAATCACTGCCTTGGGCTTCGTCGCAGGAGTTTCGTCCCATGCCATGCATGTAGTTGTCGGAGTGACGACAGCATACGATCTCCGTGAGGCACTGGCCGACGTCACAAAAGAGGCCGGACTTAGACTTTATTTCCTCCAGCTTAAACGCACATTGCTGAATCAAATTCGCCCAAGCCATTTTGCTTTAAACCAACTCGGCGTCCCAACAGAGCGCGTACTTGTATTGCGCGTGAGTGCGTGGTCACACTTATGCAAAGTTCTGAGAAATTGAGGGTGGTTCAAATTCCTTGCCTGGTTACACAACAGCAACTGCGTCTCACTGCTTTGTTCTCAACACTGTACTACTTGCCACGTGGTCTGTTATAACGGAAATAGCGTTGTCGGAAAATAAAACTTTCACGATATTTTTATAAAATCCCGCAAAAATGAAATAAATAAAATACAAATGCCCCATACCCGCAATAAATGAAATTACCCAATTTAGACACGTTACAGTACCCCCTCAATGAGAATTCTGCTGTCCAAAACAGAAGAAATCTCATTGATAAAACCCCGAAGAGGACCGGTGAGGAACTGGTGCCAATAACCCCCTGGTTCTTACTCTTCATGGGTACACGACCCCCCTGGCTTGGCATCTATGGACGCATCTGAACGAGATCACTGGACTTCTCCGTAAAAGATCCCAACATCGAAAAATCGAACAGACAAGTACCACAGCACACCTCACCTTCTGACATGCTACCCCCCAAAATCCTCAATCCCTGGCTTAGATTATGCCAGATCCTCCACCGATATGTTTCCCCTTTTCTGCAAGCTGGGCTGCCTTTAGCAGATACTGGGCTCACACACACTCACATTACATATTATACATTGAAAAATTCTTTAAAATTTACTATTTCATCTAAGAAAAAAAAATTCAAAATTCAAAATAAAATATTTTATCAAAAAATTCTCTTTCTTAGTTTTCTTTTCTTGTTATCAACAAAAAATTACACCAATGGAACACTTCTTAAAATCAAACAAAACATCCTTAGCCTAACAGGTGATTACCTAAAGTCTAACAACACAATTCAATACAATAAATCAATCAAATAAACATGGTTAGCACACAAATAATAAAATAATCAATACTTAAAATATCCACTAGCTGGCAGGCGAAAAATCAAGATTTTTTTTTTCCAAAAAAAATACTTTCCAAAAAATTTTAAAATTCGAAGAAAAAAAATTTAAATTTATTTAAATGTTTCCTTTACATTTAGACATTAATTAAAACTTGGTTAAATTGATTAAAAAACACAAATTGAATGGACTTCCATATGAAACAAGCTTAGTATGTGTGACCTCACTGTCAGCTGATCAAAACTAGGTCAAGTCCACAACCTTGACCCACATGTGTTATGTATAAGTTCTATCTGAAAATACATTGAACAATCCAACTTGAAACATAAAACATAATAAAATAAAACATTTAAAAGAACTAAATATTATTATAAATAATAAGCAAATTGACATTAAACTATTCAAATAAACTTGACAACTTTACATTTACACATTCTATCAAAAGTTTGTCACTGGTTTCTATAAAAAGTTTTATACATTCTTATTACAAATCTCTTTCTTTACTTGACAATATGATTCTACATTACTGTGGGTGATTTAAATACTTTTAACAATTTAATTTACTACTCGCTCTGTATACATATATAATCTTTCTCCCTTTGACTCTAACCTCTACCAACTGTAACTCACATGACACCCATTTCTATTAAAAACATCTACCAAACACTCTCTAAACCCAACTTATCATTAAACTCAAATCGCCACCTTCTCTCTATATATATATAAAAAATACTCTCTAACCCTTTGTACTTAGGATACCTGTTTCCCCCTCCCAAAAAACTCATTTCCCTTATCTGGCCCCTGGATTCTACCTAAGGCGGCCCCGTCCCCACTAAATCGATCCCATCCCGTCCCAACTTATCATTATGTCGCGGACTCCTACATTACACTACCCCCTACTACAAAATTGCCATCCCCAAAAATCTCAATCTCATTACCTTACTACAACTACAACAAAATAACGTCATTAATTATAAACATCAATATATCACTCAAAACTCTACATATATTCTCCATTACTACTGTGTCAACATCAATACTCCTCAAAATTCTATAACATACATTACTTCAAAACAACATTACATTATATTCATCTCTACCATTTCTTTAACTTTGATTTCAACTTGGACAGATCTATATGTCCCATAAGATATTCATCACCCCAAAACTATCTCTTATTCGCTTTCACAAATTATTACTTTACTTCTCACTTTATTAAATTACTTTTCTCATTACTTTAAATAGCATCTGTAATACATTGAAACATTACATTGAACATTAATTACTTGGAACATTTATAAACCATTTTACCAGTGACATTTTATTGCTGATCAGCTGATCTTCCTAACACAATGAAAACGCATCTCAAAATTGAACAAATTACATGAAATATATATGTATTTATTTATCATTACTTCTCACCTCCTTGTTTCCCATTTCTCTGATTCTGATACTTTGTGTTGACCGCCTGCCAGACGGTTTAACTATTGGCTTAGTTTAAAAAATACACACATAATGAAAACACATATTTTTATCAATATCTATATCTAACGTACAACAAATAAATTCACTACAATTATTTACAAACTTTAGTTATTAACTGTTCAGTTTTTCCGCACTTCATTGTCCAAATCTGCCATGTCAAAACCACAATACAAAATGTTTATCACTGTCTTTTATTGTTTTATGGTTTAGCCTCCATCGTCATAGATTAACCTTGGTTTTATACAACATCGTTCAATCTCATTAACACACAAATTACTGTTTTGTGTGTTATAACCATAAAAACTGACTTCATTCATCTTACCCAAATACTCATTAAATCAGTTCACGTTAGGTATTTTTGTTAAGTCTCCGTCATTAAATTCACTCATTATCGGGTTAAATACTTCGGTCAAATCATTATAGTCATTATTATTCAAATATACTTTTAAACTTTCTTTCCATTCGTCATACTTTCTATTTAAGTTATACAATTCTGTTACTTTCTCCACATACACTTCTCTGTTTAACTCTCTCTCTTCATAACACCACATCACACTCTCACAATTATTCCGGACAGAGGGTACAAAATTACACAATAAAAATAAATACTTCAATTCCTCTATCAATACGGGACTCTTGCCCTTCAACAACAACACTTGTGAACTCATTAAATCATCATAAACATTATCAACAATAAGGGGAAAATTTACCCCCTGTCACCACTCTACCAAAACATTATTTTTCCTCTCTCTCTCTAACTCATTAACACACATTAACATCTCATAATCGCTACATTCCACCAACTCATCAGTACTTTCATTATTTAGTTTCACCGTATCACTTTCTGATACCAATTCTTCAAACACATTATTATACTCAATATTATTATTCTCATTATTTTCAACATTATTGTTATCATTTGTTATCTTACTCTCTACTACTACGTTTCACCCATATCATTATAATTATCCTCTGTTTTACATTCAAAATTTTCAATTACCTTTTGTCTTTGTTTATCAAATTTTTCCACCACATTACTCTCTATTTTGTCAATTTTGTTAGTCGTATTTTTTAATGAATGACTCAACGTTTCATTTAATTCATTTGTCAATTTGATAAAGTTACTCTCACATTTGATTTGTACTTTATTAATTTCAGTTTTGAGTTCATCCAATTTGCAATTAAATTCACTTTTAATTTCGGTCTTAATTTCATTCAATTTGTTATTCTGCGTATCTAATTTCTCATTTACATTATTTTTAAATTCTTGCATCTTGTTTTTCTGTTCATCTAACTTTACATCAAATTTATTGAGCATTTCGTTTTTTTGTTCATCAAACTTTACACTCTGTTTTTCTATCATTGCTTGTATTGCTTTAAACATTTCATAGGTATCGTCAGATTTTTTATTTTGGATAGGTGTCGATTGATGTTCGACATCTTTCATTATTTTTGATTCAGTTATTTCTGTATTACTGTCAGTGAAACTGACCTCTTCATTATTAGTTGTACAGTCCCTACTCAAATTTGGGGTTATCTGAATCCCCGAATCTACAGTTACATTACTCTGGTCACTTATGCTTAATTCTGTTTTATCTTTACTCGCACTTGGAGTCGAATGTATTTCAAAATTGCTCATGTTTGAGTCGTCGAAATTTTCGACACTATTTTCATTTACTTTATTCTCGTTATCTGACATTTTTTATCATTGATATTCAAAATATTAATAATCTAATTAATTAATTTTTTGTAATCTACTTCTATATTACTTTCGGTATAGCTTTGCGTACATAACGCATTTTTATTTTGCTACGCTAACCTAACACATGTTTGTATCCTCGTAGATTTGGAATTTAATTAAATATATTAAAATTCGTCCCTGTTCGGGCGCCATTTGTTATAATCTATACCAATTTTAAATTTATTAAATACAAAATTACATAATTTCCACCTACCTCCACTATCTCTTTTATCAGGGTCCAGGATCCAATCACAAGTACGTTAGATACAAGCATGTGTTAAGGTTATCGAAATAACTGATTCGACACATTGTTATGAAGAGAAATTACTATTTTTAATTAATCAGAATCATTTTAAAATTTTGTTCAAAACTTTGCTCAGTGGTTTACAGATTAAGTTACACATTTCTTTGTTCTGTTGGCATCTTCTACATACTAACTTACTCTAATATCTTACCTTACTGATCACTATATAAAACAGATATACAGACAGAGCCCAGCCTGCAATTTTTCACTCTCACACATACATGAAATTTATTTTTAACAACCCCAAAACATTTTTAACACCCCATAACCTTTTATAATAAAGCCCCAGCCCTTAATGAAAAACCGCCGGCAACGTGGTTCGCGCGCGCACTCATCTTCTTGTAATTTCTTGTTTTTACTGTCCGAAAGTTATACAATTACATTCTTTACTTTTTTACTCGACCGCGGTCACATAAATTTTTCTCTCATTCCACTTTTTACTGTTAAAATATAAAGTTTTGTGACGAGCCCAACTTGGCTCGTTCCGGCGCCGGAGCGATCAGTTAACCAACTGGGGGAGAAAACGTAGCAGGTGTTGCTAACGTGATCTCATACTTGTAAGGAAATCACTGCCTTGGGCTTCGTCGCAGGAGTTTCGTCCCATGCCATGCATGTAGTTGTCGGAGTGACGACAGCATACGATCTCCGTGAGGCACTGGCCGACGTCACAAAAGAGGCCGGACTTAGACTTTATTTCCTCCAGCTTAAACGCACATTGCTGAATCAAATTCGCCCAAGCCATTTTGCTTTAAACCAACTCGGCGTCCCAACAGAGCGCGTACTTGTATTGCGCGTGAGTGCGTGGTCACACTTATGCAAAGTTCTGAGAAATTGAGGGTGGTTCAAATTCCTTGCCTGGTTACACAACAGCAACTGCGTCTCACTGCTTTGTTCTCAACACTGTACTACTTGCCACGTGGTCTGTTATAACGGAAATAGCGTTGTCGGAAAATAAAACTTTCACGATATTTTTATAAAATCCCGCAAAAATGAAATAAATAAAATACAAATGCCCCATACCCGCAATAAATGAAATTACCCAATTTAGACACGTTACAACAATTGATAATTTCATCAAACTTAGAATCACGTTTCATAAAATGATCAATTTTGGTGGAAGGGCATTATATAACGTTGCAGAAATCAGATCATATAGGGTATCCATAAGTATTATAGAAATGCTAAAAGGTAAGATAATTTAATAAATAAATAATGAAGAAAAAATATAAAATGAAGATAAGAAAGAAGAAAGAAGAGTTGTAAACAAGAATAATCATTAAAAGAATAGACTAGACTGACAAACAAATGACTATGACCCAATCCCAGAGATTGGCCAGATAAAGAAATAAAGATGAGAAAGATATATTGAAATTTAGAAGACAAATCAATGATAAGAGACACAATTAAGTAAAGAAAATATATAAGTAACCATGAATAAAACAAATAATAAAGAAAGTACACTAACCATAAAAACATAAGTAAGACAATTATTATTAAATAAAGTATGTTGTTAAGGACCTTATTGTAATAAAAAGATAAAGCACAAAATGTTAAAGAATAATTATAAACGTATATTTAGAATATCATTGAAACCAAGAGTGAGAGATAGGTAGGGAGTGGTAACAATAAACAGTGAAGTGATGAGAATATAAAAATAAACAACTTATAATCTTAAGAAAAAGAATAGTGACCAAGTGTAACAAACCAAAACCATAAACAAATGGTGAATAAGAAAATAAGTTAATTGTGTTAGACTGTAAGAAACAGAGTAGGTGTGGGTGTTAGTAATAGAAAAACATATACTATTACTAAAAGAATAACTATAATATTTATATTTATGGAATAGATGGTGTCGATATAATACTCACCAAAATTGTTATTTTGTTAATTTAAAGAAAGTTAATTTGTTTGTTTAGTGGTTAAGGAAGTATAAACAAGAAGACATAATTTTATAGTAATATGTTTTTGTTATATGCAAGTAATGAAAGTATAAAGAGATGAGTAGTATGAACATTTTAAGTAATGACATACAATATAATAGTTGTATTTAATCAGAAGGAATATGGCTGAACAATATACCATTAAGTTATTTTCTTGGATTTCGTTGTCCATGACGTGTGCGTTACTTAACTAAATATCACTATTACTTTAACGACTCGGAACACTAGGTTTTTTATAAGTAAAAGCAAAAAGTTTTACCTTACAGCCTTAACCGGTTTTCTCCTTTAAAAGGCTTCTTCAGAGGCTGCCGCAGGTAGGGCTATCCGTCTTGTTGTGGGTAACGAAATCGAATTTCGAAAGATCGATGCTGTGTGTGTGGGTGAGATATGTTCGAATAATGCGTGCGATTTGAATTGTGTCTGTTCGTTTAGGATGTCGTTTTTATTTGTTTTTGTGTGTTTGTATATTCCCAATTGTTCTAGAGTGTCTAGTTTTCGGCCTTTTGTGTGTACGTGTAGAATGTTCATGTTATTGTCGATGTTTTTATATGTGTGGTTTGCTTCAATGAGGTGGTTTGCAAAGGTGGATTCTGTAGTGGAGTGGAGTGCCTTTGTGTGTTCAATGTATCTCTGTTTGAAGCTACGTCCTGTCTGGCCTATGTAGAATTTACTGCAATTTGAGCAATTTAGCTTGTAAACACCGGGTAGATCGAATTTGTTTTGTGCTTTGTGTGTGTGTTTTGATAGTGTGTGTTCTGTTTTGTTAGTAGTTTTGTAAGCGATTCTGTATCCTGCTTTTTTGAATTTGTGGGCTATTTTTTCAGTTTGTTTGTTGATGTATGTTAGTGTTATGAGTTTGTTGTTTTCTGTCTTTGTCTGTTGTTTGTTTTGTGTAGGAGTTTACTGACTATTGTTCTGTCATATCCGTTAGATTCTGCTAGATATTTTATCGTGTTTAGTTCGTCTTTGTAGTAGAGGTGGGCTAAACAGTTATTTTAAAATACTAGGTATGAAAATACCGTTCCAAAAAAATAACAGGTACAAATACCTGTTATTATATACTATATATACATAACCTATATTATCCTTTGTAAGTAACTGGTTTTCAGTTTCCTGCAGGTCTCCTATGTAATATCTTCAAATAAATACACTGCAAGTAGGTTTATTTTCACCTAGATAAACCTATTAATATATTAATAAACCTACTTGCTGTGTATTTATTTTAAGATATTATATAACCTATACTAAAATTTTTACACGAGAGGGATTAACGTTTGCAATGATGTCATCGCCATGTTGCCACTTCGTAACCACGTGTTTCTGTTGAATGTCACGCAAGCGTAACTTTCGTTACTGCATTCACTCAAAACACACTTCTCGCAGACAAAACAAATCCAGTACACGCAGACTAAATATGTATTCCCCTACTTAAAAACTAATCTTCGGTTTCGTTGTCCATGACGTGTCCGTTAATTAACTAAATATAATTATTACACTACGACTCGGAACACAAAACTTTTTATAGGTAAAAACGAAAAAGTTTTACCTTACAACCTGAACCGGCTTTCGCCTTTTAAAGGCTTCTTCAGAAGTCTCGTCTTTTAAAGTTTTGTGTTCCGCGTCGTAGTGTAATAATTATATTTAGTTAAAAACTAATATTTATTCAGTTGTAACTACAGATAATTCATAAACTAAAAATGTGAATTCTTACGAGAATAATAAACGAGAACTTAATTAACTTCAGTGTTTTTTTTAAATTAACTTCAAATGTTCAGAATCTTTAATTTTTGTATTAACGATAAATGTGACAATGTGCAAATGTGCAATAATCAACTTAGTGTATAAATAAAGTAAAAATTAACAATAATAAAAAATATAAGACAGCAAAATAAGAGTCAATGTTTTGTTTTTATTACTTTTACCATAAAAACAAAACTGAAAATGAAATTATTATTAGCTGTCTGTAGTTTTCTGCCTGTGCCGTTAATCTAAAGGTGTTACACCACTTATGTCGCTACCAGAGTCACTTGATTCTGTCCCCAAATTTATTACCAGTTGTTCCACGGCGTCTTCTAATATGCCTTCGTTGCTCCATGCTTCGTCAATTATTTTCTTTGTATGCATCACTGCTTTTCTCCAATCGTCTGCAGTAACATGCGTAATGCCCTCGCGTATCAATTTTTGTACTTCAGTTCCTGTAAAAGTCTTATTATTTCTTGCTACATATCCCTTTACTTGTGCCCATATTAACTCAATGGGGTTAAAATGACAATGATACGGTGGTAATCTTACTACTTTATGGCCATGTTCTTGCGCTACTTTGTCAATTACGTATTCCGGAAAGCGGGGTTTACAACCTGACACCAGCTCCAATAGCTCTGCTTTTTTCATGCTAACAGTCGTAGAAATGTTATGTTCATGAAGCCAGTGAATAATTTCTTCTTTACGTGTAGCTAATGTTGGCGCTTTGTCGTATATAACCGAGTGATAAGGGGCGTTACGCATTACAACAGTTGACGGCACTGTGAGGTTTTTTAATAACGAGTCTGTGAACCACTTGGTAAAGTTTTCAGAGTTCATTTCTTCGTGAAAGTCACTCGTTTTCTTTGACTTAAAGGCATAAAAACAGTTAGGTATGCAACCTTTTGATGTCCCAGCGTGTACAATAATATATCTACCCCCTCGTCCTAAAGGTATTTTCATTGTTCCTTCCACAGTATCATCTGTCCAGCCTTTTCGTAAACTGTGACCTATGTTTACCCATGTTTCGTCTAACCAGACTATGTCTTCAATAGATTTAGTTTGAATTTCTCGTAGAAATCTACAACGTAAAGCAACTACACTTTCACTTTCCATAAGAACTTTTCTCCCCAAAATGTTTGTAAACTTAAAACCGATATTTTGTAATACTTTCCTAACAGATGATTTACTACCGGCAAAAAGATCAGCTGCTGCTAACAACTTATGAAGTGTATTTATTGTTGGGTGCTCTTTTCTACAATAGTAGCTATAAATATGCTGTCGAATTGCATTTTCTTGGAAAGAATCTAACTTCGTAACTTTTTTGTCTATATTTATTTTTTATTAGGTGTACGAAACTTGGGCTCTGTATCACTAAAATCAGTAAGAAGATCGTCTTTCTCTTTTCCTATACGTACTATAAGATTCTTCCCTACTTCGCATGCGGCAGCTATACGCTCTAAAACTTTATTAAAGGAAATTAACGGCCCCCCGTTTGCTTTTTCTTTTTCAAAATATTCACGTACTGAACAGATAAGTTGTCTTGCCTGTCCATCAATTACTTTCCTTTTTCTTGTCTTGCGTATAGCTGAAGCACTCGTACTGGCGTCGGACATAGCTGAATGGATAATATTTACAATCACTATCACTTAGTCCACTAAATACTTAAATTTTACCACAAAATCACTTCTGAATATTAGACTAATAATCACTAAATTTAAAAAATATCACTCAATCATGCAAATGCACTAAAATATGATAATATTGTAAATTTTAAAACTGTTAAATTTCACTCACATCAAACCGTAGTAAACGCACAGGCCTGCTGTTCAATTTACTACGCGCACGTGGTAACGCACAAACAGCGGAACAACAAGTACGAGTTTAAACATTGTATTTGCCTCCAAAAGCGTTTTAAGACTATAAAACAGGTTAATTACCTACCGTCACGCTTTTTGAAATCCGAAAACAGGATTACTCGAGTTTCGACACATTAAGTGTCATCTTCAGATCCTCGATGAATATAAGTTAAAAATACATTTGTTGATGTATGCACATCCCGTCAGATAATAAAAACAACACAAACATAACAACAAAAATACTTAAATAATTTAACACATAATAAAACCGAGACAAAACAGAACGAAAACACGATACACGCGGCTGACGCGGACCTGCGCAGGAACACGTTATGCGATAAAATCAATCGATACCGATTTGACCTTTGATAAATTTTATCGATCTGACACAGCTAGTATCTCGTTCGATATCGTTTATTCTGTTAAATAGAATATTATTTTTATGGATCGATTTTTCATTTAAGATGCGATCGTAATTATCTTTAGTGGCCTTATATATTTCAAACCTTTCAAGAGTGTCCAGTTTAAGAGATTTCCTGCATTTATGTAATATATCCAAATTCTCACTAATACATTTTATGTTATGATCTTGTGAACTTAAATGTTCAGCAAATGTGGATCTTCCTATATTTGATTTAGAGCTTGGGAGGCGTTCTTTATAACGCAATTTGAACGAACGACCCGTTTGTCCTATGTAGAAATTTGAACAATCCGAACAATTAAGCCTGTATACACCTGTACCATCGTATTCATCGAAAGACTTAATTTGATTTTTAAACTTAAGTTTGTTCTCGAGTTTATTATTTGCTTTTGAAGCCAATACTATATTTTGTTTTTTCAATTGGTTTTTTAAAGTGTAATGTAACATTTCGCCATACTCTATTGCGATATATTTTACTTTTTCTTTAGGCATGTCAATATTTATTAGTCTATTTTGTTTCTTATTTATTATTTTATCTATTATGTTACATTTATAACCATTGGCTATTGCTATGTGTTTAATAATTTCGACTTCATTTTTATGGTCTTCTGTGGAGAGGGGCAATGATAACAATCTATGTACCATACTATTAAAAAATGCCATTTTGTGTGAATAAGGGTGGTAAGACGAGGCATGAATAGCATGATCAGTGGTTGTCGGTTTCCTGTAAATATTATAGTTAATTTTATTATCAATTTTTGTTAAAGACAAATCTAAGAAATTTATTTTATTATTCTTTTCTGTTTCTAATGTAAATTGCAAATTTTTTGTTATGCTATTCAAATATTTATTAAGCGTCTCTAATTGTCTGCAATTACCATTGTAAACCACTATCGTGTCATCCACATATCGACGATAAAATAAAATTTTTTTGTAATGTTTGTTGTTTGGTGATAATATTTCATTATTTTCGATTTGGTTTAAATAAATTTCTGCCAGAATACTTGATAGTGGGGATCCCATTGCTAATCCATCTTTCTTAAATAAAATTTATCATCAAAAGTAAAATAATTTTGTTCTAAAATTACTTTAGTCAAATTAATAACTTCATCAACTATTTCATGGTTTAAAGTGGCTATTGATAATAATAAACTTTTTGTTATTTCTAAAGTTTCATTAATTGGTACAATCGTATACAAATTGACTATGTCAAATGAAGCTAAAGTATGTCTTGGTTCAATTGTAAGTTTTTTTGTGAGATCTACCAATTCTAAACTATTTTTCAAACTGTAATTCTTATTAAACACTATATATTGTCTTAAAATTTTATCAATTTTTTTGGCAATTTTATAAGATGGTGCAGACGTGAAATTTACTAAAGGACGGACTGGCATGTTATTTTTATGTATTTTCGGAAGTCCTCTAAGTCTAGGTGCTTTAGGATCTATCATTTTTAAATATTTTTTCTCATCGTTTGTTATAATATATATTTAGTTTTGTTTAACACTGATTTCATATTACTATTAAACCTATCAGTGGGATCACTCTTAATTTCAACAAAAATTGCCTATCAATATATGAATTTCAAAATATAGCTTATCAACATCAGCCACTCTATAGGTTATAACTCAATATAATTAAATACAACGATTTCACTAACTACTCGGAACATAAAGTTTTTTTGAGTAAAAACATAAAGTTTTACCAACCGATTTTAGTTACAAGTTGGTGACTAGTATAATATATAATTTATTAGCATATAATCTGTATTATATATCTGCATATCACACGAGAATAAATGTAACAGCAGGATGAATTATTTCCTTTATTAAAAACAGCTTCGTCTCTTAGCGCAGAATGAAGTATACAGGACGAAAAAGTGGCTCGTACTAGTTCCTACTCGAAATATGCTTGATACTACCTGTTCCTAAAATACTAGGTGTTCCTAAAATATTAGGTGTTACTAAAATACTACTGTTACTCTGGAACGCGTTGTTCCTTGTGTATCGGTGATACCACTAGTATTTGAAATACCTAGTATTTTAAATACGCGTTACTGGCTGTTCCTTGCGTTCCAGCGATATTTTTGTACGCCTAGTATTTGGCCTTGGCATATTCGTTTACTTGATCTTGCGTACTTTTTGTGTGTGTGTGTCTGTAGGTGCGTAGGGGGTGTGGCTCGACTCGGAACAGCGTCACCGCGAATAACAGGAGTAGAGGGAAAGTGAGCGTATGAGAAGACTTCCGGGTTCCAGTTGAAAACACTACCGGGTTCCAGTTCATGACGTCATAGAGGCACTGGCAGCTGGTGTCCGAGCTGTCCATGTGACGTCACTGTTTTGTGTGTGTGTGTGTGTGTGTGTGTGTATGTGTGTGTATGTGTGACTGAAACACTTCCGTGTTCCAGTTCATGACATCACACAGAGGCTCAAGTCGCTGGCGTCCGTATGGCTAAAACCTGTTTCAAGACGTCACGGAGGCCGCGGTTTCTGCATGTCCAAAATTTGGTAGCCGAAAACAATGTGTAGCGGATGGGGGTACCCGGAATTCGGCGGTTGCCCGGAGAGGCGATGTCATCGGGTACCGTTACTCGAAATTTTGGGGGTATCGGTTACCGTTACCCGAAATGTTTAAATCAACGGATGGGGGTACCCGAAATTTGCATGACAGAGGCCCTGGCAGCTGGTGTCCGAATGTTAAAACACTTCCGCGTTCTGGTTTATTTTGATGTAACAAAATAATCGTTCTCTCTCGAAATTTTTTTAATGTCAGAATTTTGGTACCCTAAATGATTAAAACAACGGATGGGGGTACCCGAAATTTGTGGGTACGCCCACATGACGACGACGTAGAGGGCGTGATGTCTGAAATGTTTAAATCAACGGATGGGGGTACCCGAAATTTTCGGTGTCTGAAATTTAGTACCCGAAATGTTTAAATCAACGGATGGGGTTACCCGAAATTTTTGGTGTCCGAATTTTGACACCCGAAATGTTTAAATCAACGGATGGGGGGGGGGGTACACCCTAAAACAAGTCCTGTATGTCTAAACTCTGGACGGGGAGGAGAAACCGTTACGCGAAATTGATCGGTTAAAATTTGGGACAATAGGTACCTGACGGGTTCCGAAATTTGGTGATTAATGACATCCCGACGCGGTTCCTCCGGTACTCAAAACCGGATATTGTATTATTATAATGTTTATATTGTGTTAATATAAAACAGATGCATCGATTTGAATACTGTTTAGAAAACATATATTCTTATCATGCGTTACTAAAATTGTTAACTGAATAAATATATTTACTCCTGTGACGATTCTCCTGTAAACCAGTCAAACAGCATCTAAGCTGGTACAAGCGGTGTGTGTGTGAAACACTACCACGTTCCGTTAATGTATTCAAAGAGGAACTGATAGCTGGCGTCCGTGTTTTATAAAGCTCTGTGTGTGTGTGTGTGTGTGTGTGGTTTATTGTCAGACGTTGAGCTGTCTCAGGCAAGTTGTTGTAAGATGTAGCGCTATAAAAACCGGTTTCTGCTACATTCCATGCTGCTACATCTCAACTGCTTTTGCGCTTATTCAAGAATGATAGGAATAATTGTTTTGTATAAGTGGTATAATAATAAAAATAACGTAGGTTATGGTTTATATATATAAGTTTTAATAATATCGAAAGCTTTTACAATCAAACCATAAGCTATAATTTTTTTCTGTCTCTACACACACACGTTCTCTATTCACAAGACAATTATAATTGAGCAAATTATACGCGCTCTCTCTATATACATAACTAAACAAAATAGACACTTTATCTATATATATATATATATTTACATAATTATACAAAATAATCTTTTTTCTCTCTCGCTTTCTCTCTCTTTTGCAGCCTTGAAGGTTCTCTCTCTCTCTCTCTCTCTCTCTATATATATATATATATATATACACACATACACACACACACATATAATTAACAAAATAATAATTACATTTACTACAACCAAAACAAGCCTTATATGTCTAACAATAATAATAATAATTAATAACATACAATATTACAATGTTGATGTGTAATATATTAATAATAACATACTGAATGTAGACACACATCAAATGATAATTAATATGGTGTTAACTACATGTGTAAAATGGTACACCAAAACCTTGAATTCAACTCTTTTTAGTATTTTAGATAATAACAGTGGTAACAACGCTTATAAAGCGCACATCCAGTGGAATTATGCCTTAACCAATTACATTTTTTCGTCAAAATAATTTTTTAAAACAATTGTTCTTCAGAGTGTAAATTCTCTCCACTCACAAGCACTCAGAATGTTACAGTGGTCACCATATGGTGGTGAACGACATACATCTCCCTCGCATTCGCACAAACACATAACATCGAAACAAGGTTTCTGTAACTATGAGAGAAATCTTTTAAAAAATTTAATTACACATAAAAATTTAATTAACACTTTAATGATTGTTTATCTCAACTTTTTATGTTATAAACCACATACGTTTTTTAATAATTAGAAACAGAATATAATTTCCTACAATTAATAATACTTGATCAAATACAAAAGAATGTAGACACATCAAATGATAGTTAGTGGGGTATTAAAAAAACATGTATTCTGAATTAAAGTCATTTTGATATCTTAGATAACAACAGACGCGACAACGGTTACGAAGCGGACATCCGCTAGAGTCATGCCTTGACCACTCATATTTTTTTACTAGCGAGGTATACGCTGTACCAGTAAAATTATACATCATATAGTATATCTGATTAACCAGCTTTGTTTTAGCAATTAGCAAATCTTTTATTTGAAGATATTCAATATTATGGTTGTTACAATAACTAATTGATGTTTTGAAGAGTTTGAAAAACTCATTACGAATAAATACTTTCATTTTGTAAATATTCTTTTCGTTTCGTATTGATATCCATCTACTCAGTGTCTTACGATTATTTCTAAAATTATAATCGAATTTAATCATGTTGCATTGACAATATAATCTATTATTACCATTTATTTCTCTGTTTAAAAGTTTTTCTACAATATTAGATCCAAGCAACACCTTGTTCTTTCTCTGAAAATGAATAGTTAACATTAAAAAACGACAAAAAAAATAGAGAAGTCTACTTCATCATTTAAAAACATTTTACTATTAATGTTATTATTACTATTATTATTATAATAAATCAATCCTGTTCTCGTTTATTTGGTCTGGAAAAAAAGAGAAAAAATTAATACATAACCACTTCTGTATAAGTAATTATTAGTGGTACTGAAATATCATACTCACATAATCAATATCCAACTGCACGCTCACTTTCTCGTTCGCCAGCGGAGTGTGTGAGGTTACGCATAGTGATAGGACACAAGGCTTCACAGCTTTCAATTGCTCCTCTGTAAATACGTCACACCATCTTTTAGGTAGGTATACATAGAAAAGTTTATCCTCCGGCTGAGGACAGGCTCCGGTATCTTCCAAATCTACCACAACTAACTCCCCGAATTTCGTTTTCACAAATTTCATGTGAATTATATGATACTTTACTCCTAAAGAAAGACTTGACAAGTCTCTTTTTGGTAAAAAATTTTTAACTGTCTTCGCGTTCGCAACGATTCCTTCCATGGCGAGTACTGATGACTGCACAGGGAAACACTGGCGTATTTATTCTGTTTCCCCCGACCACGTTCCTTCCTTCTAAAGCGTCATCTCCTTCGGTCACGACACCCTACCCCGCACCTCCACCGCAACGGTAACGGCTATAATTTTGCTTCCTACCCCACCCCGCGTCGTCACGGGCCACCATCTGCTTTCGGTCACGACCGGACGATGACATTATACCCCGCACCCCCACACCGCACCCAGAGCCTCGCCACCACCCCGCACCTCGCCTACATATTTTGTTCAATTACTTTGTCTGTCGCTCCGCAACGACCGGGTTTACCCCCCCACCCCCACCCGCCACCCCACTCGAGTCCGTCGGTCACGGTCACCCCGCACCCCACCCCGCGTCGTCTCGGGCCACCATCTGCTTTCGGTCACGACCGGTCGTACAACCCAGCCCCCCGTACCCCGCACCCTACATCCCGCGCGAGGCGACTCAACGAGCGCGCTTCGGCCAAGGTCGCCGGCATCCTGTACTCCGCACCTCGCCTACCTCTCGGTCACGGACACCGGCTGCAACCTAGCTCCCTACCCCGCACCGCCATCCCACACCTTTACCCCGCACCGCATCGGTCACGGACGTCGGCTTCCTACACCGCACTCCCCACCCCACCCCACCCACCGCAACGCGCGTCGTCGGTCACGACCGGACGACTACCTACCCCGCACCGCTGCTCCTCGCGAGGCCGATCGGTCAAGGGCGCGCGGCGACAGCGTCACCGGTTACCGGACTGTCTATATAGGGAACCGACGACGCGAAGCCGGCCTCACTCCTTTCGCAATGACCGACAACAGCAGCAGCAGCGGCAGCGGCAGCAGCAGCGAACACCGTGCTATCAATGGTAATGTAATTACTATAAAATTTATGATACTTGACAGTACACTAAACACACAAACAGTATTATTAGATTACAAACACACGATTGTTGATAAGATTTGTAGCGAAGCCGTAGCATTAAATAATTATATAAAATGGTATTTAGCAGTTCGTGTATCTTTTAAAAAATTAATAAACACCGAAAATATTTATTGTAATGCGGTATTCAGATCGCGTACAGAACTTAAGTCACAGTATGACGATATCGATGAACAGTATTCGATAGCTAGCGAGAAAATAATGGAATCCGTTGACAAATTCACGCGTGACGGAAGCGGGTGGGTCGAAAATGGTGTCGAGTCGGTGGAAATAAATATTACAAAATACAATCCTCTTGTGGGGTCGAGCTTTCTACCTACACCATCGAAATTGTCGCACAGTAGGAAAGGAATTATTAATGTGAAAAATTTAGAAGATGAAAAGTGTTTCTTGTGGTCTGTGCTCGCCTGTATACACCCGATCGCGTGTAACCCACATCGCGTTAGCCATTACCTTCCGTACGAAGAAGAAATAAACATGAAGGACATACCTTATCCCGTCGCAGTCAATAAGATAAAACGTTTTGAAAAATTAAACGAAAACATATCCGTTAACGTTTTTGGCTACGAAGGCGAGGTATATCCTTTACGTATTACTGAACACCGCGGTCGAAAGTACCACGTAAACCTACTGCTACTGTCCGACGCGAACACTACTCACTACTGCCTCATACGGAACCTTTCGCGTATGCTTTCGTCGTTGTCAAAACGAAACGGCGCTTCGTTTTACTGCAACTACTGTCTACACCGATTTTCGGACAATAAAGATACTAACGCGGCGCGAAAACGAGTTGAAGAACACGAACGCAACTGTTCTCAGCATGCAGTACAGAAAGTAAAACTTCCTGACGAGAACGAAAAGTGGATGTATTTTAAAAACTTTTCACTTTGTCACCGCGTACCTTATACGGTATACGCTGACTTCGAATCGTTTATTGTTCCGACCACCGGTAAAAACGTGGCACATCATATACCAGCCAGTTTCTGCTATGTGATAGTTGACTGGATGGGAAACGTCGTCAAGGAACCTGTAATATACCGCGGTAAAGACGTGGTGGACACGTTCCTTCGTGTGCTTTTAGTCGACGTTCAACGACTCGATAGAAAGTTTAATAAACCGATCCAAATGACAGCGGCCGATGAACGGTCATTCCGAAACGCTACGCACTGTCATCTGTGCAAGAAGGCGTTAACGGATGACACGGTTCGAAACCATTGTCACATAACGGGAAACTATTTAGGCGCTGCTCACAATGCGTGTAATATAAATTACAAAATACCAACACACGTTCCGGTTTTTTTCCATAATTTAAGTGGCTATGACTCGCATCATTTGATGCAAGGTTTCGGAAAGTACAAGGAAGATGAAATAACGTGTATCGCTACTACAAGCGAACGTTACATCTCCGTTACACTCGGTCAGCTCCGGTTTCTCGATTCTCTGCGGTTCATGAACGCGTCACTTGAAAAACTCGTCTCCAACTTATCCGCGGATAAATTTAAAATCCTTAATCAATTTTACACGCGTAATGTTAATTTACTGTTGCGTAAAGGCGTGTACCCTTACGAATACGTTACGGACGATTCAAAATTTGACGAGAGGCAGTTACCGGACCGCGAACATTTTTACAACGGGTTGACAGAGTCGGATATAAACGAAGAAGATTACGCGCACGCTCGAGCGGTTTGGTCGGCTTTCGACATGCAATCGTTCGGTGATTATCATGACCTTTATTTAAAAACGGATGTACTACTGCTTGCAGATGTATTTGAAAACTTTCGAAACATGAGCCTGCAGTACTACGAACTCGATCCGTGTAACGTTTTTACCACCGCCGGTTTAGCGTGGAACGCGATGCTGAAAATGACAGGAGTTAGGTTAGAGTTACTCCGCGATATAGACGTACACCTGTACATCCAAAGAGGTATCCGTGGCGGCTTAGCAGCAATTTCTAATCGGTACTCCAAGGCCAACAACCCGTACATTCCCGATTATGACGCAAGCAAGCCGCATAACTATTTACTCTACCTCGATTGTACCAACCTGTACGGAACGGCTATGACACAGCCTTTACCACTGTCAGGTTTTCGATGGTTGGAACGTACAGAGATCGATACGTTGAACGTGCACACGTTACGTGACGATGATGACACCGGTTATATCCTGGAAGTCGATCTGGGGTATCCACATTACCTACACGACTTACACAGTGACTACCCTTTAGCACCCGAAAAGTGTACTATTACGGACAGTATGCTTTCACCGTACTGCTATCGCATGAAGCTGTTAAAAGACTTTGTGTGTAGTAACGGTAAGGTAGAGAAACTGATAACGTCCCTCGAGGACAAGACAAAATACATTGTTCATTACAGAACATTGAAACTCTACCTCGAACTAGGAATGGAGTTGAAAGCGATTCATCGTGTGTTAGCATTCACACAGTGCCTATCGATGAACCTTTCGATACGGAGCGACGAAAGGAAGCCAGAAACACCTTTGAAAAAGACTTTTTTAAGTTAATGAATAACGCACCGTACGGAAAATCGTTGGAAAACGTACGGAAGCGAATCGATTTCAAGTTAGTTCCAAACGAGAAGAAACTTCACAAACTAACCGCTAACCCCAGGCTACAACATTTTTTCATCTATAACGAGGACCTGGTAGGTCTCACGATGAAAAAAATATCCATTACACTGAACCGACCTTTGTACGTTGGGTTCAGTGTATTGGATATTAGTAAGCTGATTATGTATCGGTTCCATTACGGATTCACGATGAATACGTACGGGTCACGTGCACGTCTATGTATGACGGACACTGACTCTCTGTTGTACGACATTCGCACCGACGATGTGTACAAAGACATGGAGGAGCATCTCGAACTCTTTGACACGTCGGAGTACCCTAAGGCACATCCGTGCTATAGTGAAACAAACAAGAAAAAGTTGGGTACTTTTAAAGACGAAACAAATGGAATACCGATACTTGAATTTGTCGGGTTGCGCGCAAAATGTTATTCATTCGTTACGGCAAACGATAAAGAGAAAAAGGTAGCGAAAGGTGTGCCACGTTCCGCGATAGCTACACAGTTGAAACATCAACTTTATAAGCAATGTGTAAAGACCACTTCTCAAACTTATACTACGGCGCAGACTATCCAAAGCGAAAAACATAACATATACACAAGAAAGCTTACAAAATTATCGCTGTCACCATACGATGACAAACGATATGTCTTGGATGACGGTGAAACAACACTGGCGTACGGTCATTATAAACTCTGTCAACCCAGACGCGAGATAATTCAGCAAGCGAGAAAATCCGTTATAAATTATGCGTTCGATATACGTTGATATAAGACTCGCTTGCAGGAGCAACACACTGTCAGTAACGACGATGAAGTCGGTGAGGTTCAGTGAAAACGTAACGGTATATCTCGTACCAAAATTTTGCGATTCGCGTTTCGGGTGGCGATATGGAAAACGTACGCAAAACTATTGCAAAAGAATTGCACAGACCGGTGAGAAGGAACTTTCCCAGACGTGCGGTGGAGGTGAAGGGGTTACACGATCTCTACCAAGCGGATTTGGTGGAAATGATACCGCATGCCAAGTTGAACAAGGGGTACAAATATCTAATGACGGTAATAAACGCATTTAGCAAGTATGCATATGCGATTCCCTTAAAAACTAAATCGGGTGTTGAAGTAGCACATGCTCTCGAACCAATAATTGTAAAAAATAAAATGAAATACCTGCAAACGGATAAGGGGAAAGAGTACTTTAACACTACCGTACAAGCTTTACTAAAGAGATACAACGTCAAACACTATTCAACGTATAGCGAGAAGAAAGCGTCCATCGTAGAGCGATTTAATCGTACGTTGAAAACGAACATGTACCGCGCGTTCAGCGAGCAAGGCCATTATCGGTGGTTGTCGCTTTTGCCTAAATTGGTGATGGACTACAACGACAGAGTGCATAGAACTATAGAGATGAAGCCGCGACAAGTCGACAAGAGCAACGAGCAAATTGTGTTGGAACGAATAAGAAAAAATACCGTACCGCGGAAAGTGAGCAAGAAACATAAGTTTAAAATAGGCGATCGAGTGCGTATCAGTAAATACAAAATCACATTCGCTAAAGGTTATACACCAAACTGGACGAACGAGATATATACAGTGCACAGAGTTCAGCCAACCGTACCGGTTACGTACTTGTTGAAAGATCACACGGGTGACGTTGTAAAAGGTGGGTTTTATGAACAAGAATTGAGTAAAACCAGCGTTGGTGATGTGTATCTCGTTGAGAAAATATTACAACGTAAAGGTGATCGCGTGCGAGTGCGCTGGCTCGGCTTTGATGGTAAACACGATTCGTGGATACATAAAAATGATCTGATATAATAACATTACCACAGTATTTAACCGAACGTAAATGAGTTAAGATGAAGATTGAACAACAATCGTTAAAGTTAAATGTTAAGAACGTAGACTCTGCTAAGTACAACGGTGAAGTTGCATATAATAAACACAGTCCACTGTTTCCAAACACAGTTCGATGTATCGTGTGCGGCGGATCATGTAGCGGGAAGTCAAACGTTGCCTTTAACATGTTATTCGATTCAAACGGACTGCGATTTCAGAACCTGTACGTGTTCTCCAAATCGTTATTTCAACCAAAATATCGTATGTTGGAAGACATTTTTAATACTCTCGCTGACGAAGGAATGACGTACTTCACATACAGTGAAAACGATAAAGTACCACCTCCGCACGAAATTGTACCTAATTCAATCATGTTGTTCGATGATGTGGTATGTGAACGGCAGAATAACATACGAAAATATTTCGCTATGGGACGGCATAGCGGTGTGGACACTTTGTACCTTTGCCAAACGTATAGTCTGGTGCCAAAGCAACTGGTGCGTGATAATGCCAATTTCTTGGTTTTGTTCAGACAAGATGATCTCAATTTACGTCACGTTTATAACGATCACGTTAACACAGATATGAAATACGAAGAGTTCAAAGCGATGTGCGCCGAAGCGTGGAAGGATCGTTACGGATTCATAGTCATCAACAAGGACTCACCGATAAACGCAGGTAGATACAGAGTGGGTTTCGATCGTTTTATACATAAATAGAATAGTTTGTGCAAGAAAGTCATCAGTGTCAAGATGGATGACAAGCAACTGACACATGAAATCGATGCAATTAGCGATAACATAAGACAAAAGTATCGCGCGTTGAAACATGACATCATAGAGAGCGATGAAGCGTTAACGAGAAAGTACAAACCTCTTTTGGAACCGTTAACCCAGATTTCGGAAAAGTTGAATGACTCCAGTGATAAAATTAAAAAAAAAATAAAAGTTGAAGATGAAGATACGAAGGCAGCTGTTGAGACGAAAACACCATCACAACCTCGTTTCCTCAGAACGGAAGTGTTGGCACAAACGCCTGATGTCGAAACACCGAACGTAACTCTTGAAGAGTTTTTATCAACACCCGAAGGTCGACACGAAGCACAAGAATACGTTGAACAGTCTGTCGAAGGTCCGCTCGCGAGGAAATACTTACTGCTCGCGTTGTCTGATGATCGAGATAAGAAGATGGATCATACATACGGTGTTCGTAACGTTGAAGATAAATGGATGGTAGGCAATTCGGTGTTAGAGATCAATCAAGACGATAGCTTCTACATAGCTGGAAAACGATACAGAGGCACACCGGGCCTCTACGAACTTATGTTTATGAAAGAACCCGACAAGAGCGTCTACGATGAAAACGATTTAGCAGCGTACAGGTCTATATTGTCGGACACTAACGCTTATAAACGTTATTATTTACCCGGTGCTAAAGTAAATACAAACAAAGGTTTAAAGTACAGAGAGATAATCGCTCGATTGTTCCCACCACGCAGCGGACGTGGTATCGATTACGTACATTGGAACGATCCCAACGAACTGGTTGAACGGTTGAGACTGCTGGTAAGTTCAAAACGCACCGGTCACACCGGACACGACAACGAAATCATCTCAGTAGTAGAGGAATTACGTGAAGCCAACATTATCGTATAAATTTTATGAACGTCGGTGTAACAACTCATTGTTGTCAACACTGTCGACATGTGCGGATTAGATTTGACACCTGACTTTGAAGTCGAAAACGAGAGACTGAAAACCTTTACATCATGGCCTGTGTATTTCATCAGTCCGACCGCTATGGTTGCCGCAGGCTTTCATTACACAAATGAAATTGACAGGGTTCGATGTTCATTTTGCGGTATAGAAATCTTTCGTTGGAAAGAGGGTGACGATCCGATTGTGTTACACACGCGATGGTCACCACAGTGTCGTTACTTAAAACGGTTAGCACATCATTTGTAGCGTGCAGTCGTACAATGGTTGTGGACAAGTTCGGTAGACATCAAAGCGCCGTGAGCGTGCGACGTGAAACAAAAAGACAATTACGCGATACTGTAGGATTTAAGATTACGAATGATGGGCATATAGATGTTGAAAACAAAAAGATCCGCAATCTGAACGAACCGGATGCAGGAAAGGATGCTGTATCCCTGACTTATATGCAAACACATTGTCTGCTACTCGATGATGAACGTAAAAGCGTGGACGTTAAAGGGTGTAGATTGAAAAATGTTGATACTCCTGTAGACGTTAAAGACGTAGTCAACAAATATTACGTTGATGACAACTGTATACAACACTCGAGTCAAGAGAGAGGTGAGGTCATCGATGCACGAGATCGATGGGTAATCAACGTTCGAAGTCCGGAACTAGCGACCGATGCGGTCAACAAAAACTACGTAGACTCGAACGTCATTAAAAAAGTATCGAACAGCTATTTGTTTGGGCAGAGCTGGTTGTCAGGAGTGAGTTCACCGATTTTTGCAGATGACGCGGTTAACGTAAAATACATGTTGCAGAACACCGTTAGCTTGGGCGAAGATGGTGTTTTCAAAGCAGCGGAAAAGAGAATATCAGACGTAGCGGATGGTTTTGCAGAGAGCGATGCTGTTAACTTACAACAATTAAATGACGTGAGACGATACGTAAAGAGCGAGATGTATAAGGTCGTTAAAACATTTCAGTATCAACTGGATTACTACTTATTGAAATTGTCTAAGCCACGTAGTTCAGAAGACGAGTGGACACTCGACACGAAGGAAATAAAAAGGTTAATAGATGAATACGATAAAAACACAGAAGAGAAAGGCTGGAGATCGGTTTACGATGAACAACAACGTTAAGAGGAAAAAGGGGTGGGGCGTCGGAAACGTGCTTAAAAACGTTGTACCGTCCGTTGTTTCGTCAGTTATCAATCGAGCGGTGGACGCACTACCTGTCGAATTACATCTGCCGGGTTACAGATTCTGTGGACCGGGCACGAAACTTGAAGAAAGATTAGCGCGTGGTGATCGCGGAATCAACCAATTAGACGAAGCCTGTCGCGAACACGACATCGCTTACGCTCAATACAAAGACAACGAAAGTAGACGTATTGCAGATCGTAAACTCGCGGAAAAAGCGTGGGAACGGGTAAAGGCGTTGGATTCGGGTATTAGCGAACGAGCTTATGCGACAGCAGTTGCAGCGACTATGAAAGCAAAATCAGCAATAGGAAGCGGTCGACGTCGTAAAAATAAAAAGAATGTGAGTAGTCGTGGTCGTGGTGCTGGTGGTGGGATGAAGAAGAGGAGGAAGAGAACTGTCCGAACCGCTAGGAAAAAGAAGAGAACTGCGTCCGGATTGTATCTACGTCCGTACCGAAAAAACTAATTCACATACCGCTCCGCCCGTTGTCCGAAGATGAATTACGTGTATACGCAAAAAAGCTAAACATACCGTATTTTAGAGGTGTTTACATGCGTAACGCATTACCGGATACAGCGCCGTGGAAGAACGAAAGCGTCATCGTAAATTTGGACGACGAGAGCGGACCGGGAACCCACTGGGTATGTTACAAGAAGCGTGGAAATCGAGTACACTATTTTGACGGGTTCGGTAATTTACGTCCACCTCTCGAGCTGATGCAATATTTTGGTGATACAACCGACGTTCGTTACAACTATGAACGGAAGCAACCTCCTAACACGGTCATCTGCGGTCATTTATGTTTAGACTTTTTATCGTCTTCTGATCAGTAAACTTCAGCATGTCGTCGTTAACGGTTACCGTGACGGGTACCGACGCTGCGAATCTCGTGTGTAACTTTTTCCCACCTCTCGAGTTATACGGTGAATGGTACGTTGGACTATTGGATTTTACATCGTATAATTCAATACCAAACGTTACTGAAGGAAAAAATAATGCATTTCCAGTAAAAATTTCCAAGGATCAGTGGTCCGTCATCAAGTTTCCTACCGGCACCTACGAAATCAGTGATATCGAAACGTATCTGCAGAAACAGTTAGGCGAGAGAACAATCAGTTTACGTCCAAACAACAACACATTAAAGTGTGAAATTTACTGTAAGCATGTCATCGACTTTTCGCATACACCGAATACCATTGCAAGTATGTTAGGATTCAAGGAGAATCAGCAGCTGGAAGCGTATATAACACACGAGTCGAACGTACCCGTCGACATAATCAAAGTTAACACCGTTCACGTACGGAGTAATATCGTACAGGGTGCGTACAAGGACGGCCAGGACCAGCACACGTTGCATTCGTTTTATCCGACCGTGGCACCAGGTTTCAAAATAGTTGAAACACCGACAAACGTAATATACTTACCGGTAAACGTACAACGCGTTGACAACATAATTTTGTCTCTCGTTGATCAGGACGGGGATTTAGTCGATTTTCGCGGTGAAGTTATCACGATACGACTGCATCTGAAAATATGGGATTGTATTTCGGACAAACGTCACCTGTAAAAAGGGAGTGTGTACGAAAGAAACATGGTAGTCGGTGTTCAACGTTGAAGCGATTGACATCAAGGAACAAGCGTTTCTTACTTTCACTTGGATTCAAATTATACGATTAAAATAATGTCGGGTGAAATTCTAGCTATCGAACGAGGAGCGGCTTTCGATAACAGAATCGTTGAGTTCGAATATCGTACGCACACACCGTATGCTTCCACCCGATACGGTAACAACGATGAAATACGTATACCCATCCAACAACAGGATGTTTTCACTTTACCGGCGGAGAGTTTTCTGTACATCGAAGGAACATTGACCAAGGTTAACGCTACCGACACAGCGTTGAACGTGAAATTAATCAACAATGCAATGGCTTTCTTGTTTGAGGAGATCCGTTACGAAGTGTGCGGTGTGGAAGTAGATCGTACGAAAAACGTTGGAATTACGAGCACTGTGAAATTGTTACTATCGAGCAATGAGCATGAAAGAAAGCATCTAATCAATGCAGGATGGGTGACGACAACCGATGAGTCGTTGACAGTACACGAGAGTACCGGTGATTTTACGTTTTGTCTTCCGTTAAAAATGCTACTCGGTTTCAACGAAGACTATACACGCATCATGCTGAACGTTAAGCAAGAATTGATTCTGTTGCGTACCTCTACCGATCAGAACGCAATGGTGCTAAAAGAATCAGGTGCAACTGCAAACGGTAATCTCGTAATAAACAAAGTACACTGGAAGATGCCCTATGTGCGCGTGTCAAACAAGTACCGAATACCGCTATTGGAGCATATCGAGGAGGATCATGAACTGGTGATGCCGTTCCGCAGTTGGGAATTGCACGAGTATCCCGTTCTACCGACGACAAATCGACATTCGTGGACCTTGAAGACATCGTCACAGTTGGAAAAACCACGGTATGTGATACTGATATTTCAGACGGACAGAAAGAACAATATAGCGAAAAACGCGTCGGAATTTGATCACTGCAATTTAACGAATGTCAAGCTATTTCTGAACGATAAATACTATCCGTACGATAACCTGAACCAGGATATCGAAAAAAACGTTACGCACTGTTCTACGACATGTATACACGTTTTCAAACATCATACTACGACCGTCGCAACAGAACGCCTCTTTTGACACCTAATGAATTTATAACGAAAGCACCGTTGTTTGTCATCGATTGTTCCAGACAAGAAGAACCAATCAAGTCGTCTGCCGTTGATGTGCGTTTAGAATTTGAATCCAGTAACAATTTTCCAGATAAAACCACCGCTTACGCTTTGATTATTCACGATAGGATAGTACAGTACACAGCGTTGTCGAATACTGTTCATCGTTTGTCATAAAAAACTTGTTCTCCCCTCTACCAGTTTATAAAGATAGGTATTAGCGATCTCTAGCTTGTAACAAGATCAGTCCGTCTCAACGATGGAAGGTGACTGTGGTAGCGGCGGCAGCAGCAGCAGCAGGCATTGTGAGTGTAACGTTTACTTATCTCTTGCATATCCTATTAACTCTTACACTAAGTTCGTTACCGTCGGACTGTTTAACGAACTCAACTATGAACCGGGTGTTTTGTTTACAAACGGAAAAAAGAAACGTATATTACTTGACTTTTCTGAGTGGAATTACTTGTTGATCTTTCGTGAACAGCTACTATCCAGTATGTTATTGCACGAAGAAGGTGAAAACCGTGAAAGGAAGAAGAGTGTGATGATCAGTCGTAACTTTGGGAAAACGTTTGTTCGGATTAAAGGTAGTAAGACCGAAAAATTTGTTTTCACAGAACCCGAGTGGATCCGTTTTGGTTGTTTATTAACAGTACTAAAGAAATATCTTGTTCGCTTGTTTTATGATCAAGATCACTTCAAGTCGTACATTAATCAGGTAGTAGCCAAGGGGTGTTATGTACCACCATCCTTCTTTTTCCCCTCGTTTTTTCGATTGGAAAGCAGTCGTCATGACCAACAGCTAACATTTGATCGTCTTTACGATGAACTGGTATTGGAAGGAAAAGTAGAGGGGGAATTTGAAAAAATTAACGTATTCGATGCGAACAAGTGTCACTCGGAAAAATGAACTTGAATAGGACGGTTATTGCCGAGTTTGAAGCGTTTCGTGGTGACAAAAATGAATATGTAATCAAAGAGTTCGTTGCAGTTGATATAACAACCGGACGTTTTGTTATCGTGTTGTTCGCTCCACCGTACGAACGTGCACGACTGCACCTGAAATTTCAAAAAATCAATGACTGGTTGGAAACACATTATCACAGAATTCGGTGGAACGATGGTAATGTGCCGTACAACAATATGGTACGCATCGTTGCAGACTTTTTTTCAGACAGTTCTGTTGTCTATACAAAAGGGTTTGAGAAGGCAAATTTCTTACGACAGTTGTATCACCATGGTGAGGTGATTGACTTAAACGATATTCAAGCACCTGTAGTTCCTAGATCCTTTGTACCCATCATACAATGTCCTGTTCCTCATCGTCAACCCGTTACCACTCCCCCCTTACACTGTGCATTGCGCAAAGCTTTGTTTTATGCAGAATGGTTGCGGCAACGAAATAAAATATAGTCGGTTGTGAACATGTTTTCATCATGGTGTTAGTGTGAATGCTACGTGACAGAAATGTCCATAAACGTAGAATTAGGTACCGTAGTGTGTGCGTGAGTGTTAACCTTGACTACGTCACTGTCGCGGTAGACATACTCATAAACGTAGTCCTGGTAGTTCGAGACGGGTCACTGGCACGGTAGATATACCTGTAAACTCGTCAAGGACCAGCATGGGTGTGAAAATTACTCATTACGGTACAGCAAATGTGAATACGCATCATGTATGAACAACATATACACCCGATAAAAAAATAAAAAAATAAAAATAAAGTAAATAAATAAAAAATATATGTACTGCTTTTATACATTGACTTAGCATTGCATAGTGTATCTTATCATTATCTACCACTGTATTAGTTAATAGTACAGAGATAGATAACGTGGAGTAGGCCTGCTTTACGAATCTGTAAAGTTGGGAAAACCACGTTAAAAAAAGCGTAGCGGTCTCTCATTCGCCTCTGGCCGCTAGGAAGAGGATGAGAGGTAAAAAATAAAAGTATAAAAAATGTTTATTTATTTTTAATAATAAATAAACTTATATTGTGCTTTTATGGTTTTACACATAGGACAACAGTAGATATCACTCGTCCACCTCATAGTTGCAAGTAAGAGACGAGAAGTATAAGTACAGAAATAATTACAGTTAAACGACAACGGCCCCTTAGTGTAGTGGATGCATGCCGGTTTGGAGTACCGGAGGTCCCGGGTTCAAATCCCGGAGGGGCCATAATTTATTTTTTGCGGAAACCAACTGTTTCGCCTCGCAGTCGAACACATGCGTCATGTCGGGTACCCCCATCCGTTGATTTAAACATTTCGGGTGTCAAAATTCGGACACCAAAAATTTCGGGTAACCCCATCCGTTGATTTAAACTTTTCGGGTACTAAATTTCAGACACCGAAAATTTCGGGTACCCCCATCCGTTGATTTAAACATTTCAGACATCACACCCTCTACGTCGTCGTCATGTGGGCGTACCCACAAATTTCGGGTACCCCCATCCGTTGTTTTAATCATTTAGGGTACCAAAATTCTGACATTAAAAAAATTTCGAGAGAGAACGATTATTTTGTTACATCAAAATAAACCAGAACGCGGAAGTGTTTTAACATTCGGACACCAGCTGCCAGGGCCTCTGTCATGCAAATTTCGGGTACCCCCATCCGTTGATTTAAACATTTCGGGTAACGGTAACCGATACCCCCAAAATTTCGAGTAACGGTACCCGATGACATCGCCTCTCCGGGCAACCGCCGAATTCCGGGTACCCCCATCCGCTACACATTGTTTTCGGCTACCAAATTTTGGACATGCAGAAACCGCGGCCTCCGTGACGTCTTGAAACAGGTTTTAGCCATACGGACGCCAGCGACTTGAGCCTCTGTGTGATGTCATGAACTGGAACACGGAAGTGTTTCAGTCACACATACACACACATACACACACACACACACACACACACACACACAAAACAGTGACGTCACATGGACAGCTCGGACACCAGCTGCCAGTGCCTCTATGACGTCATGAACTGGAACCCGGTAGTGTTTTCAACTGGAACCCGGAAGTGTTCTCATACGCTCACTTTCCCTCTACTAACAGGTATTTCAACTTTTCAGTTACTGTTACATCCGTTCCACAAAAATATCGTTCCAAAATACCTATTACAGGTATATCGGCCCACCTCTACTTTGTAGTCTTTTTCATCTAAGGGAATGTTGTTAAGTCTATGTATCATGGTTCTGAAGGCAGCTAGTTTGTGTTGTATTGGGTGATTGGAGGTGTTGTGTATTAGTGTGTCAATTGTAGTTGGTTTTCTGTATATACTGAATTTGTGCCTGTGTTCTAGTTTTGTGATGGAGAGGTCTAAGAAGTTTATGGTATTGTTGTGTTCGTATTCGGCAGTAAAGGTTATGTTTTTATGTATTTTATTTATGTGCGTTAGTAACTGTTCACATTGTCTTTTGTTTCCCCTGTATAGTATTAGAATGTCATCAACGTATCTGTGCCAATATAGTATTTTATGTGAGTGTCTGTCATTGTTTGTGAGTACATTCTACACATACACACAAAAGGCCGAAAACAAGACACTCTAGAACAATTGGAAATATACAAACACACAAAAACAAATAAAAACGACATCCTAAACGAACAGACACAATTCAAATCGCACGCATTATTCGAACATATCTACCCACACACACAGCATCGACCTTTCGAAATTGGATTTAGTCACCCACAACAAGACGGATAGCGCTACCTGCGGCAGCCTCTGAAGAAGCTAAGGATCTATAAAAGGGAATATTCGCACTCGCTATCTTTGTTCCGAGACTGACATAATATTATGGTGGCGCTTGTGTATACATGGGACGCAGTATAAGTTTGTTTTAGATATTACATAAACTATTATAGTTTTTCGTGCCAAAAATATAATTTCAAAGTGTGAAATTATGTCCCACGTCCTTAAAAATATGGAAATAATAGTTTTCATCTTAAAACTTACTGATTCAGACCATAGTAAGAGGAGAATAATTTTGTCTAAAAAACAACAAATACTGTACCAATCGTTACCACTTACCACTTTGTTAGGTATATATTCTCAGATTTTACTTTTTTCCTGTTTATAATAGATGGCTGTTGAATTAATGTTTACTAAACTTCGTTTGTCCAAAAGTCCAAATAAAGTTACGAAAACTATTTTTAATAAACACGAATTTACATTTTTAACTTACTATTAAGTTTATATTCAGGTTTTTTGCTTAACATTTAGTTAAAATTAATAATAAAAAGTTTAGCTTAACATTTTATTAAAATTAACAATAATGTATTTTTCATTGCACTAGACATTTTATAGTCAAAAGTATTTTTCTCGGTTAGTAGGAAGGGTTAAACTTTGTTAGTACAGGCAAAAAATTTGCAAGTTACAACTTCTCACGGCCATATCTTGAAAACAACTCGTGGATTAAAACCCGGCCAAAACGCATTTTATTTGTTATTTCGTATAGAATAATTTTGGTCCTATTCATTTTTACTATAAACTCAAACGTTGTTTAGTTATTCGCTAAAAATTACGCTAAAATCCTGTTTTTTGGGGGTAAAAATCGAAAATGTTGATTTGGAATAACTCGAAAACAACGCATTTTCAAAACAGTTGCGTACTGACTTTTTTGCTTAGAATTTGATTCTCTATTGGATCCTGGGGTTAATTTTTTTTTATCAATCACCCTTGAAAAAGGGGTGGTTCTCACCCCCAAATAAAAAGCGTACAGTTTAACTTTGTTCTAGAGTGCATATAGAACATACATATCAAATTTCGTGAAATTCCATCGACAGTCAAAATTTTGTTACGTCAAAAGCTGCGCTTACTGGACTAGAATTTCTTCGTGCTGATTTTGTTCTCGACTTTGTTTACGATCTGCGTGTATGTTTCGCGCTTGGCTATCGCGCAGCTGTTTTTCGAAAAACAGGTGAATGTGCAATTTTGTGCATTAAAACTACAGAATGTGCAATTTTATGCAGTAACCCCCAAAACGTGCAATTTTGTGCAAAATAAAATGTATGTTAAAATGACCTACACGTCCCGATTCGGATAAATAACTTGTCACTGGGCGTTTACGAACTAGCAAAAAAAAAGATGCAATTGCACGTGAATCCGGGCTTTAGTTATAGTCTAACATTATATTTATAATTAATGGATTAAAAAAATAAACCACCTGTACAAGATCACTGTACAAGTGATCTGCGTGGAACTGGGCCGATCCTAGGAGGTGGATTTGGTACGTCAAACAAAGTCGGTATGGCATTAGGCTTCAGTTTTTTCCAACAATCTACTCGTGCCTGTTCAAACTGTGAACTTTCAAAATGAACCTAAAAGTGCAAAGGTGTATTACATTTTTAGTCGTTATGATTAACATTCACAAACTTTTAAGGAACAACCATTAAATTTACCTCACACAGACGCATTCACTTGCTTAGTATAAATTTGCCTCGTCTCATATTTTGAATCCATTTTGCACATCGAATAGGGTCTGCCGGAAATTTGAATGTTCTAAAATTAGTTTCTGTTCGATTTTTGCAATTTACAGCACAACAACCAGTCATTATGATTATGAGATGTAGTACAACAATCTGCAAAATATACTACATAACATTAATAATATCTCTAACACCAGTATTTATAACCTTGTTTTCACTGACAAGATGAGATGATTATTATACATATTCGTTTATAATACATAAATCAAATTAGTACACTAAGGTTATAACACTGATATGTAAAAATATTAATATTTACATACATAATTTACATTAAATAATGCAACGCACAGCGTGCTTACATTGCTCCCGCCACATTACATTTAAAAGTCTCGGAGCAAAGATGGCGGGTGCGAATACCTATATTATAGAGCTCAAAAGAAGCCTTTTAAAGGAGAAAACCGGTTAAGGCTGTAAGGTAAAACTTTTTGCTTTTACTTATAAAAAACCTAGTGTTCCGAGTCGTTAAAGTAATAGTGATATTGAATTAAGTTATTTTTATGTTATATTTTGTTAATAGATTTAAGTGTTGAAGAGGTGTGTGAGAAATGGGAGTAGGAATAAAACTAGCAATGACACAAACTTAACAAGCAACAAATTAATAACTATTATATATATAGAAAAAAATATCAATAAGAAATAATTTTGTAAAAGTATAATAACATTAATAGATTATAAAACAGTTTCAAAGTAATTCAAAAGCCTATAAGTGCGAAATGAAAATAAGCAAACCATATGTACTTAATAAATACTGTTTAAATAGAACAAAATAAGAAATTCTAAGATGTTACAGTTTAGGCCTATAAATGACGTAGCTGTCTAAGTTCAGAAAACCAATTGTAAACAATTGAATATTATATTTGAATGATATGACCAAGTAAATTATGTAATTACAATTAACTAACAAGAATAACATGTCAGAATGGTGATAAACAGTATAAATAAGTAAAATATGTATTAAAATAGTATTATCAATTTTGTACAATAACATTAATACATGGCCTAGACCAGCCTTGTGAGATATCAAATTGATCTTTGAAAGAAGATAGAGACATCTATGTTAATATTTCAAGCATTGGAAATATCCCCAAGGAAATATAATCATTATAAAATATTTATTCATTTTGTACAGAAAACCAGGATTTGTAACAATAGTTTCAAAAGTACTTAACCAATCAGAGTTAATTCGGTTGCCATGACTACAGAACGTTATTATAATTTTGACCGTTATGTAACGAAAAATTCCATTATTAACTATCCAGAGGTGAAGACGCTAAGTTGATGCAGACCTTGTAAAAGCAAATAAATAAGAAAATCAGAAAGAAATGCAGATACATTGAATACCAGAAGTCCGTAATAGTTCTTGTAACTCAAGAAGAAACAATAACGAAGGTTAAAAAAGTTAATAATTAAATAAAAAAATTAAATACAAGAAACAGACGCCAAAGGAGACGGCAACACTATCTTTGAAATTATATGAATGTATTAACAGTGAAGAATCTTTGACGATCCATAATACTAACAACATGGTTGTGTTAAGTATGATTTAAATTATAATTAAATAAAAACTAAAACTGATTAACTTTTGTTACAGTATATAACTCTCACTCTGAACTTTGAACACCAATTTCTTTCAAAGATTAATGAATCATATTTATTCACACATTAAGTAACTGTAAAATAACCTATGTTTGAAACCGATAAAACTGACACACACTTTTAACACAACAGAGTTGAATTTAATGTAAACCTCTTTAGTATCTAAGTACCACAATTGTAAGGTGGTGTACTTTATTTGAACATCTTGTTTTAAACCTATTCGTAATCAAAAGAACTCATTGGCAATTTAACTTGTATAAATAAGTAAACACGACAGCCATTGCGTCGTCAATCTAACACTGTGCTGCCACCCTGCTCTCTGCTGAGCGAAAACTAATTTATTGCCGAGGCTAAACGTTATTATAATAATATCAATTGTACGACAATTATTAAAAATTAGTGAGTTATCAAATCAAATAAATAAGTACGAATCTTTACTAGCTGTCTTGTGTTTATTTAAATTGTATTATGTATGTTGTGTTCTGTAGCAGTGAATAGAATTCTTTGACCAAATTTTATATTGGCAACACATCATCAAGACAAGCGAAATCCGAGTTCCCGCCAGTCGGCAAGTAATTCGAATTAATCATCACAGTACAGTAGACAAACTGATATTGAACATTTTAATTGTTTTCTGGAAAACAATTTGGCGCCTTTCGGGAAATAAACATACTATATAAGGACAGGTAAGGATTTCAGTACTGGTTATTCGTACGTTCACAACGGATGCAGTCTGCGTGAGGTACGGGTAAGAGCGACGAAGATTTGGTAAGACTTCGAGAGTATACACATTACACTCTTACACTTTTACAGTGAACGATCGAGTCTTCTTACAGAATTGACGCATCCAACGTGTGGCAAAATAACACGGGAGATAAAGGTATTCTTACAGAATTGGCGACCAACTAGTGAGGCTAGAAGTAAAGGAAGTACGACGTTCTAGCGGCGATTACGAAAGGATAACAAGATGCATAAGAGGGCGTCATCACTCAAACGGACGAAGGAGGCTAAAAAAGAAATCAGAGTGGAATAAAAGCAAGTAACATCGGTTGAGGACGTGGAAACGGTAGTAAGGGAGGAAGCCAGAGGTGGAATGGATTTACAACAACTATGGGAATTGATTAAAGAAGACTCTAGGAAGCAGAAGGAAGAAATGAAGGAAGATGTTTCTTATTGGAACATGTTTCGGTACACTTATTGTCCCCATCCTCAGCCATCATTTGGTAGTTATCAGCCACTTCTTCTTCTCCCCCTCCACCTCCTTCTTCTTTTTCTTCTTCTTCTTCTTCTTCCAAATCTCAACGTCAATTCTACTGAATTGGAATGCTTTGAAACGTTTTTTACAGAAGACCTTATGAGACAAGTAGCACATGAATGCAACAAATATTTTATTTATATTTCCTCAAATGAAGCCGTTCCTGATCAGTCCCATCTCAAACAATGGAAAGATACTGACTATACAGAACTTTATTGTTTTCTTGCCATAACAATCCTTATGCCCCAAGTGAAGAAACTGAGAACGAAGGATTATTGGTCCTCTGAATGGCTAATATCAACTCCTTCGTTTCCTCAGATCAAATCAAGGGACAGATATTTACTTCTTCTTAGATTGCTTCATTGTACCGACAATTCCACACCTCGTGTACATACAGACTATCTTCATAAAATACCCATAATCGTTGATGATTTAAAAAGTAGCTTCAAACAATATTTGTGTTTGTTTAAAAACATCTGTATAGACGAAAGTCTATTGCTATTCAAGGGCGAATATTTTTCAAACAGTATATACCATCCAAGAGACATCGTTTTGGAATAAAATGTTTTCATGCTGTGCGACTGTGAAACTGGCTATATACTTGGACAGTAATGTGGGAATTGTACAATCGAAAGGTTGGCTAATCTGATCACGGTCCGGCCATGCTCGCGTCGGCAAGCATGTCGTTACAGTGCTAGGAGCGCCCGAACGCAGCAGACGTGACATACGCTTGTTGCTTCGGCTGTCATTTCATTCTTTAACATCACGACTTATTATGTAGGCCTTAGGCCCTACAACATTTCATTCATGTAGATTCGAGTGTTGCGTAATTGCGCCTCACCTTTAAAATGTAACATTTTTTAATCAAACTTGATCTTTCAAATTTCTTAATGCGTACAAGGCTTAGCTAACCTTACGGATTCAAAATTAAATTGTAACATTTATACCTAATAAATGTATTAAACTACAGTCTACTCGCTCATCATTATTTTCTTCATCCTGGCAAACTTAATTCTACAAAAATATTAATTTACAAACATTAATTCTTAACATTTTTTTGGTCACTCCGCGCCTGGATTCATCATTTTAATCTTTTTTCAAAGCCTTATACCTTGTCGAGCGGCTTCTCATCATTTTTTCTACTTCAATTTCTGGCCATCACGGGTGATTCAGCATGTTCGCTGATCCGACCGTATCGGGAGTTATTCAACATTTCTTTCGTCGTCGTCATTGAGCTTCATAGACAACACCAGTACATAAAAATTTGCGTGTTAACGCCTACACGCCAGATTGAGCAGTTCCAAGTTGAGAGCAGTCATCCATCCAGTCCGTGCGTGTCTACCATCTGCTCCACGGCCTCAACGCTGCAGGACATCTCACAGAAGGTACGACATCAACGCCATCAGTAAAAGGTGCGTAAAATGACGGAAGAAGGCTTAAGAGTGTTGGTAAGAAAGAGAGGCAGCTTAAAGTCTGCCATAGTGCGAATCAATTCCGCAGTACTTAATTTTGATAAAAACAGTAACACCAAACATTTTTTAACTGTGAGACTAGAAAGTTTAAAGAGTTTAGCAATAAAATATGATGAGGTACAGTCTGAGATAGAATTAATTTCAAAAGACATAAACGCTGCCCAAGAGGACAGAGTCGAGGTTGAAGAACTTTTATATTCAACCGAGGCTAACATCTTACAATTAATAGACACTTTCAACATCCAGACTGCATCTCAAGCATTAAGCAGTAACATTCAATTAAAACCTACAAGTTTGCCCTGCTTCACAGGCAACATTCTAGAATGGCAGCACTTTTACTCAATATTCCTAGACTTGGTACATGCCAGATCTGATTTAACTTCAGTGCAAAAACTACATTACTTATATTCATCTCTCAAAAATGAACCACTAGATCTAATCAAGGCTTTGCCTATTTGTAATGAAAACTATTCAATAGCGTTAAGTTTGCTGTCCGCTAGATATGACAATAAATTCATATTAGCTAAATATTACATTCAAAATTTACTAGAAGTGAAGTCTACAACCAAGGACTCTGTACAGAGCTTAGCAGAATTTATACATACAATAACGTCTTCTGTCAATTCGCTGACAGCTATGCAATTGTCAGTGGGTTCATTTGAACTCATTACTGTACAGCTATTGTCAGCAAAACTTGACCACTCCACATTCAAATTATGGAAAGAATCTATAGATTCTGAAAATCTTCCTAATTTTCAGAGTTTTATACAGTTTTTAAACGCCCGTAGACAATTATTAGAAAACACGTTACCGATAGGAGCTGGACAGCAGCTTAACAAACCAATTTTAAAATTTAATAATAAGTCTGAAAAACATAAGTTACGAAACTCTGCTGGCAGCACTGCATTTAAAAGTTATCATTCGATTTCAAATAATTATTCATGCCCGTGCTGCAAGGCAAGTCACCCAATTTATATGTGCGACAAATTTCGCGATTTAAGCATACCGGAACGAGGGCAATTTATATTAAAGCATAAATGCTGCACTAATTGTTTAAGACCAGATCATTTTTCACCTAATTGCAAGGTCAAACAATCATGTAAGATCTGTTTCAGACGACACCATACATTGCTTCATATAAATAATGAGTCAAAACAGGGTTCTGCCAGCAGTAGTAATTATTGTTCATTTAAGCTTCAATCAGCAAACAATGTTATTTTATCTACAGCCGCCGTGTTCGTCATCGACCGTGCTGGCAACAGGCAACTTGCACGAGTTTTGTTAGATGCAGGGTCCCAGGTAAACTTTTGCACTGCATCGTTTGCAAAAAAATTGCAACTTAACTTAACTAAATCTAATATACCGATCTCAGGTATTAGGTAATAATGCGACATGTTGCGCTACTAATTTGGTATCAGTTCGTATTGTTTCTCGTTATCAAGGGTTCACTTTTAATGCTCCGTGTGCAGTCTTATCTACGTTAACCCACAAACTTCCAGCACAATCTTTTGACATAAAGCATTTTAATATCCCAGATAATATTTTCCTTGCTGACCCACATTTTAATGTATCAGCTGACATAGACATACTGTTAGGGGCGCAGTTTTATTTAGACTTGATTCAAGCTAACAAATATGTTCGTGGTCCTAACTTTCCTGTTATACAAGAAACTAAGTTAGGCTACATTCTAGCAGGCAATTTGCCTAAGCATTGTCATTCTAAGGGTCCTGCTGTTTCGTTCTTGGCAAGAAACAACGATGATCAAATTCTAGCGTCTCTTGAGAAGTTTTGGGAGACTGAAACCGTCCTTGATAATGCACCCATTATTAACGAATCAGTTTGCGAAGAACATTTTGTTAAGTCCACTCATCGTAATGATGAAGGTAGGTTTGTCGTCTCATTACCATTCGGGTCTGATAATCCCCAGTTGCGTGAGTCCTATGCTACCGCTGAAGCGAGATTTTTAAGTTTAGAACGCAGGTTCAAACGTGATTCTGAGCTTGTGCGTGAATATGCAAATTTTATTCAGGAATATAGGGATCTTGGTCACATGGCGCTGGTTGACGATTGTTCTGTTAATTCCAAGGTTTCAAATACCTACTATTTACCCCATCATGCCGTTTTCAAACATTCTAGTTCCACGACGAAGCTTCGCGTCGTTTTTGATGGTTCGGCTAAAACTACCAATGGTCTTTCTCTCAATGATATTTTGTTAGTGGGCCCAAATGTCCAACAAGATCTTTTCTCTATTCTCTTGCGATTTCGTATACACAACTATGTTCTGATCGCTGACACCGAGAAGATGTATCGACAGATTCTAGCGTCTGATAACGATTGTCATTACCAACGTATTCTGTGGCGTAATTCTCCGCTTGAACAGTTTAAACATTTCGTGCTGCGAACTGTAACATACGGTACTGCTTGCGCTTCGTTTTTGGCAACTCGCTGCCTTATTCAGATTGGTAAGGATAATGAAGTTTCTTTTCCTGACGCTGCTTCAGCTATAATTAATGATTTTTATGTCGATGATTTGTTGACCGGTGCAGACACCATTTCTAATCTAATCAAGTTAAAATCTGACTTAAGTACGTTGTTGAGTCAATATGGCTTTACTCTGCATAAATGGGCATCAAATGAACCAAATGTGGTCACTGAGCACAATAATTTATCACTTCCATTAAACAAACTAGGCAATGTGCGTACTTTGGGCATTCTTTGGAACAACTCTACAGATTCATTCTTGTTTGACATCAAGTCATTTCCAGTTGAGTCAAGTATTTCTAAGAGGAGAATCCTGTCAATTATAGCGGGTATCTACGACCCATTGGGACTTATTGGCCCAATTGCTTTCCTTTATAAACAGTTTATGCAGCAACTGTGGTTGTGCAATCTTGGTTGGGATGAGCCAATTTCTGAGCAATTATATTCGTATTGGCGTTCATTATGCAATAAGTTGTATTTAATTAGTAAAATTATTGTTCCACGCTCCATACGCAGCAAGTCTGAGACCAAGCTAGTTGAATTACATGGTTTTGCGGATGCCTCTGAAAAGGGTTATGGATGTTGCATTTACGTTAGAGTTATTTATCAAGATTGAATGGCCTCTTGTCACCTTTTGTGTTCTAAATCTCGCGTGGCTCCACTACGACAGGTGTCATTACCCCGCAATGAGCTCTGTGCTTGTTTGTTGTTATCACGACTTCTATTCAAGGTCACCCCTGCTCTCCATTCCTTTGTCAATAGCGTACACCTGTACTCCGACTCCGTGGTATCTCTCTATTGGATTCATGCTCAGTCTTCTAGGTGGAAGACCTACGTCACTAATCGTGTTGCTGAGATTCAGCGTCTCACTGAAACCCACACTTGGCATCATATTGTTTCGCAACATGATCCTGCTGACATTATTTCTAAAGGATGCCACCCTGACGTTTTGCGCGATTGTTCGCTTTGGTGGCATGGTCCCGCTTGTTTGTCTCAATCTTCTGAACCCAATCTTTTTTCACCTTTCTCACCTTCTAATGTGTCGCTTCCTGAATGCTCCGTTGAGGAGAAACAAACCCCCAAACTTTCTCTAATTTCTACCCTACCTATTGATCTCTCTAAGGACTTTTCCTCGTTCCACCGACTGACCCGCGTGTACACTTATTGCTTTCGATTTATCAAAAATACTAGACCCTCAAGGGCAGAGAAAATCTTGGGAGTTCTTACCCCTACCGAAATTCATTCTACTCTTAACTTTTTCATAAAGCAATCCCAGTCGATTCACTTCGCTACTGAGCTTAATTGCCTTCGAAATGGGGCTTCTGTCTCTATTAGGAGTAAACTGTCTTCTCTGGACCCATTTCTTGATGAGTTTGGCATCATACGTGTCGGAGGACGTCTACAGCAGTCGCAACTACCCTATGATAATAAGCATCCTACTGTCTTGCATCCATCGGCTCACATCACTCGCCTTATAATCGAGAGTGAGCATATTCGACTCCTCCACGCCGGTGCTCAACTTGTCCATCATTCACTTCGTCAACGCTGGTGGATCATTAACGCCAAGATAGTCATTCGTTCCATCATTCGTAGATGCGTCAAGTGTCTCAGATCTAATACCAAATATCAAGTTCAAAGGCTTGGTGTTTTGCCATCTCCCAGGGTTACTCCTTCCCGGCCGTTTTTATTCTGCGCAGTGGATTATGGTGGTCCCTTCATGATCCGTCACGGCGGGCAGAGTTCTAGGACTCTGTCCAAGTCTTATGTGTCTTTATTCATTTGCTTAGCCACCAGGGCCATTCATTTGGAATTGGTTTCCGACCTTACGGCCAATGCGTTTATAGCTGCTTCACGTCGCTTCATGGCCCGTAGGGGCATACCTAGCCAGTTATATTCTGACAATGGCACGAACTGTAGGAAGGCCCGCAACGTTTTGCATGACCTTTACAAGCTCTGGCATAATAGGGATGCCACCTTAACAATCCAATCATTTGCAACTTCTCATGGTATTAAGTGGTCATTCATTCCTCCATCGTCACCTCATTTTGGTGGTCTTTGGGAGAGCGGTATAAAAAGTTTGAAGTATCATTTGCGCCGCGTTGTCGGCAAGTCCATACTCACATTCGAGGAGTTTACTATGGTTTAGTCACAGGTAGAGGCCTGTCTAAACTCACGTCCATTATTTGCCGTTTCATCGGATGTAAACGATCCCGTGCCACTTACCCCTGGCCATTTTTTAATCTGTGCACCATTAACGGCAATACCCGATCCTGACTTGTCACACGTTCCCATCTCTCGTCTCTGCCGTTGGCAACTTCTCCAGAAGTTTGTCCAAGCTATTTGGAAATCATGGTCGCGCGACTACCTACACCAATTGCAACAGCGTCACAAATGGAAGTTCGCAAAGGAAAACGTTTCCATTGGTGACCTGGTTCTGCTGATCGAGGATAACTCGCCTCCATTAGCATGGAAATTTGGGGTAATCACAGCCAAATTTCCCGGACCAGACAATTTAATCAGAGTAGTTGACGTTCGTACGCCTGTTGGCACCTTTCGCAGACCAATTCATAAGTTATGTTTGGTGCCAGCGAAGGACGAACAGTAAACACTACATCAATGTAGCTACTTAACACAAGTATTAAGTGTTGTGTTAAGTCATTGTATCAATACTATGCATATATAATATTATGTTCTTTCTTTATTGTATTTACTATATTGAGTCAGTTTTAGAGTAAATTTTCTTTATATAAATTAAAGGATGTCGTTTATTTTCTTTTAAAATTAAATGTATGTATTTATCAAACACATGTTAATGTTTTAAGAAGATTATGTTAGTTTTATAAGCATTTTATTTTTACCATAAACTTTAGTTTGTATCTTTTCAATTCAGAAATTGCTTGTTTTACTTAAGCAAGAGTCAATTTATTTAATATGTAAGGCTTAAATTATTTTATGTATTTTCTTGTATACAACATTTGATTTATGTATTATGTCTATGGTTAGTATTTGTTCTTATGTTATAGATTTTGTTATATAATATTCACATGGATTTGGAGCTATACAAACCATGTATGCATATTTGCTGCACATTTTTTGTTAATATTTGTGCATTGCTATTTCACTATTCTATGAATTTTATGTGTTACTTGTAATTGCTCAACACATGCATTACATTTCTGTGTGAACACATTTACTGTACTTGTCGCTTATACTATTATATACTATCATGCCTTGTATTCATGTATTTTGTAATTATGCAACACACATATTTCTATTATATTTTATCATGTACTTTGTATCTATGTAAAACATATTATTGTACCCGCATCTATTGTCTATGATTATGCACCACGCATATATTTTTACACATATTTTGTATTTGTATTTTACGATCATGTATTGCACATATATTATTATTCATGTTTGTGATTATGACATGTATGTCATTACGTTTATATACTTGTAACTATTCAACAATGTATAATCTATTTTCACATGTCAATTTATTGTGCATTCTTGCAATTGTTGGGTGTAGCATGCACTATTTAATTATTATATTACAGCGTTATGCTAAATCTATGTTTTTTACATGCATATAACCTTGTAATAATCTTGTCTATTCATTTTGTATTCAATACTATTATGCAAAAATCAGCTGGCCTTGACTGGCTTGGACTGTCAATCATGACTTGCATAAAACATTTGCAATTTGTATCGGACCCATCATGTGATGAGTCACCAATTATTCATCATCAAGCATTATCAGATTATTCATTATTCATGTTTTGTATTGTATTGTATGGTATACATCTCTGCTAATTCATGCACATTTATACTCATGTATAAATCAGTTTGCAAGCCAACTGTGGCCTGTTCAACCTTATCATTATTATTGAGGTTTATCTCTAAGTAGTTTAATGTTATAATATTGTTATCTAACATTCAATGTCGATGATCAAGACAACCTACTGATGGTTGATATCTATTATTAAGAACGTACATGTTGTTTTTCTTTATAATATAAATTATTAAAAATGTATTATAAAAAAATCGTTCGATTTTTGCGGGCAGTTATGGACAGTAATGTGGGAATTGTACAATCGAAAGGTTGGCTAATCTGATCACGGTCCGGCCATGCTCGCGTCGGCAAGCATGTCGTTACAGTGCTACGAGCGCCCGAACGCAGCAGACGTGACATACGCTTGTTGCTTCGGCTGTCATTTCATTCTTTAACATCACGACTTATTATGTAGGCCTTAGGCCCTACAACATTTCATTCATGTAGATTCGAGTGTTGCGTAATTGCGCCTCACCTTCAAAATGTAACATTTTTTAATCAAACTTGATCTTTCAAATTTCTTAATGCGTACAAGGCTTAGCTAACCTTACGGATTCAAAATTAAATTGTAACATTTATACCTAATAAATGTATTAAACTACAGTCCACTCGCTCATCATTATTTTCTTCATCCTGGCAAACTTAATTCTACAAAAATATTAATTTACAAACATTAATTATTAACAATACTAGATTTCATTATTTACACTGGGACTACTACTCAGATTCAAGACAACTTTGGAGATACAAATCTTGGAAAATCTGGAAATATTGTACTTACCCTGATGAAACCATACATGAACAAGGGTCACTGCCTTTATGTGGATAATTGGTATACAAGCCGCACTTTATTTTCGTACTTACACAGAAATAATACCAATGCCTGTGGTACAGTGAAAGCTAACAGAAAGGGCATGCCGCTGATGAATAAAAAATTAAATCAAGGCGAAACAGAGCATCATTATAACGAAAATATGCTTGCAGTAAGATGGCATGACAAGCGTGACGTGAGTATGTTGACCACAATACATAAGAATGAAATGGTTCCCACGTGTAAAATAGATATAAAAACTGGTGAATCTATCATCAAGCCGAAGTGTGTAGTAGAGTACAACCAAAACATGGGTGCTGTCGATAAAGCTGATTTACTTTTGAGTTCTATTGAAACAGCGAGAAAAACTGTAAAGTGGAATAAGAAAGTATTTTTTCATTTGTTAGATCTTTCAGTTCTAAACGCGCGTGTTCTTCATAAAGTACTTATTGGAAAAACATACCAGTGGCTGAATATTGTAATATAAATGTGTAAATTGAGTGGGTATAATATAATAAATAAAAGGTTGATGTATGTAGATTGTGCTCACCTGTAAGCCCCACTGGTTGGGCTAGCCAATTTTGTAATATAACGGTGAATTATTGTTCTATGGTGTTCTAAAATTCTGATGTAATCAAGCCCCACAAGTTGGGTTCGCCAATTTTGTAATATAAATGTAAATTACAAAATATACAAATATAAAAATATGTGTAGTTGTATGAGAATTGTACTCTCACTATTGTGTGTAGTAATATAGATGATGTCTTCTAGTCTTCATTCGGCTCTCTCTGCTGGTCTTCACTTTGGTAATATATAATTGTAATTGTAATGGTGTTCTGGTATAATATTACCCAGATTGACTTTTATGGTGCGTAGGTGTAGTAATGACGTTCCGCTCCGGGAGACGTCGATTTGGTAATGTTCCTAAAAAATGCTGTTATCAAATGTTCTTGGTGTATGTTGTTGTTGTAGCAATTTGAAATGTGATATAATTTTATAATTCTGAAATAATTGTTTTCGAGGTGTTTATATTCTTAAAATTTAGTAATAAATTGAGATTATTGATTGTAATTATAAATAGTATGGTATGGTGTGTCTTCTAGTAATGATCTTCCCTTCGTTAAATTTATTAAAAAGACAATCCACTTTGAATTAGGCGCGAACAGCTCCCTTCTTCTTCCTCTTGAAAGGTTGTAATTCGCATATATTGCCTTTAAAGGTTGTCGAGTTTTCTTTATTAATTAATGGTTATATTCCTTTATTAAAGAAATCAAATTCAATTCACTAGATAACAAGCGTTTATTCAACAAAATAATGAATTTGCTTAATTGAAAACAATGTTATAATGCCGTATCGACTCACTCAGGTCCGGTCGATCTATGACTTTTATATTGGTATTATACACATATAGGTTCTTTTAACGGTTATTTATAAAAAAGCCAGAGAAGGTCAGGGTCAGAAAGTATAACATTTACAATTCTAAAAATGTATTAAAATTAAACAATATAATGATAGTTATTAATAATAAAAGTTTATATATAATTTTTATTCACCCCAGTTCAGCAAATAGTTGTCGAGTTGAGATGACGAGATTGAGTCAAAATGGCCACCTGGCGCATGCGCGGAGTTCACCTTCTAACACTGACAAGAGTATTTATGGAATAAATATGTCCCTTCTGCGGTTAAATCTTCTTCGCAATCGTATATTATCTTCTGGTGTATAGTTTAATGTCACTGGGTGTAAAAATGTTGTTAAATAAGTAGATCAATTGGTGTTTATGTGTGTCCGTTTAACCTCGAATATTCACTTGGTATTTGGTGTGATTCCAGTGTTATTTCGTTTAAATAGTGATATGTGATGCTGTTTATAGGTGTTATGTAGTTCATAGGGCAACTTCACCACTTCACAATGATTAGAATAGTTTAAAATTTAATTTTTACACAAAAACTGATTCCAAACTTTAGTTATACGTAATCGCCATTAAGGTTGGGTTTTATAAAATATTCACGTAAAGTGTGCTCTTCAATGTATAATAATGAACTGCGTGGATTTCCTTCGTCATCCGAAACGTCTTAGCCAATTTAATATTAAAAAGACATTGTTTAAAATTGCCATAACTTCCGGCACACTTTAATTTCGTACACTATGCTTATAAAGTAAATTCGTTATTACTTAACTGTTTGAAATATAAAATACATATTCGTTTTCACTATTCTATTCTACTTATTTTGATAGTAATTAAGTTGGTGTTACAAAGTTTTATCTGAAAATTATTTCTTATAATTTTTTGGGAGGTAGGCCTAAAATTATACTTCCCTGTCTTCTATGTAAATAATAGCCATTTTAACTAATATAATTATTATTCTATGAAATCTGAAATTTGTATAATTATCAATTCTCACTTATTTTATTGCAATTTAGTATATTAATGATGGTTTTTTCATATAATTCAGTTGTATATGATTCCCCTTCTGATAAAGTTAGTGAACCTATTTCAGTTTCAAATGGTATTTCATTATACAAATAAATAATTTTACTCATAGAATGACCATATCTTTAGAAAGCCTTATTTAAATAGTATTTAATATGTTGGGTGTATCTTGCCTAAATATTGTCAGTTTGACTGGTTTATAAGATTAGGTTTATTAATTATTCTGCATTTTAACTTTATTATATTGCCTAGATTTGAATTGTGGCTATTTGCAGAATGTTTTACTAATGTAATTATTTTATTTCCTTCTCTGACTTCTGACTCTGATATATTTGATTAAAAATTAGTTCTCTGATCTGGCATAACAGTAATTATAGATTATACAATTAAAATATAACACCCAGATATATAAAACTGGTGTTCTTAATAACATTGTTTTGGTATATCACCTAATAACATAATAAAAAGTATTTCTACCACATTGGAATGTTATCTAATTTTAGATAATGCATTCCTAAATTAACATGAACAATAAAATAACAATTATAATACTAATATTTCTTATGACTAACCCTTACTTATCTAAATGCTATATTTAATTAGAACCCCACATTTGGATCCATATATAATTGTTAATACCTTCTACTACTCCATCATAAACAGTTAGTTCTGTAATTCCCCATTTTATAAGATTTATGCCCCCTCTTAAAGTATAACCCTGGCTATCTAAGTTATATTCCATTCTATGGAATGTTCATACAGTTTTAGTAGCTTTTTATTAGTAAAATTACTACTTCATTATCAAAGTAGGCACTGTTCACAAAACTTAAAGTTTGTTACTTTGTACTGCTACTCATGCACCTTTCTTAAAGTTTATTAGTTATAATTTGATCACTTACACCTTTCCATGGTAAATTATTACTATATTTACTAGTCTTTTTCTAGTTTTTAATATGAAATATTCAACCATGGGGGAACTGTGAAGATTTGTTTATGCACATTACACAATAACTTTTTGAATGCACTAATATTTACTACAGCTAACACTTTTAGTTTTTTGTCAGTTTTACAGTGATATGGTTTTTTATTGTGTTATACTTTCTTTTTTGGGCATTCATTGATTTTGGGGTTTTTTGGGGGTTCTTTCCCTATGGAGTTTTTGTTTTATATGGGTCGTCTTAATTATTCTTCTTTCTTCTTGAGTTTGGTTATTCTTCCTTCTTCTGTAGTTTTGGATTATCCTTCCTTCTTCCTTCTTCTGTAGTTCTTATTTTTATTATTCTTCCTTCTTCTTTGAGTTTGGTTCTTCTTTATTCTTCCTTCTTCAGTAGTAGTAGTTTTAATTAGTCTTCCTTCTTCTTTCTTCAGTAGATTTAGTTTGTTCTTCTTTCTTCAGTAATAGTAGTTTTAATTATTCTTCTTTCTTCTGTCTTCAGTAGCTTTGATTGTTCTTCTTTCTTCTGTCTTCAGTAGCTTTGATTGTTCTTCTTTCTTCAGTAATAGTAGTTTTAATTAGTTCTTCTTTCTTCAGTAATAGTAGTTTTAACTATTCTTCTGTCTTCTGTATCTTTGATTGTTCTTCTTTCTTCATTCTTCAGTAGTAATAGTTTTAATTATTCTTCTTTCTTCTTTAGTTTTAATTAGTTTCGTTTCTTCTGGTCTGGTTTCTTTGACGGGGTATATTAATTGCCTGCTTCTATCTTACCTGGGTAATTTTGTTATTATCATTTTTAGTCTTCTGGGTTTTTAAATTTGTATTATATTATATTGTTTGCAGAAATTTTCTTTATTCAACCTTTCTTGTGAATATATTATTAAACAGTGCATTTTAATTAATTCTCATCTGGATATTCCATATCTTAGAGCTTTATTAATGATCATTGAGTAATGTATTTGTGTGGATTATCTGTCATGGTACAGATTGCTCTCTTCCAGAAGTGATTAGTTCAGATCATACTTAGTTTGTCTGAAATAATTGCTTATGACATTATATTATAAATTATATTTCTTTTACTTCCTTCACATTTCTAAAAAATTTTTTCTCCCATATTTTTGAGCTTATCTATATTTCATTATTAACTGGATTCTTACTGATAGTAATAGTCATCTGAGGTTCGTTATTTTTTATTTTTCCATTTTCTTCTTAACTCGTTTCTTTATCCTTGGGATATTTATTCCCTAAAATTCCCTAATACATTAGCTGGGGCAGTGTCCAGAGGGGCTCTGTAGGCATCTCACTCTGCTGGCCATACTACGTCATTTATTGATTACAGAGGTAAATCATCTCTGACCAATACATAATAATACTGCTGGACTTATCTCAGACAGTCATTAATAAAATTATATAAGAATAGTCCACCTTATGACTATATAAAAAAAAATTAAATATCTTTGGATATTTCACTTCGTATACGAACAGATCTATTTATATTTCTATCTTAGTGAATCTCTATCTCAGTTATTTTTCTCAATGGTTAGCTCTGCTGGCATTTTATTTCTCCTTGTGATTGGAAGCTGGTATAATATAATCATCACTTATTATTCAGTGTAAAGTTTTTAATTCTCTGTCATTTTTTGACTGTTATCACAATCTCCTTCTGGTCATTGGTAGCATATATTTTGTATTATATTTTTGTTCCTTTCTTAATTCTTGTGAATCGTTCCACTAGTATTATGTTTTTTCAATTACTCTTTTAATTGTCTTTCTAATAATTGACATTTATTGTATGATCATCTTTTTCGTATGGATTTATTTATATATAGTTTTTCCTTTCTTTTTCAAAATTTTATTCTGCTCTTGCTTTTTATACAAATGCACTCCTTAATTATTAATGCCATATGTTTAATATCTCTGTTTATTTGACATAAAATTCTCATTAATTTTACTTCACAATAAGTTTATTCATTTAAATTGTATCAGTGGTTTGTACTGCCATTTCTTTATTCTTGAAAGTTTTTCAGAATTGGTTCCATATATAATTGTTTGTAATGTGTTATCCAAATTCTTTTTCTTCTTGTTCATTTCTAAAAGTTGTTTTTAAGATAAGGTAGTAAGTTGTTTTTACTTGGGTTTTTGAATTTTGGTGGTTTAATTCAAAATTCATTTGCTTTTGTCCATAAATTGTTTTCTAAATAATAGGTAGTAAGTAGTCATTACTTCTTTTTTGAATTTTTACTTTTAAATTCTTTCTTCCATACATTCGATTATTCATAATATTTTTTCATAAATATGGTTAACATATCATATTATTACCCTAAATATGGTATTAGCTCTCTTCTTTTCTTTAATTCAAATGTACTTCTTATAATTATTTTTCTTTTAAATACCCAGGTTGAAGATTTTTATTAGGTTGGACAATTGCTCATAATTTCTTTTTCTTTGACATAGTTTTTTGCCATTGCCGGTTATCATAACATCAGTCCCTTTTTGTGGAGGTGTATGGTATTAGACTTAACCGTAGTCTGTCACTTCATTTGCTCTCATTGTCCGGATGACCATAGTCTTCATCATCGTTCCGGTACTAGTGACATCTCTAGCCTTTGTCTTGTATTTCATTTTTCTAGCTGCTATTCCTTTGTTGGCTGCTAAGCTTATTCGGCTCCCTCTATCATAGTGTTTTATATACCAGTACGTCTCTGGTCCATCAATGATCAATGATACCATTGACAATCTACCATATATCTCCATCCCTGTTGTATTCCATTTACCTCTGATCACTTCCCCGTGGTAAACTACTGTCTGCTGGTAAACCATTTCTGAGATTACCATCAATCTATTTCCATAATTTCTGGAACTCACGATTTCTTCATTGTTGGTAATAGGGATATTATCATTATCAAATAAACCATGGTTCATCATTTCCATTTCTTCCCTTGTTTTCATTAATTTCTTTGGATGCCTTCTTTTCATTCTCTTTTGTTTCACTTCCATATCCTTAGTATTTTCTTTCTTCCCGTTCGTTTTCTTTTCAGGTAACACTATCACTGGCTCCATTGTTTTATTGTTTGGTATTTCCTTTCGTTCTGGTTTGCTGTTGTCCAGTGTCTTATCCAATTCTTCATCCAAGGATGTGACGTTTTTATCTATTTCCCTCAAACCTTCCTTCAAGATTTGTCTGTATTCTTTTCTATCCCTTCTTTCCTCTTCCCTGTCTTCTTTCATTTCCTTATGCCATCGTCGGTTATCCTCCCTTATTTCTTCTCTTAACCGTTGGTAGTCCTCTCTTAACTCTTTCCTTAACTGTTGATGATCACTTTCGATTTTCTTATTGGTTTCTTCCATCTTTTCTTCCAAATTCTTCTTATTTTCTTCCATTTTCTTTTCCACCTTTTTACTGGTTTCCTCAATTCTCTTATTGGTCCTTTCAATTTTACGGCCCAATTCTTCCTTTGTTTCTTGGTTGTCCTTCTTCAATTCTTCCCTTAAAGATTGGTTATCGTTCTTCAAATCTTCTAATCTTTTATTATTTTCTTCTGTAGTAGAATCCATTTTCTTACTTAATTCTTCCTTGGTTGCTTGGTTGTCCTTCTTCAAGTTTTCTTCCATCTTCTTGCTGTTTTCTTCCATCTTCTTATTTAAATCTTGACTCAACTTCTCACTGGTTGATTTGAATTCCCAGAGGATCATTTCCATCATTTTGTTCGTTGTACCTTCTTCTGTAGTCCTAGACTTATCCACTTCCTTGTCTTGGACATGTACGTCCCCTGTTTGAGTGGGTACTTCTGGTTGTTTCTCTGGTGGTGTTGGTTGTTTATGTTCCACCCGTCCTAATATTCTTTCCACGTCCTCCACTGGGGTCGCCTCCTTATCCTCCATATCGAGTTCTTTCTCGGCCTCCGCCGCTCTCTTCTTTGATGTGGCACGACGCATTATTTTCCCTGATTCCCTGGCTGGGTAACCGCTGCCAAACTGAATTAGGAATTGGGTAAGTAATTACAGTAATTTCAACCCCTAATTACAGCCCTTTAGTTGGACGCCAATTTTGTAATATAAATGTGTAAATTGAGTGGGTATAATATAATAAATAAAAGGTTGATGTATGTAGATTGTGCTCACCTGTAAGCCCCACTGGTTGGGCTAGCCAATTTTGTAATATAACGGTGAATTACTGTTCTATGGTGTTCTAAAATTCTGATGTAATCAAGCCCCACAAGTTGGGTTCGCCAATTTTGTAATATAAATGTAAATTACAAAATATACAAATATAAAAATATGTGTAGTTGTATGAGAATTGTACTCTCACTATTGTGTGTAGTAATATAGATGATGTCTTCTAGTCTTCATTCGGCTCTCTCTGCTGGTCTTCACTTTGGTAATATATAATTGTAATTGTAATGGTGTTCTGGTATAATATTACCCAGATTGACTTTTATGGTGCGTAGGTGTAGTAATGACGTTCCGCTCCGGGAGACGTCGATTTGGTAATGTTCCTAAAAAATGCTGTTATCAAATGTTCTTGGTGTATGTTGTTGTTGTAGCAATTTGAAATGTGATATAATTTTATAATTCTGAAATAATTGTTTTCGAGGTGTTTATATTCTTAAAATTTAGTAATAAATTGAGATTATTGATTGTAATTATAAATAGTATGGTATGGTGTGTCTTCTAGTAATGATCTTCCCTTCGTTAAATTTATTAAAAAGACAATCCACTTTGAATTAGGCGCGAACAGCTCCCTTCTTCTTCCTCTTGAAAGGTTGTAATTCGCATATATTGCCTTTAAAGGTTGTCGAGTTTTCTTTATTAATTAATGGTTATATTCCTTTATTAAAGAAATCAAATTCAATTCACTAGATAACAAGCGTTTATTCAACAAAATAATGAATTTGCTTAATTGAAAACAATGTTATAATGCCGTATCGACTCACTCAGGTCCGGTCGATCTATGACTTTTATATTGGTATTATACACATATAGGTTCTTTTAACGGTTATTTATAAAAAAGCCAGAGAAGGTCAGGGTCAGAAAGTATAACATTTACAATTCTAAAAATGTATTAAAATTAAACAATATAATGATAGTTATTAATAATAAAAGTTTATATATAATTTTTATTCACCCCAGTTCAGCAAATAGTTGTCGAGTTGAGATGACGAGATTGAGTCAAAATGGCCACCTGGCGCATGCGCGGAGTTCACCTTCTAACACTGACAAGAGTATTTATGGAATAAATATGTCCCTTCTGCGGTTAAATCTTCTTCGCAATCGTATATTATCTTCTGGTGTATAGTTTAATGTCACTGGGTGTAAAAATGTTGTTAAATAAGTAGATCAATTGGTGTTTATGTGTGTCCGTTTAACCTCGAATATTCACTTGGTATTTGGTGTGATTCCAGTGTTATTTCGTTTAAATAGTGATATGTGATGCTGTTTATAGGTGTTATGTAGTTCATAGGGCAACTTCACCACTTCACAATGATTAGAATAGTTTAAAATTTAATTTTTACACAAAAACTGATTCCAAACTTTAGTTATACGTAATCGCCATTAAGGTTGGGTTTTATAAAATATTCACGTAAAGTGTGCTCTTCAATGTATAATAATGAACTGCGTGGATTTCCTTCGTCATCCGAAACGTCTTAGCCAATTTAATATTAAAAAGACATTGTTTAAAATTGCCATAACTTCCGACACACTTTAATTTCGTACACTATGCTTATAAAGTAAATTCGTTATTACTTAACTGTTTGAAATATAAAATACATATTCGTTTTCACTATTCTATTCTACTTATTTTGATAGTAATTAAGTTGGTGTTACAAAGTTTTATCTGAAAATTATTTCTTATAATTTTTTGGGAGGTAGGCCTAAAATTATACTTCCCTGTCTTCTATGTAAATAATAGCCATTTTAACTAATATAATTATTATTCTATGAAATCTGAAATTTGTATAATTATCAATTCTCACTTATTTTATTGCAATTTAGTATATTAATGATGGTTTTTTCATATAATTCAGTTGTATATGATTCCCCTTCTGATAAAGTTAGTGAACCTATTTCAGTTTCAAATGGTATTTCATTATACAAATAAATAATTTTACTCATAGAATGACCATATCTTTAGAAAGCCTTATTTAAATAGTATTTAATATGTTGGGTGTATCTTGCCTAAATATTGTCAGTTTGACTGGTTTATAAGATTAGGTTTATTAATTATTCTGCATTTTAACTTTATTATATTGCCTAGATTTGAATTGTGGCTATTTGCAGAATGTTTTACTAATGTAATTATTTTATTTCCTTCTCTGACTTCTGACTCTGATATATTTGATTAAAAATTAGTTCTCTGATCTGGCATAACAGTAATTATAGATTATACAATTAAAATATAACACCCAGATATATAAAACTGGTGTTCTTAATAACATTGTTTTGGTATATCACCTAATAACATAATAAAAAGTATTTCTACCACATTGGAATGTTATCTAATTTTAGATAATGCATTCCTAAATTAACATGAACAATAAAATAACAATTATAATACTAATATTTCTTATGACTAACCCTTACTTATCTAAATGCTATATTTAATTAGAACCCCACATTTGGATCCATATATAATTGTTAATACCTTCTACTACTCCATCATAAACAGTTAGTTCTGTAATTCCCCATTTTATAAGATTTATGCCCCCTCTTAAAGTATAACCCTGGCTATCTAAGTTATATTCCATTCTATGGAATGTTCATACAGTTTTAGTAGCTTTTTATTAGTAAAATTACTACTTCATTATCAAAGTAGGCACTGTTCACAAAACTTAAAGTTTGTTACTTTGTACTGCTACTCATGCACCTTTCTTAAAGTTTATTAGTTATAATTTGATCACTTACACCTTTCCATGGTAAATTATTACTATATTTACTAGTCTTTTTCTAGTTTTTAATATGAAATATTCAACCATGGGGGAACTGTGAAGATTTGTTTATGCACATTACACAATAACTTTTTGAATGCACTAATATTTACTACAGCTAACACTTTTAGTTTTTTGTCAGTTTTACAGTGATATGGTTTTTTATTGTGTTATACTTTCTTTTTTGGGCATTCATTGATTTTGGGGTTTTTTGGGGGTTCTTTCCCTATGGAGTTTTTGTTTTATATGGGTCGTCTTAATTATTCTTCTTTCTTCTTGAGTTTGGTTATTCTTCCTTCTTCTGTAGTTTTGGATTATCCTTCCTTCTTCCTTCTTCTGTAGTTCTTATTTTTATTATTCTTCCTTCTTCTTTGAGTTTGGTTCTTCTTTATTCTTCCTTCTTCAGTAGTAGTAGTTTTAATTAGTCTTCCTTCTTCTTTCTTCAGTAGATTTAGTTTGTTCTTCTTTCTTCAGTAATAGTAGTTTTAATTATTCTTCTTTCTTCTGTCTTCAGTAGCTTTGATTGTTCTTCTTTCTTCTGTCTTCAGTAGCTTTGATTGTTCTTCTTTCTTCAGTAATAGTAGTTTTAATTAGTTCTTCTTTCTTCAGTAATAGTAGTTTTAACTATTCTTCTGTCTTCTGTATCTTTGATTGTTCTTCTTTCTTCATTCTTCAGTAGTAATAGTTTTAATTATTCTTCTTTCTTCTTTAGTTTTAATTAGTTTCGTTTCTTCTGGTCTGGTTTCTTTGACGGGGTATATTAATTGCCTGCTTCTATCTTACCTGGGTAATTTTGTTATTATCATTTTTAGTCTTCTGGGTTTTTAAATTTGTATTATATTATATTGTTTGCAGAAATTTTCTTTATTCAACCTTTCTTGTGAATATATTATTAAACAGTGCATTTTAATTAATTCTCATCTGGATATTCCATATCTTAGAGCTTTATTAATGATCATTGAGTAATGTATTTGTGTGGATTATCTGTCATGCTACAATATCAACGCAATCTTTTAAAACAACTCAACAAATACCACAAACCCTTACATCCAAGAGGCGCAGGAAGTCGTTCGGAAAATGCGGATTCAATATTACGGCTCACAGAAAGTCATTTTCCAGCATATATCCCACCAACGGAGAAAAAGATTAACCCCGCTAAACGATGTGTTGTATGTGCAAAGAATAACCAAAGAAAAGAGACTCGGTATATGTGTGATAGTTGTAAAGAGCATTATGTGTTGTTCCGTGTTTCAAAAACTACCATACTTAACCAAAAGTAATACATTTATTTTCAGTGTGAATTTCATAAATAATTTTTTATTAAATGTACATTATGTTTATAATATTTCTATGTTATTTTTGATATCAGCATATAGTTAAATAAAGGTAAAGGTTAAATAATTTACATAGCATTGCAGATTTATTTGACTAATATATGAGCAAAAACTTAAACAGTGTATTGTATGATCTTTCAGAAACCGCAAAAATGAGTAAGTGTGTGTGAGAGTTGCAAAGTGATTTTACGTGAATATCAGTTTTTCATAAAAATATACTTTAAAAAAATTCAATACTTTATAAAAAATATTCACTGTAGATCTGAATAGGCCATTTTAAATATTTCCGATTAAATTTTGTAAACAGTAGAGTGATCCGCGCGTGTATACATGGCGCTGCTGAAAGTACGGCGCACGGGCAAAGCATAACCGCTCACACGTGATGCGCTATGGAAAGGTTAAGTAACTGAAAAATTAAAAATGTTTATTTCATAAAAGTATTACTGTTCCACAAAACTAAGTGTGCTGAGTCTGATAATGAGTGGTCAAAAAATTTAGACCTCTATCCAGTTAGTATACAAGTAATATAATGTGACATTACTGTATTTGCCTGAGCATAAGGATGGCCTCATGTACAAGACAATGAAAATTCTTTGAGAAAGATAATCAAATGATCTGAATACCATACCTTGAGGTGAAACTAAATAAATGGTTACTTTACATTAAACATTGACGTACTTATTAAAGAGGTATATGCAAAATTGAAAGTTAACGGCATGGAAATGCGCGAAACTCTTACGGTCAGAGGAGAAAGGCGATGTGGTGGGAGTCGCTGTGAGATGTGAGAAGAGAATTGCTGTTATCAAAGACGGTGCTGCCAACCTATGAACATTATTTCTAATAGTAACAAAAACTCGCGCCTGTTAAGGTTTGTTTGTAAATGTCGCGAGTTTGTCTAAACAAAGAATTTTATATTCAAAGTCGATTATGCTGAAATAACGTAAATAAAAGAGTAAAGTCTTTCAGAGCGTAACAGGTATACTATAAGTCTGCACCGTGATACATAAATGGAAAAAAGGAGCAGAGATTGCAGTTATTTTTATTCGTAAGGACATAATAAGATTTTAAAATAGGTCCAATCGACATGATAATAAGTTTATGTTTGTTTGTCACCACAAATCTCTATCTGCGCGCGCGCGCGCGTGTGTGTGTGTACCTACAGTCTCACAGCTGGCTTTAAAAAAGAATTATACGTTTATTGTTTCCGACGTAAATCAAATAATAATAATAGTAATAATAATAATATTGTAATTGTATTAGGGTAAGTCCAGGATAGTTGGACCATGTTTTTTTAAAGTAATTTTTTCCAAAACTTTGCAATGTCTAGGATTTGGTATATATTTTTATAATATGTATATATGACCTTGAACGTATGCACCTCTTCAGCTGTTACACTGATCACACTTGAAGTTATGATTTTTTCTTTTTTTTACTCGGTGGTCCATCTATCCTGGTGGTACTCGGGTTAGATGGACCACCTCCTAGGGATTGATGGACCTCTGGTATACGTTACTAAATCAGGGTGTAACACAAGAAATACAGGTTATCAAAGGTATAAACATTGTTTATTTTCAAGTATAAAGTTATAAACTGCTTGAAAAGTGATAAGTAAATTTGATAGTCAATATACTTAGAAAATGTAGGTAGTCTAATTTATTTTCACATGGTTCAGAACATTTAATCATTCTGCAGTCATCTTCTTTCGAGAATCTCGCTTCTCACAGTAATCGCATTTATTTTCGAATCTTGTGCAGCCTTCATGTGTCCAGCGAAAGCATGACACACACTTAATCCAATCTTCATCTCGTTTTGTTTCACTGTAGTTCTCTTTACACCATACACAATAATCTTCATCCCAGTCACTTTCATAAAGATTATCGTTGCAAATTGTATTAATATCAATATCTTCAGATTCTGAGGATGACGTAAGTTCTTTCTTCTTTTGCGTTCTCTTCCTTTTATTAATCGTTGTTTGCTTCTAATTCTCACTTTCTCCCTCTAACTTCTTTTTTCTTTTCCTCTCTGTCTTTCTTCTTTTCCTCCCTGTCTTTCTTCTTTTCTTCCCTTTCTTTCTTCTTTTCTTCTTTTATCTTAATCTTTAACTCTTTTTCATCTTTTTTCTTTTTAAGGGCAATTATGTTTTCCGGAGAGCTTAAAACTGTTGATATAGTTTGAACCTTTCTTTTCAGAGTCTGAACTTTATTGACACAAGGCACTGGATGTATTTTGTCCAATAACTTCGAGTGGGTTACATTTTCAGATATATCCTCGTATTGTTCAGAGGATCCAGGCACAGGAACATCTTCATAGCTTCTTGAAGTACCAGCATTACTATCGTTTCTTGAGCTACTAGGACCAGCAACAGCGACATCATTTCTTGAACTATTAGGACCAGCAACAGTGACATCATTTCTTGAACTACTAGAACCAGCAACAGCGTCACCGATCATATCATTTTGGGAAACAAGAGATGTGTCTAGAGGCCTGGAGTCTGTGGATTCTGACAGAAAAGCATAGTCTGGTATCGCATCGGGTTCAAAAGGAATGATTCCACAGGTTCTAAAACCACTAATTCCATTATCTACGTTTGCTGACTTCCCCCAAGCTAAGCTAAGAAGCGTACCAAACTGCAGCCGGGTAATCTTCCTTGAGGGATTATTGGTCATGTAGTTGGAGCAAGCAGAATAGTAGTTCATTTTTAAAGACTTAAAGAAAGCACGATCTAATGGCTGAAGCCAATGGCTGGTGTAGGGAGGAATACTCATCAAAATTATTTCATTATTTTCTGCGAACTCCAACATTTCAACGCAGCTAGTATGCGATGTGTGTCCATCTAGAAGGAGGAGTACCTTTCCTACTGGTTTTCTTGGAGTAAAATGGGTTTTCATCCAATCAAAAAATAAATCAGTATTTACATAGCCAGACTTTGGAGACATTTTTACTTCAGCACCAGGTGGCAAACCGTCACAAAACTCCTGCTTTAGATTCTTCCCTTTCATTATGCAAAAAGGTGGCAAGAATGTACCCTCTCCATTTACACATGTCAATACTGAGATAGTTTCACCCTTTTCTCCCGAAGTAACAGAAGTCATATTCTTAGAACTTTTTAAGGCAACTACTTTTCCAGGTTTGTTGTTCAGTTGTAAACCTGTTTCATCCATGTTGAAAATGTTTCCAGGTTTATCTATAAGACCATTTTCTTCCAAAACATTTTTTAAGAGGTCAAAATACTCTTTGACAGCTATTTTATTCAGGCCCTTCGCTCTTGCAATAGATACCTCTTCAGATTGCCGGATGGAAAGTTCAGGATTGCGTACAAGAAAAGAAGAAAGCCAGTCGTAGCCTGCTTGTTTGGTTTCATGATTAAAATTATGTTTTAATTGCAGGCTTTCTGCTAAATAATAAGCCATGGAACGTACTGAATCTCTAGTTGGAGTAAACCCCCTTGATTGTAATTTTTTAATATGTCCAACGATTTTTTTTTTCGTTTTCAATTCCTAACAATGAGTTTTTCCCCATGGAACCTTTATTAAAACTCTGTGACTTAAGGCGCCTTTTTAAAGTGGTTTTCGGTATGCCAAACGCTTTTGCTGCAGCATTAACTCCCATTTCCTTATTCTCAACAGCTTTGACTGCATTTTTCAAACTGTCTTCAGACCATTCTCCTCTCCCAGACGTGCCATTTCTTTAATAAAAAGTAGGAATTTTTCTGTAACAGAAAAAACCCCAACTTATCAGGATACGCCTTTATATTTAAAATAATTTTTTTATAAGTATTATTTCATTTATATAGAAAGTAAAGCCCTAATAGGAGATATGGTCCGACTATCCCAGGTTTTTTTAAGTGGGCCAACTATCCCAAATTTCACTGGTCCATCTATCCCGATTGTCGGGGATAGATGGACCAGCTCCCCGTTCAGACAAACAACGCTACCAGCACGCCATTTTAGGTTAAGATTGTACCCAAGTATACACTTAAGTTATAGCATTGATCTTACGTCGAAATCATTTAAACTAACTTAACCACATAACAAAGAAATCTAGTATAAAATATTTTTCAACTCACCAAAAGAAATAAACGAAGTTTTCTCTAAAATACACATGAAACTCACGAGCAAAACTAAGCGTGGGTCCGTCTACTCAAGAAGAACAACTCCAGACACCGACTGCAGCGCTGCTGTGGCAGACCAGCCAAATATTCGACTGGTCCGTCTATACCGGTGGTTCATCTATCCCGGACTTACCCTACTATACAAATCAAGCAAATGATGTGTACTGTTCACAAGGAAGATATTTTACATACCTTTTAAGCAACACCTTGCTTATGCACATTCCTAGGCCTGCGCTGCGTTTTAGAACGTATCTCCAAGCACGGGCTATAGGTTCAACAATAGTTTTAAAACAAATCTCCTTCGACACACTACACATGACGAACACCATTCCACACATTAAATTCACATAAAACTATAAATTATTTTAATTTAAAAAAGTTTCCTTCCACACGGTTAGACGTTAATTACGTTGACACCATCAGGATCCATTTAGCATGTGAGTTTTTAACTCTCACCGCACATTTCGTCTTCTTCACTACTGTCATCGGATTCTAAATTTATAACAAATTCACTTTGTAATTCGTCAGTCAGTACCTCTTGTCTTACATAGTCTTCTTCAATCCTTTTAGCGTTCGCACAAACACTCTCCCACTCACTTCCGTCTATATTAGCACACTTTTCTTCTACCAAACATTTCACATCATCTAACTTAAAGCTAACATTGCGTGTTGCAACCCAGTTTTTTAAAATTCCCCATATATTTTCAATTGGGTTTAGTTCGGGATGATAAGGTGGCAGCCTTATTTCACTATGTCCGTATTCACTTAAAAGTGTGTCCACTACGTAACTACTTGTTTTGGGCCTTACTTCCTTAATTTTCTCATAGAGTTCTATTTTTGTATCATTTAAGGAGTAAGGAACACCTTTACTGTCCAGCCACTGCTTCATTATTTCCTTTCGGGAGTTACTGGTGGGCGGTTTGTCACTTTCCGTATTATGGTAGGATGCATTGTCCATTACGACGACTGAACGTGACGGTAAATTTGGTATCAACTGAGTTTTGATCCACTTTATAAAGTTGTCAGAGTTTATCCATCTCACCATGGTAGTCCCCTGTTCGTAGGCCTGACCTGAACACAAGAAGAGATTGCGGCACAAATCCCTTCTCTCCACTTAAGATCAAATAATCGTGACAGTAGGTTACCACGTATTACAAAAATAATGATATATCTCACAAGGAATATTCACGTACCTGCATGCATAATTATTAATCTCTGCCCCTTACAAATTGGCGATTTTAACTCCAAGTCATCTCCACACGACCACTGATGTGGAGTTGTGTGGGATGAATGAACGAAAGTTTCGTCTGTATACATAATGGGGCGTCCTTCTCTAAATTTTTTTATTTTTTGTAAATATTGTATACGCTTTAAGCGTATTTCGCGTCTCTCGCATACAATTTTTTTATTACAGCTGGTTTCTTTCCACCTGGTGAAAAATGATAACGTGCGTTGTATCAAATTTTATTTATAAAATAAACAGTAGTCCACTTAGAAAGCGTAAAGATTTAAGAAAATAATATTTGCTTTAAAATTGTAAAAAATGCATATAACAAATAAATATGAACAGTATTCTTGTTTATCTACGGTAACAAACAAAACTGAAATAAATCAATCAATGAATACAATTGGAACAATACACTATCGGAATTTGTTGCTGTTACATATCAAAATGTTTCATAAACATATCTGAGTGTTGTATGGTCTGTCATTGTGTACTGCTGAGACGTACAAAACGGCCTTCCTGACCGTTCTTATCGCAATGGAATTTGCAAACTGTACACTTCCACTCCTTAATTATACTCGACTATCTCTCGAGTTTATCATTACATAAAGGAACGCGTTCTTCTATTAATTTAATTACAAGAATCTCTTTAATCCTGGACAACAAGAAACTGTTTCTAGAAGAAGTAAAATGCAAGTAATTTCAATACAGAATTTTAAGAAAAGAATATCTTTTAAAATCTTTTAACACTAAATGTGTTACAACCGGTAAAAGACACATGAATGAGAATTGAGAAAATTTATGTTTTACCAGCTGGCAAACAACGTTTTACTGTAAATAAAGCAAAAAGTTGAAGTTATAACATGAGACGTCCAATGTTCAATATCTATGAAATTTTTTTCATTTCAGTATTATATTTGATTTTATTTTTACGCAGAATCGAGCTCGCGCAGACACGCACACAAATTAAAACAAATGCAAGACCATGGAGGTAGGAAGGGAGTGGAGGGAGCATTTGCTTGCATTAAGTGTGGCAAGTTTGAGGGTGTCCCAAAATGGCGACTCACAAGGGCAATGTCCCCTACCCCCTACCACTGTCGTACACTCGGTTTATGCCCTGGGTTAATCCCTTTTCCTTTACCGTTATGTTCAATACAATACATTTTCTTTTCTTAAATATTTATATAATTATATATTTATATTTCTTATATAAATATTTATTTAATTTTTACTGGAGACGTAAACATTAACTCACTAGACAACAGTTCTTAGTATACTCAAAATTATCTTAGTTTAATGAGCAAGTATCGCAAACTCTCACCGACTTACCCTTCATACGATCTTTTCGATTTCAGGTCATGAAATTCAAAAGAAATGGAAGAGTCTACGAAACTGTTTTGCCCGTGAACTGAGACAGCAGAAGGAAATGAAGAGTGGACAGGGCGCAGATAAACGAAGAAAATACATATATTTTGAGAAATTGCTGTTCCTTCTTCCCACTGTTCAGAACAGGGAAACATTAACAAATGTGGGCAATGATTCTGCTGGATCGGAAGACGAGACTGAAAATGACAACCTACAGGTACAGGAACCTTTGGCCAGACGTCACGTTGGACACAGCTGGCGTCAGAATAGAAAACGCAACTACGAAGAATCACTTCTTGAATTGTTAAAAGAGAAAAAACGTGAAAGAGACACTACTGAAGCCGATGAAGACGTCAATTTTGCCTTATCATTAGTACCGATACTACGATCCCTTGATGACGCCACAAAAATAGACTGTCGCCGGTGTGTGCAGGATGGCGACAAAACTGTTTTGTCTTTCTACTGTCGCGCCGCGCCGCAGACAAGCGAAAGACAGTCTGCCGACTGTCTTGCCCTCAGTGTGCGGCACTACTTACTTTCAATTTATTATGCTTCTTGCTGTCGAGAGTAAAGGTTGAAAAATAACTAGTGTCTATAAAATGGTATATTGTGTTGCGTTTGGCTGCAAAAATCGAAACACGGACAAGAGGCCTGGAATTACTTTTCACAAGTAAGTGCACTAATATACTGAATTTTATTTTTATTATTGTATTCATATTACTCATTAAAATAATTATTAACATATGGAAGCTTCTCCCCACGATTACCGTTTTGTATCTGTAACTAATTGCACGAATTGAGAGACCTCAAACTTACCTACCTGAATTTTTTACTTGCCAGGAAATCAGTTTTAACTCATATAATTTGTTTGTTATACGACTATAAATTAGGGCTACTATTGTTTTTTTTTTATTTATAGATTTACGACCTCCCAATCCCACCCCAGTGAAATTATAGTCATTCAATAAACTGAACTCTATCTCTGTTGCCTTAAAAAAACCCCCCCTTAGTTTATCCAACTCGTTATTTGTTACTAAACCGTCCTAAATAATTAAATATGACGTTCTCAATGAAAGGCCAGTCTTACATTGCAAGAAAAGGTGCATTAAAGTAAATAAATGATAATTCTGAAAGAAACTAATTTTGAATCAAGGGTGTCTAAACATGGCCGCCGGCGGGAATTCGTGGCCTCAGTTTCACATGGCTGATCTAGCTGTTAGGCTCCCTCCACTCCCTTCCTACCTCCATGTGCAAGACTGAGATAGCGCGTCTATAACATCACCCGCAAGTTGGCAATACCTCCACTTGCATACCAGCTGATTATCCATGACCCTCCCGCCATTCACAATTTCAAAGTGGACTCGTCCATCCATAAATTGGTTTCTGCGCACATGCCCTTAACTTTCAATTTGACTATACTAATGTACTAAAATGGTAAAAGCCACAAAGTCAATGTAAACAATTATTTTAACAAAACTTCTAGTTAATGCTCTCTGTTGACAAAGCTTGAATATAAATGACAGCAATAAATGCTTGTGAATCTCATATTCAATACAAAAGAAATCAACACAATTCCATTTTACATTTCTCTAAATAGGTGGTATTTAATTATCAAGACTTTCCTATGCAGGGTTTAATGGTATCCATACTAAATCTCTAATTTTCAGTTATTTGTCTTGTTTCTAGAATATAAACCTGGATTTCAGAAATTATATAGTAGTTATAAAACTAAAAATTAGATACTAGTCACTCTCAAAATTTGACACAAGTTACATTCCCTTAGCTATTATGTATCCTATATGATTCCAATTAGACAATGAGTCTTCATCCAAATAACACTAGTTAAATTAAATTTTTGTTTCTTATTAGTGAAACTTAACTGAGACATTCTTGCAGTATAGCAGAGACAAAAATTTAGAATTAACTTAAAGAGAGGAAAATTTTGGATTATTGAATATCAGAAACATCTTAGAAAATGAAGAAATGACTGCTGTACAGTAGCCCTATACTTCACTGTCAGCTAGTCTAAGAGAATTGTTTTATTAATACAGTGTGTTTAAGGCAAATGAATATGACATCAGAAGTAGCACATTTTTTAATTTATAGAACAAGTTTATTAATTATTAAAGAGTAAAGATCAATACACAATGCTTTAATGATGATACAACGAAAGAAAAAGATTTCTTGAAGATGGAGTAATAATAATAAGAAATTATCTAGTATTAATACATCAGTAAGTTTATTATCACTGGTATATGAGGCGTGTTAAAGAAAAGACCGAAATTTTGCAACAAAAATTTTTTTAATGTACTTACAACTTTATGCATACTTAACCACTTCAAAGTATTCCCCTCTGCTGGCAATGCACTGCTCCAAACATTTCTTCTGGAACGATTCCTGGAACGCACTTTTTGGAATGACGTGCAGCTGCTCTTCTGTATTTTTCTTGATCTCCCCTTTCTGTTTCAAAACGACGCCCTTTCAAGGTTACCTTCAGTTTTGGGGAACAAGAAAAAGTCTGCTGGGGCTAAGTCTGGAGAGTAGGTTGGGGGGTCGTATTGTTATCACCAGATAATTGACGACTGGGAGTGAAGCGTGAGCTGGTGTGTTGTCATGTTGTAACACCCAACAGGTCTTTCCACAGGTCTGGCCTCTTCTTGCATACTGCTTCCCTTAAACGCCATAAAACTTCCCTATAATACTCCTTATTTACTGTCTGATCACGTGGAACGAATTCATAATGAACCAACCCTTACCATTCAAAAAAAAAAAAACCACCAACGTCATCTTTGTGTTTGACTGACTCATCTGGCCTTTTTTTGGTTGAAATGGTCCTTTTCCCACTCACTGCAAAGACTGTGCCTTCGTTTCTACATCGTATCCGTACACCCATGTCTCGTCCCCTGTTATAATGTTTTTGATGAAGTTTTCATCAGCACTCTGGCACAGTCAGCAATTCCTGACGGACATTAACGCGATTCTCTTTCTGATCATCGGGCAACAAACGCGGCACGAATTTTGCTGAGATGCGATGCATCTTCAGTTTTCCTGTTAAAATTCTGTGGCATGAACCCACACTGATACCCAATCCTCAGCAATCTTTCGTACAGTTAAATTAAAATTAAATTAAATTAAAGTTAAATTAAAATTAAGTTAATCTTCACGTATCATAGTGCGAACTTCATCGATTTTACTGTCACTTATTGGCGTTGAAGGGTAACCGGGTCTTAGATTTTCATCGTCGTTGTTCTTCCCACTTCAAAACGAGTAAACCAGTCGTAGCACTGCGTTTGGCTCATACAACCATCCCCATATGCTTACTGAAGCATTTCGAATGTTTCTGAAACGTTTTACCTAGTTTGAAGCAAAATTGTATACAAACACGTTGTTATTCAAGCTCTTTCATTTTCACTAAAGAAAAAATTCACCGAGAGGTTAGAACACGTAGATATTAATTTCAGCTGCTGTAGCGAGAATCACAACAATGGTAGAAAGAAGCGATCTTGGAATCTATATTCGTAGTGTTATTCTTACATTTATGACAGTGAATCATATCATTTGATCCATTTAAGTATATAAAATATACTTACATTTTTTAACTTAGAAGTGAAAAGTAGCTAGCTCAATCACTGTGTTTAACCACATTGATGAATAGACCTTTTAAGAATTTAAGACTATTAAAGCCTTAGATTTGAATAAGTAATATAAGACAGAAAGGTTATTAAAGATAATATAAGAACGATTCATGAAAATTAAGGCAAAATTTTGGCCATCTGAAATATCTAAGTGGATAATAGGACCATTACAGATTTAAATAAGTTTGATCTATAAGTGGCTGAAGAATAAGACGTTTTCATTTATAGAAACTAAAGCTAAGTAAATTCACTTTTTCTTTAGTATTCGTATAAGAATGCTATGAAGTACTTGTGGTAGATATGTCTTAAGTTAATTAACTGTGGTAGATAAACTGCTTTCTCAGTTAATTATTGTGTGTGTTTTTTAGTGTACTTACAGTGCTCTTATGTAAATTTCAGCTAGAAACATCTTGGTTATATACTAAAACGGGCACTAAATATGCTAATAAAAAGTTTTGGAGTGTATTTTTTAGAGTGAAGATATGTAAATTTTAGTGGTACCTGAAAATGCTAGCTAAAGAGAGCTCTGAAAATAGACTACTTTAAAAATTTTAAGTAAAGAGAGCTCTGAAAATGATTGTTTAAAAAATGGTATCAAAAGATAGCTCAGAGCCATTTTAGAGCAGTTTCCATAAATTCCTTAAAACTTTTTTGGAGTATTTTTGTATATATGTTTCTTTAAAATTCCATTGTCCCTGGAAGTGCACTAGGACCGAGATATGTACACGTATTATATGAAACCTTTAATGGCAACACAATTCATGAGAAGTTCAATTATATTGTCAACATATTAGACATATATGTGGCTGATGTTTTATAGTCTCCTATGACACCTTGATCAAATTTTTAATTGTATATACTTGAGATTTCATCAGTACAGATAATCAAATATTATCTAAATGTCGTATGTTCACACATCCAAAACATAAAATCATTGATACTTCTGTAATTATTTCTATATGTTAACTAGACCTGCATTAAAATCTGAAGAGATCATTTTTTTAATTTAATCATTAAATTTATTAAGTGTCTTCACATCCTAACATTATTAAATGTTTGTCATTGTATATGAAAAATTTCATTGGTTAAAAAAAATAGTAATAATGATATAACAAAAAAAAAATTAAAATTGCTGAAATAAACTGTTAAAATGCTTTATTTTAACCAGGGCATATCATCGCTGTCGTAATGTATTTGAAAATATGATCTATTTTGAGAATGATGAAGTGTCAGTTAGCACTGGCAGGTGAATGTCGGTATTGACATTTTGTGCAGAATATGGTATCAATTACACTCTAATAAACCAAGCTCTTAAATACTATCAGGATCACAGAAAATGAATGATCACACAATTCCCGACAAGCATTAATAGAATAAAAACATATTATGAGATTAAATGGTAAGTATTTATTTAAAACAGTATATCATTTATCGCCACATTTAATATGCAGTGGTTTATACTCATTCCACAAAATACATACAATTGATTTTCCTTGTAGTGAGACCAGGGCCAAAACTGGGGGGGGGCAAACGGGGCATGTGCCCCAAGCGCCGGCTTGGAGGGGGTGCCGAAGGCGCCAGCCCAGACACGGGGCGCCGAAAAAGTGAAGAAATAGTAAAATTATTTTTTATATCGTCTATATGTTACAATTTTTCAAATAATAAAGCATTATTTGTGCGATTTAGTTTTTAACGTCTTCAATTTTATTTTTATTTAATTTGATGTAATTTAAAAAGCAGTAATCATATCACATAGATGTTAAGAATTCATTATTAATTGAGAATTATCCCCGCCCGGTTTCAATCGGCCATATACAAGTTACAACCGATCTTCGTAAGTGCTCGAGCGTGTTCGGCTACTTCCGGCTCGTTGCGGTTTAATGCAGATAAATTTTTGGAGGGAAAAGAAAAGATTGTGCCAAAGTTGCCAAGGAAACCATTGTTCAGTAGTTCAGTTTATCAATTACATGCAAGGTGCAAGTAGTGAAATCATTCCATTGCTGATATTTTTGTAATAAATACGAATAATTAGATTAATTTTCTTTATATTTCTCGGTACCATTAGCCAAATTAGTCACTCAACACAACAAAAATGTCAAGGAAACCTTCTGGAGCACAATACAGGAAAAAAGCCAAGGAGCGGCATCACAATGAAAACAGATTATCATCATTTATGTCGTCGTGGTTGACAGAAAAAGGTAAGCCCAGTATTTTTTGAATTTTTAAAAATTAGTTTAATTTATAACATTAATTGTTGATGCTAGGCTTTGAAATGTTAAAAATGTTTGCCTTTTATCATGACAAAACTGTTTACGGGAAAATTAACAGACAACTCCAATTCCTTATTGTTCATATATCGCTCCACCCAGGGGCGTATCAACTAATTTTGAGATAGTTTACTGGCTGGGGGGATAGGAAAAGTTTCGAAAATTGGATGGAAATTGGAAGTTTTCGAGGTTTTCTGCAGCGAAATTCAGCTCGTAATTTAACTCATTCTTAGAATAGATTTAAAAATCGTAAATAGTTGGGGAGTTTAGGGGATCTTTAAAGAAGAGTTCAGCTCGTTATATAATTTTGTTTTCCCAGGGCATTTTTTGGGCTTTCTGGATCAACTGCGCAGCCAGGAATTTCTCCTGGGGGGGGGGGATTTGAGATTCTCTTTGTGGAAACACTGAAACTCACCCAATCCCCCAAACCCCACCACTATTGCGCGCCTCACGGCCGAAGTCAGCCGATCGCTTACAAACATTCCCAATAATTTGCGTATTTTCCTACATTCTACACATAGCGGCGGCAAACACTCATCGAGTGAACTTGCAAAGTCACAGTTTAGGTCATGGAATTGACATTAATACTCCTTAGTCCACTGTCAGCATGTTTTGATATGAGAACTTCTTAAACTTTTTTAAATTCTTTATTATGTAGCCCATTCAACATAAAAAAATATATTTTTTAATTTCTCTGCGGAGGGGGTTTGACCCCCAAACCCCCCTCGCTGCGCCGCTGTTCTAGATTAGAATTTAACTTGTTCTAATTTAGCCCAACCAAGAAAAAAGACGCAAATTGGGGAGCATTAAAGCTTTCTGGAACACTTCTTGTAATTTAGCCTTTTACTAGAATAATTTTGAAAATTGTACGCAAATTGGGCATTTTTGGGGCTTTCTAGAGCGGAATTCAACTAGTTCCAATTTATCCCTCCCCCAGAAAATCAGACGCGAATCGGAGGATTTAAGGCTTTTTAGAGCACTCCTGATTTATTCCTTTTCTAAGGTATTTCAACTCGATCTAACTTGGCCTCTTTACCGAAATTTTTTTTATACTCTTAGAGGAGAAGGAGGTGGGGCTCGAGCACCCAAACCTCCCCCTTGGGTGCGCCCATGGCTCCAATATTTAGTTAAGCTTAGCTTCTCTTCTTTCTCCCACCTTACAACCCATAGAGACCTTGCCAAGATTTGTCTGTCCTCTTCGTAAATCTAGATTCATAGTTAAGTTGATGATAGTTATAACGGTACAACCCATGTTGTCGAGGGCGATGTTGTGAGATGTTTTCAATAAAAACAAGAAGATTTTTTCTCACAATTTTAATTTTTTTATTTTTATTTTTATTTTCGTATCTTTTGGATCCAATAAAACTGATTAAAAAAATATTCTTTTTTGTCTAAGTTTGAAGATGAGGAAACATTGAGGATGTATCTATTATGAATTCAAAAGCTACCTCCGTTAAAAAAAATTTTCTTGCTTTAATTTTTTTTAAAGTATCCTATTACCTAATAGTGACCAATGAACGGTTCTAACTTTTAGGTGAGGTAAGCTGCCAACAACGAGACGAAGAAGGTTCACAAGGAGAAGAACATCCAGTTGAGGTCGACCAGTCTAACTATGTACATATGGAAGCCACGAACACTGACACTGTAAGTACTGCTAAAGATATAGAAATCGCTGAACAGCTAGCTCTCAGTAAAACGGACGATTCTGCAGTTTCGAGCATGATAGATAATAGCTCAAAAATTTATAGAAACAAAGAGCTTCAGGACTCACAGTTAGATTTTGATATTAACGACCCAGGGTCATGGCCAAGTACAATATCTGATCATCAGAGATGTTACATAACGAAAATGAGGTTAGATAAAGATAATGGACAAGAGCTAGATCTAAGTAAAAGTATGAGGGAGGGCCGTAGCCTCACAAAGGACTGGTTTTTCAAACTGTTGCCTAATGGAGAGCAAGTAAAAAGATCCTGGCTAGGTTATAGCAAGATTAAAAATGCACTATTTTGCATCGCATGTAGGCTATTTTCACAAACTTTTAAAGAATCTACAACTAGCTTGTCATTTTTAGCTAAAGAAGAGGGTTTCACCCAATGAAAAAGGTGAGTGAAAGAATTCCAGATCATGAAAATTCGCAAAATCACAAGCGTTGTTTTGTTCTTGGAAATCACTTGAAACGTCAATGAAAAAGGGAGGAATAGATAAAGAACTACGGGAACATATAGTAAGAGAAGAAACTCACTGGCGACAAGTGCTTCGCTGTATCATTGACGCAATAGTTTGTTTAGCAAAACAAGGAGGGCCATTAAGAGGATCATCTGAGCTAGATAATTTTGGTGATCCAAGAAGTGGGAGGTTTTTAAACACAATCGATTTGATTTCCCATTACAATGCTGATTTACGTGATCATATCAATCGCCATAGAAAAGGTCAGATTGGGTATTTTTCCCACAAGATTCAAAATGAATTTCTCACGTTAATTAGCAGCAAAGTAAGAGAAGATATTCTCAAAGATGTGAAAGATGCCAAATATTTTTCAATTATATTTGATGCTACTCCCAATATAAGCCACAAAGAACAGATGACCCAAATTGTTCGGTATATGAAAATGACTGAAACTGGGCCTGAAATAACAGAGAGTTTTATAGATTTTTTCATTATCAGTGACAAAACGGGGTTAGGAATATCGGAAGAAATTTTAAAAAAATTAGAAAATGACGGATTGGACATCAAAAATTGCAGAGGCCAGTCTTACGACAATGGAGCTAACATGGCTGGCATCTATAAGGGAGTTCAAACTAGAATTCTAACAGAAAATAAGCTTGCATGTTTTGTACCATGCTCAGCTCATTCATTAAATTTAGTTGGTGTGCATGCTGCTGAGCTCTCTCCACAAGCCCAATCTTTTTTTGGCATAGTAAATCATCTGTTTGTTTTTTTGTCATCTTCTACTTCAAGATGGGAAGTTTTAAAGAAGCATGTGCCGATTTCCTTAAAATCCCTGAGTAAGACCAGATGGTCAGCAAGGAAGGAGTCGGTGGATGTTTTTCATAAGCATTTAAACGATTTGAATTATGCTTTAGAGGAATTGGTCGAAAGTTCACTCTGTAACGCTGAATCAAAAGCGGAAGCTAGATGTTTGGCACAAAACATTTGCAAATTTGAATTTAGTGTCCTAACCTGCTTCTGGAGCAAAATGCTGCAAAAAATTGATCGCGTAAATAAATACCTACAAAGGGATGATGTCACCGTAGACACAGCTGTAAGACACATCAAGGGCTTACTAACAGATTTAGAATCAATAAGGAGCAATGCACCAGAAGATGCTATTTCGGAAGCCAGAAGAATAGCTGAAAGCCTTGATGTCCCTCAAGAATTTGAGGAAAAACGGAAAAGGAAAAAAAGAAAATGTTTGACGAGAGGTGTGAAGATGAGATCAGTGGATTATCACAAGAAGACTTTTTTAAAGTGGGATTGAGGGGAATATTTGACAGCATTTTAAACGACATGAATGTCCGATTTAAAGCTCTGGAAGAAGTAAACTTTAAATTTAGTTTCCTGAATGGAAAAATATTGAATAAAATGAGTGTTGCAGAGCTAAGGTTAGAAGCTGAAAAAGTCGCGGATTCCTACAAAACGGATTTGAACAAGGAAGAACTTTTTCAAGAAGTAGAAAGCTTCAAGCTCCATGCGATGGAAATTGACGACGGATTAAAAATGGCACATGCAAAGGCAATGCTCCAGATTATTTATAAACATGGGCTTCAAGATGCTTATCCAAACTTGACTACTGCATTGACGATTTTTCTAACTTTACCAGTTACAGTTGCTTCAGCTGAAAGAAGCTTCAGTAAATTGAAAATAGTCAAAAACTACTTGAGGAGCACAATGGAACAAGACAGACTCTCTAACTTGAGCATCATTTCTATCGAGCACCAGAGAACATCATCTATTTCTTTTGATGACATTATTAACACCTGTGCTGCCAAAAAAGCTCGAAAAGTGACAATTTGATTTATTTAGATTCAAGAATGAATAAGGACTGTTAGTAAATTTAGTACCCAAAACTCATGTAAAAATCTAATTTGTTTTCAATGTGTTCCAAATTGAAATAGTAAAGTACTACGTGAATACTGTACCAATTTATAACCAAAATACCAAATAAACTTAAGAATGATTTTAAGTTTAACTGAATGTCTCATTTCTTAATGTGTTACCCACTTCTGTAATTCCAGATTAACAAATGAAGAAAAAACCTTTTACTTTTTAGATTCCGTTAAAAATTATTACACAAAATACAATAGAGGAGTGCTGTAATTTCACAACTGAATTTCACTTGATCTGTTTGCACTATAGTGTAGTGTGTTGATGAGTAAAGCTACGAAGCTGTAATTAATAGCATTGACTTAAGTACAGGAAAGTATATGCTTTTGTTTTTTGTTAAATAGTTTTAAATGGAGTGAGTATGGCGTGGAGGGGGCGCCGAAATATACCCTTGCCCCGGGTGAAAGGAGGGCTAGTTCCGGCCCTGAGTGACCAAAATCATGCTAGAAGATAATGCTGCCACAGCATAAATATTGTTTACAGCTGCTGCTGTACTTTTTATGCTTTTAATATTTTATAAAATGTTAGTAAGAACTTTATAAAATGACATTATTAGTTTTATTATATATTGTTTAATACTGATGTTCTAAAATTACATGTGAGACTGAAGAAGTGTATTGTTGTTCCTTCTTCTATTAACCAGGCAAGAATTACATGGCACTTGGAAATAATATAGTTCCATGAAATTTCATATTCGTATAGGCAGAACAGCATTGGATTCTGTATAATTTTTGTCATATATTCTGCATAAGGTCAGACCACGCTTTAGAACATACTAAATTGGACACGCATTTTTAAAAATAATTGTTCAACTTATTTTTTAATTAAATTTACTCAAAGTGAACAAAGATACCTACAAGTAGACAAATAAAAGTACTGTGAGCATTTGATAGACTTGTTTAATACTTGATTTTTATTGGTCTAGGTTTTCAAGTTTGTAGTAGTTGTAACAGTTTTTCTGTTATATGTGCAATTGAATAAGGAAAATTGTTATACAATTTATAGTCTTAAAAACCCATAACTGTTGCTGTAAACACAAATTGTATAGAAAAATTTATGAGACATTAAAAAAATTGTAACTTTTTAGTCCCTTTCAAAAGATATAATAAGCACTTAGACATTCATTATAAGTCATATGGACACTTTTCCCTCAATGTATCACCTGTCTTTTCTTGGAACAGGGTATTATATACCATATTTTGAACAATCATCTTTTAACGATGTTTTTAGAGTTAAAATATACTGTTGATTGCTCAAATTTTAATCTTGTGAGTTTTCAAATCTACCTTCCTTTTATAAGATGCTTCCAAAATTGCACATTAACCTAAAGTGCACCAGTAGCTGATAAGAATGCTGCATACTTAAGAATAGGTATTTTTAACACTTTGAAAAAAGATAAATGTAATAAAAGCTCCCAAATCCAGGAGTCTTTCATCTGGAATGCTCTGTCTATTTATAATATTTTGGAATGAGTACTCATGGCAAAAAACCTAAATGGAGTCCATAATGTTCAATTATTGATGTCCTCTTTTTGATATTAGAATTTGTTAGGAAAAGGAATAGTTGCTGCATTTCTGAATTCATTTGCAGCATTTAAAATATTTTATTATTATTTTTAAAATAATTATTTCAAACATATGCATTTTCTTTTAATTATATTTCATCATTTGTTTTTACCATACAGTTAGAAAAAAATGTATACACTTAAGTAGACTATGTGTAAATTAAAAAAAAATGTAATTAAGTGTATTTTAAACTGAGTGAATTTTGAGTGTACATATAACACAGTGACTAAGTGGTAAACTTTTTTATAGTACTGATTCTCACATATAATTTGGATTAGTAAACTAGATATTAAATTGAATACAAATTACAATAATTAGAATTAATGATAAACATATTCCAGCAGTATCTGTTTTATATAATGCACTAATTGTACTGTTTGTGTGCCAATAATAATGTTACATGAGTACCTAAATTGTTGTTCTATTATATGGAAATTTCTGATAACCGAAAACTTGCCAGTCATGAGTATGTTGGATTTTAATTTTTGTATAACCATAAACACACCTTTACACAATTTTTCAAGACACTGTCATTGAATGCATAATATAAATATTATCCAGACTGTTAACATTAATGTGCATATCAAAAATATGAATTTCTACTGCAAGCAGTGGCGGTTCCAGCATTTCAAACGTGTGGGATCGAGGGTGGGCCAGACTGACAACTGGGTGGGCTATGCTATAAGATTTTTTTGTGTGGATAGGAGTTCATAAATAAAATTAAGTTTCACATAATGTATTTCTGCAACAAGAATGTGCGATGTTCACCCCTGCAACCACTCAACAGAATATTATTACAGATTATTTTGTGTATACTATTTCCTTGCACTTATCTTTTTTAGTCTTGTACTCTTTTCCCTCAAAATATGGCAGTCAGCCATAAAATGTAAAATAAGTAAAACACACAATATAAAAGACATCAAGATATACGCTATTTACCCTCATGTCCAATACAATCATTTTTATTAAAACAGGTAAATTCTTTTATTATTATGGATAACACTTAGATCTATACTAGCCAGATCAAGTTTTTGGCCAATTGCCTTTCAACTGTTGTAAGACATGCTGTTGAGCCATTTATCATACGTTGTGTTCCTTAAGTAGACTTTTTGTCTTTTAAAGCACAAAAAGACCTTTCACAGGATGTGGTCAATAAAGAAATAGTAATGACTACTTGTGCCAACTTATAAATTTCCCTCAATACTAACTTGTACGTTTCGAGTAGCTAAAGAAGAACAGATTCATTTTGGCGTATTGTACTACTTTTCTTGTCATTGTGTTGTGCCGTGTTTTTGGGGAAAACTCGACGTCTCTATAAAGGAGCTTATATTAATATAATTAACAGCCGTTTTCGTTCTTTACTAACGCGTAATTAAGCATCGCTAAGATGTACATAAGGTGTCGCATTCTGGTGGTGAATTAGAGTGAATAGCTTGCTCAGCGCGGAGTCATGTTAGTTCAGATCTGGGAGGCGTTGTATCAACAGCATCTACCTGGTGGAGCAAGTCTTTTGATCGTTGTAAATTCGCTATCCTCATGCATAAATAAGTGCTAAGTGATCCCCGGTAAGTGTGTTGAATATATTTTTGTTCGTTTCATCATAAAAAGATTTACATTTAGCCTAAAATTAGAGTGGATGCGAGTCGATAATGTTTAAAGTGTGAGCACGTGGCGGGCAGGTTAATGGTGGTATATCTAAGTTGTTTCAAATATTAATACAGACTAAAATATTGTATTTTATAATCTATATATATATATATATATATAATCATTCCAATTGTACAAAAGGGGTGTAAGGAAAATTATTCTGTTATTTTATGGGACTGGCGAACTTTACGAAAATGTCTGTGAGCACGTGGTGCTGTATGCCGCACGCCTGTTTGAGTTTGTTAAGTTTGGCATACCCTCGTTATTTTGTGATTTATAATATGGTACATTTATGTTTTGTTATGAAGATAATTATATAATTATGTAGTGTTGAGGCCTTGAGTGTGTCCTGGTATTTTAAATGAGAAACTAGTTGTGAAAATGTCAAAACGGGTTATGGTGAATAGAGTGAGTTTGGTATGCTGTGGCATGCTTTTGTTTATGAATTGTAGGTCAGTGATTTAATTATTATGCATGTATAGGGTTCCTGACCCAGTTGGAAACTTGATCCTCTCCGTTTGGGGCCATCCATCTGCCACCATGACTTAAGAAAAAAAATGAACCTGAACTCTCTCGATTTTGGCCGCCAGGTGAGAAGCTGCCATACAGCCTGTCACAGTGGATCCCGAAAGGACACAGGGTGAACCGGGAAGTGATTCCAAGGAAATCACGACACATATTTCAAAGCTGAAGCTCTGTCAAAAGGGATAGACGGGTTGATAGGGGAAAGGGGGGGGCAAAATCTGGTGGTCTCCATGTATGTAGGGATTGTTGTCATTCTGAGGGGGTGTGCAAGAAAATGATATGGTAGCGGGTAGATGTGCCCCACAGTCCCAGTGGTGTTCATCTACTTCAGGGATGCGACCCTGCCTACGTGAGCCTTGGTTTTCTCCATTCATCCTTGTTTCCGGAGGGAGCCATGTCCTTACCTTTAGTCCTAGCTCTTCACCTTTCAGTGATCCTTGCCTTTTCCTCTTCCCGATCTTCCTAACCCTCCCCGCAAAAAACAAAAAGTAAAAAAAAAATTAGAAAATGAGAAAATGTCAAAAAAAAGGAGTTAGAGAGAGGAGTGAAGCCTATGGAGTTGACGAGGTCGGTTGTGCACTTCATCAACTCTATAAGTTTTGGCATACCCTTGGATTATAGTCTCGTGGAGGCCATCATTCCCCCCCCCCCCCCCGGTCCTGAGAATGTACGATGTGTCAGTTGTATAGAGGTGTTTTGTTTTGGTTAGACCCCCCCCCCGTGTAACTATTGGGCATGTGTCCCTGTTAAGGTTGGTATATCGGTGTCTCAAGGATGAGAGGGCAGGCCTCGGGAGGTCAGAACTCAGGGAGCTCCCGAACTTCTCTTTCTTCTTTTCTTCGTCTGTCCCTTCTTGCTGTATGCTGGCCCTGATCAGGTCAGTGTGCAGCGCCCGCACACTTTCACACGTGCACTAAAACACACTCTACACTCCTTGTTTCTATCTCTCTTTCGTTTTCCTTCTGAGCCTCTGTTCTCCTGAGGGCAGTCACTGGTGAGATTTACCGGTCTTATGGGTTTTACAAGACTATATGGGGTGTACACTGCAGGGTACCCCTGAGTTCAAGTGTGAGGCAACCAGGTTGCCCTTTTGGGGTGGGGGTGTGCCGTGTTTTTGGGGAAAACTCGGCGTCTCTATAAAGGAGCTTATATTAATATAATTAACAGCCATTTTCATTCTTTACTAACGCATAATTAAGCGTCTTTAAGATGTACGTAAGGTGTCGCATTCTGGTGGCGAATTAGAGTGAATAGCTTGCTCAGCGTGGAGTCGTGTTAGTTCAGATCTGGGAGGCATCGTATCAACAGCATCTACCTGGCGGAGCAAGTCTTTTGATCATTGTAAATTCGCTATCCTCATGCATAAATAAGCGCTAAGTGATCCCCGGTAAGTGTGTTGAATATATTTTTGTTCATTTCATCATAAAAAGATTTACATTTAGCCTAAAATTAGAGTGGATGCAAGTCGATAATGTTTAAAGTGTGAGCACATGGCGGGCAGGTTCATGGTGGTATAACTAAGTTGTTTCAAATATTAATACAGACTAAAATATTGTATTTTATAATCTCTATATATATAATCATTTCAATTGTACAAAAGGGGCGTAAGGAAAATTATTTTGTTATTTTATGGGACTGGCGAACTTTATGAAAATGTCTGTGAGCACGTGGTCTGTATGCCGCACGCCTGTTTGAGTTTGTTAAGTTTGGCATACCCTCGTTATTTTGTGATTTATAATATGGTACATTTATGTTTTGTTATGAAGATAATTATATAATTATGTAGCGTTGAGGCCTTGAGTGTGTCCTGGTATTTTAAATGAAAAACTAGTTGTGAAAATGTCAAAACGGGTTATGGTGAATAGAGTGAGTTTGGTATGCTGTTGCATGCTTTTGTTATGAATTGTAGGTCAGTGATTTAATTATTATGCATATATAGGGTTCCTGACCCAGTTGGAAACTTGATCCTCTCCGTTTGGGGCCATCCATCTGCCACCATGACTTAAGAAAAAAAAATGAACCTGAACTCTCTCGATTTTGGCCGCCAGGTGAGAAGCTGCTGTACAGCCTGTCACAGTAGCCCCGAGACATCGTCTGGACAAAAGCAGGTGAAATCTAAACTTTTAAAACACACTAGGCTGTTGTGGTAGACACCATGTGTTGTGACATTCACCAGTAAAAAAAAAAACTTTACTCAGATTCAGTTATCAATTGTGCTCATGTCCATCGGGACATAAGTTGGTTACAAACTTTATCTGTATAACTCTCAGAATGTAATTACGCCTCAAAATCATTGTGGACCCGGTGGCAGGCCAGGTGTCCGCCGATCTTTAATTTCATACTCTTTTTTAACGGTAACGTTGTGGAATCAGAATTTTAGTGATTTATGTGGGTGTTGTTCATGGGGGGGGGGGGCATAACTGGCTGGTCGGGTCCTCTTACAAGTGATTATTTTATTGGTATATATATATTTTTTATAATTTAAAAACAGGTTGGGAGTTTTTTTTTGAGGGGTTTTAAGGGTTTTTCACTTTTTAACTAGAGGCAGTTACCTGTAGGAGGCAGTTCTCTGCAGGAACCTGACATGTTATTTAATGTTGGATCTGGTTCTGACACAGATCTGCAGCCGGGTCAGTTCAGCCTTTGTGAATTCTTGATATATATATATTTGTAACAAAGTTTAAACAAAAGATTTAACAATTTTGTAAAATTATGCCGGCTGTTTTAAAACTTAAGTGATAATTGTTTTTATCACTGTTGTAGACAGTTTTGAAAATCTTTAATTTTTGATATATTTATAATATACAATTCTTTTGATTTTATATAACCATATAGGCCGCCATGCCACTCTGACTTTGCAGTTTCTAGTCGTTGTTATCCATTCAGTTTTCTTTAAAAATTTCTTTTCATTTTAAGGGAGTTAAGGGGTTTTGCTTACTTATGAAATTATACCGGCTGTGCTGGAAACTTAAACTTATGATTGCAGTTTTGGGGCTTTATGAATAATCCAGATTTTCCTCCCAGTTATATGTGGGTTCTCTAGAATATACAGGCTGTCTGCCAGGTCGAACATGTATCTTATCCGTGATGTATATTATATGTATATGTGTCTTTATGTTCCAGTATGTGTTGTTAGTGTTAAGTGTTATAAGAGGGAATTTAAATAATTTATAGGATGTTGATTAAGGAACTTATGTGATATTTTTAATATATATATGTTCTAAAGATGTTGCAAGCTTACGAGTTTACTATATTATATTGGTGATGTTATTTTGGGGTTGGGGTTTGGATGTTAAAGAATGGTTGAGAAATGATATATTGAATATTGTAAATTATAAATATTAATTGTATAATGTCAAACATTGAATTTGAAAATATTAAATGGAATATTAAATTATACTAGTGATTTTCGCTTGAGATCGATATATATATATATATATATATATATATATATATATTCAACATGTGTTTTAAGATAATAAACATGGTTAGATTGCTGGTTAACAGAGAGTTTAATTGCAAGTCCCGTCTCACTGGACCATTGTCTTAGTGCAATATTTCTTTTTCCCAACAATGAAAAGTACCTACTTTGAAAGGACAATTTTTCGTGTCTGTTGCAGAAGTGAAACAAAAATTGCTGAGCGAGCTCAAGGCTACACCACAAAGTGCATTTGAAAAGCAATTTGAAGACTGAAGATTGGAAAACTGCATTTGAGAAATGCTTTCAAGACTGGGAAAATGGAAAAAGACGTTGGCATAATCCTGTTATAGCCGACTGAGACTTTCTGCAGAGAGACAAATATATGTTGATGAATAAAGGTATTATTTTTCAAATAAATAAAAGTTGCAAGATAACTTTTGTACACTAACATTACTAGATAATTTTTATGATACACCAGTAACAAATTCTTTCGCTAGGGACGCTGTTCAGATAAATGTATGCAGGAAAACAGAAAGATTGCATATGGTTATTGTGCCTATATAATTGTGCAAAATAGTTTCCATAGGCTATAGTTATGCAAATTCCTTACTATTTTCAAGAAATGTGTTGTGAAAAATAAATATGTACAAATATTTAGAGGTTAGATAAGTACATAAGTAGGCCTAGGCATAGGCCTAATTATTCCGAATTTTAGACAATTTTTAGAAAACTGTAGTTTATAAAAAAAAGTATTTTAACTAATATTTTTATTAAAAAAAAATGGTGTGTTCCTTATTCGACCTGCAGAATGAGTAGAAATGCAAAAAACGCAGTTTCTGCAAGTTTCGTAGCTTCCCGAGAATGGGTCATGACAGGTCTAATGTTTATTGAAAAGCTTCAAGTTTAATTAGAAAAAATTAGACAAAACATCAGAGACATTTCAGTTACTATTTTTAATAGTGTAAGTTGTCTAGTTCCAATCCGTGAAACTTTGGAACATGTGCAGATTTCTTGAAGCAGCTACCAAATCATTATATTAAGTGTCATACAGATCCTTTATATGTGAAAATTAAAATCTTAAAGAATCTGATTTACACTGTAACCCCTCTTTAAATAATTTTTTTTTTTTTTTTTAGGGCCACTAGATATTTAAAACTAGGCAGAGGGCCTAGAAGAAGCAAAAAGGTGCTGGGTCCAGTGAGACGGGACTTGCAATTAAACTCTCTGTTAACCAGCAATCTAACCATGTTTATTATCTCAAAACTCATGTTGAAAATATATATATACATATCGATCTCAAGCGAAAATCACTAGTATAATTTAATATTCCATTTAATATTTTCAAATTCAATGTTTGACATTATACAATTAATATTTATAATTTACAATATTCAATATATCATTTCTCAACAATTCTTTAACATCCAAACCCCACCCCCAAAATAACATCACCAATATAATATAGTAAACTCGTAAGCTTGCAACATCTTTAGAACATATATATATTAAAAACATCACATAAGCTCCTTAATCAACATCCTATAAATTATTTAAATTCCCTCTTATAACACTTAACACTAACAACACATACTGGAACATAAAGACACATATACATATAATATACATCACGGATAAGATACATGTTCGACCTGGCAGACAGCCTGTATATTCTAGAGAACCCACATATAACTGGGAGGAAAATCTGGATTATTCATAAAGCCCCAAAACTGCAATCATAAGTTTAAGTTTCCAGCACAGCCGGTATAATTTCATAAGAAAGCAAAACCCCTTAACTCCCTTAAAATGAAAAGAAATTTTTAAAGAAAACTGAATGGATAACAACGACTAGAAACTGCAAAGTCAGAGTGGCATGGCGGCCTATATGGTTATATAAAATCAAAAGAATTGTATATTATAAATATATCAAAAATTAAAGATTTTCAAAACTGTCTACAACAGTGATAAAAACAATTATCACTTAAGTTTTAAAACAGCCGGCATAATTTTACAAAATTGTTAAATCTTTTGTTTAAACTTTGTTACAAATATATATATATCAAGAATTCACAAAGGCTGAACTGACCCGGCTGCAGATCTGTGTCAGAACCAGATCCAACATTAAATAACATGTCAGGTTCCTGCAGAGAACTGCCTCCTACAGGTAACTGCCTCTAGTTAAAAAGTGAAAAACCCTTAAAACCCCTCAAAAAAAAACTCCCAACCTGTTTTTAAATTATAAAAAATATATATATACCAATAAAATAATCACTTGTAAGAGGACCCGACCAGCCAGTTATGCCCCCCCCCCCATGAACAACACCCACATAAATCACTAAAATTCTGATTCCCCAACGTTACCGTTAAAAAAGAGTATGAAATTAAAGATCGGCGGACACCTGGCCTGCCACCGGGTCCACAATGATTTTGAGGCGTAATTACATTCTGAGAGTTATACAGATAAAGTTTGTAACCAACTTATGTCCCGATGGACATGAGCACAATTGATAACTGAATCTGAGTAAAGTTTTTTTTTTTACTGGTGAATGTCACAACACATGGTGTCTACCACAACAGCCTAGTGTGTTTTAAAAGTTTAGATTTCACCTGCTTTTGTCCAGACGATGTCTCAGGGCTACTGTGACAGGCTGTACAGCAGCTTCTCACCTGGCGGCCAAAATCGAGAGAGTTCAGGTTCATTTTTTTTTCTTAAGTCATGGTGGCAGATGGATGGCCCCAAACGAAGAGGATCAAGTTTCCAACTGGGTCAGGAACCCTATATATGCATAATAATTAAATCACTGACCTACAATTCATAACAAAAGCATGCAACAGCATACCAAACTCACTCTATTCACCATAACCCGTTTTGACATTTTCACAAGTAGTTTCTCATTTAAAATACCAGGACACACTCAAGGCCTCAACGCTACATAATTATATAATTATCTCATAACAAAACATAAATGTACCATATTATAAATCACAAAATAACGAGGGTATGCCAAACTTAACAAACTCAAACTGGCGTGCGGCATACAGCACCACGTGCTCACAGACATTTTTGTAAAGTTCGCCAGTCCCATAAAATAACAGAATAATTTTCCTTACGCCCTTTTTGTACAACTGAAATGATTATATATATATATATATATATATATATATATATATATATATAGAGAGAGAGAGAGAGATTATAAAATACAATATTTTAGTCTGTATTAATATTTGAAACAACTTAGATATACCACCATGAACCTGCCCGCCATGTGCTCACACTTTAAACATTATTGACTCGCATCCACTCTAATTTTAGGCTAAATGTAAATCTTTTTATGATGAAATGAACAAAAATATATTCAACACACTTACCGGGGATCACTTAGCGCTTATTTATGCATGAGGATAGCGAATTTACAATGATCAAAAGACTTGCTCCGCCAGGTAGATGCTGTTGATACGACGCCTCCCAGATCTGAACTAACACGACTCCACGCTGAGCAAGCTATTCACTCTAATTCGCCACCAGAATGCGACACCTTACGTACATCTTAAAGACGCTTAATTATGCGTTAGTAAAGAACAAAAATGGCTTTTAATTATATTAATATAAGCTCCTTTATAGAGACGCCCAGTTTTCCCCAAAAACACGGCCACCCCCACCCCAAAAGGGCAACCTGGTTGCCTAACACTTGAACTCAGGGGTACCCTGCAGTGTACACCCCATATAGTCTTTTAAAACCCATAAGACCGGTAAATCTCACCAGTGACTGCCCTCAGGAGAACAGAGGCTCAGAAGGAAAACGAAAGAGAGATAGAAACAAGGAGTGTAGAGTGTGTTTTAGTGCACGTGTGAAAGTGTGCAGGCGCTGCACACTGACCTGATCAGGGCCAGCATACAGCAAGAAGGGACAGACGAAGAAAAGAAGAAAGAGAAGTTCGGGAGCTCCCTGAGTTCTGACCTTCCGAGGTCTGCCCTCTCATCCTTGAGACACCGATATACCAACCTTAACAGGGACACATGCCCAATAGTTACACGGGGGGGGGGGTCTAACCAAAACAAAACACCTCTATACAACTGACACATCGTACATTCTCAGGACCGGAGGGGGGGAATGATGGCCTCCACGAGACTCATCTGTAAGATAAGAGTTCACTACACATAACTCATTGAACATGTCGTCAAGTGATGCAGATGATGGTATGACATTTCTAAACAATGACAAACTTTCCTTTAAGTCTTCCCACTTAGGCTGTTCTTTAAGACAAGCCCACGACAATTGTTGAAGACTATCTAGGTTAGCTTTCCACAGATCTAAGTAAGCAATGCAGTTATCGTAAAAAATGCATGCTGTTTGTTTAAAGAGTTCCAAGCCATGTTCTGTCTGAGGAATCTCTTTCTGAAGCTCTTTAACTGTGAGCGGAAGAAAACATTTACTTTTCCTCTCTTGTAAGTTTTTGTACAGACGAAAATACTCACTTGCAGCTTCTGCTGCAGACACTTTGTCACCTTCAAATTTTTTTCACAGTTTCATGAAACGTAGCTGCAACATTGTGTAAGAACCACAACCATAGTTCTCCATTGGGGTCTTCAAAAAAGGTTTTAAGTACTGCAGGGGGATTTTCTAGTGAACCAAAGTAAGCTTTAAGCGGTTTGATCATTTGTAGTACCCGTTCTAGGGCAGGCAAAAGTCGAAGCCACCGAGTGTTCGAATAAGAAAGAATCTTTTTATATTCTACACCAACAAACTCGCAAAACGTCTTCAGTTCAGTAACACGGACTGTGTAAATGTAAAAAAACTTGAATAGCTTCACGATTATTACTTTAGCATCAATTGGTAGAGAATCTGCTGCATTGTTAATGCAGTTGTTGATAACATGTGCAATGCAACCTACTCCACTCAAGGTTTTGTTGCAACTTACAGACAATTTTTGAAATACATTTTTAACGCCTTTCCTCTTTGCTCCTCCGAAATTGGTATTTGTATTGTCAGCAGACATACCAATTACCTTATCTACAAGTCCATTTCTGTTCAGAACAGAAAATACATAATCATTTAATCGATCACTGGCTCTCCTGGTAACGTTTCCAATTCTAAAACTTTAACATTAATTCCAGAATCTATATGGAAATATCTTATTACTATTGGTTCTAATTTTTCAGGCCCGTGATTGGACGAATCAACCATCACTGTAAGACAAGATGTTTCATGTAACTCTTCAAACATGTCTTTGTCTTTGTGCCTCAGGAGCTAAACCATTTTTTACCATTGCTTCACTTTTTGTTCTAGCCGAGGAGAATTTTGGCTCAAATAAAGAACAGATTAATTTTGAAGTACAATCTAAAGACCGAAAACTGTGGTTATGTCTTGCAGTGTGATAAGCTATCACCGCTTCTTTTGCAACAAGTTCATTTTTAGCTGAATCATTTTTAATCAAAAACTTACTCATTGGTGAGTTAGAAGTAGAAGCAATTGCAGTAATAGCACTCATATGTTTCTTGGATTTAACATAATCTTTGATGTCAGCTTTGCCACCGTGGGAAACGTTTATTTCACTGTTACATTGTGTACACAATGCTATATGCGGATTGTCACGTTTTTTTAATGAAAGGGTACTCTTTTTGCAAGTTATCATTAAATACACACTTACGTTTCTGTCCTTTTTTATTGCTATCACACATTTTATACGCACAAAGCTAAACTGTTTCAAGAAGAAATCAAAATTGTCACAAGCAGCCGATATCTTACCATATTTTTGCTTTAAAACGATAAAATATTTTAAAGTCTAAATCCGGGACTTTTTAACGATATTCCGGGACATAGGGCCGAAATCCGGGACTGTCCCGGAAAAACCGGGACGTATGGTCACCGTATGTATAAGCAATTTTTTTACAATTTATTGTACAATGCAAGATCGAAAAACATGGATTAAAATTTGTGGAAAGGATGAAATAACGTGGTCTGTCATGGTGAAAGTGTTGTAGAAGGATTTAGGCAAGTCTAGCATGCAAGAACTAGTGGTTTACAAATAGTACAAAAGCTTCAAAGAATATTGTGAATTAATTAGAAAATCGAGATAGTAAGATGAAGATCCTGGTTTCGTATTCCATGAATTTTCATCACATGAAAATAAATAAATCATTTTCACATGCACATGCATCACATGTGCAACAATAAATAAAAGTTGGCCTACTATTCGGCATTTTACACCATTTGTGTGAGGTATTCATAGAAAACGCACACATTTATCGGATCAGATTTTTGGATATTGCAGCCCGACAATGCGCTAGGAGGCACGTCATTGCTTGTTCAAGACTTTCACAAAGAAACGTTATAAAAACGACACGCCAAGCGCCGGACATTAGATTTCTTCTTGTATTGTATCGCGCCGGACAATCCGCATTTAGCATTGTGTACACAATGTAACAGTGAAATAAACGTTTCCCATGGTGGCAAAGCTGACATCAAAGATTATGTTAAATCCAAGAAACATATGAGTGCTATTACTGCAATTGCTTCTACTTCTAACTCACCAATGAGTAAGTTTTTGATTAAAAATGATTCAGCTAAAAATGAACTTGTTGCAAAAGAAGCGGTGATAGCTTATCACACTGCAAGACATAACCACAGTTTTTGGTCTTTAGATTGTACTTCAAAATTAATCTGTTCTTTATTTGAGCCAAAATTCTCCTCGGCTAGAACAAAAAGCGAAGCAATGGTAAAAAGTGTTTTAGCTTCTGAGGCACAAAGACAAATGTTTGAAGAGTTACGTGAAACATCTTGTCTTACAGTGATGGTTGATTCGTCCAATCACGGGCCTGAAAAATTAGTACCAATAGTAATAAGATATTTCCATATAGATTCTAGAATTAATGTTAAAGTTTTAGAATTGGAAACATTACCAGGAGGGACCAGTGATCGATTAAATGATTATGTATTTTCTGTTCTGAACAGAAATGGACTTGTAGATAAGGTAATTAGTATGTCTGCTGACAATACAAATACCAATTTCGGAGAAGCAAAGAGGAAAGGCGTTAAAAATTTATTTCAAAAATTGTCTGTAAGTTGCATTGCACATGTTATCAACAACTGCATTAACAATGCAGCAGATTCTCTACCAATTGATGCTGAAGTAATAATCGTGTAGCTATTCAAGTTTTTTTACATTTACACAGTCCGTGTTACTGAACTGAAGACGTTTTGCGAGTTTGTTGGTGTAGAATATAAAAAGATTCTTTCTTATTCGAACACTCGGTGGCTTCGACTTTTGCCTGCCCTAGAACGGGTACTACAAATGACCAAACCGCTTAAAGCTTACTTTGGTTCACTAGAAAATCCCCCTGCAGTACTTAAAACCTTTTTTGAAGACCCCAATGGAGAACTATGGTTGTGGTTCTTACACAATGTTGCAGCTACATTTCATGAAACTGTGAAAAAAATTTGAAGGTGACAAAGTGTCTGCAGCAGAAGCTGCACGTGAGTATTTTCGTCTGTACAAAAACTTACAAGAGAGGAAAAGTAAATGTTTTCTTCCGTTCAAAGTTAAAGAGCTTCAGAAAGAGATTCGTCAGACAGAACATGGCTTGGAACTCTTTAAACAAACAGCATGCATTTTTTACGATAACTGCATTGCTTACTTAGATCTGTGGAAAGCTAACCTAGATAGTCTTCAACAATTGTCGTGGGCTTGTCTTAAAGAACAGCCTAAGTGGGAAGACTTAAAGGAAAGTTGGTCATTGTTTAGAAATGTCATACCATCATCTGCATCACTTGACGACATGTTCAATGAGTTATGTGTAGTGAACTCTTATCTTACAGATGATCGTTTAGCAGAATGGGCTGAACAGAAGTTAATAACAGAAGAGAGGTTGTTATCTGTTTTCAAGGACCTATGGAATAAAGAGATAACCATTCCGAACTTAAAAAAGATGTGTGAGTTTGTACTAGCTCTTTCAGGAACCAATGCCTCAGTAGAAAGAGCGTTCTCTATAATTAATATTTTATGGCTGACTGAGAAAGCATCGATGACTATCGAATGTGTCAAATCTCTCTTGATCATTCAAATGAACTACTCAGAGACATGCATTGAAATGTATGAAAAAATAAAGAAGAACAAAACACTTACAAACAAGTTATCTTCAACGGAGAAATACGATTGGAGTAAACCGTCAACCAGCTTCATGAACTGATAAAACTTATTATAAATGCTGACCAGACCGTGTTTACGCTACATTGGAACGAACTTTAATTAATAACTAATCTTTATTATTACATTTGAGTGTCTTTAACTAGTTATTATTATTAATACTATTCAATATTCAATACATTAAAAATTGTAAGTTTTTATGAAATGTGTTTTTATAAAAAATTTTGAAATGTATACCCCCCCCCCCCCCGGGTCATATGTCCCGGATTGCAACCGTGGAAATATGGTCAGCGTACTTATACACCAATCCAAAATTTCCTGTTTCAGTATTTATTTAACTTTAAGGTTTTAATATGCGACACTTTATATTGAATACGTAAAATTGTCTTGTCTTGAAAAATACCGGTAAGTCGCTATAAACAAAGTGGAAAGTTATACATCTCTAACTAGGCCTACCATTGACTCGCTTTACAGTCACTGAAAATTATACTTTGCTTACACTTACAAAGTACAATTCTTCTATTGTGCACGACTAAATGGAGCAGGCTCTACTAAAACTAATTTTGAAAACAGAGTGAACTATGTAGTCTTATCACCTTATCATGACCGCAAACATAAATCAAAAGGACACACCAGTTCAAATTGATTGGGACTTCATAAACAACCATACTATAGCCTTGTAAATAGGCCTAAACAATGTTGCTTTCCTATAGCATGAATTACGTTCGTTTTTGTGCCTATTTGTGAAATTATAAACTGCTAAGCATCATATATTTTAACATATGCCTAGCATTAAATTCCTAATAGTATAAAATTTTTCTAATATGTAAAACGTTTCCCACCATCTAGAGTGGCACTTAACACATTGTTATTGCAGTCGCTCCAATTTTGGGAGGGGGCAGAGGGGAAGCCAAGAAAACTTTTGGGGGAGCCACCCTTGCTCCTCGTGGGGGCCGCTATGCTTGTAAGTGAAAATAATAATAACTTCGTTATTATTAATGTATTTATTTTGTTAGTAAGACGAAGAAAAGTCTTCATTACAAGAGGGTTGAATTCAAATTACTATCATTACCAGCACCACCTTCATCTCCATCAGAATCAACAGAAACAACAAAGTCAGCAGATGTTTTTGAACTTTATGACAAAACATATATTGATAATTGAAACATGCTTTACTTCACAGCATTTATTTTCTATTTTTCATTCCATTAATTGTTAACTTGTGTTGGGTTATAATTTTTAACTGTACATAAATGTTATCTCATACTGGTTTAGATAATAGCAAATACAAGTCCATGATAACTCATTAAATTAATGTAATTTAGTTATGGGAATGTAAATTTGAAGCAGTCAGATTATTAAAATTTAAGCATGTGGTTACAATTTGTTTACAAATTTTCTTCAACCTCTTTTTTTATTATGTTTTTAATTACTTTTTTTTACATTGATATAATAGTAGCTACAGAAATTAGTGAAGATCAAGCTTCACAAACTACAGAATCTTTGAATACACTTCCTATAGAACAGGGTGCCGGCCTGTTTTATGACGCATGGGATTCTGATAAATCACAGTTTTCAAAATCAGTAGAAACAGAACCACTTGAACACTCAGCACTTTTCGAATCTTCTCATGATGCTGACTTCAACGACAAAGCAGTAACCCCTTACTTCCCTCGACCAGAACTCATTGTATTTGCCTTGGGTTTGTATCTTTCAACTATTTTATTATGATTACTACTAAAAATAATTGCAATAACATAAGAATGCTATTATTAAAGGCAACTATAATTATTTAGACTTTAAAACATTTTATATATTTTGTGGTATTGCAAGTGCTTACTTAAGTTATAAGTAACTTACAAAGAGCAACTATATTTTATTGAAGACGTATTTAACTGTCTCATTTCATTTAATTTAGTAGGTGTAAATAAACAGTTTTCATGAGAAGTGTTAGTAATTTAATAAACTTTTTTATCAATTTACTGGACTGGAATTGAAATACCAGTTGGGATACTAGAATTTGTATAATTCTTAATATTTAAATTGTACACAAAACTGTTAGTATTGTACACACTGCAAACAGCATTTAGGGGCTTTTGTCACACACACACACGCACACAATGTTTTATTGTGTGTGTGGGTGGGTTGTATTTCCTTATTTAAATATAGTAACTAGTATTTTATTCTACTCTTTTTAAATTTCTAGTGGACATTTAAACAATTAACTGATTCAGTCTCAATCACGCAAGTTTAAAATTAAGTTTAAACTTATAATTTCAGTTACATGTAATAAAAACCTCTTTACCATGTCATATTGTGTCTAACGCAGATAAGCTACTGTGGATGACTCATAACTAGACTCTAAATTTGCCAAATGGCTATGTTAAAGTTGGAGAATTGAGTCTGCCGAAGAAAATGGTGGAAAAAATTGTTTTTTCTAGACTAAAATATTTTATATATAAAACTTTTGGTTGCTTTCCTTATTCTATAAAATGATGAGATTCTTTGTTTATACTCTACATAAGTGTTAAAAAGTAAAATTAAATCTATATACAAGTGAAATTTAAATAAATTGAAGGAAAGTATCAGCATTCAAATAATATTTTCTTGTTATTCTTTTTAAAAAATAATGTTTGAATATAATCTTTGAAAATGAATATTCTTAATCTTAATAATCTTAACATATAATATTTGAATAATGTTTGAATAATACTTCAAGATAGTTTTCTTTCCACTTTACAATAAACAATTCTTTAAATTGTTTGTATGTTTGTAATAGATAGAATTAGTATAATTTTTCCACAGTGCATTTTTTACATTTGCTTCATTCATGTGTTATATTTGTGTTTACTTGTAAAATGTTTGTCTAATTGTTACACATAAAATAAAATTCCATACATGTAGGTTGATATAAGATATCTTTTGCCTTTCTGAAAGATAGCTGAATAACCATTACAATGTTGAATATTATATAATGTTGATAGTTGAATATTAATTACAATATTGTTTGGATTCTTTATACAGATTAGTTGCAAGGAAGTAACAGAAGATGGTTATGCACTCTTCATTTGGAACAAAGCAAAGGGAGGCCCAGAGTAAAAGGGTGACTATTATGGGACAAGTATAGACAAAACAAATCATGTACCGGTACAGAGTTAAACATACCACAAGGCATTAGGAAAGTAGAATATAAAGTCATATGAGGGTTTTAACTTCAACAATTGAAATGCAGTGCATTTTTAAGTAAGTATGTTTTGAAATTACAGCAGACTTTGGCAACAAAATGATCTTCATCCACCATGTTATTATATGATAGGCTTTGTGATGTAACACTTACCTATCAGCTATTTTGCTGGCATCGGGTACTGACATTTTGTGGTGTGTAAGGATTTACAAGCGCTACAACACATAATCCTGCCAATTATGAGGTTTGCCCTACGATATGATTTTATAACCAAAAAACAAAAGTTCTGGCAAAATTCAAAGGCAGTTTTGTGAGTTTTATGGGCCAAATGTTATGAGTGATAGCGAAGTTTCTATTTGTTTAAGGAAAGATGAACAAATGTTTTTTATGAAGAGTGTAGTATGAATAGTGATGACAGATGGTTAAGCAGGAGAAGTGAATGCAAACATTTGTGAAAATCAGCAATTTTTAATTTTTGAATTATCTAAAATTTTGTTCCCTGTAATTTCTACACTGTGTAAAACTTGGTACGGTAACGAAAAAATTGTTTGCCAAGTGGATGAAATATTATCTGCTACAAAACAACCAGAAACATTAGGCTTTAACTCAAACATTTTGCAACAGTTGGAAATGAAGGGGTGGCTGTTTGAAAATATAGTCACTGCAGATGAAATCAGATTTTCCTACAGAAATGTCAAGTCAAAACAACAATCAGTGCAATGGTAACACTCACCATTTTCAAAAGAAAAGACATTTAAGCAGATATCTTCTGCTCTGAAACCATGGCCACTTTTTTCTATGATATGAAATACTTTTTTCTTGATTGATTTTAAGGAATGGACATGACTATTAATGACTGGCCTTAGGCTGTCTGCTAAACCTTAGACCCGCCATTCAAAAGCTGTAATTGCTTTTAATTGTAATTGTAGTTTGTAATGATGACAAACTGAAGAATGGTGTTACTAAATGATTCAAGACACAAATTGTGGACCTCTACAACAATACTATTGACGCAACATTCATATGACTATGCAATAGGAAATTTGTGCAGCATGTGTGTCATAGGTCTGGCAGTATGTTTACAAGGTCAGCTAACAAAACAATTCTGAATGCACTAGATGTTTCTACACCTCCCAAAGGCGGTAGATTATTCTCCTGGTATATAGGACAATCTTTTATAATACACCATACATGCTGAGTATGCGGAAGCAGAAGCTGTTTTGGAAGTGGCCTGCCAGATGAGCTGGGTATAGCAAATCAAAGTGATAAAACATTTTATTAATAGTTGTCAGATGCGAATTGGTGCATGTTATTTGACAATGGACTGGTATTCCCAATATTAACATTAGGTCTCTTTAGCCTCCTTGAGAATGTCCTTGTGGCAGGAGTGATTTTCTCTCAATTGTTTAATTATGTGTGTGACTCTACCCCAGACAAGTAGACAATAATGCTATTTTCATAATGTCTGTTTTGACAGCTGAACTAATAGGAATACAAAGTTGCTAACATATGTTACAAGAACATGTTTAGATCTAAATTTGAGTTCAGTGCTGCACTGAACATATGCACATGTTTATTTTTGTGATGAATTGGCAACATTCATCTGTTCGTGTTCAAGCACATCATAAAGATTAGGAAAGATTGGCTAGTTCTAAGAACGGTAAACCTTACTACTTTCCAAATATCACAACTGAGGTTAGTTTAAGCAGAATTTCATTTCCACCAATTTATAATTCACTGTCTGTCATTCTGTGCTTGTCATCATTTTTATATTAGCGTAAAAAGTGTAGCTTTTTAATTAATGTAATGGTAGTTTCATAGTTATAATTCTCCAGTTTCTGGTTAGTTGTTTTGTAAATAGAGTAATTTTTTGTTATGAATTTATGGTTTTGGTACCTATCATTTATTATACTTATCTGGGATTATCACCTTGGCGATAAATTTTTAGATTTATGAACAAACTGAGAAAGGGGGCAGTCTCAACTTACCTTTAAAGTATTTGATGTGTGTGCCCAAGGGCAAACATATTAAAACATTTCAACATGTAACTTGAAGACTTAAAATGCAGGTTTTGAATTTAATTTTAACATTATTACAAGTTTTTGCAATAATAACCATAAATTATTCATGATATCCGGGCTGTTTGGCCGTGGTCCATGGTTTATAACAAAACCAAACGTTTCAGCAGCTCCACTGGCTGCCATCATCAGTGGTATAAAAATCCTGCACGCCGGGTGTTTACGTACAGGCCCACAGTACTGTGGTATAGGCTAAAGCAGGACAGCTGCTTGTTATAAGTTTTTTTTGGTTTTGTTATAAACCATGGACCACGGCCAAACAGCCCGGATATCATGAATAATTCATCAGACGCCGGCCGTGAAAGCCTGAGGAATAATTTAATAACCATAAAGTTAAGAATAATAATTAAAGTTCTTCATTAACATATTTGTGGATTTATTTTAGTCTGATTTTAATAATTTTAACAACTAAGGTAGCTTGCTTAATAAAAACAAAACAACAACAAAAAAAGGAAAATGTTTATCTTTTAACTTCTAATGAGTTAATTTTATATTAACTTTAACTGTAATCGATTAGTTTTTTTATCTATTAACTTTAATTTTAACTTAGTTTTGGGGATACTAACATTAATGAGTAAAAAATGTTTATTAACTTTCCAATTTAAGTCTGACAGTACGTTGGGAAATGAAAGTTTGGAGAACTGTATATATGAGTGTCTTAGATTATAAAAACTGTCAATACTTTTGAAAGTAACAAATTCTGTAGGGGTTCAATTATTTACTCCACTGTTTACAGACAAGATCCATGTGATTGTTGTGACATTTGGTGTCAGAGGTGGGAGTAAAACTCATGTTCACACAGAGAAGATGTGTGATTCAAACCCATGCCCACATAAAGAAGAACTTTCAGGTATGTTTGAAAGAGTAATAGTGTCATCTGAAACCTGACATGGAAAACGTAATTAGATGATGTCATAATTATTGGCAAAACTTTTAAAGAACATTTGATAACCCATAAGGAAGTTCCAACTAGAATTTACAAAGCCAAACTGAAACAGAGCCTGAAGAAGTGTTCTCTGTTCCATAAGAAAGCATGATATTTGGGTCATTTGGACTACAGCAACATCTCAGCACTGAGTGTTAGTATGAATCCTAACAAAGTGTACACAATGAAAAACTGGTTCACAATGCTTGTAGTTTCCTATGTTTATGCTCTTACTACAGACATTTTGTAAAAGGTTTTGCTTCTATTCCTAAACAATCATATGAACTAGCAGAAAATAAATGCACACATCAGTGGTCTAGAGATTGTGATCCAGCCTTCAGGATTTAAAAAAATTCATTATGCTTGCAGCCAATTTTTGTTTTTCCAGCCACCAAAGGAAAGCACATTGTTTGCACATGTGAAAGTAATAATGGTCTTGGAGCAATTTTGTCCAAAGTGCAAAATGGTGAAGAACACGTAATAGCTTTCCAAAACAGAAAGAAATGATTGAATGACAAATAGAGGGTTGCTGGCTATCATCTTAGCTTTTAAACCCTTCCATAGTTACCTATATGGAAGGGGTTTTCACTGTGTACAGATCATGCTATGCTTGCAGGGTTTTTGAGATTTTAAAATCTAGGTCAGATGGCAAGGTGGCCTGAGGATTTGCAAGAATTCAACATCAAGGTACATCATCAGTAGGGGCATCTACATAGCAATGCTGATAGCTTATCTAGAATACCATGCCCAGAATGTTGCTGGCATTGCTACAGAAGCGAAGAACAGAATGTGAGCAAACATGGCCATCACTATAGAATTTTTGGTAGATGATCAGACAACACAAGATTTCCTACAAGAACAAATGGCTGACAACGATACTGAACCAGTCCCAATGGTGAAAGGTTGTCACCAGTGGCGGATTTCAGTGTTTGGGGGGCCCCGGATGGTTGAACTAAAAGGGTCCTATATTATTATTAGTAAAGGGTTAATTATTTAGTAAATTTACCAATACCATTTATAAGATCCTTAACAATGCACATACATAATGTCTACATTTTAAGTCTAAATTTTTTAATTAAGGCATTTAATGAAAAATAATAGTAATAATAAAAATAACAGTAGTTTTATATTTTGATTAGTTATTTGATTATGTACAAAACAAGTTTCATGGTAGATCTGCCACTGATGTCTTCAATATTTTGATAAAGAAAATATTTATTGTAGATACATACTTACAATTGCAAATATATCGGCGGCATTTAGAGTAGAATCTTGTTTATCTTTTATTGCACTAGTTGTAAATAACTGTTGTTGATTGCTAACTGTCGCATTATTTTAATACCACTTATAGATTAACAGAAGCCGTTGTGTCTAAATTAAAGATTCAAATTAAATAAATACAAGCACAAGAAAACACGCGCTCTCTGTATTCACCACAAGTACTGAATATTGTACACGCTAACACCAAGGGCAATGTCTTTGTTTCGGCTCTTAACACTGGATCCTTTTCGCGGACGTGCATGGGGATCCCTGTGATTCTGCATACAAAATATGCGCAGGAGATTTGATAAAAATTATGACTAGTTCAATTAAAAAATTGTTATGCAAATCAAATATAGTATATTTTAATATCTTGGCTTGGAATTCTGTGGGCCCCTCCGGGTTCACGGCCCTGGCTGCCCAGTCTGCCCACCGTTAAATCCGCCACTGGATGTAATTCTGATTGGCAGTGTACCTGCCATGATTCTAAAGTGTTAAAAAGCTATTAGACATAATGGCCATTGCTAACTTTGGAGAATAAATTGCTGAAAAGGTCTTGGTGAAAGTGCAGTTGGTCAAGATGTTCTCACATATCTGATAGAACCCAGAAATAAAGTGCACTGTGTTTTGAAGGAAATGCATAATGAGCATCTACAGTACATCTTGGTGTCAACAAAACAACTAATAATATGCAAACCATTCTATTGGCTTCATCTTCAAGCAAGAGATATAATGAGAAGGGTAATGGAAATTCAATGTCATTCATTTAGACCACATTTTGAAATGTTACTGCAGAGATGATTTAACACATTTAGATCAACATTCTAAAAGAGGTAGGTATATTTTGCCTAAGAGATAGGTAATTTACATAGGACTGGCAGCAGTGTTACAGAGTCAGCTAACGAATGAATGCTTTAGACCTTTCGATGCTTTCCAGAGGCTAGTAAATATTCTACCAGTATCCAGAACAGTCTTGTAATATGTGCACCACACAGGCTGAGTATAAAGGAATGTTTCAGAATTGGTTGGCAACTACAGTTTGTGGCTGCTTTATAGCAAATTGAAACTATGACATGTTATTAGTATTATTAGTTGTAAGTCAGCACTTGTTACAGTTGTGTAATTTTACAGTGGCCAGTTCACTGCTGCATAAAAATTGGGGAAGTGGGTAGAGCAATGTGAACAGCTCAAAATACTATTACAATAAAGTCTGTTTTATTATTCTACAACCAGCTTTCAGAATGCTGTTAATTATTTAATTATTACAACTCAGATCTTAGACATTGTTGAAACTTCTAGATTTTATTCAGTGTTACTGTCAATTTTCATTAGATTGTTTTGTAATACCAAAATGAAATTATTTGATGTACAATGTAAATAATGAATAACACCCTATTATAAAGTAAATAATAATGAAAGAAATAGTGAAACATAAGAAGTATAACAAAAAATTACCAAAAATATGTTTTTATGCAAGTTCTAATAAAATCTGATCTAAAGTCTGTAAAATGAGGTGGCGGTTGGGACAGGCCAGACTGACTTTCACCCTCACTAACACACATGCAGCGGATTATACCTGGCCCTTGGTGGCCGCCGTGACTTACATACTGGACATTTCTAAGTGCAAAAGCATTTTTTTACTGTGCTAAAAAATTGCAAAACCGTTATTATTTTTTAATTCTGTGCAAAATTCTAAGAAAAATGATACCAAACAACAACTATCAACAAGCAATCACTATCCTTTACAGTCATAATGAGGTCATTATCCTGTTATGAATCACTGTTGTAATCGCATGTCATCTGCTTACAAACAGATAACATTAGTCATGGTTCAAAATAGAGTGCACATAGTCATTTCCTCTATAACAAATAACAGAAGTGAAAGGACATTACTCATTAATACCCAAATAGTGTGATGATATATAATGCTACACTAACTCAATAGATTAGTCTAAGTGAAAGCTGAGTCAAGAGCAATTGTTTCGTTCGTGGTCATGGTGATATCTCTGTAAATTAGTTTATATTTTTATATGAAGTTAAAGGTACAGTTTCGTAGTGTTAATTTTCTAGTCTTTGTACAGGATTACTTACAATCTGAGTTCGGCCTTAAAGTGTCAAGTGTTACATACTCAAGCAAGAAATATCGTAGCTTCTGTGATCGAATAGTTTTCTAAAGAAAAAGGAAACAATGGACCTTTGATTGACATAAAGAAAGTCTTACAAAGAGTGGCCAATGCATGTGGAATTTCATTTAGGGCAGGTTAAAGAATAAATGCTGAAGTGCGCAAAGTACGGAGTGTCAGTCAAGACAGTGAAAAAATATTGAATTAACAGACGAAGGGATAGATCACGACAATAACGATCGAGAAACCCATGAAGAGAGTGTTGTTCTTTATATACCAAAGAACAGGAAAAAGAGGAAATGTCATGTAACTGGACTGGATGATTTTAACCAATCTGCTAATCGTCGCCACATCCATGGAATGTACAGAAGGAAAGAAGTCCTAACTCTCTGAAAACTGTTACCTTCTCTCCATGATGCAGGCTTATTAAGTGGCTCACTTCACATAATTTGAGAAGGTATTGAAGGAAATTGGCTTTTTATATAAAAAATTCAATAACAGAAAAGTATTAATGGAGAAACCATCTGTTGCCCTGTCAAGATGCCGATTCCTTCAGAAGATGCAAAACATAGATATGAGTAAGACAGTATTTTTAGACGAAACATGCATAAATGAAAATATTAGTAAAGACAAAGGTTGGGCAGACTACTCAGTTAAAGGTACTCTGGCAACTCCATTAGGAAAGGGGAAATGACTGATAATTTGCCACGCAGGAAGCCAGCTTGGATGGATAAAGGCACCACCTTTAGTGTTTCAATCAAAGAAGACCGGAGACTACCACGAAGATATGAACGCATAAGTTTTTGAAAAATGGTTCTTTGATACCCTGCTCCCAGCTATTCCACCTGGCTCAATGATTATTATGGACAATGCGCCATACCACTCTAGAGTGAAAGACAAAGCTCCAACATCGTCTTCAACTAAGGCTGATATGAAAAACTGGCTAGAAGCACGAAAGATATCCTTTCGTGACGATTATCATAAGCCTGAGCTTTATGAGCTCATACGTCTCCACAAACCACAGCAGACAACGTATGTAATTGATGCCAAAGCAGCAGAACTTGGATTTAAAGTGATTCACCTCCCACCATACCACTGCCAGTATAATCCGATAGAAGTGGTATGGGCTTACCTCAAAGGGTATGTGAAGGAAAGAAACAATACTTGTAAGCTGAAAGATATAGAAAATTTGTTCAATAAGCTATTGCTACGTTCAGTGCCGATATGTGGAGTAAATATGTCAAGCACGTGAAAAAGCTGATTGATGAGGACTGGAGGAGTGAGGGTCTTGATGACATTAGTATTCAAGAGTTCATCATTAACTTGGCACCAGGTGACTCAGAGAGTGAGTGCGAGAGTGATACTAGTGAAGAATATGACTGCAGTAAAAGCAGTAAGTGAAGACTCATGAATCTGGTATAATAATACCAATAATTAGGTACCATTAATTTAAAATGTTAGTGTTTACGTTTGCATGTTTGTGGTTACATTTTCTTACATAATTCTATGCTTAATGAGTTATGCTTATTCTTATTTATTATACAAATATTAATATCACCAAATATAATTGTAGGGTAGTCACATTCTGTAATATAGTCTCAAAATCATTTTAAAAATTATTATAGGTTTGTTTGCATTGACGATAAATGCCATACAAGGAAAGGTTAAAGCTATTATTACTAAGATTAAGACTATTGGTAACATGAATAATTTTGGCTGTAGGAAGTAGAATTTATTGTTACGAATGTAGGGGGCCGTTCAAATATTACATAATCAGGTTAGGGGAGGGGGTGTTTAGCATTTGATTACTTTTGATTACAAGGGGGTAGGGGTTAGAGATTTGATTACATAATCAGAAGAATAAAAACACAGAGAAAGAACAACATAATATTTCGTGGAAGGTTTTTTTCATGATGAAAAATTCATGTAAAGATCACTCGCGTTAAGTCTAAAAATAATAGTAGTACAGTAAATGTCCACTCAGATTAAGATTAAGTCACAGCAGGTATCACCTTTGTATTGTAGAGGGACATTGACATTCATCGTGAGATATAACCAGAGAGCACGCACCTGCCAACTGATCGGCAGGTTTCGTGCTTTGACGTGTGTTTGTAAATCATCGGCTAACTTCGTACTACCCCGACTGCATCGCCTCCATTGTCATTACCTACTTGTTTAGTTCACAGTGATAGGTGCAGTACACAAGGAACATCTGTTTCTATTGTTGTGGGTGGTTTATTCTTTACTGTATTGGTATTCTTTGTACAATGAACAAAGAAGAACTATATAAAAAGCTTTATGAAAGCTTTAAGAAGTCTTACAGTGACTTAAGTGGACCCAATATTCAGAACACAGTGAACAATGGTTGGAGTCAGTATGAAAACGAATGTAAAAGTGTCAAGGAACTAGAATCAGCCTTGACTAGAAGAATAAATGATGAAGTACAAGCTGCCACAAAAAAGAAATCAGGAATTCTGAGCTTTTTTTACGAAGGTAAGATCTTTGTTATTGTATTGGAAATTTTTATTGTTACTTTGAGTAAAAGGTTTTTAATGTGTAATGGAAATAATTTACGAGAAAAAAGTTTTTAGGCCCTATATAATTATGTTCATACTAAATTCTGATTAAATAAATAAAATAACAAAATTAATTTACTTTTGCTTTCCAGCTTACTGAAGGTAGTGGAAGCTTTATTTTCATTTCTTGGAGGTAAACATTTTTTCCCTGATTTAAGAATTTGTACTTGCATTTTGCACTTTTAAAGTCTAATGGAGGTAATTGTTGTGGTCTAATAGACCACCCTAAAGAAATGTGGTACCGTGTCTGTCTGTCTGTGTGTACGCGCAAATCCCCAAAACCACTAAACAAATTTCGATAAATTTGTAGGCGTAGTAGGGTCTAAACAGTCCCATATGAATTACAACCTGCTGCACAGAATACTTTCTCATCTGTGCACAGTTATATGAATTTTGTGTGGGTTTATTAATTCCGGAACTAATAATCCAATCTTGATGAAATTTTGATTTAAGACCCAAAAATAAATTCTCGTAACGTTCATATGTCTGTTGTTACTTGTGTGCATGCGTGAATATTGTAGCATGACAGATAATCCACTAAATCATAATTCCAATCTGATCATAATTCAATATAAATTACATTAAATAAAAAGAAAATTCAAATGAAAATAATTAAATGCGAAGTAAAATACCACCATAAAAGGAAAAAATAAAATTTAATCATCATAATGCAACAAAAATATATCAAGAAAAATAAATCCTACAAAACTAAAATGAAATCAGGATAATACCCAGGTAGGATAGGAGCAGGTAAAGAAGATACCCCGAACAAACCAATGAACCATAAAATCAGATTACCTTGGAAAACCCAAGGTGGAAGAATTGTGAAGAGAAGAAAATGTAGAAGGGGAAGAACTACAAGATATACCCAAGGAAAACCTATTACAGGAATAACAAACCCAAAAAAGATTAAATGTCACCCATGAAAGTATAACAACCCAAAACCTCATATAAAAATGTAAAATAGTTATAAACAAAAGTATTTAGGGTAGTAAATAGAAGTGCACCCACTAAAGTTATTGAGTAATGAAATAAACAAATCTTCATTATCCCTTATAATTAAGATTTTGGTTAAATATCACTATAATATTGACGACTCGGAACACTAAGTTTTTTATAAGTAAAAACGTAAAGTTTTACCTTACAGCCTAAACCGGCTTTCACCTATAGAAGGCTTCATCAGAGGCTGTCGTAAGTAGCGCTGTTCGTCTTGTTGTTGGCGACGAGATAGTGTTTCGAAAGATCGAAGCTGTGTGTGTGTGGTGAGATGTGTTCGAATAATGCGTGCGATTTGAATTGTCTGTTCGTTTAGGATGTCGTTTTTATTTGTTTTTGTGTGTTTGTATATTTCTAATTGTTCTAGAGTGTCTAGTTTTCAGCCTTTTGTGTGTACGTGTAGTATGTTCATGTTATTGTCGATGTTTTTATATGTGTGGTTTGCTTCACTGAGGTACATAACAGAGATACATTGAACACACAAAAGCACTCCACACCACTACAGAATCTACCTTCGCAAACCACCTCATTGAAGCAAACCACACATATAAAAACATCGACAATAACATGAACATACTACACGTACACACAAAAGGCCGAAAACTAGACACTCTAGAACAATTAGAAATATACAAACACACAAAAACAAATAAAAACGACATCCCAAACGAACAGACACAATTCAAATCGCACGCATTATTCGAACACATCTCACCACACACACACAGCTTCGATCTTTCGAAACACTATCTCGTCGCCAACAACAAGACGAACAGCGCTACTTACGACAGCCTCTGATGAAGCCTTCTATAGGTGAAAGCCGGTTTAGGCTGTAAGGTAAAACTTTACGTTTTTACTTATAAAAAACTTAGTGTTCCGAGTCGTCAATATTATAGTGATATTTAGTTAAGTAACGGACACGTCATGGACAACGAAATCCAAGAATTTAAGATTTTGGTCTTGGAGTATTGTAAAACTCAAGTGTAAATAAGAACCAAAAATATAAGTGAACCAGTGCAAGTTATTTCAAAATACTGAATAAACTTCAAGTATAAGTGTAACTGATATTTCAACTATGTACAATTAAACAACTTTAATGTTTGCTATAAACACAAATATAAAATGTTATGAAGTATTCTTGAAAACATTACTAATGTTTCAAAGAAGATACCACTTTTTATCAAAAAACATTCTTTAAAATGTGAATGATAAAGAGAGCAGGTGGGGAATAAATACAGTGACAAGGGGATTAAAATGTAATAATAAAATATAAACAGAAAGGACTGTAAACAAATTAAATTTATGTAAAATAAAATTAAATGGCTCTTTATGTTTGTGTTAAAGCCTATGAACACCATATTTCAAGGTGGTGTATAGAATAAGAATTATTATTATTATATTTATGTTTATTATGTCTTACAGTGTTTATACAGACTAAAATGTATTAGTATGAATACCATACTATTTTTATAAAATGTTTGTTATGTGTTATTAGTAATAGTTCATACTAAAATGTCTGACTTTAAAGACCAATAGTTAATTGTAAATGTTGTCACTATAATATTGACGACTCGGAACACAAAGTTTTTTATAAGTAAAAACGTAAAGTTTTACCTTACAGCCTAAACCGGCTTTCACCTATAGAAGGCTTCATCAGAGGCTCAAAGAAGCCTTCTATAGGTGAAAGCCGGTTTAGGCTGTAAGGTAAAACTTTACGTTTTTACTTATAAAAAACTTTGTGTTCCGAGTCGTCAATATTATAGTGATATTAAGTTAAGTAACGGACACGTCATGGACAACGAAATCCAAGAATGTAAATGTTGTGTTTGTATTATAAGCATGAATACAATGCTACATGTTCCAATAGTTATTTAAAGAGATTGTATTTAATATTATATTAACTTCAGAAAGTCAGAAGGGGTATAGACATAGTATTATTAAAAAAAACAGTATATGTAAAACCATAAAATCTAGGCCAAATAGGAAATTCCAATAACATTATAATGGTGTAATTAAGTCAAATAAACCAAGTAAATTAATGAGATTTATATAAGGTGAATCAATCACCAAATACTGTAACTAAAGGTATACTTTAAAGGAATAATATAAAAAGATGTATAAAATTATTCAAAAATTTGCAAATGTAATACCTAACAATTTCAGAGGGGGAATCAGAAATTCATTAATTATGTTTAAAAGGATGATCAATTGATAAATTTACAAGAAATTGATGAACGATAAACATTTATATCAATCTAAGATTTATTATAATCATAATTATAACACATAAAATGGCTAAATTTTGGACAAGGACAGGAAACAGAATATTGAGCCTACTTTTCCAAAATGACAGAAATATAGCAATTTTGATATAAAACACTTTATAAAGATGGATTATTGTATATCAAATTAAGCAGAAGGAGTTAAAGAAATCGATTATGTATTTGCTATTACATGAAATTAATTAATAACCAAAATATATTCTATGATTTAACGTACTTTAATTGAATGCATTGGAAGTGAATAAAACTTAAACAATACTTTTCTAATATTAAATCGGCTAAGAGATTTCAGAAACGAAGGAAGTAAAACAGTTCTTAATTAACATTCGAAGAGTACGGGTGAACTAAGCTCGCTAATACAGTATATATGGAACGATTAATGGCGGATAACAGTTAAAACATAGCCTACTATAAATTTTGAGATTTTGGACAGAACACTTTTAAACGATGAATGCAGTGAAAAATAACAACTACACACATAGAAACCAGTGAATACACAACATAAACTAGTGAAATAACAATTTGAACCACTAACACTACTAATTTCCAGACAACTGAAACGAACTTTTACAACACCATATCTTAAAAATAAAACGCACATTTTCTCGAGTGAACAGCAGAACAGTGAACGAGTGATAATCCAACAACACCAGAAACATTATTCAATATTGCGGAGACGAGGAAGCAGCTGTGAAGGCATCTTTATTTAAAGAAAATCCTGGAACACCATTCTCGTTTTACTTCGTCAACGAGGCGAGCGGCCATGATGGTTCCCAGCATGCAAAGCGCCTACAAGGAATAAGATTCGTTGCCACAGCCAATTGGTCTGATTTTTTACTTAATAAACATTATATATCATAACTAAATTTGTAATTATTAACTATTAAGATTTTTTATTGTAATGTTATACTTTCGAGCCTTGCCCCTTCTCTGACTATATAACATAACCGTTTAAAGAACCTTGAAAATATTATATCAAATAACACATGTATCAATAATCGATTCGCCCTGTGAAAGAGTCGAACAATATAACCTAATCGATTTTTAATCGATCCTTTTTAATAATTGTTAATAAAACATAGTAATTCAACATTTTTGGTATTAAATTTATTTCTAAACTATAAATAGAATTTAGTGAACAACATCAGCTGCAAAGAAAGGCAGCCATTACTCCAGTGATGGTAATATATTGGAGAAAGAAGAATAATCGCAAGTCAATAAGTGAACGAGACAATCCAATTAACGCTGAATTTACTTACAGCAAACCACAAGTGATATAATTGCCAAAAATAACTTAAAGGAATTTAAAATTTCAACACGATCACATTACAAGAATTATTTATTAAATTTTTAACAATAAACCAAACATAAAATTTTTTTTTGAAAATTTTAAAATTAAATTAAAATTTTTTTGTTATTTTTGTACACGTACAAGAAATTAATTCTTTGTAACCACGTCTTGGTACAAATTGGCGTCCAACTGAAGGGCTTCAATTAGCGATTGAAAGGCCACAGTAATTTGCCCAATTACTAATTAAGCTTGGCAGCGGTAATACAGTCAAAGAAAGAAGCAACATGCAGCGTCGTGCGACTTCAAAGAAAAGGGCAGCAGAAGCTGAAAAGGAAATCGATATGGGGGACAAGGAGGCAACACCCGTGGCAGATATAGAAATGCTGTTACCCCCAGTGGAAACTAAACAACCCGCACCACTAGAAAAACAACGGAAATACCAACACAACCAGGGGAGGTCAATCTCCAGGAAAAGGAGGTAGAGAAAGCCAAGGTAACAGAAGATAGTAAAATGGACAAAATAATGGAAATGTTCCTGCAAATGAGAGAGGACATTGGAGGAACCAATAAGAAAATAGAGGAAAACAGCAAGGAAAGGAAGGAGGACAACCGAACATTAAATAAGAAGATGGAAGAAGAAATGGGAAAAAGGTTAGGAGAATTGAAGGAAGACAACCAGTTGTTAAAGGAAGAATTCAAAACAACCAAGGAAGAATTGGGTAATAAATTTGAGGATACAAATAAGAGGATTGAAGAAAACAACAAGAAAATGGAAGAGAAGAAGGGGGAGAAGTTGGAAGAATTGAGAGAGGATAACCAACTACTGAGAGAAGAATTAAGAGAAGTCAACCAGGAGAACATGAACAAAGTAGACGAGAGAATCAAGTTGGCGAAGGAAGAGTTGAGCAGGAAAATTAATGACAATAAGAGATCTATGAATAAAAAATTGGAAGAAGAAACATAAATAATAAACCAACAAATCAGAGAAGTTGACGAAAGATGTCGCCATACTGAGTGCGAAGTACAGGAAGTCAAGGAAGTAGTAAATACCAAGATGACCAAGATCGAAGAACAACATCAAAAGAAATTGGAAGAAAATCGGAAGGAAACACAGGAGGAACTAAGTAAAGTGCGTAACCAAGTTACGGAGAGGTGTGATGGAATGGAGGTAGCCATGACGAATATCACCGGTCAAGTGTGGCAGAGCCAGGAAGAGATGGAAGTGATCCGAAACCGACCAAATAACTTCACACATTTCCCCATAAATGAGAATCGAGAGTGGTTAAACTTTCGGCAGTATAAAAGAAAGCCCATGGAGTTCTTGGCCCGAATAGAGGAGAGTATATTGCCAAACATAGGGGCAACAGATGGGTCAACAACCGGGAGCTGTTAGATGAATCATTCCGGGAAATGACAGATCATTGGTGGATGTCCAACCAGAGCGAAATCGAGGATTACCAGCAGTTCAAAAGCTTGTTTAAAGCAAAATACTGGTCTGAAACTACCCAGAATTTAATACGTGACAACATATGTCACGGCTGATACCAACCACAGATCGGTAGCTCAATGACTGCATACTTCCTCGGCAAGATATGTATGGCTAAACATTTGGAACCAGCCATACCAGAAGAGTGCCTCAACAACAAATTATCGTATCATTACGATGAAGAGGTAATCCGAGACCGGAGAGGCAGCCAAATCAAGACGATACAGGCTATGACCGAACTGCTTGAAAATTATGAGAATGAGGAATATTACAGACAAAGCCAGAGGAGGAATGATCGGCCAGAACCCAGGAACCAGCAGTACACCAACAACGGGAATAACAACAACAGTAATGGCTACCAGGGAAACCGTGCCTATCCACCGAATAATACCAACAAAAATAATAATAATAATAACAATAACAACAATCCTACTAACCAAAATAACAATCGAACGAATAACGGTTACCAGGGTAATAGAAACCAGTATTGCCCAAACCCCAACGTTAATAGTCAGAGAAACCCCAATTATAATAACACGGAACGTTATTATAACCAAAATCGAGGGTATCCACCGAACCAGAATAATGGTAATAATAGGTTTTCCCGACCCAGGGTGAACTTCATACGAGCTGAAGACGGTCGCCAACGAAGATACTACCAATGATTTATGAAAGTGCTTTTGAAATATAATTAAAGAGAATTTTGAATATAAAAACAACAAAATTCATAAAACAAAGTAAGAACAACTTACTACCAATGATTTATGAAGAAAGTGCTTTTGAAATATAATTAAAGGGAATTTTGAATTTTAAAACAACTAAATTCAAAAAATGAAGTAAGTTCACCTTACAAACCAGTATTTATGAAAACAATTTATGAGATATATAAAAAGGAGAATTTAGAAGAAAAAAACAACTAAATTCAAAAATTGAAGTAAGTTCACCACCAGTATTTATGAAAACAATTTAAAGGATATAACAAAAAGGAGAATTTAGAAGAAAAAAAAACAACTAAATTCAAAAAACAAAGTAAGAACAACTTACTACCAATGATTTATGAAAGTGTTTTTGAAATATAATTAAAGAGAATTTTGAATTTTAAAACAACTAAATTCAAAAAATGAAGTAAGTTCACCTTACAAACCAGTATTTATGAAAACAATTTAAAGGATATAGCAAAAAGGAGAATTTTGAATATAAAAACAACAGAATTCAAAAATATTGTAAGCACATCTTACAAACCATTATATATAAAAAACTATTTTTTTTTTGGAAATAAAGGAGAGAATTATTAAACTATTTATTGATTAAACTATCTATGATAAGTAAAAGAAGAGAATTTTGAAATAAAATTGTCAAAATAAAAAGGATAATTTAGAATAAACCAAATAAATTCTAAAAAATAGGTAGTAATACCAAATTACAACCAATTATTTATAAAAACATTCTATGGAATTAAAGAAAAGGAAGTAAGACCCACGGATACAATTAAATGAAAAAACTTGTATGGAAATAAAAATAATAAAACTTTGAAGTTATAGAAGGAGAAACAATGACCACATTAATATGATAATTAAGGAATTCATTTGAATAAAAAATCAGAGCGAAGTAATTTGTGAAAAAGAACAAAATATATAAATGTAATTAAATAAATCACAAATGAGTATGATCGTAAAATAAATGTCGCGTGTAATAAAGACAATTAGAAGAAAGTGCTATAACATGGAACTAGTGGAATTTATGAGAACTGAGAAACAAACAAAAAATATCATAAAATATATGCTGCCAATGACCAGAAACAGATTGCAATAACAACCGAAGAAGAATAGAGAAGTAATACCAAAAACGGTATATTTGATAAATAATGATAATTATATGAATAAAAGAGCTTCCCACCATAATAAGAAATGAGATAACAATAAAGCTAACAAGTCAGAAGAATAATTAAGATAGGAATATTAACAGATCTGAGCAATATACGAAGTGAAGTATCCAAAGATATTTTTTTTAGTAGTCATAAAATGGACTATTCTTAAATAATTTTTATTAATAACTGTCTGTAGATAAGTCCAGCAGTATTAATATGTTTTTTGAGCAGAGATGATTTGCCTCTGTACTCAAATGGAAGTGAAGTATGGCCAGCAGAGTATGTAGCCTACAGTGCCTCTCTGAACTGCCCCAGCTCACGTGTTAGGGAATAAATATCCCAGGGATAAAACACCAAGTTAAGAAAATGAAAATAAAATAATAAATATGAAACTCAGATGACTATTACTATCAAAGAAGATCAAGTAAGAATAAAATATATGTAAGCTCGAATATGTAGACGAAAAAATTAGAAATGGAAGAAAGTCAAGAATAAAATAAAAATATAATAATTATCATAAGCAATTATTTCAGACAAACCAAGTATAGTCTGAACTAATCACTTCTGGAGGAAGGCAATCTGTAGCATGACAGATAATCCACTAAATCATAATTCCAATCTGATCATAATTCAATATAAATTACATTAAATAAAAAGAAAATTCAAATGAAAATATTTAAATGTCGAAGTAAAATACCACCATAAAAGGAAAAAAGAAAATTTAATCATCATAATGCAACAAAAATATATCAAGAAAAATAAATCCTACAAAACTAAAATAAAATCAGGATAATACCCAGGTAGGATAGGAGCAGGTAAAGAAGATACCCCGAACAAACCAACGAACCATAAAATCAGATTACCTTGGAGAACCCAAGATGGAAGAATTGTGAAGAGAAGAAAATGTAGAAGGGGAAGAACTACAAGATATACCCAAGGAAAACCTATTACAGGAATAACAAACCCCAAAAAAGATTAAATGTCACCCATGAAAGTATAACAACCCAAAACCTCATATAAAAATGTAAAATAGTTATAAACAAAAGTATTTAGGGTAGTAAATAGAAGTGCACCCACTAAAGTTATTGAGTAATGAAATAAACAAATCTTCATTATCCCTTATAATTAAGATTTTGGTCTTGGAGTATTGTAAAACTCAAGTGTAAATAAGAACCAAAAATATAAGTGAACCAGTGCAAGTTATTTCAAAATACTGAATAAACTTCAAGTATAAGTGTAACTGATATTTCAACTATGTACAATTAAACAACTTTAATGTTTGCTATAAATACAAATATAAAATGTTATGAAGTATTCTTGAAAACATTACTAATGTTTCAAAGAAGATACCACTTTTTATCAAAAAACATTCTTTAAAATGTGAATGATAAAGAGAGCAGGTGGGGAATAAATACAGTGACAAGGGGATTAAAATGTAATAATAAAATATAAACAGAAAGGACTGTAAACAAATTAAATTTATGTAAAATAAAATTAAATGGCTCTTTATGTTTGTGTTAAAGCCTATGAACACCATATTTCAAGGTGGTGTATAGAATAAGAATTATTATTATTATATTTATGTTTATTATGTCTTACAGTGTTTATACAGACTAAAATGTATTAGTATGAATACCATACTATTTTTATAAAATGTTTGTTATGTGTTATTAGTAATAGTTCATACTAAAATGTCTGACTTTAAAGACCAATAGTTAATTGTAAATGTTGTGTTTGTATTATAAGCATGAATACAATGCTACATGTTCCAATAGTTATTTAAGGAGATTGTATTTAATATTATATTAACTTCAGAAAGTCAGAAGGGGTATAGACATAGTATTATTAAAAAAAACAGTATATGTAAAACCATAAAATCTAGGCCAAATAGGAAATTCCAATAACATTATAATGGTGTAATTAAGTCAAATAAACCAAGTAAATTAATGAGATTTATATAAGGTGAATCAATCACCAAATACTGTAACTAAAGGTATACTTTAAAGGAATAATATAAAAAGATGTATAAAATTATTCAAAAATTTGCAAATGTAATACCTAACAATTTCAGAGGGGGAATCAGAAATTCATTAATTATGTTTAAAAGGATGATCAATTGATAAATTTACAAGAAATTGATGAACGATAAACATTTATATCAATCTAAGATTTATTATAATCATAATTATAACACATAAAATGGCTAAATTTTGGACAAGGACAGGAAACAGAATATTGAGCCTACTTTTCCAAAATGACAGAAATATAGCAATTTTGATATAAAACACTTTATAAAGATGGATTATTGTATATCAAATTAAGCAGAAGGAGTTAAAGAAACCGATTATGTATTTGCTATTACATGAAATTAATTAATAACCAAAATATATTCTATGATATAATGTACTTTAATTGAATGCATCGGAAGTGAATAAAACTTAAACAATACTTTTCTAATATTAAATCGGCTAAGAGATTTCAGAAACGAAGGAAGTAAAACAGTTCTTAATTAACATTCGAAGAGTACGGGTGAATTAAGCTCGCTAATACAGTATATACGGAACGATTAATGGCGGATAACATTTAAACATAGCCTACTATAAATTTTGAGATTTTGGACAGAACACTTTTAAACGATGAATGCAGTGAAAAATAACAACTACACACATAGAAACCAGTGAATACACAACATAAACTAGTGAAATAACAATTTGAACCACTAACACTACTAATTTCCAGACAACTGAAACGAACTTTTACAACACCATATCTTAAAAATAAAACGCACATTTTCTTGAGTGAACAGCAGAACAGTGAACGAGTGATAATCCAACAACACCAGAAACATTATTCAATATTGCGGAGACGAGGAAGCAGCTGTGAGGGCATCTTTATTTAAAGAAAATCCTGGAACACCATTCTCATTTTACTTCATCAACAAGGCGAGCGGCCATGATGGTTCCCAGCATGCAAAGCGCCTACAAGGAATAAGATTCGTCGCCACAGCCAATTGGTCTGATTTTTTATTTAATAAACATTATATATCATAACTAAATTTGTAATTATTAACTATTAAGATTTTTTATTGTAATGTTATACTTTCGAGCCTTGCCCCTTCTCTGACTATATAACATAACCGTTTAAAGAACCTTGAAAATATTATATCAAATAACACATGTATCAGTAATCGATTCGCCCTGTGAAAGAGTCGAACAATATAACCTAATCGATTTTTAATCGATCCTTTTTAATAATTGTTAATAAAACATAGTAAATCAACATTTTTGGTATTAAATTTATTTCTAAACTATAAATAGAATTTAGTGAACAACATCAGCTGCAAAGAAAGGCAGCCATTACTCCAGTGATGGTAATATATTGGAGAAAGAAGAATAATCGCAAATCGATTAGTGAATGAGACAATCCAATTAACGCTGAATTTACTTACAGCAAACCACAAGTGATATAATTGCCAAAAATAACTTAAAGGAATTTAAAATTTCAACACGATCACATTACAAGAATTATTTATTAAATTTTAACAATAAACCAAACATAAAATTTTGTTTTGAAAATTTTAAAATTAAATTAAAATTTTTTTGTTATTTTTGTACACGTACAAGAAATTAATTCTTTGTAACCACGTCTTGGTACAAATTGGCGTCCAACTGAAGGGCTTCAATTAGCGATTGAAAGGCCACAGTAATTTGCCCAATTACTAATTAAGCTTGGCAGCGGTAATACAGTCAAAGAAAGAAGCAACATGCAGCGTCGTGCGACTTCAAATAAAAGGGCGGCAGAGGCCGAAAAGGAAATCGATATGGGGGACAAGGAGGCAACACCCATTGCAGATATAGAAATGCTATTACCCCCAGTGGAAACTAATCAACCCGCACCACTAGAAAAACAACGGAAATACCAACACAACCAGGGGAGGTCAATCTCCAGGAAAAGGAGGTAGAGAAAGCCAAGGTAACAGAAGATAGTAAAATGGACAAAATAATGGAAATGTTCCTGCAAATGAGAGAGGACATTGGAGGAACCAATAAGAAAATAGAGGAAAACAGCAAGGAAAGGAAGGAGGACAACCGAACATTAAATAAGAAGATGGAAGAAGAAATGGGAAAAAGGTTAGGAGAATTGAAGGAAGACAACCAGTTGTTAAAAGAAGAATTCAAAACAACCAAGGAAGAATTGGGTAATAAATTTGAGGATACAAATAAGAGGATTGAAGAAAACAACAAGAAAATGGAAGAGAAGATGGGGGAGACGTTGGAAGAATTGAGAGAGGATAACCAACTACTGAGAGAAGAATTAAGAGAAGTCAACCAGGAGAACATGAACAAAGTAGACGAGAGAATCAAGTTGGTGAAGGAAGAGTTGAGCAGGAAAATTAATGACAATAAGAGATCTATGAATAAAAAATTGGAAGAAGAAACAATAATAATAAACCAACAAATCAGAGAAGTTGACGAAAGTTGTCGCCAAACTGAGTGCGAAGTACAGGAAGTAGTAAATACCAAGATGACCAAGATCGAAGAACAACATCAAAAGAAATTGGAAGAAAATCGGAAGGAAACACAGGAGGAACTAAGTAAAGTGCGTAACCAAGTTACGGAGAGGTGTGATGGAATGGAGGTAGCCATGACGAATATCACCGGTCAAGTGTGGCAGAGCCAGGAAGAGATGGAAGTGATCCGAAACCGACCAAATAACTTCACACATTTCCCCATAAATGAGAATCGAGAGTGGTTAAACTTTCGGCAGTATAAAAGAAAGCCCATGGAGTTCTTGGCCCGAATAGAGAAGTATATTGCCAAACATAGGGGCAACAGATGGGTCAACAACCGAGAGCTGTTAGATGAATCATTCCGGGAAATGACAGATCATTGGTGGATGTCCAACCGGAGCGAAATTGAGGATTACCAGCAGTTCAAAAGCTTGTTTAAAGCAAAATACTGGTCTGAAACTACCCAGAATTTAATACGTGACAACATATGTCACGGCCGATACCAACCACAGATCGGTAGCTCAATGACTGCATACTTCCTCGGCAAGATATGTATGGCTAAACATTTGGAACCAGCCATACCAGAAGAGTGCCTCAACAACAAATTATCGTATCATTACGATGAAGAGGTAATCCGAGCCAGGAGAGGCAGCCAAATCAAGACGATACAGGCTATGACCGAACTGCTTGAAAATTATGAGAATGAGGAATATTACAGACAAAGCCGGAGGAGGAATGATCGGCCAGAACCCAGGAACCAGCAGTACACCAACAACGGGAATAACAACAACAGTAATGGCTACCAGGGAAACCGTGCCTATCCACCGAATAATACCAACAACAATAATAATAATAATAACAATAACAACAATCCTACTAACCAAAATAACAATCGAACGAATAACGGTTACCAGGGTAATAGAAACCAGTATTGCCCAAACCCCAACGTTAATAGTCAGAGAAACCCCAATTATAATAACACGGAACGTTATTATAACCAAAATCGAGGGTATCCACCGAACCAGAATAATGGTAATAATAGGATTTCCCAACCCAGGGTGAACTTCATACGAGCTGAAGACGGTAGCCAACGAAGATACTACCAATGATTTATGAAAGTGCTTTTGAAATATAATTAAGAGAATTTTGAATATAAAAACAACTAAATTCAAAAAACAAAGTAAGAACAACTTACTACCAATGATTTATGAAGAAAGTGCTTTTGAAATATAATTAAAGGGAATTTTGAATTTTAAAACAACTAAATTCAAAAAATGAAGTAAGTTCACCTTACAAACCAGTATTTATGAAAACAATTTATGAGATATATAAAAAGGAGAATTTAGAAGAAAAAAACAACTAAATTCAAAAAATGAAGTAAGTTCACCACCAGTATTTATGAAAACAATTTAAAGGATATAACAAAAAGGAGAATTTAGAAGAAAAAAAAAAAACTAAATTCAAAAAACAAAGTAAGAACAACTTACTACCAATGATTTATGAAAGTGCTTTTGAAATATAATTAAAGAGAATTTTGAATTTTAAAACAACTAAATTCAAAAAATGAAGTAAGTTCACCTTACAAACCAGTATTTATGAAAACAATTTAAAGGATATAACAAAAAGGAGAATTTTGAATATAAAAACAACAGAATTCAAAAAATATTGTAAGCACATCTTACAAACCATTATTTATAAAAACTATTTTTTTTTGGAAATAAAGGAGAGAATTATTAAACTATTTATTGATTAAACTATCTATGATAAGTAAAAGAAGAGAATTTTGAAATAAAATTGTCAAAATAAAAAGGAGAATTTAGAATAAACCAAATAAATTCTAAAAAATAGGTAGTAATACCAAATTACAACCAATTATTTATAAAAACATTCTATGGAATTAAAGAAAAGGAAGTAAGACCCACGGATAAAATTAAATGAAAAAACTTGTATGGAAATAAAAATAATAAAACTTTGAAGTTATACAAGGAGAAACAATGACCACATTAATATGATAATTAAGGAATTCATTTGAATAAAAAATCAGAGCGAAGTAATTTGTGAAAAAGAACATAATATATAAATGTAATTAAATAAATCACAAATGAGTATGATCGTAAAATAAATGTCGCGTGTAATAAAGACAATTAGAAGAAAGTGCTAGAACATGGAACTAGTGGAATTAATGAGAACTGAGAAACAAACAAAAAATATCATAAAATATATGCTGCCAATGACCAGAAACAGATTGCAATAACAACCAAAGAAGAATAGAGAAGTAATACCAAAAACGGTATATTTGATAAATAATGATAATTATATGAATAAAAGAGCTTCCCAACATAATAAGAAATGAGATAACAATAAAGCTAACAAGTCAGAAGAATAATTAAGATAGGAATATTAACAGATCTGAGCAATATACGAAGTGAAGTATCCAAAGATATTTTTTTTAGTAGTCATAAAATGGACTATTCTTAAATAATTTTTATTAATAACTGCCTGTAGATAAGTCCAGCAGTATTAATATGTTTTTTGAGCAGAGATGATTTGCCTATGGCCAGCAGAGTATGTAGCCTACAGTGCCTCTCTGAACTGCCCCAGCTCACGTGTTAGGGAATAATAGGGAATAAATATCCCAGGGATAAAACACCAAGTTAAGAAAATGAAAATAAAATAATAAATATGAAACTCAGATGACTATTACTATCAAAGAAGATCAAGTAAGAATAAAATATATGTAAGCTCGAATATGTAGACGAAAAAATTAGAAATGGAAGGAAGTCAAGAATAAAATAAAAATATAATAATTATCATAAGCAATTATTTCAGACAAACCAAGTATAGTCTGAACTAATCACTTCTGGAGGAAGGCAATCTGTAGCATGACAGATAATCCACTAAATCATAATTCCAATCTGATCATAATTCAATATAAATTACATTAAATAAAAAGAAAATTCAAATGAAAATAATTAAATGTCGAAGTAAAATACCACCATAAAAGGAAAAAAGAAAATTTAATCATCATAATGCAACAAAAATATATCAAGAAAAATAAATCCTACAAAACTAAAATAAAATCAGGATAATACCCAGGTAGGATAGGAGCAGGTAAAGAAGATACCCCGAACAAACCAACGAACCATAAAATCAGATTACCTTGGAGAACCCAAGATGGAAGAATTGTGAAGAGAAGAAAATGTAGAAGGGGAAGAACTACAAGATATACCCAAGGAAAACCTATTACAGGAATAACAAACCCCAAAAAAGATTAAATGTCACCCATGAAAGTATAACAACCCAAAACCTCATATAAAAATGTAAAATAGTTATAAACAAAAGTATTTAGGGTAGTAAATAGAAGTGCACCCACTAAAGTTATTGAGTAATGAAATAAACAAATCTTCATTATCCCTTATAATTAAGATTTTGGTCTTGGAGTATTGTAAAACTCAAGTGTAAATAAGAACCAAAAATATAAGTGAACCAGTGCAAGTTATTTCAAAATACTGAATAAACTTCAAGTATAAGTGTAACTGATATTTCAACTATGTACAATTAAACAACTTTAATGTTTGCTATAAATACAAATATAAAATGTTATGAAGTATTCTTGAAAACATTACTAATGTTTCAAAGAAGATACCACTTTTTATCAAAAAACATTCTTTAAAATGTGAATGATAAAGAGAGCAGGTGGGGAATAAATACAGTGACAAGGGGATTAAAATGTAATAATAAAATATAAACAGAAAGGACTGTAAACAAATTAAATTTATGTAAAATAAAATTAAATGGCTCTTTATGTTTGTGTTAAAGCCTATGAACACCATATTTCAAGGTGGTGTATAGAATAAGAATTATTATTATTATATTTATGTTTATTATGTCTTACAGTGTTTATACAGACTAAAATGTATTAGTATGAATACCATACTATTTTTATAAAATGTTTGTTATGTGTTATTAGTAATAGTTCATACTAAAATGTCTGACTTTAAAGACCAATAGTTAATTGTAAATGTTGTGTTTGTATTATAAGCATGAATACAATGCTACATGTTCCAATAGTTATTTAAGGAGATTGTATTTAATATTATATTAACTTCAGAAAGTCAGAAGGGGTATAGACATAGTATTATTAAAAAAAACAGTATATGTAAAACCATAAAATCTAGGCCAAATAGGAAATTCCAATAACATTATAATGGTGTAATTAAGTCAAATAAACCAAGTAAATTAATGAGATTTATATAAGGTGAATCAATCACCAAATACTGTAACTAAAGGTATACTTTAAAGGAATAATATAAAAAGATGTATAAAATTATTCAAAAATTTGCAAATGTAATACCTAACAATTTCAGAGGGGGAATCAGAAATTCATTAATTATGTTTAAAAGGATGATCAATTGATAAATTTACAAGAAATTGATGAACGATAAACATTTATATCAATCTAAGATTTATTATAATCATAATTATAACACATAAAATGGCTAAATTTTGGACAAGGACAGGAAACAGAATATTGAGCCTACTTTTCCAAAATGACAGAAATATAGCAATTTTGATATAAAACACTTTATAAAGATGGATTATTGTATATCAAATTAAGCAGAAGGAGTTAAAGAAACCGATTATCTATTTGCTATTACATGAAATTAATTAATAACCAAAATATATTCTATGATATAATGTACTTTAATTGAATGCATCGGAAGTGAATAAAACTTAAACAATACTTTTCTAATATTAAATCGGCTAAGAGATTTCAGAAACGAAGGAAGTAAAACAGTTCTTAATTAACATTCGAAGAGTACGGGTGAATTAAGCTCGCTAATACAGTATATACGGAACGATTAATGGCGGATAACAGTTAAAACATAGCCTACTATAAATTTTGAGATTTTGGACAGAACACTTTTAAACGATAAATGCAGTGAAAAATAACAACTACACACATAGAAACCAGTGAATACACAACATAAACTAGTGAAATAACAATCTGAACCACTAACACTACTAATTTCCAGACAACTGAAACGAACTTTTACAACACCATATCTTAAAAATAAAACGCACATTTTCTTGAGTGAACAGCAGAACAGTGAACGAGTGATAATCCAACAACACCAGAAACATTATTCAATATTGCGGAGACGAGGAAGCAGCTGTGAGGGCATCTTTATTTAAAGAAAATCCTGGAACACCATTCTCGTTTTACTTCGTCAACGAGGCGAGCGGCCATGATGGTTCCCAGCATGCAAAGCGCCTACAAGGAATAAGATTCGTCGCCACAGCCAATTGGTCTGATTTATTATTTAATAAACATTATATATCATAACTAAATTTGTAATTATTAACTATTAAGATTTTTTATTGTAATGTTATACTTTCGAGCCTTGCCCCTTCTGTGACTATATAACATAACCGTTTAAAGAACCTTGAAAATATTATATCAAATAACACATGTATCAATAATCGATTCGCCCTGTGAAAGAGTCGAACAATATAACCTAATCGATTTTTAATCGATCCTTTTAATAGTTGTTAATAAAACGTAGTAATTCAACATTTTTGGTATTAAATTTATTTCTAAACTATAAATAGAATTTAGTGAACAACATCAGCTGCAAAGAAAGGCAGCCATTACTCCAGTGAAGGTAATATATTGGAGAAAGAAGAATAATCGCAAATCGATTAGTGAACGAGACAATCCAATTAACGCTGAATTTACTTACAGCAAACCACAAGTGATATAATTGCCAAAAATAACTTAAAGGAATTTAAAATTTCAACACGATCACATTACAAGAATTATTTATTAAATTTTAACAATAAACCAAACAAATTTTTTTTTTTGAAAATTTTAAAATTAAATTAAAATTTTTTTTTTTTGTACACATACAAGAAATTAATTATTTGTAACCACGTCTTGTTACAATATGTTTAGATCAACTAATTCCTCTAGCCCGTATATCTCAGAAACTACTGGACTGATTTTGATGAAAAATTGCATGGTGTATAAGGGTTATGCCCCGACTGGTACTATAGGAATTCAATGTCACTATGCACATGATTACTCGTCTGTGTACATTTTTGTGATAACTTTGCGGGCTTTGTAAGACTATTTTGAACTGTAGACCTGTGGGGGTGGTGGTTGGCTGGCTTGTGATGTGCTTGTGGGCATTGTGAGTGAACAGCATTTAGTTGCTTCATTTACGATGTGATTTCTTTTTATGTTGCAGCCACAAAGGATCTGAAAAAACTGATCAAGTCGCTTCAACATCACATGTAGTTGCAGAAGTGGATAAAAAACCTGAACTGGAATCTGACGATAAAGAAAGCATCAATTTTCCAGAACTGCATAAATCTCAATCAAAACCATCTCAAGAAGCTTCAGAAAAGAAAATTTCCATTCCTGAAAAAACTCTTAACACTCTGTATGCTGCTAAGGACACAATTACATGTTACCAACTCCTGATATTGAAAAACAAATATTCAAAACTCGTGAGCAATTAAAGCATGAACAACAGTCTTTGAAGAGAAAAATGCAGTTTGCCAAAGCTCAACAGAAACATAGAACAAATAGAAAAAGAAAACTTGAAGAAATTTGTGCAGAAAATCCAGACATAAAAGAAAAACTTTCTGTGAGAGATATAGTTGGACGGCCAAATCTAGAAAAAGATCAACCCTTACTGTTAAAAACTATTGTTGATATTGCTATGTATGGTAATGCTGCCGATGCTAAAAGAAGAACAGAAACAATTAGAAGTGTGAAAACTCTTGATTAATTGATGGAAGAGTTACAGAAAGTTGGATTTAGTATAAGCCGATGTGGAACGTATCTTCGATTACTCCCAAGAAACTCAAACACCATTGAAGGGTGAAGGCATGTGATGACAGTTCCTGTAAAACTTACTAGAGCACAAGCAGATTATCACCAACATCACATTGACAGCCATTTTGCCACAACGTCAATATGATACCTTGAAAGTCTAACATCAATACTTGGACAAGATCAAGTTGTTTATATTTCAAAAGATGACAGGCCAGGGTGCCCATTGGCCTTACGGCAGCAAATAAACAGGCATCATTACTTATGCTCATGAAATATCGTGTAAAATTGTCAGATCATGATTGGGTGATAGCAGAGTGCCATAAACTAATACCCTTGGTCTATGCTGGTATTAAAATACAAAAAGGAGCCACAGGAAATAAACAAGTGGTTGGATACTCAGGACCAATGTTTACTGTAATTAGAAGTGGCAAACACAGTACATCTACAGCTAACAGTCATGCCCAAGATTTCTAGATGTTGATTGATCTAGAAGAGTTTCATATATTGGCAAGAACAGAACTTGGGAATGTAAAACCCGTGGTGGTCCTAACTGTAGATGGTGGGCCGGATGAAAACCCGAGGTACAAAAAGGTACTTTGCAGTTCAACATTTTAGGAAGTACAACCTTGATGGGTTGTTTATTGCCACAAATGCGCCTGGAAGAAGTGTGTTTAATAGGGTGGAGCATAGAATGGCTCCTCTGAGTCATGAACTGGCCGGGCTGATCTTGCCTCATGTCCATTTGGGTCTCATTTAGATGACAATGATCAAACTGTCAATGAAGACCTAGAAAAGTCCAACTTTCAGTTTACTGGAAAGGTACTTGCAGATGTATGGAGCAGTCTGACAATAGATGGACTTCTCATTTTTGCAAAATACATAGATCCTGGCAACCTGGTTGACGTTCCTGATTTACCAGAAGTACAATAGTATTCTGAACATGTAAGAGAGAGTCAATATCTTTTGTAGATTGTGAAGTGTAAAAATAAAAAATGTTGTTCTCCTCCAAGAAATGGGTTATTCAGAGTACTGAATGACCGCTTTTTCCCATTACCAATGAAAATGAAAGCAACATTGTCTGAGCTGACTGTTGATGATGAAGGAGAATTCATTGGTCTTCTCCTTCGACTATCACTGGATTTGGAAATCAATGCCAAAGGTTTCCTTCAGGTCCCTTATGATTATTTTTGCCCTGCGGTCAAACAGAAACTTGCTAGCAGATCATGCAAATACTGCGGACTTTATCATGCCTTGATCAAGTCTATGAGTTGGTATTGTAAGGTGCATGCCGAGCCACTAAAACTGTCTCAAAACTTCGACCTGTAAGAGTAGCTGCCCAAAGAGCAAGAGAGGTGATGTGTGTGATTCAAGCTCTGGAAGGCGAGAGTGTTGAATGGGTTGATGAATAAGAGGTGGAAGAAGTACCTCAAAGCCACTCTGCAAATCAAGAAGATCAAACATCGAACATAATCATTGATGATTTCAACACATAGGTCAAAGGAGAATGGGCTGAAATTGATAACTCCTAAAATGTTTAAAACAAATTTTTTATGGACTATACTAGTTTTTATTGTATAATCATAATTTCATAGTATTACATAAGTATATATCAATGTCTCAAAAAAGTAAAAGTATTGAAAATTGCTTTTTTTGTATTTGAAACATTATTGTTCTGTATTATTCAACAATAAATAAGGTTTTCGTTTTTAACTGTAACACATTTAGTAACATATTTTAGAATAAAACTATATAAAAAAAAATATTAATAGTAAATTAAAAAAATAACTTTTGCAAGAAATAACTGAAGGTTATTACAGTCTTGGATTTCGTTATTACAGTATTTTAAAAACTGTTTTAGAGTAGGCCTACTTTTTGTGACAACCCAAAGTAAAAGGGTAGTCAAAATTATTAATTGACATTTTTTATGATTATGTAATATTAGAGGGAGTTTAAGGATTGATTACTTTTGATTACAAGGGGGAGGGGATCTAAAAAAGCAAAAATTCTGATTACATAATATTTGAATGGCCCCTAGACCTATAATAGTATGTACGTCTAATTTGTGTACATATTTAGTTATTTATATTTTACTGGTGATTAACATGTATATTATTGTATGAATACAAAAGGATAAAATTTGAATTTGAGTGTAACAATTTTTTATTTTTCTACATCAACATTAGTTGCTTGATCAGATTTTTATAGTGTTGAAAAGAGAGATTTGTCGCAATTATGTCTTGTTTAGACTCATTTTTCTTAAAATTTCATGGAGGTTACAAAAATGGTAATTTCGTTTGGCATTAAAATAAAATTTAAAGAGTCATAATTATGTAGTGGACGGCATCCTTTGCGAATCATACATGTGGTGCGCGGCTGGCTGTGAGTGTGCGTGCGTCAGTGAGGGCACCTCAGGCAGTCTGGCCGGTCCTAACCACCACCGTTCATTTTACAGACTGTAAACATAAAAATATGCATAAATAATATTCTGTGTATATAGATCATGACTTTAAATAAACAAAATATCACATAAATCTCAGCCTTATTAATAGTTTTGCATACAATTAATCGCAAACTTTAATTAATCATAAATGCTTTAAAATTTAATGATTTATAAATAACAATATACAAAGTCAAAATAAATTAGTAATTCAGTTAGATTCTCCAGCTCTGGTGAATTTCCCTCTCCACAGTTGCTTCAACACCAGAGATGTTGGTGCCATCACCTGGAGAAGATTCCTCAAATGACATGTAATCTTTGTCATCATCATCATCGTCGTCATCAATGTCATCTTCATCATCATCATCTTTACTTAAGTTAGGTAAAAAAGTATCTTGCATATCATCTATTTATACTTCTCTTTGCAAGTATTCATCTTTTTTAATTATGTGTTCTCACACTGCTGTCCATTGTTTTTCTATTGATTAGCATGTTTCTCTAGTCAAATTTATTAAGTTTCAGTTGTCAAAAGTGTTTTTTTTTTTGCAACTGAGTGTTTAAGTTCAGTTCAAATTAATTTTGTTTTAGACAACCATTGCATTAAGTCACTTTTGAAGAATCTGATGTAAGACATTTTTAGATTGGTACAGTGGCGGGTGGTGATAGGGTGCAAGGTTACACAACCCCCAGAAGAATGTGGCTTCTTAATAATATTAATTATTTATAAAATACATATTGTTTAAAACTTTTCAAACTACTGTATTTTGAGAAAAAATATATAGACCTACAGGTTTTGTAAAACATTTTTGTGTGGTAAATTGTAACCAACCCAGTTGTTCACCATAAGCTATGCGGCAAGGTTTGCAAAGTCCAGGCAAACCAACGTTCATGTGTCACTTAAGGACTGATATGTATTTCCAACTATCATGGAATAGGACAATTTACATGCAACAAAAATCTTTGCTTGGTTTGCAGTAGTTCAGCAATATTGTGGTAGGTGCACTCTATACGATCGTTCACCAGTGACATGTGCAGCATAATGTTCTGTCATCTGTCTTCATTTATGCCCACATGCAAATAGTGTTTATGAATTTGTAGAGCCTAATGTGGCCTTTGTATAGGTGTAAATTCTGTGAGTCTTTAGTGTTAACAGTGTAAAAATGATTATAAGTATTGCATTTTATTTGTAAGTGATAGTCTTTATTATTATAAGTGATAATTTATTTCTATTGAAAAATGAATTTAGTAGACAGTTTGTTGGAAAAGTTGTTTAGCTTACGACCTGTACAAGAAAAACTAGGAACAAAATATTTAGGTAGACCTACTCCTGGTTGTAACTTAACACAGACTGTTAAATCAGAGAACAGATTGTTCTGTTCAACAGAGTTTTCAGGAGAGATGTTTATTAAAAACATAATTATTGGATGTGTTGTAATTCCATAAGTGGTTTGTTTTGGATAGTCTTTGGATAAAATCATGCTTTACTGATCTAAATCATTTAATGTTTTGTGCTAAAAAAACACAACGCTTCAAAAATTCATATTAAAAGTAGTTTACAGTTAGCTCTTTTAGGAAGTGCCAATGTGGCAGAACAATTGGATAGTTCTTGCAGGTGGAATATCGGTGTTCATAATGAAAAAGAATTACAGAATAGATATATTTTAAACATTATAATTAGTTATGTACATTTCTGTGGTGCTTTTGAACTTGCTTTGAGAAGACACGACGACTTTAACTAATAGCTGAGTTTTACGCTCATAATTATGTTAACATAATGAGGAACATAAAAAGTTACAGTTGTCCTACATTCATGAAAACTTGCAACCTTAATGGTTAGTGCTAAACCGCCATTGGACTGGTAACTGTAGTAAGGTACATTATCGAAAACCAGCTCAGAGATTTTTGGTAACCCTGGAATTAGCTTTTCAATTACCCATTTCTCAATATTAGTACTGTTCACATCACCATGAAATCACTTGTTTTCTGTTCAATAAACCAATTGGACAGATTTAAAAAAACAATAGTGCATCATTGATGAACCCTTGATTTGTACATTTGTGAACTATTATAAATCTGTCTCCATTATTAATGGACATTTTCTCCTTTGCGAGCTCCTTTGCTCCTTTCATCATACGCGACTTTTGTATTGTATGAGATGTGTATAAATATCTTATCTGTGTAAACAATTGTAAATTTTTCTATCCTGAATTTAAAATTTTTATTAAGATATTCAATTTTTCTTGCACTTATCTCTTGGTGTTCATTTATTATATTTATATAATATCAGAAAATCAACCATAAACAGTATTAAAAGAAATTTGAATTATAATTAAATTGCTTAGCACACAAACAATCCCAAACTACATACCTATAACAATACAAGCTAAATAATTGAATGAAATACAAGCCTATGTTTCATAGTAAATGGTTTTGGAAAGGCATCAAAATTTACACATTCAATGAGATGTACAGTTGTGCTAACAAAAAAACTGGACTTGCAGCTCCCCAAAAACCAAGATAGCCAGCTTCCATAAAACAACAAGGGAGTATTTGACAGTAATTTAGTATAAAATATTAATTGGGAATTACTGTGTGCAGACACTTGTAAGTGGTGACCTGTAATTAGGTGATATTTATTTTTTGTTTATAATAGTGTGTTACAAAATTGTAAACTTGGAGAACCGTGTTACAGGGTCTGGCTATTAAATAACCAGACTTGCTTCATAAATGTGGTTTATTTACAAAATATTATATTTGTAAATGTATCCCCTTCACGAAGACACAATGTTCCATTTGAATTTTTGACTGTTAGAAGCAGTGCTGCAGTTTATTATCTATAGTAAGTTTGGAGTTTTTGCTTCAACTTCTATGGATTGAAAGTAGGCCATTTTTAGGCTACTCTTGATCAGAAGGAATAGAAAAAAGTTTCATCACATGTTATGACTCTTTCAAGATAGTTCACCTGCTTTTGAAAATTGTTTAAAATGTCAGAACACACAATCTTACAAATCTCCCATTCAGATGTTAGCATTTTTGGAACAATCTTAGCATATGTTTATTTAACACATTATATTCACATTTAAATCTGAATGCAATTCTTGTTTGACTGTTTTTTTATCAATATTCATCATTTTGGCGATCATCCTAATACTGAGACTATGGGTCATTTTATACAGTTTCACTTAATTGTATGTTTTCATCAGTTCTTGATGCGGTTGGTTGACTTGGACACTCGTTATCTCCCGCTTCTTCCAAACCATCCCTGAATCTTTTGTACTACTCAAAAACTTAGGTATGTAGTATATATTTATCCTTTAGCAACTCTTTCAGTAAACTAAAACACTCTGTTGCACACTTTTTCAGTTTAACTAGAAACTTGATGTTACACCCTATTCAGTTTTTAGGCTAACTCTGGTAGTACATACAGCTAGAAAAGATAGAGTTGTAGATTTTTCTAGGGATAGTAGATATTTTTCTAACAGCATTCATGCTGTTACAAAAACCCCATGCAGTGACAGTTACAAACAGACTCATCCAATTCAGAATGGTTCTTATTAGCCAAACCCCGTGTAAGTGTTTTAGTTAGTTTCTGAGAACTGTTATTAAAGTTGAGATTAAGAAATTCTCAGTTATTTATTCCAATATTTGAAATGATGATCTATGGAAACATCATAATATCTAAAATTCTTGGCAGTCAATGGTGATTGTATAGAAAAATAAAAATTTATAGATTTGTTTTGGCTATAATAAATTATTTATATCTTTTAATGTTGTCTTCTAATTTTTCAAAATGGGTCTTACTTAAAAAGACAACATGAACTTAAATATCTGTGTTCCGAGTCGTAGTGAAATAATTATATTTAGTTAAATAAAAGAATTCAAGGTAGTGTATATTTAAAGAGAATCTGTAGATTTTGGAAGAACTTTCCACTGACAGAAATGTTAAACTTTTAAGCAGTTACCATGCTAGAATATGTAGGACTGTAAACATATGTTCTGTAAAGCTAACAGAATGAAACATGTGGAATAGTGAAATCAATAAATAAAAGGACTTATTAACAAAATGAAAAATATTAATTTAACGTTATAGGAAATGACTATAAAGAATAACAAAACCAGACAAAGGCAGTAAAGAAATGGTTAAAAGTAATACAAGATAGTTGGATGCAATTTCTTCTGCTGCTTTAAGCAACACAATAGAAAGAATGGAATATAGTGAAGAAAAACTTTACTATAAAGTTTTGAATATAATAAAAATGGGTAAAGCATATGTGACATAAGAACTAAATGCAAGGGTGCATAATACTGACTGAAAGACTAAGAATAATGAAGTAATAAAGGAATATTATAAGTACTATTGTACATGAATCAAGTGTAGATATAATTCAGTAAACAGAGATGAGAGGCATATATAAATCTGCAGAAATTACAACAGCATTAGAAAAGATTAAAAGTGGAAAAGCCCCTTAAAATGTTAGAATCACCTCAGAAATGTTGAAGCATATGGGTATGGAAGGAAAAGATATTACTGAAAATACTTGTCACTGGAATACTGAAGGTACAGAAAAAAGATCAAAAGATGAAAAACGCAAGTAATATTGTTAACTTAGCCTACAAGAAATGAGATGAAAAACTGCAACAATTACCAATATATATAATCTGTTAAATACACCACTCATATTTGGTACGAGAAATAAGAAAAGAATACACATAAATGATACCTTCAGGACAACATGGCTTCAGAAGAGGATACAATGAGCAAAAATACATATTCTCAGTGAGGAAAATAACTGAGAAAACACTATACATGCAGATTTGGAAATACAGCCAATAGACTGCAAAGGCAAAAACCCAGTGGCGTAGCTAGGGTTTTTGGTGCCCAGGGCAAGGAGATAGTCGGCTGCTCACCTTCACAATTAAAGGGGGACAAAAGAGAAAAATGAAGGCTCATCCAGTGAACAAAGTACTTAATAAATGCAAATATGTAGATTTTTGTATGAAAGCACGTCCAGCAAAAATCTTAACAACATTTAAGTCAAAATTAAGAAATTACATATTATAATATTACCGGTATTCAGTTTGTATACATTTATTAGTAACAAATGTAGTAATATAAAAAATGTATAACAAAAATATTCTATTAAACATGCAAATTCCTTGTAGGTCTAAAGTGCATCGTCAAAACAATATCCTAAAGCAACATAAAGTTAAACAGAGAATTAACTTTGTTATTACATTAAAAGTAATAAAATAAATCACTTACCATTACAGGTTAATGGTTCCGTCTCCTATTAATAAACACTTAATATTTATTTTTAATATTTAATAAATATTTAAAACAAGACACTTTAAAACGTAACTTTCCTGGTCTTAATTGCTGCAAATCATTATAATCTAAAGATGAAGCAACGCCGTTTTCAATTGAAAGTATCGCTAGATTTGATACTCTATCTTGAGATATTGTTGATTGTAGGTATGATTTAATCAATTTAAGCTTATTAAACAATCTTTCACAAGAAGACACAGACACTGGTAAAGTAAGAAAACATTTTAAAGCTGTTGCTAGTGTTTTGTAGGCTTCTAATCTCACTGAAGAAATGTACTGTAGCAGTCCACTGAGGTGTAAAGTCTTTTTGTTCACCATTAACTTTTCCCTTCTAAATAAAAGTATGACATCTTTCAAGTCACTGAACAATTCTTCACTGTTTAGGTCATGTAAATACAGTTTTGCAAGTACTGTACACTTAATATTGATTTGGGAAAGCTGTTCCTTAAAATGTATATCCCCATTATTTACGTATACTGTACCTCAAATTTACAGAGGAAACCAAAGCGTTTTTCTAACTCTTTTATGTTAGAAAAACGGCTTGTAATTTCAACTGATAGTTTGTCCAAATTTCTATTAGAGAACGTTGCATTTCTTGCCGAACGGTTAATGCAGAATCATCTGCATACTTCCCTGGACATCGTGCGCTTCCTTCTTATCCTTTTTGTTATACTGACACTCCATTCATTACATACCTGCTCTGGCTTAGTAATGACATTGTCACACAGCTCATTCCTCCAAATTATTTGTCCGTTAGCGTCTCCAGAAGTGTCAATGCTTTATTTATCCAAAGTATAACAAATTATTTTAACACGTTATGCACAAAGTATATTTTTATACGTTAAATATTTATCCAAGTATTTTAACAAAGCCAGAAAGTTTTCAGGATTTGGATCGTTAGTAATTGACTCTCAATGTCCTATCAGTGCCAGATTTTGTTGTGCAAGAGTTTGTACTGTGGCAATGACCTGTTCGAGGATTTCTTTCCATGTCTTTAGCTGCTTCACCTGAAGTAGATCATCAATAAATTCCCATTTGTTTAAAGAACGTTCCAATTCCTTCCATTCAAAAAACGCAGAGTGATGAGTAGGACTGTTTTCATGATCCTTAATATGGTGATTTAACTTTCGCCATGACGAAAACCCATTTTTACTATTGACATGGCTTCTTTGACATTTTTTAAAATAAAGTGCAACAAAAGAAAAATAGAGATTTTTTAGTTGGAGAAAAACACATCCAAGTGCAGTTTACCTTTTCACCATTTTGCAAGGTTTTATCAGACCAATGCTTGTTTAAGGATTGTCCAGCTTCATCTTCAGGAATATGGCTGTCCTTGTTCTGCAACTGACTTGTTCCTCTATTCACCATTACATCTCGTAAGGATTGAGATTGTAAATTTGTAAAAGTGAAAGTTGTAAAATTGTAAAATCTGTTTTGAGACATGTTAGGATTAGTCCTCTTGGATATTAATGACTGGAGTGATACGAAAAAATACTAGTTATAGTATATTTGTAGTGTACTGTACAAAAGTAGCATTTTGCAAACAGCAGGACTGAAAGTATTACATCTAATTTGTATAAACACTATTTGGATCAAAAAAAGGTAACTTCTGGGATTTTTTTAGTTATAAAAAAATAATTCTTTAGTATTAGCTCATGCTGGAATTTTGAAATAGACCTGTAGTCAGGTTGTTACTGTATTCTCATGACCAAAACACTGAGGATTTTGGAATGGTAAAGTAAAACCCCTTCTTTAAAACTATGCCCAATGTAACAATTATTTGGTTACCTTTACCAGTTCTATCATCTAGAATGGAGGTAACCCTAATGCACACACACACACACACACACACACACACACACACACACACACACACACACACACACACACACACACACACACACACACACACACACACACACACACACACACACACACACACACACACACACACACACACACACACACACACACACACACACACACACACACACACACACACACACACACACAACTGAAGTGTGACATGGAAACAACTAGGGGTATATCTTGGATTTTCAGAAAGAGCATGCACATGCTGTTTAATACCATATATAGCCTAAAACCAAAAATCTCTTAACAAGTGGTGTATAGTGTTACAGACCCACACATCTAGTAGTTTGGCTGTAGCTGTTGTACAATAATACAGTACAATATTATACAATACTGTTATACAATAATGAATATTGTATAACATTACTGTATAGGTAAATATTATATACATAACGATATACAGATAACAAAATTTTTGTCTCACCATTTCTGATGTCTTGTGTAGATGTCTTCATAAAATTATGATGTTAGAATTTTACAACTTATGATGTCAGGACACTGGCTATTTACAACTTAGTTTGTTTAAATGGTTAATACAGCTGTATGTGCCTAATGCAAAATCAAAGAAACAGGAATAGGCCTAACACTGAAATTATGGATATTACACTTATTTATTATGGATATTACCTTACGACCGTTCCCCCTCGCAAGGTAATGGCAACCCAGCGAGAGGTATCCTGCCTAGTATAAACCCCACTCCAAAAAAAAAAAAAAAAAAAAAAAAATTGTCGTTCGGATCCGGCGTTAAACTGTAGGTCCCATATACCTGTGAGAGACTCAGTATCACACACACGTTGGGTATATGCGGGGAAGGTACAAACCAGTCGAAAGACTGAAGGACTACGAACGAACACTTATTTATTTGTAAATTATGCTCATCTTATTTGGGCAGTAAATTCCTTTATAATATTTTCATAAAACAAAGGTGAAGCAATTCTTTTAAAGTGGATAGTGTAAAAAGTGCTCGTACTCTTTTGTGTGACTGGGTTGCTCTAGTGTAATTATTCATTCTTCTTTAGGCTAAAAAAGATCATTCCACTGAAGCAATTAAAGCTAGTATTGAAAGAATCAGTGAAGTCAATTTGTATGTTCCACTCTTAATTATATCAACATTATTGATGTTCATATATTGTACTAATTGATGTAGAGGCTTATTTCCAAACTCAGGAGAACAGAGAGCATTTCTTCCCAAAGTCCCAAAAGACTTGTGAAGCAAATCTTTTCCTATACGGTACTGTTTTAAAAACAGTACTTTGTGATGTAAGCAATATCCAGAGTTTTCTTTTGTTTTGTCTTCAAAAGTATGCCTGAATGAGAAAATATCATGGACAAAACCTAAAGCAGGAAACAACTTTTATATTCAGATAGGCATGTAATGAATCCAAGAGCCTGTGATACACATCTGGAGTCCCAGTCATCATAACACTCTGTAATGTCTTCAAAATGATAATCGCTGAGATTAAAAACCTAAACTAATTATACATTACACTATAACAGTAACTACTCAGCATAGAAATCACCACTAAGTAAAAAAAAGAAAATAGTATTAAAAAACTTGCACTAAATTCAATATAACAATAACACACGTTTGTTTAACGGCAACTGTACAGCATGCAAACCATGCTAAACACTTGGCTTATGAAGTGCGAAATGTTGGAATGTACATCTCCACACATACGCCTTTGGAAACAACTAGGAGAACCATTGTTGTAAAGATCAATTGAGGCCAATTTCAATGTTTGATATGGTGAAACAACTATATATTATAGTTATTATATTTATTGAATCTTTATTTAACATAAATAAGATGCATTCTTATTCATAATTTGGGAAGAGCATTTAATCCAAATAAATCATGTAGAAAACAATTCAACATACGTATTTACATTTTTAATAATAGAAGTAGGAGTATTGTTGATTCTCAGCTGTGATTAAAAGCACATTGCTCATAATTTAATAAATGTATGCTTATATGCAATCACTTTTTTTAATTGTAGTAGCTATGTATTTAGTTTTAAAAATATTTTTCTTTATTTGTTTTACTACATTTAATTGAAATTGTTTACTTGTATAGAGCAAGCCCTCTGGCCATTTGCTATTTTAACTGATGTCACACCACCTTTCTGGAAGAATGAGTAAGTACCATCAATTTAATAATAGTTTTATATTAATATGTGATGTAAATTTATTGGTGTAAATATTTAGCCACATTGTGTGTGCATGTGTGCAAACATGTGTGCTTGTTTGTTTAATCAATAACAATAAGTTAACAACAGTTATGTTTTGGCCATGATTTCTACGTGTTATGTATAAAAGTAAAGGATGTCAAAATTGGGATCAAAGTTACCAGATAAAAAGCATGTTTCAACTGTTAGTTCTTCTATGAACAACACTCAGTGGTTTGTTCATATACAATATAGGAATTTTGGGTCAGATCTATTCATCTAATGAACTTTTGGTCTATATTAACAGCAGGATATAAAAAGACTAATTGCTAAAGTTCTCATTCCCAAGCAAAGTGCCTTGATGCATGTAATTGAAGCAGATGAAATGACCATATTGTCCTCCTTGACATTAATATAAAATAATAGCAATCGCTAATTATTAAATGTATGATAAGATACATTTTATATGTCAAGTTATTTAAAGTAACATGGAGTAGTGTACTACATGTATTGATCAATTTCTGTAATTTCTTTTATTCATCCCCCTTATAATTTTTGCAGAAATTAAGAATAAAAAATAAATAAATCTTTCTCTTTTTAGAAAACTGTCTTATGGCAGGTTTCAACTACATACTCTCAATTTTTCTCAATTCTGTGCATCTGTCTACAGCTCCTTCTGTTTCAAATGTCATCAAGTGTTCCAGACTTTATTCTTCCCAGTCCTCTCTTTCCTTCCACCTTTCACTCTGTGATCCTTAGCTGCATATAGTTTCTACACAATACATGCTCCAACCAAGATATTTTTCTCTCTTTTTTTAGTTACTTTCTGCAGTTTTCTTTCCTCTCCTATTCTTGTCAATACTTCATCATTCCTCACTAATAAATGTAGGCCTACTTGTATACAAATTTGTTACACACATTTCACTTAAAATTAAAGAAATTTTATCATCACAAAGTATTTTCAAACTACATGGAGACAAATATTACACAGAACATAGAACAGAATATTCAGTAATTGAACAAGCAAAGCAAATTCTCAGTTTTAACTTAAGAGTTTGGCATTTGTCTGTCTGTCTCTCCGTTTTGGGTATGTCCCACAATAACTTTTGAATGCATCAACTAGTTTTCATAAAGCTTGGTATGCATGTTCATAGTTTTACTCTACAGAGTCCCTATTGTTTTTTAGATTGAACCTCCAAAAAATGGTGGGCAGTAGGCAAAAGCATGAGGTCAAAATTGTGAAAAATCGCAAAAATCCATGTTTTATCAACCTAAAGAGAATTTTAAGCAAAATCTGAATATAGTGTATAGGTTTAGAAATTTCAAAATTTTAGGACAGTTTGAACCAAAAACAGGATAAAAATTATGAAAACATGGTAAAAATCCAACTGGGTATCAGAGTAAATGGATTTTTAACTGAACTCCAAATATAGCATTTACTATAATTTTTTTTTTAATTTAAGGGGACCATGAGCCAAAAACGTAACTCAAAATTTTAAGAAAATTGTAAAAGCCTGTGTGGGATAAGTTATGAGGAATTTTAATCGTGCTACAAACTTAGTATCAGCTTTCCTTGCAAATTTTGGATCACCTTCAAAAAGTTTGTAATTTTTTATATATATAAAACGTATCTCAAATCGAGTATGTCCGAGACTCGCCTGAGTGGTCTGGCGACTATATCTATAGAACATCAGTTACCTGCATCACTTGATTACAACGAAGTCATAAACGAGTTTACCAGTGCAAAAACTAGACAAGTATTTTTTAACTAAGATGTATAATACATTACTTTTGTTATATTTCAATTATAATGAATTTTAGTTAGTATTTTAATTTTAAGTTATCACATGGGCATACGTTTTTATTGTCTCACGATTCCTTGCATTGTCTCTACAATTTTTATTGTAGCCGTTCGCTGCATCGTAAACGCGAAAAAGTTCTAGTTATTTGATAAACAAAACAATGCAAACATTCCTAGTCATCATCTGAAGCAGGGCCGGTGCAAGGTATTTTGCCTCCCTAGGCGAAATATCTAAAAGCGCCCCCCCCCCAAAATACCACTACGATTGATGGAATGTTTATGTATTTTATACGAATTACAAAATATAATGCAAGTAAAATAGTTTCAGCTAACTGTGAAAATTACAACTACAGTTTGAGTTACTTCTTATTATATTTATTCATTGACAATAAATGATAGACAAACTTATTGCATATTTTATAATATTTAGACCGAAATATGTAAAAAGTGAGATTTTACAAAATCTAACAAGAAGTAGCAGGAGGCAATTTTAGATATAATAATAAACATAATATGTAATATATAACAATACATATGATATACAATATAACAAAATTACATTTTCTTTTTTTTAGTTTTAAGCTTTGAAAAAGTAGAAACTAGTTCATCGAGGTCTATTTTTTGAGCTAATTCTTGTTCAATTGATAATGTGGCCAGTCCCACCAGTCTTTCTTGAGTCATAGACGATCTCAAGTACGTCTTGATTAGTTTAAGCTTAGAAAAGCTTCTCTCTCCCGTAGCTACTGAAACCGGCAGCGTCAGCATAATCCTCAGAGCAATACACAAATTAGGCACACTTTCTTGTAAGTTGGACTTGCAAATGAAGTCAAGAACTTCCTTTGGTGTAGACTTCTTAGGAACATGCCTTGAGATGGCCTGAAGCTCACTGCACAGCTCAGAAGCATCAATATCCCTGGATTCATTATGAGTCAACGCCTTTTCTAACTTAATGCATTCATCTAGGACGTACTTGGTTGGTTTCTTATCTAAGGTGTTGATATGATACAGGAATCCAAATACGGATGTGATCTGCTTCATCTGAGTAAACCTTTCGTCAATTGAAGTTATTGTTGTGTCAAGGATAGCAAAATAAAAGTTTACTTTGAACTGCTTCTTTGCATCTTGAATAGGCTCATCTTCTGCTTCATACAAAAACTGCCTTTTCTTGTTTTTCAAGCGTTTCGGCACTGACTCTGACTCAAACTCAGCTGGAATGCCCAGTTCTTCTGCAATTTCTCTAGCATCCACTAGCATCTTCTCAAATCCTTTGTCACTTCTGCAGTTTTCAAGGAACTGTTTTGTTGCACAAATCTGTTTTGTAGCAACAGCTAGATCAAATTCTTTGGATTGGAGAAGTTTGCTTGTCAAATTAATTTCAAACAAGATGTTATGCCACACAACAAGAGACACCACAAATCTAAAATTTCCAATATTTTTGGCAATTGCTTGAGCTTCTACTTTTGAAATATTAGCGGATGATCCTTTCAGGTTAGTGTTCTCAACAATGTCCATAAGAGCATCATGCACCTCACTTAGCTGGTGCCGAAGTGGAAGCAAAGCATCAATTCTGCTTTCCCACCTTGTATCGCTCAGTGGTTTCAAAGTCAGAGCGGGCAAGTGGCGCATGTGAACTTTCCAACGTTGAGTTGAGCCAGCGAAGAACACGTACAAGTTTTGTACCACACAAAAGAAGGAAGTGGCAGCCAAACAACACTTAGCAGCATCATTTACGATGAGATTTATGGAATTTGAGCTACAGGGTACGAAAAATGCTCGTGGATTCACATCTAAAATCCGTCGTTGAAGACCAACGTTTTTCCCCTTCATATTGCTTCCATTGTTGATACGCTTGGCCACCTAAGTTAGCCAATGGAAGAGACATTTCTTCAAACTTCTCGAGAACAGCTGAAGTTAAACCAGCACCAGTAGTGTCCGAAACAGGTACAAACCCCAAAAAGTGTTCTTTTATTTCACACTCTTTTTCGTTTTCTGTTGCCACAAAACGAACTATGATTGTCATCTGCTCAGCGTGACTCACATCGGGTGTGCAATCAAGCACTATAGCATAGCATTTAGCATTGTGAACAGCAAATAAAATCTTGTTCTGTACAGCATCGCTCAACAGTTTGATCAATTCATTTTGGATATCTTTTCCCAAATAATGAATGTGAGTCTCCTTGTCATGAACTTTTCTTAGATGCTCATGCATGACTGGATCAAACAAAGCTAGATATTCTACAAATTTAAGGAAATTTCCATTTCCACTTGTAAATAACTTTTGCTCTCTTCCACGGAATGCAAGGTTTTGGGCTCCAAGCACCCTTACCAATCCAATTAGTCTTTCTAGCACTTGATGCCAGAATTTTTCTTCTTCCCTAGTTACTCGTAAATGTTCTTCATCAATAGTTTTGTTCTTCTTTAATCTAACTTCCAGCTCTTTCCATTCTTGAAAACATGTCACATGAGCACTGTTTTTTTCATGGCTAGCTAAGATGGCAGAAATATTTTTCTAGTCATTCACACCGGCACTACATAGTAGTGCTGATCGTCCAATCGCTTTCGAAAACAGCATGCAGCAGAAGCAGAACACCGCATTCTTTGAGGGAGAGTACAGAAGCCACAAACGATGAAGATATTCACCATTGACTAGACACCTTTGGTAGTGAACTTTTGAAAACTTTCTTTTGTTGTGGTCTAAGGGAAAGTTGAAGTCTGTAACTTGGTTGGGTCCATGTTCGACGAGCAATTGACGCAACTTATCATCACGAATATTCCATGTAGCAGGATCACCATAGTTAACGTCGTGGTTGGGGAGGTTAACAGTGAAACTTTCCAACACCTCCTCTTCGCGATTTAGGTCTACATCTATAACTTCATGAGAGGTACTAGCTGAAGCTGGCCTAGTTTGAACTGTTTCTGGAACAATGGTCACGTTTTGAATTTTACTTGATTCCTCGAGGTTAACAGTTTCATCTCCTGTTTTAAATTCTTCAGGGCGTTTGTCTTGATCAGGGTGGTGTAAATACTTTAGAAATGAACCCTTTAGCTTAGACAATGATTTTTCCTCCTCAGCCTTTCTTTTGCGGTTTTGGGCTCCCGAAGCTTTTTGTCTCTCGGCCATGCCTTTGTTATAGCTTGATCCAAAACATAAAAATAAAAGTTACTTTTGAAAGCCATTTTGGGATCCGCAAGGGGGGGTGCATAATTAAAATTCATTATTTTAAAAAACAGTTAACTATTGACTAATTGATAAATTATACATTATATTGTATAAGCATAATTTTTATTAATCTGTACAATTATCTTGAAACGGCCAATTTGTTCTAAATATATTTTTAATTATAAGAAAGAATATTATAATTTCTCAGTAATCCTATTACAGCGTAAAAGAAAAATATAGACCTCTCCTTTTATAAAACAAATAGCTCACATTTTTGTAACTATAGGCCTATCTACGATTTCGAAAATTAAGTAGACGATAAAGCATTAATACAAAATATCACGTTTTTGTTCAAGCAAAGTTTTGTAATTTTTCTATCAAAAATTCACGACTCTTACAAATGTCCCGGAAAAAATGATTTCTAAGTTATCCCTGCTACTATGAGTAAGAGAATTGAGTAATTTTTTCGAAACGCTTTAATACGCTATTTATCGACTTTGTAAAAGTTTTCGAATGACTGTTGATTTCGAAAATTAAGTAAACGATAAAACATTAATACAAAATATAACGTCACTTACATACGTCCCGGAGAAAATGATTTCTAGGTTATCCCTTAAAACGATCCCTTAACGAATCCCGTAAAACGATGTCTGAAAATCACTCGTCACTACATAGAATGCCTAGATAATACTATTAAATATACTTAACATAGTATAAGTATATATATATATATATATATATACACATTAAAGTTTAATTAAAATATTTTGACTTTCAACAAATTCGATTAGGTGAAGCACTACACTGTGTAGTCTACACATTTACAGAATCTTTTTCTTTTCTTACCTATGTAGATGTATGGATACGATTACTCTAATATGTAAGCAAGTTTTCTTTGTAACGTTCTTGATTATTTGCCCTTTACTTTAATAAAAAGTGCAAACTAATGACCGTAACGTGCGAACTGAATTGAGATTATTACTGAGTTGGTTTCAGACAGCGCCACGCTCACATCTATGACTGTTCGACAGCTAGAGACGCCTAGAACGCAAAGTGCAAAACTGCCTCGCAGTAGACCATGGATTCAAATTTAAAAATAGATTTGTTTAGTAATTATCACGCTTATCTCGTAATTTTATTATTTTGTATGCCGTTTATATGCAAAAATAATATTGCCAATTTTTTTTAATTTGCTTTTGTCAAAACATACGGTAGGGTACTCGATTTTACGATTTATTTCATTAACAAATTATATCACCACGACCTTATTTAAATTAAAACAGGACAGGCTTCAACAATCAAGTTTATCGTGAGTTTACAGAAGTATAAAGCCAAAACATTAGTAGAAAACACTTCGTAAAATTTTATTTTTTGTGACGTTCTGCCCGGTCTCTTTTTATGTATCTTTTACAATTAAAACTATATCATACAATATTATGTTTGTATAGGTTATTATACAAAATCATATTATATAACAAGTTATTATAACAGTGCCGTAACGAGGGCGTGGCGAAAAAGGCGCCCGCCACGGGCGCAACTGGGTTTGGGGCGCAAAACAAAGGATACCGACCCGGTTGAGAGTTGCACGTGGTTTTTATTTTACTTGACCATTCTACTCTACATGAATCATTGAATCAACACCGACTGTCACTGGCCGTTTTTCGTCTCCTGTCCAATTAGACAGAGACACGTATTATTGCGCGCACATCACACACCCACTCTTTCTTACACTCCTAGCCCGCGTTCACATGAGGCGAAAAGCTCAGCTCAGCCAATCAGAACGTCAGGAGAAATCAGGTGACGTTGATACTCATGTGTGAATCAAGACCAACTACAATATCTACAAGATATTGTAGTTGGTCTTGTGTGAATGCAGGCTCATACAAGAACGATCTATACTGTGTAGTGTGTAGGCAAGGCGCTAGTCTTTGTTGGTCGTTCCTCGTTCATAAGATCAGCTGTGTTGTTGCTTTGTCGTAATTATTTTTATATATTTTCTCTCTTTTGTGGAACAAAACATACTGGAAAAGAAATATAATTTTGTTTACATACAACATACTGGCATACTGACTAAGTAAGTACTGTAAATAATTATATTAATAAAAACATTTATTTTAATTATATTAATAAAAAATATTAATTTTAATTAAAAAACACTTCTAGAGTAAAATGCCACCAAAAAAACCGTCCGGTGCACAGTTTAAAAAAATAAGAGAACAGAAGATTGAAAATATAAAGAAAAATATAACTCCGATTGATATTTTTCTTAAAAAATCATCTACACCTCTAGTTCATTCAAGCTTAACAACTTAATTAAATCTGCCTTCTACAAGTAGTCATGTTTCATGTGAAATTGAAACAGAAGAGAAAAGTACAATTGAACATCAAAACCAGGAAATCGAGAAGCAATGTACATGTAACGATGATAATTATATGGTTGATGTTAAATTAGAAAATATTGATAATAATGCAAAAATAATAGATTTCAATGATCCCACAACATGGCACTTAACTAATAGTAACATACAAATATTTGTTCAACATGGACCAGAGTTGTGCGATAATTTAAGTGTTTATCCTGATAGAGAAAATAGGCATTTTGATAAAAAATGGTTTGTAAAAACCATGTCAAACGGAGAACAAGTACTCAGAAATTGGTTGATATATTGCAAGTGAAAAGATGCACTGTTCTGTTTCCCATGTATTATTTTTGGAAAAAATCAGAATGTATGGACCACTGCGGGGTTTCGAGACTGGCAGCATTTAAATCCTATGTTACCATGTCATGAAAATTCATTATATCATAAAAAAAGTTATGTCGAATGGAAAACTTTCGAATCAAAAATTAAGAAAGGTGGTTTTATAGACGATCAATTACAAGAAGAAATTTTAAAAGAAAAAGAAAAGTGGAGGCATATTTTAAAAGTTATTTTGGATGCCATTCTGCACTGCGTAAAAAATAATGACGCTTTGAGAGGAACTTGTGAAAAAATTGGTCATCCCGAATGTGGAAAATTTCTGAACACGATAGAATTAATTAGTCATTACGATCCTATTATTGCGCAACATATTGAAAGTCATAAGAAAAATCAAGTTAATTATTCTCTCCTATAATACAAAATGATATAATTAATATAGTTGCTTCTAAAATTAGACAGCATATTATTTCAAATATTCAAAAAGCAAAATATTTTTCTATTTTATTTGATAGCACACCTGACACTTCTCACCAGGAACAGATGACGCAAATTTTGCGCTATGTTAACATTGATCCCAACACGAATAAATGTAGCATTGAAGAAACCTTCATAGACTTTATTGTGACACATGAAAAAAAATGGCGAAGCACTTGCGAATGACATCGAAAACAAGTTAACATTAGACGGATTAAATATTAGAAATATAAGAGGACAATCATATGATAATGGAGCGAATATGGCAGGTAAATACAAGGGGGTACAAGCCAGGATATTACGTTTCAACAATATGGCGAGGTTTGTTCCATGCACGGCTCACAGCCTTAATTTAATAGGCGTTCATGCTGCACAAACATCTGTTCAAATGAAATCATGTTTTGAAACAATTCAACAATTGTTTAACTTTTTTGTAAATTCTACTAGTAGATGGGATCTTTTAAAGGAAAAATTATCTGTTCGTCTCAAAGGTTTAAGTGACACGAGGTGGTCCGCGAAAGCTAACGCGGTTAAAGCTTTACGAAATCAATTGCCTTTTATAATAGAACTTCTTAATGAAATGTGTGATGGACAAAGACAAGTTACAGTAGACTCTGTAACAAATGCTCGAATGTTGCTAAAATTATTAACAAAATTTAAATTTGTTGCACTATTAATATTTTGGGATACAATATTAGGAAAGATAAATAAAGTAAATTTACTTTTACAAGAAAGAAAAACCACAGTCGGAAATGCTGCGAAAATGATAAATGCTCTAAAAAATGAAATTCAACAGTACCGAAATGATTTTTTCGATTCGCTTCACAATTCAGCAAAAAGTTTAGCCGAAACAACAAATATTGAAACTTACATTCCAGAAAAGAGACGGCGCAAAATAAAAAATATGCCTGGTGAGAAAGCTACTGATGATTCGTTTGCCATGAATGAAAGTGCATTACTAAAAAAAGAAATGTGTGAAGTTTTAGATATAATACTGATACAACTCAATGATAGATTTACTGCTTTGCAAGAGGTCGCAAACGACTTCAGTTTTTTAAATGGACACGCTTTAAAAATCATGCCGCTAGATGATCTTAAACGATGTGCAGCAGACCTAGCATTGAAATATAATAGCGACTTAGATGCTCCAGAATTTGTATGTGAAATTGAGAGTTTCAAATATCAAGCCATGGAAGTTTTTGAAAATTTAGGGGATATGGACGCTTTTCAAATCTTGCAAAAAAATTACGAACTCTCATTACAAAACACGTATCCAAATCTAGACCTAGCATTAAGGATTTTCATAACAATGCCTGTAACAACAGCTTCCTGCGAACGTTCGTTTAGCAAATTAAAAATTGTAAAATCGTACCTTCGTTCTTCTATTGGACAAGAGCGATTAACAAACATGTCTATAATATCAATTGAAAAAGATGTTACCAAAACATTAAATTATGACGATATAATAGATGTGTTTGCAAATGAAAAAGCGAGAAAAATTAATTTATAAAATATGCTGAACTGTTTTATGTTTTTATTATATTATTTTAACATATACCTATGTTTTGTATTTCTTTTATTTTGTCGTCATTGAATATGAATAAAAATTTGTTCTTATTTAGGTTATAGATTATTTATTTTCAAATACCTTGACAAATACATTATTGTATATACAGGCAACTCATTTTGATGAGGTTAATAGTATTTAATATATTGCATTTAGTAAAATTTAACTTGTTACATTAAAATTTTTAATTTTTTTTGTTATTATTGGGTTACGGGGAGGCGCAAGTTAGACACTTGCCACAGGCGCTTCATACCCTCGTTACGGCACTGCATTATAATATATATATATATATATATATATAACTTGAAAAATACGAAGCACTATAGAAAGTGAAACCCTTGGAAAAAACATAGCAGCCAATGGCGATGATATTTCTTATGAGCGTTGTTGCCAAGTCTTAACTCCCCCTCAAACTTGTTAATCTCTTTTGGTACTTTATACACACGCGGTTACTCTCCGCGCTCATTAGTTGTGACTAATGACTAATATTAATAATATTAATACATGACCTTGTGCATGAGGTAGGGTAACAGTGTATTATTCACTAACTGCAGATTATCACCTTCAATAAAGCCGACTCGTGTGTGCCGTCGGCATTTTGCTATCAATGTAGGCTTTTCTTTAAGTGATACAAGAATGTGCCAACAACATAGATGGAGATAAAAGTTGATAAGAATTGCTTTGATAGCTGACGTTAACTATTTCAGCAATTTAAAAAATAAACAGATGGCTATTTCACTGTTAAATGATCTCACGTGCGCGTGCGTTTAACTTGCTACTGCTCATTGCTTCGTGCGAATGTGTTCAAATATTGTGACGTGCATCAGGTAATACAAGAAAGTGAGAGAGAGAGCGCGCGCGAAGAGTGATAAAGAGAGTGGAGAGTGTCTGTTAGGTGTGCTCTGTGTCTTGTGTCTTGACCACAATACAATAATAACTTTACGTTAGTTTGTCCACACTGTAGTCATAAGAACAATGCTTTTTTCTAAAGTTTGCATAGACTAGTAAGATGTTGCCAGGCTAGACTAATAAATTACAAAGAGGGATTACACAGCTTTCACCATACAAAATTATCTACCGTCTACAAATTATACTTAACATAAACATTCAAGTATATAATGAACACAAATTATCTTGGATCTAGCAATAAACGTAATTAAAAAAAATCAAACAACTCTAGTTAACGAGTTACGAGAAATCTAAGAGCAGATTGGATAAGAAATACATAAACCAAAAAGTACAAATGCACAGTCGCAAATTTTGTAAATTAGCATCGTGTTCACTGATCCAGCGTACAGTATTACGTGTTTAATGCTGATGTCTTGTGTACGTATAGAATTTATCTTCTATAAATGTGTGCGAGCCATTCTGTTACTTAAGTTACTCATATACGATACTTGTAATTTGATATGTATGCTTACTACTTGCTGACACCTTAACTGTCTGCTCTTTTTTTAAGGATGGGTTTTATATTTGACAAGTATGGAGAGAATTTGATTTTACACGACGATGTAGAAGTTATAATTAGATCGCTGTTTGAAATGGGTTACGAAATGGCCATCTCGTCTCGGTGTAAATGCGAGAAAGATGCACTATACCTTCTGGACTTAATGGGCGTCAAACAATACTTTCATTACATCATTATTAATAACGTCAACAAAACATATCATATTCAGAAGTAAGTATCTACTACTAGGTTATGGTAATAATTTGTTTCCAAGTTTTCCTGATTTTTAAAAATATTTTTATTTTAATAGTAGTTGCATGGTGTCTTGGATTTTAAGTGTAGGCTACATAAAGGCGGTGCATATATTGTATGCAATGTCCTTTATTGATTTTCACACCTTTCAATTCATCCGAAAGGCAGTGGCGTGGTCAAGATTTCTATCTGATCTAGGGAAGGGGACGGGATAGATTTTTTATGAACAAAACTACAAAAATGAATCAAAGGCAACCTCCGATCGTGAACGAAGGCTCTGTGACGGAGCGATCCCTGCAAAAGTTAAAAATGTTAATGTTAGTTCGACACTGTTGTAATATTTTGTAATATTTCAATACCTACGGAAATAGTTTAGTAATCCATACTGAGTGTAGTACTCCGAACGCAGTCAATATCTCTGGAACTGCTGATATAAGAAAAGTAAGAATGTTAATGTACAGTAGTTTAGGCGAGTCAATACTACTCTGTCGAGAGAGGAAGGATTCAGGTAAAGCGAGAAAAGCAGTGAATTTTCATGCACTAACGTCATAGGCGATACTACCGTCTCCCTCCCAGTGTATAGCAGAGCATTTTCATGCACTAACGTCATAGGCGATACTACCGTCTCCCTCCCAGTGTCTAGCAGAGCATTTTTTAAAACAATTCATGTATTATAGGCCTACTGGTAGCAATACCTGTGTTTTATGGGTCATGAGTAGTGTAATGTGTTGTGTTTAACTTTGTTATTATTGTAGATTATTTTTACCGTAGGCGGATTACGTTATGGAAATATAAATTCCGTTCAAAACATTTTAAAACTTTTCTTGATTTTCAGGCTAAGTTAAAATTGAAAAACTAGGGCCATCAAGACTAGAACTCAAAAGCAGAAAGAATATAAAGAACATGGAAGTAAAAAACGAAAGTAGTGTTACTAGAAATTACTAATATGATGCTGCTGACCAGTTACGTGGTTGCGAAGTTAAAAACAAGTGCTACGGCATGAAACCTGTCAGGTGGTAATAACTTAAAACAGTTCGTAAAAAAAAACAAGGCCAGTGAGGCTCTCATAAATAAGGAAAAAAGACATTAGGTATCAGTTATGGTAAGAATTTAAAAATTAAACAATTTGATTAAATTTGTTCTAAAAATCTTTACATTCTTGGCAAATATAGACTGTACCATGTTTTGTGAAGGGTTCGAACTCGCGTTGAGGAACATGATGAAACTGAAAATTCCAGCAATCCTGAATTTTTGCGGTCTTATTAAGTTGTCCGAACTTGGTGGTCTTTTAAACCAGCATGCGATCGCTGTCTTTATAGCGATCGCCTGTCAGTTGCGATTTTGTTAGAACTATCGCTGTTTTCGGAACACCGCGTTGTTTTCCCTAAAATGAAATTCAAAGCGTGTTCAAATTAAACATGAGTGGCGGAATCAGTTGGGCTGTCAATCGAACGGACTTTGCAACGCATCAGGTGCATAAATCTTCTTGAACTGCCTTTATGAAAACAACTTGACGAATCTTTTACCTGAGACTCTTAAGCTTTTAAAAATCATAATAACCATACCCATCACAACTGGGGAGTGAGACCGGTGATTCTCAGCACTGAAACGAATAAACGATTATTCGAAATACAATGAAAGACGGGCGACTTCGTGAGTTTAAAATGTATTCAATTGAAAAGCAACTATATACATTGCCGAATTTCAATGATTCGTCACAGATCACTTTCAGTGCAGAAGGAGCAAAGGGTATACTTTCATTTAAAACGCAGATAAATTAAGGTACGTTTGACTGATTTAAATTATTTATATTGTATTTAAGCAAAAACTAAGTTACGTCAGTAATATAGTAGTCTAAATACCAATACCTAGACTACAATAAATTATGGAATTAGATTTTTATAACCATAGGCGTAAGCAAAATTTCATTTGGGGGGGGGGTTCAACAAAACATTTCAAAATCGAGCTATGGAGTGTGCAAATACATGGTTGAAGTTACCATATAAATCATTTCATCGGTGGTTCTCTATGCGTTGGAGGGCACAGCGTACCGAACGCCGTGATCCGTCTTATATATCTACGTGTATACGAAACATCGGACAGGTTTTAAAATTTTAACTGTTGACTTGTCTTCAAAATAGGGTTGTTCAAGTATTCCGTAAGCATCCAAAGGGATGGAGGGGGTTAAAAATTGCTGACAAGGGAGGCAGATGGGTCACCGGAATGCTCAAGTAAGACAAAAATGCACATTAGACAAAAAGATACCAGGCGAAAGACAGAATCAATTCGTAGTATAAAACTGAATGAACCAAGCGACATCAGTATCCATAGCGGGACATACCTTCATTCATTCCCCAATAAATTCTACTACTCTATAGTTTTGATTACACATTTAAACTCTCTCTGTGCCACTTTCCCTGACACAATCGGATAAACGCATAGGCACATTGACAGCCATTTTGGTACAATGTCTATATGATATCAGGAAAGTGTAGCCTCAACTCTTGGACCAATACAAGTACTTTGTCTTCCTCAAGATGACAAAGCTCGCATGAAGGCTTCAAAGGAACAAACACAGAAGGGCCCTTCCGAATCCGAATGGAATGCCAGCTTTTATCACCCATCATGGCTGAGCGATAGCAGAGTGTCACAAACGACCTGGAAATTCGCAAGTTGTATACACTAGGCCAACATTCAGTAGGGATTCAAGAATTGTGAAGTGTTTGTCCTTCAGAGGGTCGACTTCTGAGTTTTATATACTTTGTTTTCCTGTTGTAAAAGAAGAATTCAAGAGCTGAGAGTAAATATTGTAATATTTCGAATATTACTGTTTTAAAAGACTTACCAGTGTAGAGTGTCTACTCACCAGTTCGGCCGTTCAATTCGTATTTACTGCCTCGCCATCTGGTTGACCAACACTGCTTAGTAAATCGACTTCGTCAAATTTATATTTCTATATTTTAATTGCTTTATCTAATTTTGTCTTGTGTTGTATAAAATCAAACATACAGTTTAATGTGTGTACTACGTTTATTAACAGTTATGGATAGGGTTCGATAATTAAAATTTCTTCAAAATATAATGCTTAATTTTGCGCCGGCATGTTTACTTTTTCGCGGTTGGCTCTTCTGTCCGCTTGCTATTATGGTTGAGGCTCCTGCTTAGAGTTGACAATTTCGTTTATGTTTAATCTCAGGTCGAAAGTTCTTTTGACTACAGAAAATGTTGTTATACACACTAATAAAAGTACAAAATCTTACAATATACCTTATAAATATTATTGAACAGGTGATATAATTAAATAATAGTGGTAAATTACCGATGTGGGAACTAGTGCTTTATAGGTTATTGATGCTTAGCAAACCTTCCGTTTTTAAAACATATTCATGAAAAATCAAAGTTGGATGGATATATTTATTCTATTTGAGGTGTTTGTGAAATAAAATTAAGTTCAAAAGTTTATTAAAGTGATTAGTGAAGTGAAAAAGTTAGTTCAATTGTTGTTGATTGTCTGGTGTTTTTTCGGTTTAGGTATTTAAATATACTTAACGATCCTTCGCCTCATCGGTCCGGGGTAATCCTTCTCCTAAATACTGCTGCTTGTCCTTTCTTGGGTAGTTCGGTGAATTCCAAGTTCAATTTTCGTTAATGGTCCGGTTACGGTGTTTAAATTCCCTCAGTCGTACTGGCTAATGTTGGTTTCAGGGTTCAGTTAGGTGTTCATCTATATTCTTCCTTCTGTGGGTTGTTAATTCTTCACTGGGGCTTCTTCAGCAATTTCTCCAGGTTATTTTTTATTTCTTTGGTTGAATTTATTTATTTTTTACTATTAGTGTTATTATTGTTCTTTAGTTTATCTTCTTAATCAGTGCTTTAGGTAAAATAGGCTGATTTACTTCTTTTTATGTCTTGGGCTTCATACATCCACCCTACTCAAGCTTCAATAATGGAATGATAATTTATTAACGGTTTTGTAAGTAACAAGGTTTCGTTGTCATGGCAACTCCCTGTAAAAAACGAATTCCCATTGGCTGATAATTTATAACATTGTTATATCAAACTAACTTTTTTATATACAAAATTATTAATATCTTTTAAAGTATTATAACTTCCTTATACTACTTGTAATATTAAATACAATAACACCATTATTTTGCTTTTTGTTTACAAATTATTTTGTTACCACACAAAGGTACCTTTGGTCAACTTATAACAGATTACTAATTTTTCAATTTGGTGTTTCTTTTGTTAATTACCTTTAAACTAATTATTATCTATCCAGTTTTGTACCATACACTTTTACTTTGAGACCTAAACAGATTATATACTTTATTTTATTATTGGCTATTGTTTTATCTTAAAATTCACAAAATTCTGCTCATCAGTTCTAAGCCTAATGCCTAGAGTTACTAATTCACCTACCTGAAACAAACTAACTTAACTCATAACATTTGATTGTTTTTAATCATCACATAATATTATATAACTATTTAATACCTCTTTATAGGTCCATGCCTGTATCCGAATTTTTTACATGTTTTAAGGGTTTTGTTTTAACATAATTTGCCATCTAACAATACTTTGGTTATTTACCATCAAAGAAATCTATAACAAACTTGAACATTAACTATGCACTATTATTCTCTTATAAATTCATTTAAGAGAATATAGTGTCTAACTCCCCTCTGTTTTCAATTACTTTTTATATTTATTTTCTAAATGTTTTTTATATAACTTTATAACATTCCTTAACAATAACACAATATATCTTTTATCCTACTTATCCTATACTAACAAATTATTATAACTGGGTTACTATATTACTTATAGTCTGTTATTACCAGTTTATTATTTTATAGTTAATTACACTGCACCTTCTTTAACTAGTGTCTATGTAGTTTATTCTACTATCACTGGGTCCTATAATGGTTTTTCATTGATTATCAAACTTTTATTTCATTTATCACCTCTTTACTAATAACTATTGTTACTAAGGTTCATTTTATTATAGTGGCGTTTGATAGCTTATTATTTAACATTGTATATTTTATTCATATCTTTGATTTTACATTTCTCTTTCTTTTATCTTTTCTATAGATTACATTTTGTTTATTGCCCTATCTAATTTTGTACTTTTATTTTGTATACATTATTTTAGTTAATATTTGGGCTCTCATAATTGTTGTCATATTGTGGTTTGGATTATTGTTTTTGTCTCACCTTATCCAATCTATTGGGTTTAGTCCTTGTCATTGTCTTAGTCATTTTTTAGTTAGTGGTGTTGTGCTATCATTCTTCATGTTATAAATCTTTTAACGAGTGAATACAGCGCTTGTGTGTTTGTGTGTGTGAACGCAAGCTACGACAGGCAAAGTCTACGATGGGGTGATGCGTACAAATTATTGGTTTGTCTGTAATCAGGTTTTAACCAGATAAAAATAAACTAATTAATACATTTTAAACCTGTGAACAAGGACTTGGCCCAATTATAAAAACACCATTACATTAAGGAATTTTTAACGAATATGGTGATGTAAAAGTATTGCAGAAATGTGCAATAATAAATACGCTAGGTAATTTAATGTTAATTACTAGTGTAATTAAATAGTAATTAATAAGTGTGATATATGTGTGTGACCAGAAAAAATTACGCAAATGATATCGCTCATGCTACGAGTATGTTTACGAAATCACGAAAATGAATCAAAAAGTGATTTGTAATTAAAAGGATGCTTTGCACGAAGTGACAACATCTAACAGGTCAAAAACAATCCTGGACTTGTCAAATCGCCATCCAGTATAAATACCACCGGCAATTTTGGGGCGATCTCAGAGACTCAAGATATCTTCACACAACGTCACGCTGCTGGTCTGCCGACCGATCGAACATCTTTACCAAACACACCAAGACTTATGGAGGAACTCTGGACCATCACAAAGAACAAACCATAGAGACAGAGAACACAGCATCAGCATAATCATCATCATCAAATTCTCAGGATTCAGGGGACACACACGCACATGCGCGCAACGGTTACGTCGGCAGTACGCAGGTGATGAATAAACAATTATATTTTGTTTGTGAAAAGAACTCTTAAAAAGAGACTTATATATGAACAGTAAAGACTTGTAGCTTTAAATATAATCACTGTACATAAATTTAAATAGTAGTTAAAGAAAATAATTTAATTTAACAAGAAAATTTAAAAAATACTAATCTTCTGTTGTAATTTTGGTGTGTCAGTAGAAATAAATAATAGGTTGGAAGTAAATGTTATATTTTTTATTTTGTTTATGGCAACAATTAGTTTTATTCTTGAGATTTAATATTATTTTTGTTTGTAAATGAGTTTCTATTATTATTTAAAATTGGAGTCAAAGCCAGACACACTGAAATAAAAAATGTTTACTATTTCTTTTATGAATTTGCTAACTGCTATAATTTTTTATTGTTCGACTAAGCTTTTCGTCATTACTGACATCTTCAGGTCTTAAACAACGAGACCTGGGTTGTTTAAGACCTGAAGATGTCAGTAATGACGAAAAGCTTAGTCGAACAATAAAAAATTATAGCAGTTAGCAAAGTCATAAAAGAAATAGTAAGGATGGCTGCTAATTTAAACAATACGAAGAAAAAAAAGTGTTTAGATAATTTGTTTAACATGCCTGTTTAGCTAGTAAGATTATATAGTTGTTTATTTTTATGTCATGAACAGCATATTGTATTCTTTGTAAACTTATAAAAGAGAATATTTTCTTTAATTTTATAATTCGAAATTTTAATATTTGCATATTTTCGATTAATATTGTTACAACACAAATAAGCCACATTGGGGTATTGGTATTGGGGTATACCAGTGAGAAAAAAGATGAATATACAATATAAAAAAATAACTTGAATAATAAAATGTTTAAATTAATGAAAATAAAATGAAAATGACACGATAAAGGACGACATGACCTAACCCAAGTGATTGACCAAACAAACAGGAAAACAAAGAAGAAGGGAAAAAACCGAAACCAAATAAGAATAAAGCCAATTGAAGGAAATGAATGAATCCATACAACCAAATGAAATAAAACCAAACGAGAAGGGGAGAACCAAATTAAAATGAAGCCAATTGAAAATGAAGGAGAAGAAGAAGAAAAATGAAAATGAAACTAATCAAGTGTAAAGGAAATAAAGTGAAACCAAGGGATAAGAAACACCCCAAATATTCACTTTGAAATTTATTATTGGGAATAAAGCCAATGATTATCCAATATCAGAAATAAATATTATTATCAATTAAATAATTAATGTAACTGATTTAACAAAACCAGTAAAGTAATATATAATGCCTAATTTCAAAAAAATAAATAAATAAAATAAAAAATATAAATATATATAGAATGAAATAAATTTTCTTTTAGTTAAGTTAAATGTCATTTGGACGTTGTGGCAAGTGATGTATGAGTTAGTTGTAGGGGTGGCGAACAAAAAAAAAAGGTGAAGGCATCCGCTGTCGCCTACGTAAGCCTAATTGACACGTCATAAATCTAGTGTAACGAGTGGCCACATGTTAGATGGACAAGGTTATTGTGATGGGTATCTCTGGAAATGACGCTAGTGGTTAATAGTTTACAATCCGATGAAAGGCACGAGGGAGTGAATAAACTCATTAAATGAGAAATGTTTCGTCCGGACAAAGGATGGAAGGTTACACGACACGACAACAACAGACAGAAGACAATGAAGGGTGTTCCTTGACTGAGACGCGTAAACAGAGGATACGCCTAAACAATACTCAAATACCAGGAAAGAAATCGTACCCGAGAAACGAAGGAACTAAAAGGATAGGTTTTGTTGAGAACCAGACAAAAAAAGGAAATACTTACGGAGAGAGTTGGCAATACAATAAAAGGTAATACCATAGGCGCAACTAATTGGACAGGCAGATGTTGGAAGAGAAATCGAAGGGTTGTCCTTTGTGAAGAATAAGAAATACGACAACTAGATTTATTACTAGAGTATTCGGAAATGCCGTTGACCGAAGGGTAAAGTATCCAGGAGAGGAGTTTGGGGGAAAGCGGTAGGCCTATCAGAACTTACTTTGGACAAATAGGTGGTCTCTGGGGTAGGTTGTACAGAAAGGAACCAATTAGGAAACGGCATTGCCGAAAACCAGAAGTCTAGTGGGGAAAATCCTCATGTTTGATATAGGCAAGCGACAGAGACGCGAAAGAGGAGTCTTTATTAAATTTTCGAGCGTATCGGAAGTAAGAGACGGAACGAAAGTGTTACGGAGTTCGTAAAACGACTTAGAAAAATATCGCTATGATATGAACTGTATGACATTTGCGAACCTAGCGTTCGAGTTTGAGATCATATAATAGTAAACGGTAGTGATACGTGATATAACGGCGGTACTCAAATGCTAAGAATGTTGTACAATAATTAGTCATGAATAAATATCAGTAATTTACCGACAAGTGTATCGGTTGACAACATAAACCGAGTGTAATATACGTCTTTAACAATATCACGAGTAGATTTAATGACACCGTTACAAAATGTCAGTGAATAACTGAAGTTATCGCAATAATAATTTAGACTCGAAATAAAGCCGATCCGAACACGCGTTGTGAAAAGTGCTATATATCTATATGTGAAGTTCAACTGTGAAGTTCAAGCATGCCACTCGAGATTCATCAGATGACTTATCTTCAAAAAACTCCAATGCTGATTAAGGAGCATCGCTTTCTACACTGGTGACCTCTACAAGAATTGGATAATCGTACCTCAAGTAAATTTTATATGTACTAATTAAATGTTACACCCACTGTCTGTTCACTAAAAGAACTCACGAAAGAAATTAATTTAAAGTAATAATTTAGAGACTTGATCTTAAGTTAGGTCATATTGAACCATTAGAGAAATCGTGGAGAATCTAATATTCATAAAATATCTATACCACATTTCACAATCGTTTGATTTAAATGAATCCGTTTATATATAAATTTTGTACTAAACTTAAGTTGATCAATTATAAACTAATAAAAAAAACAATGAATTATAGTAATAAGTAAATTCGTAAAGATTGAAGAAGTATTAACTTTGTTAAATGTGCTATTTGTTAATTGTATCTATTTATTAATATTGATAGCAAGAATTAAGTGTAACAGGAAATATGATATAATGATGTTTAGTTAATAAATTAACTAATAGAGAGTAATGAAGAATACATTTTATTGAATTTTACCCTGAGATATATCAAAACAGTAGTTGTATTATTATATAAGACACACACGACGTCGGGCAATCTAAGTTAAAGTTATTTGACGCTGCAACTTTTGTGGTATAATTCAAATCGTTATATTTGGCACCACAAAACATGCGAGACATAAATAATTAAAATAAATGCAAATAAATTAAATATGTCAATCAACTTATGCTAATACAATAAGCAGCATAAAGTATCTTTATATTTAGCGCTCCAGAACGCTAAGCGTAGTATATTATTATATTTGGCGTTCATAAACTCGTTGTAGTATTATAAATATAATAAAAAGAAAAGTACACTAACCCAAGAATTAGAGTTAGAAGTAATAAAACTCTATAGGAATATAACCTTAGTAATACTATGTATAATATTTGTAAAGAAAGAAATAGTGAGAAAGTGAGAAAGTAAAGTGACAAAGAGAAGTAATTATAGGGATTATCCACTAAGAAACACTTAATGTAAACATTTAAGGAGTGCAATAGTGAAAGTGTAAAACCCCTATGGAATTACAGGTAAGGTTTCCACTCGGTTGTACTGATAATTGTGACATCACTACGGACTTCGTTAGCGGCAACCATTGATGTAACGACCCCAGTGCAAGACGAACGCACTAACACATACAACAAAAGTGTACACACATCTTTTACAGAGACGACTCAAACTCTTCGTTACAGATTGGTGCCCAACGTGGGGCTAGAAAAGGACGACTAGCGGCAATTACAGGGGAATATGCAACATTCTATGATTACGAGATTTAAAGCTAAACAAGGAACTGAAGGAACCGACCAAGAAGAAATGGAGGAGGTTGAAGAAATGATCGAAGAGGATCCCCAGGAGGACCAACCAGAAAATCCAACAATACCAGAACCGGAAATGGAAGTAATGGTCGGGGACCAACCCAGTAAACCCACTCAGAAAGAGGAACTGAGCCTGCAAGATATAATGAACTTTATAGCAGAAACTTCAAGGAAAACGAAGGAAGAAACGAGAGAACTAAGAAAGGAAGATAAGGAAGAAGCAAAAGAACTAAGAAGGAAAGACAGGGAATTATTAAATGAAAAACTGGACAGAAACAGTGAAGAATTAAAGAAACAAATCAAGGAGGACATAGAGCTCCTGAATAACAAAATGGAAAGCAACCATGAAGCCCTGAAGAGAAGCCAAGAATTATTAGAAGAGAAGAGTGAAGAGCTGAAGAAACAGATCAAGAAAGATCTGGAGATAGTGAATAAGAAGATTGAAAATAATAGTGAAACACTCCAAAGACAAATGAAGGAAGATGGTGAGAAGAACAGAAAAGAATTAAGATTCATACTAATAGAGTTTCGTGAAGAAGTCAAACAGACGAAAACGGGGATGAACAAGAGATGGGAAGAAACAAATTATCCAGCAGATCAACTTAATGAAACATTAAATAGTGATTTCAAACCATCGAATGAAACACTAGACACCACTTCTGAAGGTAGTAAGGAGATGGAAATTGTAGAAGAATCAAGTGTATTGTTTTCTGAAAATAAAGGTAACAATAACACCGAGAAAATTAAGCGCATAAAAACCAACAGTAGAAGAGTAAGGAAGAATCGAATCATTAAGAAGATTAAGAAAACAGAGGAAATGGGAATAATATATAAAAAGAAACTACTAAAAACCAGAGAAGAATTAGAAATGATGAAGAATTGACTAATTGATGTGTTCAATTTACCCATTACTGACCAAAGCAAATACATGAAATATAAAGATTGTAGGAGGCATCTAAAGGAAATTATCGAAGGGGTTCACAAAGAACCAATGAACAAAAACTTATACAATTCTCTTGTTAAATGGAAATTACCAGAAATGGAAATAAAGAATAAAAAAGCAATAATAACATTAATGAAGGAGGTACAATTAACAACTTCTTTGATTAATCAAAATGTAGGGAATGAAGCAGTCATGGAGACAAATGAACATATGATAGTAGAGGAATTATGGTACAAGATGGAGGAGACCTATGTTACACGAACGAAGATAGTTCTACACACCAAGGTTATTCGAACCACAGATGCAGAGGAAATGATGGACCATGGATAAACAAAGTGAAGATGAACACAGAGAAATGGGACTGATTTTCAGGGTAATGACCAAGCAAACCAATGGAGAGGAAGGAGTATTAAATTAAATTAAACCAATTTATAATAACGAAAACAAGAATTGACAAGAAATGACTAAACAACAAAGAGGCAATAATAATGAAAGAAAAGGAGAAGGTCACCTTACAAAAAGTATAAATAACAAGGTCCTATGTATAACCCTATGTCATCACCAAAGATAATGGTAACAATACTTACCAAATAAGTAATATAACCACAAAAAAGATAAAAGGAGTGTATAATCAAGCTTCTATAAAAAAGTTTTATGAGGAAAAATAAACCCATAATAGAATAAATAAAATTTCAAAATTCAAAAAGTCTGTAAGAGCAACTTACTACATTATTTCGATGACATATGAGGAATGAAAAAAAAAATAAAAATATAAAAACCAAGGAATAAGTTACAAAATTCCTATAAAAAAGTAAGAACCACAAACGTACGATAATATTTAAACAAAAAGTATCAAGAAAGGAATAAGTTACAAAAGTTCCTATAAAGTAAGAAAAACGTTAGTTTAACTTACAAAAAATTATTTAAAATAATGGTTAAAACAAAATAAAATAAACAAAAATAAAATCAAGCAAAAACTGCTAAGATAAATACCTGAAATTATAATGAATTCAATGTATTCAAAGAAAAAAAAAAATCTGAACTGGTACGAGGAAAAAGGAGAAGTTATGTATAAAACAAATATACAAAAAATGTCTAAAGCAGAATATTGCTAAACAACCAAGAAAAAGAAAAAGAGATGTCTAAGAAGATTAAAATGATCACAAGAAGAATAGAAAAACAAACTAATGAAAAGTTAAAAATGATGAAATTAACAAATAAATAAATAAAAAACAATCAACTGTATGAGTAGATAATAGTATATAGCAAAGGTACAGCGGAAGGAAGAATGAGTAAAAGGCCAAATTGATCTAAAAACAAACCACAATGTGGACAATCCCAAAATATATTATTATTATTATTAATTTAAGTCACAAGTTGACACAAAAGGTATTTAAGATTGACTGTTGAAAAAGTCCAGCAATCAAAATAAACTGAGCAGAGATGATGTTCCTCTGGTCTCAGAAAAAATGAGTAGTAATGGAAGAAACCAACTACTAAAAAGTTAGGGAAAAAATTATATAAAAGGGAAAACACACTAAGGGAAATAAACAAAAACAGATCCCAATAAAGTGGAATGAATCGAGTAAGAAGAGAAATAAGAATGAAGAAACAAACCAGAAAGCAAAGGAAAAATAATATATAACTGATAATTTCATAAAAAAACTATACTAGTGTTTTAGTAAAATGATCAATTTTGAAGGAGAGGCATTATGTTACAACACAAATAAGTCACCCCAATACCAGTGAGAAAAAAGATGAATATACAATATAAAAAATAACTTGAATAATAAAATGTTTAAATTAATGAAAATGACACGACAAACGACGACATGACCTAACCCAAGTGATTGACCAAACAAACAGGAAAACAAAGAAGAAGGGATAAAACCGAAACCAAATAAGAATAAAGCCAATTGAAGGAAATGAATGAATCCATACAACCAAATGAATACTTATTTGTAAAGTAATATAATAAAAAGAAAAGTACACTAACCCAAGAATTAGAGTTAGATGTAATAAAACTCTATAGGAATATAACCTTAGTAATACTATATATAATATTTGTAAAGAAAGAAATAGTGAGAAAGTGAGAAAGTAAAGTGACAAAGAGAAGTAATTATAGGGATTACCCACTAAGAAACACTTAATGTAAACATTTAAGGAGTGCAATAGTGAAAGTGTAAAACCCCTATGGAATTACAGGTAAGGTTTCCACTCGGTTGTATAGGCCCGCCAGTGATTCCTGAACAGTCATCGGCGCAGACCCAATGTATGAATTACCCCCACTCAAAAAGTAATCGAGAGAGGAGAGTATGCGATAACAGTGTCTCTCTAACACGTACAGTCCCTTCAAAAGAAAACTTGCACACTTTCTTTACCGTCAATTTCTTGCACACTTTGTGTCATCTCACTCCTCTTTGAAAATTATTTTTTTATTGTGCAACAACATATACACGCTACGAGAATAAAAAAAATCCTGCGACTTGGCCGGTATGATACACTACATAGTTGCGTTGAGTACATGGTATTGAATTTGTGTAACTTTTTTATAATACTTACAATGTTGCAATATGCAATATATATATATATATATATATATATATTTATACGAAAAGACGTTCTTTGTATGTATTTGTTTATTAATTAATATAAACTCCCGTTAATTGTCTTTGAATAACGCTGTTTCGTTAAATAATTTTTAATTAATAATAAATTATTTAATTGGTTCGGTTTAAAAACGATATCTTGTTTAAATAATTGTTGTTTATTTATATTTGATTAATTCATGTTTGTAATCCCCGTTAGTTGAATGTAAACAGCTTTGGAGACCTCTTGAAGTTCGTTCGGACTTCCGTTGAATTCTATCATCTGTGTATGTTATTGTGTAGTTTTGACAAAGTTATTTAAATAATTCAAACCTTCACGGACCTTTAGTGTTGTACTAGAAGTTCAGTTGGTCTCAGTTTGTTTGTAAACTGTTAAGTTTTCATAAAACAGTATGACTGCACTGTTTGTGTTTAAGTGAGCACATTTGAATTTTACCTGGGCGCCATTATGGAATTTCTGGTTAGTATTCCATAAAAAGAATTTATTTGAATAATAGAATAATTAATTTTTACTGAATTTAAATTATTTGTTGATTGAGTGATTCAAATAATATCTTGAATTACTTTCCTTCTTATCTATTTATTTGATTCTGTTGGCGGTTCACTTGTCTGAATAGTAGCCAACTTAACTGGTTGCTTGCTTTGAATTCGCAACTCATTAATTGTTAAAAAAGAATTAATCACTTGTTTAAATAATTACTGACAATGTTTGTTAGTTCACAATTCATTTGTTTATTGCTCACTATTTACTTGTTTCAAATAAATACATTCAAATTAATACTGCTAACGGATTACAAATCATCCGGCTTTCAACTATTTTGACCCAGTGGGTTTGCAATGATAACTCTAATAATAATCGATTGTTTGTTTAGAAATATTTCATACCTCAAGGGTGACTTCTTTTAAATTACAGGATAAAACGCCAATGCCTTGCGATACAATGCTATTACAAGAATCTAAATTAATAGGTTAGACACCTTTAATCATTGAAATCAGTTGACAAAAGTTCGTTTAACCTTGACAAATTTGATGTTAGTTACGGTAATGCTAATACATGAATTCTTATGGTCGGAATATTATTATTCCTCTAAATAAAATAAAGACAGTGCTTAGTACTTATGGTATTATGGTTTTTGCGTTAGTGTACAGGTGTATTATTTGTTATTCTGCTAACAACTTATTCATAAACACTGTAAATATATGGCACAGTACTCCCTGAATTATAATCTCATGGATTATTTATTAACACACTTCACGATCTGGTACACTGATCATGATTTCACTGCACTGTTTACGCGTATGAACGATTATATTTTCTTGAATAATAAATTACTTGGTTAGGTATTGCACCTAACCTCGTTCTTTTAAATCGCACTTCTGGTAAAGATATCACTACTGGTTTCGATGCACTTTACTATATTTAAACGTCTTCCTTCTTGTTGATTAATAAATTTTGATGATAATTTTGGCCTGGATTCGTAGTGGAAATTGACAAAATGTGGTTTGTTTACACGTGCGTTTGTATATATACTTTTCGTAGATCACCGCTAGGCTGTGTTAACTGCTTTCTAAGGTAATTCCTGATTGGTTGAAAATGATGTCATGATGAGGTCATTCTATTTATAGCCATTACATAATTGTATTGGAAGCATCAGTTTCGTTGTTGATATTGTGTCTTGGATTTATTCAAAATTCACAAAATGTATGATGCTAATGTTTATATCTCAGTTATTTTAAGTACAAATTAGGTTCTACTATTAGCATTGTATAGCTTGTTTCTTTCTCATTATTTTGACATGACTTTATGCCAGTTTGGTTATAGTTTTCATTAATAATTTTTATTTTAATAATAGCCTATCCTAAATAATGCATTGTTTACAGGCATTGTCTGCTAAACGTTGCAGATCCGACTTTTAACTTTTTTCTTAATATTTATTTAACTATCCTTAATTTCTATTCTGAACATAATTATTTGATTGAAATGAACATATTATTATTTATAAATGCTGTATCCAGGTGAACAATATTAATTATTAATACGCGTACATATTGGTTGATTATCGATTATAAACTTCCTTACTTCACTATTCTTATTTCAACATTTCTTCTTATTTCTTATACTTATACAATTACTCATAGTATGGTGATTTACACCTTTATTGTTATTAATTTTATTATATCTCCCTATGTTTTGTAGGGTCTCTACATGATTCAGATTTTCATGATTTATTTGTGTCATCATTGGTTTGTTATTATTTCATTATAAGGTGTTCCTTGACTAATAGCACATCTCTTTACATATTTTATCTTCTCATAACATTCTCTAGATACATTTAGTTGTTACATTGATTGTTACCTTTAGCTCATTTCATTATTATAACTTATACAATTGGTTCTCTTATTATCTTTCATAGTTCATGATTAACAATAATATCTTTCTTTATGTTTGCCATTCTAATTAGTACTTTGACATTATTCAGCCAATGTGCTGAATGAATGTGCTGTTTCTAATAATAATACATATTACAAATATCATTCTTGTCATCTTTTATTTTACTTATTTTATTTTACTTGGTTTATTAAAGGTTTTACTAAGCTCACTTAACAGTCTATTTAGGAAACTTGTCTTGTCAATTTGTCTCTGTCAATTTGTCTGTTTATGTTGTAGTGTCAAATTATGCAGATAGTAGATTTACTAGATTTACTACTGTTCACTTGAAGGTCTTCTCTCCTTTCATTCTTTAATGGTTTATAATTTTAACTATTACATTCTTCCTTATTACCTATACTTGGTTCTTACTTATATTTATTTTGGTATCATTCACTCTTCTGGTGGTTTTAATATTATGGAACGCTTTGTGACGTTACTATATATATATATATATATATATATATATATATATATTACTTTAATATTTATATTAAATTTACCTCAAGATGTTTTTTCTATTTGGAACATGTTTCGAGAGTTCCTGTTCTCTCATCTTCAGCCTTCGCCATCTTGTTTCTGGTGAAGTATTTGTGTGTTGGCTGCTGGATGTTATTAAGGTTGTTTGTTGGTCTTTGGCAGCCAACACACAAATACTTCACCAGAAACAAGATGCAAAGGCACCAAAGTGTGTGTAAAATTTATAGTTATCCCCAGTGAAAAGATGACGTTAGAACATGCTATGCGAAGACAGTGCTAAATAACGTACAAAAAAATACGCAAATTACCCTAAGACGCTCAAATTAATATAGTGAGTGCTTAATTGAATTAGCTATGATTTGTGCCATCTCGATTCCGTGCAAAACATTGCTATTTGCTAATAATTGCAAATAGATGAAAAGGTTCGGGAGTGGGAGCTGTCACGCGATATGTATGTATCGACAGGACGATTTTGGAGCCAACTGGCGTGGAATCTCGAGAGGGTATAAATTAAGGGTTCGACCAAAAACCCTTCTCTTCATTTCAAGACACAGTTGCAGTCGGACATGCTGTCCGTCGGCAAAACAGTTTTATTTTTATTTCTATTACAAGTCGCAGTAACGAAAGAAATAACGTTCGTTAAATTCACGACAATATTCCGGAAAAAGTAAATACCGAAATAGTAAGTCTACCAAGAGTATGTACGGAAAAACTACCAGAGCGACGAGGGATGCTGGACGTTAGAAGATTTTTAAGATCTACCTTGCAGCAGATAACAACTCTCTGATGAGGACCACACTGCTGGAGAGTGACGCTGGACTCTAGACGTATCCAGGACCACGCCAGGACAGGAGGAATGGAAAACTAACTCTGGACAACGCTGGACCCCGGACAACAAGTCGTAAGATCATCAGAACTCGAGGTGACATGCGTAATGCATTTTAAATGATTTTTAAAAAAAGAAAAAGAGCTCATAAAGACTATATAAAAAGACAGTAAATTAAAACAAAGAAAAATGTATACTTAGTAATAATATTGTAAACTGTAGATAAATGTTTAGTCGTAAGAATGAGCGATCGCATATAAAAAGAATTAATAAATGAAAGAGAATTTAAAGTAGAGAGAGTAGAGTATTATCAAAATAAATAGTAAACTGATTTGATATTTGAATTATAGAAAAGATTAATTTAAAGTTGAATATTAAAACAAATGCCAGTCTACAAGCAATTAATATAAATTTAAATTGAATTTTAAACATTGGTATAGACTGAGCGAGTAGAGGTCTGATCTGAATTAAGAAAATTTATTTCAAAAAACATTTTAATTTTATATTTAATTAATAAACCAATTTATTAACTAGTCTAGATATAAGATTATTAACATGTTTAGATTAAGATTATTAACCTGTCTAGATAAAGAGATTTTTAAATATGTGTAACGCTGCATATCATAAGATATAAACATTTAATAATGAGCAATATCGTGACCGACAATTATTAATGATGTTTATGAATATTTATAATATTGAGTAAATAATAAATATGGATTTTAAATACTGATAAATAAAAATACTCTTATTATAGTTACACCTGGTATCATTATACAACCTGCATAAATTACAGTATATCGAATTTATATTAAATATTATTGTATAGAATGGCTCCCAAAGAACGTGGGGCTATACAAATTAAATTACATATAAATTTGTACACATGTATCGTTGTAATATATATATATATATATATATATATATATATAGAGAGAGAGAGAGAGAGAGAGAGAGAGAGACATGTACACGTGTAACGAGCTAATATGTACTTTTCAAGCACAAATCGGAAACGATGATGTTGACTACCTTGTGGAGAAAAGTCAGATGACGTGGAAGATGCCAGCCCCGTGGCAATGTAATAATTGGTGATTTTGAAGAATAGATTAGTGGACCTTGGTCGAAAGATTAAAAGTAATTATAGACTTTTTCTTCACTATTTCATCTGAACTTTTATAACTAACCTGGATATTTTAATTCGGGAGCGAATGTCATGTATTTATAATAGATTTATGATTATTAAATTAAGCATTAATAAAACTGTTAAAAGTTTAATACAATTTAGACTGTTTTATTTTCCAGTGGTACATGTTAATCGTTTAATGTATAGACTCTTCTACTCAAAAGTCTACAATGAATTTAAAGACTGAAAATATCATTTGGCCTCCGAAACAACTATAAGAAAATCGGACAATCTTACGTAGGCATAGTGGAAAGGGGTCTGATATCTGCTTATTTTTGCTTACTTGGCGGGGGATATTTATTCTAAGACGACTAAAAGCATACTTACGTAATACTTGAACAACCCTAATGCTAATAAAGGAATTGAAAATTGAAATATACAAAAAAATTGTTAAATACGGAGCGTAAAACCGCGTACCACATTAGATACATCTGTATATAAGACTTGAATAGCAAGCAGAAAACTGATACAGAAACTTTTTAAATTGCTGTGGAATAAAGTACTGGACTATAAATATTGTAAACTGAGTTGGATACACTATGGGCTACCTATTAGCTAAGAGAACACAAACTAGGATAAAAATTGAAACACCCCTCAATTAGCACCAAACAATTCAACGCAGCGATTTCATACTTGCAAGATGACTGTAGCTACCATAATCTAAAACGTTCGTACTCAAGAGTCACTTAGCTAATTAGCCTCATTATTTAATTCGACAGATATATCTACTTTTTTTACCAGCACCTTTTTTAAATTTTTGATGTTTCATTTTTTCTTTATTTATTTGGTGGGAGGTTTTAAGCCCTCCCCTTCCTCATCGCTGCGCCACTGTGAAGGGGAAGAATATAATTCCTCTTGGAAAAACAATATGCCAAGAGAGAATTGTTTCTTACTGTGTGTTATGATAAGTGAAAACATGTTCGTACCAACAACTGTATAGAAATTTACTGACCTCTGTATTTAAATCTGATGTGATAAACTCGATATACGTTTCGTGCAACGAATTATAATTGCGTTGGATGACACGCCAGATTTTTGTAGAGCGTGTCATTCAACGCCGTCAAAAATATATTGTTACGACATCACAGAACAATCTACGTGTTTGTCGAATGTGCCAGAAGAATCTCGCTCTAATGTGTGTGGCATACGTGACTCTAGACGCATTCGCGAGAGTTTTCTCGAAGCCGCCAGCCGCGCGGACTGTGTCAAGGCCGCAATTAATTACGTAGTTCACACTGGCGCTAAGACGCAATTTGGAACGTTGTGGTCTGTGAGCAGAGGTATAAATAGGCGGCAGCGGCTTTAGTTTTCAGTTATAGTCGCGATATATTACTGTGTGCGTTCAAGTGGTTATTAGTGAAGTGTTTAATAATCGGGCGGGATAATTGTAATACAATTGTGTTTAATATTAGAGGACATTTTACTGCGTATGAACAATTTCTATTTGATTTGTTGTAAGAGACTGTGTTGTTAATTACGAACTGTTTAACTGTGAAAATTAAAGCTGGTGATTAGTGACTTAATTGGTGTCTTGTAATTTGTTTTCCACTGTACCTACGACGATCAAGTAGACCGTCGTAACAATATTCTGTCTCTCTCTCTTTAGGAATGTACTCTGACAATACATAGGCCTATCCAATTCGGAAAATTAATGTAAATCCGAAGTAAACCACTGCGATTCCCGTACGATGTTTGTTTCCACCAAGTGTGCACATAGTACAGTCAATGAAAGAAAAAAATTCAAATTAAGTGGCTTTACGAGATTTTTTGCATAAGGCTAGATAAAAGGGTGAGAAACAATTTAAGGAAAAGTTTACAAAAATTCAGTCGTGGGTTTTCGAAAAAAGGGAGGGGAAGGTACAAGAAATTCATTTTTCGTGATTATCTTAAAAAATAACAAATTTACAAAAAAAGACAAATTACAAAAATTAAAGAGCATTAAATTCTCTACAAAAAAACTATTTACCATGTTTTTCGTCAGGCCAATACTTTGTGAGAAAAATGGAATTGAAATATTAGAAAAAAATTGATTGTCGGTGTCCGCCCCCTTGAGCGGGAAGGCTGATTTTTTCTGACATTGAAACATACAAATTTTAATAAAATCCGTTATAATAGTCGTAGAGACAAAAATCAAAAAGTATTTTAAAGCTAAATGTTTGTACTATTACATAAAATGAAAAGAAAATAATTAAAGTATTAATAAATACTTAAAATAAAGTAATAACTTTTTTGTTTTTTATTTTTTTCAACTAATGCATAAACATATTAACAATTTATTACAAATGTATTTACATTAAAAAAAGAACTTCTCAATATGAACTTTACATATATAGGTCTTTGAAAAAATAATACAAATTAGTATTGATTTATTGGCATAAAATAAGCGAGTTTTAAAATTTATCATTTTTTTGAGTTCGCAAGTATACATTATTTTCTTAACTTAAAATTTCTACAGAAATTTTCAAAATAAATATTTTTTAACAAAATTATGAACATGTGAGTGTGTTCTTGGCTGTGACATTGGTCAAAATGTCTTCTATAAGATTGCGGTGAAAAGAATTGTTAAAATTTAGTTAAATTTAAATAAATGTAAAAATATGTCCATTGCGCGTATTAATATTAATAGTTAAAAACTAAAAAAAATATATTAAAATGTAACTATTGTACGTAAAACTACAATATTTGAGGTTTCTCTTCTACATAGTGAGAATTTATATCCGTGCATGGGCATAAAAAGAACAGCCCCTGAAAGTTGAAGAATTTTAGGGAGACCTGATACATGCGCCATACAGATATTGAATTAACGCAGTTCGTTATTGAATGTTCCGTGAGTTCGATACTATTTTTTATATTGTATTTTGCTGGAAGTTCAATTTTATGTTTTAAGATTTGTGTTAGTAATTTTGATATTTTATAATTTGGTGCGGTTCTAGCGCAAATGATCTTCTGTAATTGCAAAAAAGATTGTGGAAAATTATGCAGTTGCAGAAAAAGTGGATTGTACTGTTCATCGGCTTGTGGAAACTGTGAATTTAATTTGTGCACAAATTTTTGAAACATTGTGTATGATGAGGGAGAAATATAAATAGAAGACTTGACTTCTGAATCTTTTCAAGAAATTGGAGAAGAAATCGATTTTTAAATATATTTATCGTTGTAAAAATAATTGTTATAATTAAATTTTATAAATAAATAATAAATGTACCGGTACTAAAAAGTTATTTTCCACCTTGATAATTGTGAAAAATTCCGAAAAATTGAAAAAACTATATTTTAATAATTTTGTAAATCATAATAAGTTATAAGTAAATAATTTATAATTTTTATAAATAAGAAATGTGTTTTAAAAGTTATTTTATTGTCAAAATCTTCAATGATTGGAAGAAAAACTGTTTTTGAATATATTTATAAAGTGCATTTTTTAATAACATTTTTATTATAATGCGTAATAAATAAGTAAAAAATTATACATAATAATATATACATAAATGAATAATAATGAGTTTTTAAACTTATATTCCTGAAAAAATTGCATGTCTATTAAATAAGCATGTATTTTATGTGAAAATCCACCTTGTGAAAAATTTGGCCGACTTCGAATTAATTTTTCTACTAAATTATCGCCCTGACAGAAAAATGTTAATAGGTAACCTTTTTTATACAGACTTTTATGCTCTTTCTTTTTGGTATTTTGTATTTTTCTCATAAATTTAAAAAAACGCGTAGTTTTTTAAAAAGATTTACAGAACATAGGCCGCCTACACACCTTCACAGTTTGGACAATATCAAGTCAAAATTTGCAGAACACCTCATTTCCGAGAATCATAATTACAAAAATTTTAAAACTAATTTAATACCCCTTCACATATGTAAGAAAGGGCGATATTTGAACGCTCTTGAAGAGTATGAAATTTATAAAGCATATAACAATACTGATACCAAGCCGCGTGTTTTAAATGATAAACTGCTTTTCAAATCAAATGTATTGTACGACACTGCTTTGCGATATTGTCGTGGTGTGAGCAAAACGTAATTCAGTGCGCGGTCAATCTCCGTACGATGTACATCGTTAAACGTTCGCGCTCGCTTTTAGACATTTACGTATTTATATTGTTTTAAATGATTTATTTCATGTTGAATTTTAATATTTTAATTAATTGACAAATGTATCAACTTAAATGATACACGATTATTTTAAGTTCTGATGATGGGACAAGTGTCCCGAAACATGTCAACTTTGTGAAGACGTTGTTTCTGGAAGCCGCAGACGGTAAGTTGCAATATATTTGATTGAAGTCTTTGAACACTTCAGTTTCCAAACAGAATAGATAGCATCTCGATATTTTAAAGTTTTGTATTTGTTGTCCGAGTTTAAAGTATGAACTAACGAACAACTAGACCATTGAGAGAGAGAGTTGTAAACCACTAAAATAAATTTTATTTTTTTGTAGTACTTATATATTTATTTTATATTTTATTACTTAATGTATTTAATTATTCGTTTTAAAATTTTAATATTTAATTATAAGTTTTAAAGTAAATTAAAATATGTAGTAAAATGTACTAATTTGTTGACAGTGGCTTATAATATCCCGCATCAAACGGTAAGCAAACTTGTACAAAATAAACTAATCTAACGCGATTTAAATTGAGTTAAGAGGACATAATTCCACCGAAACCACGCAAAATAACAATGTACAACAGGTTTTGAATAGTTACACATGATAGTATATCAAATAAAAGTTAGGAGCAGAAATGGCGAATCTTCTAAGCAAGAACTTCAGACTACAGAAATGATTTTGAACGTATAATATTAAAATCACGCTGCAACCGCCTTTTTTATTCTTAAATTTTCATTGAACTCTGAATAAATTCCAGCAGTGTATTACGTGGTTCAGGTGGAATTAATCTCATTAATTCATAATGATCATAAAATATTCTTAGTAAGTAAATGATTTACTAATATACTCCTGCATTTTGTAATGAAACGTTAAAGCTTCACGCGTCAAAAATAGTAAAAACTAAAACCAAACAAATATTATAAAAGTGAATTGTGTTTTCCCCTAATTAAAAGAAGGCTTATTTTCGTTTAATGTCATAGTCATAGGCTAGTATATACGGTTTATTAGTTGAATTCGTCTTATATGTACTCAGACCTAACTCAAAACGAGACATTCATAAGAGCACACAAACACTCATACACGCACGCACACAAACCTTTAATAAATGTATACATATACATTAATGGGCCGCACCGATCTGTTTTAGGCTACATAATCTAACCGGAGTGAATTACAAAGACATGTTGTATTTCGAAAAAGAATACTTCGAAATGTACCCAGTATCGAAGTTATTTAACGTGACAAGCATATTTGTATTGGATGGTCTAAACATGCGGCTGTTGAACAAAGGCCTTTATCTGTTTTCTAAATGCCGCGGCAACGGTACAAGGTATAAGCCTCCTTGGTTACGCTACGATAAAAAATTTATGACAAGACATTTCAAAGCGCTGTGGCCTGAACCTAACTTGTATCTCGATTATGTCCTTGGTCATTTCAATGACTCGATACCTGATTATTTATCGGAAAGTACAGATAAAGTTATAACGGTAAGTGATTTCCGCAAAATGTTTTACAGTGAATATTATACATAAAATGGGTGTTTTGTTGCTGAACAGAAAACATTGTAAGGAAGCAGGATATGAATAAAAAATTTTATGAAGAGGTAAATTGCGAGGATGAATTATTAAAAATCGTGGCCTTAGTGCTAATATAGATGACTATGATTCGAGAATTGCAGGCAAACGCCAATTCCGACGTAGGTCTAGTAGACATTTTATTTACTGGGAAGTTATAATCCCTTGCGTGTAGAGGTTTTCTGTTATCCAGGAAATTGGAGTATTTCATCTACTTATTACACCTGGACTGTGGCTGTGCAGACATGACTTTTCGTGAAAAATAACATTTAATATAAAATAAAAGTGAATTTCGAAAACCAATTTCAGCGTTAGAACGCTGTACAAATTAAGAGAAACGCTACAGAATTTTTGTAAAGTGGTTTGAATAAGCTACACGAATAATATGATCATGAGCTATAGGCTATATCATTTAGGATAAAAACTTAGCAGTGCTAAATAAACTTCTACCTACAAGAGACCTGCCTGTGGATCTCCCGCGCAGCTAGGGTGGGGACCACTAACAGTTATTGATGATTCCGAGAGAACATTGTGGTTGCTTTATGAGCACCGACTCCAGTATCCGCTAACCATTTACGCAGCTGATTCAAGTCTTAAATCTGCAGTGGTACGTAGTACTGATACGTACAAGTGACACGAAATATCTGACAAAACTAATATGTGTATAGTCAGTAACGGGGGGAGACAGGTTCCCCCCCAGTTTAAAAATTTAAACAAAATTCCACAATCACTTAACGTAGGCCTATTTCTAAGCCAGTTGCGTGTGTTAAAATAAAGATTCTAAATAATTGTAGAAATAAAAGGAATTACAATATTTTTAAATTAATAAAATACCTTTTCTTAATAATAACGTCAATCAACATTTGGTAAAGAACGTAAGTGTTTGCAGCTATTAAAAAAAAAAAAAATTTGTGCACACACCAGAAAACGAAGGCAGAAGGCAGACCTGCCTTTGTCTATTTCGCCCAGACACACTTCCCCTTACAGGGCGTCTGTGTCATGACTCCTTTAGTCTAATATTTCAATGGTTTGACCCTCGCCTTCCCACGGGTACACTTGCAGTTTCTTGATATTAATTCTTAAAAATGAGAAGATTTTATTTTCGGATTTTACGTAGAAAAATAAGTACTTTAACACAAACTATTAATTGCTTAAAACATTCCTGAGAAAACTTCCTTAAATTAAAGTGCGAAGGGCGTAATAAAAACCGGGGTTTTCAAAATATCTTCGGAAAAGATAAAATATATTCACAAGTTTATTAATAATACAGATTTATAATTAAAGTGAGTACTAATGGCATGATATTTATTAACTTTAATTTGGCTAAACATTAATAAAGGTAGAATATTTTAAAATCAGATCTTTTCCATATTTTTTCTACTCTTATACTTCACGTTTGTTTAGTGAAATATTTTGAGACTAAAGGAATTTATAAAATGTATTTTATAAATACATCAGGATATGATAAGAATCCTGGATTTCTCATTTGCCCTGAGGAAAAGCGGGGACGGTCCAAACTTCAAGCTAGTCTCATCCCCTCCAGAAGCTAATAGCAGTTCCTAGTTACGCCACTGTATGTATAGTAGGTACATAACGAATGATATGGAGAACAATCGGCCTTGAAAAAAAACTGGCAAATTCATAATATAGTTTGGTTTTATGGCCGTTTCGCTAATGATTATACAGTTTCAGTTGAACTTGCTTAACATAATAAGTATCTGTACGTATTCAACCTTAGAGCAGATATAGAACATGGAGTATGTACACAGATATATGTAAGGCAGGCCAACATGGTCTTGTAAGTAGTACACAGCGACGTTTGTAGAAAACAGAAATAATTATGCAACAAATAAACAACTTCATATTATGTATATTTGTTTTATTACTTTTCCTTAACAAGAGCATGAAGGTTTCAGTATTCATTAACTAAAACAATTAGGCCTGTAGGATGATCTCGGAAGATGCTAAACCATTTTTTTTTAAAGTAATAATTAGGCTTATGTAAGTCATAAGTGAGGCATGATTGATGACCGGCAATCAGTCAAAACTCTCATTGTCTACACCTATGACCGGGTATATTAAAAAATAATTATTATTTTAAATTCACATATTTGTATAAGTTTTAAGTGTCTGTTTGCTGTCGTTTCTCATTCGCATAAGTATCGTCTACTCATTCGCATGTACAACTCAATTTTCAGTACTTTGTAACGCATTTTTATACATAAATTCACGTTTTGTAACAAAAGGGACGAAAGTTGAAAACTCGCAGTTAATTGAGACGGTCGAGCACGTACTGTAGGTGTTGGAGAAATAGTTTGCAGTTACTATTAGTAGGTATTCACAATAGAAAGTTTTTATTTTCGTTTCACATCAGAAATAACTTATAGGCCTATTTTAAATGACCCATGTAACAGCGGTCGGTCACTGGCAGAAGGGCTGTATAGCGTCCTTAGTAACTGAAGACAGGCAACAGAATGTCATGTCATTAAGCTAGATATCAACTTACCTTGTCCTATCAGACCAACGTATGTTCCCCCTATAATTGTATTTCAATTCAAATTCTTTTTCAAATGTTCTTCTGTCAGATTCCATTCATCTGAAATAACCTTTCCATTTCTGATTGTATGCCCCTATGACCTGAATAATTGGCTGAAATCCACATTAACGATAATCCACTCTAATACTGAGTTCCACTGTAGCTTTGACCTAGCCAGTTAGACAGTCTGAAGCACAAACAATGCGTTTCACTGATGCTTCAAGTTGCATCGAATATGTTAAGTTTGTCTTCTGCATTCCTGCCTCATCTACATTGTTCTCAGTGTTTATAAATTGTCTATGTTTTTTAAAAGGTGTGTATTAATTATAATAATTGTATACAAAATATAATGGAGTACTGCATTAGTATTTGCAGAGTATGGCATCTATATTTGTAGTAAGGCTAGCCAAGAAAGTTTGCTTGTTTCCAACGTCGGCTCAAAGTTGGATACATAGTCTTATCGGCAATCAAAGTGGGCAACTTGAGGCAAATGTTGGAGCCAAAAAGTTGGAACGAAAGTTGGATTCTACTTTGCACGTACAGCGCAGCGTGATTCGGCCTTTAGAGGTGGGAAGCTCTAATGGCTTTATTAAATTTTTGTTCGTTTCCGACCCTAATATATAATTTCCTTAATATATAATTACCTTCATGTAATTTCCCGGCCGTACACGCAACAATTAAAAACGAGTGACAGTTATTCACAATTGTATTCAATTTAACAATTCTTAAAATTAAAAAAATGTTTAACTTTAAAAATACAATATGCGATTTTTTTTTGTAATTCCCACTATATCACAGCACCTTTTGCCAGCTATAGGCCAACTATAGCTATGCACCCTTTTTTGAAATGTCGTGGTTTACTTTGTTTCTGTTTACAGTCTCGGCGCGTCTAATGTTGCGTCCCCCTTGTTTTGAGCGTAGGCTACATGCGAAATGATGTCTTGCGACATAGTTTTTATATCTTGTATAAAATTAGGTCCGAATCATTTTCATTTACTTCTTCATGACATAATATTAACTACTTGAAAATATATAATAATTGGGGCATGTTTCTTCTGAACAATGTCAATTGTAGTCATGATTAATATAAACAGTCGAACACGGTTGCTTCATTTTTATAGCAATTAGTATGCAAACAATGTATATTTAATTGTGTATAGTCTGTGTCATCTCTTCCATTAAAAAATGTCCAATAAACACCAGTTGAGGACTATTTCGGAAAACGAAAAGTAAAAGAACAAACCGCTAAGCTACACAAATTAAAGCGGATTCAGAACACTACCGGATTTATTAAAACCATATATAATTATCTAAGCGATTCTTGAGAAGAAGAAACAAGTTTTGCAAATGATACTAGTGACAACCATAATAATTGGCACTGCTACCAACGGCGTCGCCTTCTTTGCGGTGATGACATCAGTAGTTCATTTCCATCTCCGTTTCAAGATGGAGAAAACAATTTTAGAATTTATTTATTATGGCTAGAGGTGTAAACACTATAAAACACAATAATTAAAAAACTAGTATTATATAATAACCAACGCGATTACATTAAAATAAAAAAAAATAAAGTAAAACATCTAAAACAAAACTTTAGAAGAAATGTTATTTAAAACAATTTTGTAAAATATTTTGTACAAGTCGAATGTGACGTAGGTGCATAGAACTTTAACTTTTATCAGTAATTTAAGCCGTAACATACGGAAAGAAAACTATACAAGAAAACTCGCTTAAATATGACATTTAGCTTTGAGCATGTGTATTTTTAATAACTGTATGTATTAATTCTATTTTTCTATTTTTTTCCTAATAACTAGCGCTTACGAAAGTCGGAGTTTTGTGACTGTGTGTGTGTGTGTGTGTGTGTGTGTGTGTGTGAGAGAGAGAGAGAGAGAGAGAGAGAGAGAGAGAGAGAGAGAGAGAGAGAGAGAGAGAGAGAGAGAGAGCGTCTCTTGAGTGTGAATTAATGTGAATTTAACTACTTCTGAATATAACTACTTTCCATCACTGAGAAAATGGACAATGACCCGTCTCTGAAACGAACCGATTCACACGAGCCACTGAGTGGCGTCATAGAGTGTAAGGAGGAAACTAGAGTGGCGTCATGAACTAGGGAAAGACTAAGATAATTTTTTCTCTCTGGTAGTCTATTACCAAATTATGACACAGTATGACGTCACTCGTAGAAAAACAGAAAAAATATATATGTGTGTGTGTCAAATGTACAAAACAAGCTTTATATCTCCTTCTAGAATACGTTAAAGTCAGCAGTTAATTAAATTATGAACGGTTTGTTCTTTTCAGTAACGTAAGACTCAATATTTGACGAGTAAATTAGTTGAATCTAGATGGTCCAGATGTAAACATTTTAGTCGATAACACTGGAAAACCAGCAAAATTCAAAGATGTAGAATCTTTTGTGTAGTACTTTTTGTAGAATAATTTTTAATCTTCTAGTTGTATGGGCGAAAAACTACCAGGATAAAGTAACTCATTACTAAATATTTTGACAAAAGCGGACTTGATAATAAAATATACAGACGACAAGCGGAGTAATAATAATAAAATATAATAATATATAATAATAATCCGTCATATAATAAAATATATGACGGAGTATGAGGTCTAGCGGCTATATATGGTCTACAAGCAGATATTTTAAATTAGAAGGAAAGACAAAGTATGTCCATTGTACCGCTCACTTGTTTTGAACGACGCCGATAGTGTACTTTCTGAAGTTCCAATAATATTTTGGTGTCCATCAATGAGCTTACAGTATTTTTTAACGCAAGTTGCAATAGGCTACAGGATGAATATATTCCTTCACGAACTCTTTATCTCTTTTCCGGCCACGTGGACTATTTCCGGACAATGTTTTAACAACTATTAGAATCAAGTACAAACATTTCAGAAGCACGAAGTTATATGATCGTCTTATTTTAACTGTCAACTCCGAGTACCGAAAATGAGGCAGCCAAGGAAATAGACGTAGAATTTCTAATTCATTACTTTGTAGCGTGTAAGTCTGAAGAAGGCAGTTTTTAAAAGAAAATACACTCGAGAACTGTCTAAGATTTGATAAGTTTTAAATTATGTTTAGCAGCCAACAGAATAATTTAATTACACAGTACAAATTTTATTAATTTTGTAATTTCTAAGCGTTACTGAGCCTTTTCATTAATTTTGCAACCAGTAATAATGTTGTAATAATGTTAGCAAGGATCAGAGAAACGAAGGATAGAGAAGCATTAAGTTGCCTGAAACTTGGCAATTACCTACCGAACGTTATCTGGTTTTACTGAGCAATACAAACCAACAACTGTTCTCCGGAAAATTTATTCATAAAGAAAAACTGAATGTACGTTTCTCTCTTTCACGCATGTTTTCATAAAGTTTAATTTAGAATCGTCTAAAAGTAGATTAATAATATATGTATACATTTTCTCTGTCAGTCTGTTCCATTACAGAAAACGTTATGTGTCAAATAACAATTACATAAAAGCTCATTGAAAATTAATTATCGATTAAAACACTGAGTAGGGCCAGGCCGCGGGTCGAAAGAACGGAGAATCATCTGAAGGAACAGGAATGTTTGAAGGCCATAGATTTCCTCGAATTGGCCTGTTTTCAGCAACTTCACGAGGAAGGAATTCACAGGATGCTTGTTATCACCCTGGCCAGCATGCAGTACTGAGATAGCAGTCGGCGAATAGCCGACAGCGACCAGACCATGCATGATGTCGGGTGAGGGGGTACCCTGAAAGACAACTTTGATTTCACGCTTCTCAGGGAGAGCGAAAGTATCAAAGGAGATGTTCCGGCCGCCAGAAAACTCTGAACAGCGCGGAAACCTTGAATGTTTTTGGTCATCGGCCTCTGCGAAGAGCCGGAACAGTTCGCCTCAACTTTAGCCAAGGGTAAGCCAGAACGAAGGGTGGCAAAATTTGGGATTAATTACGATTGTCTGAGAGGACAATCGGCGGATTCTTTGCGGAAGAATCAAATCCAGTCTAATCGTGGGGCAGCTGCTGGACGTGCCCCAGTAGTTGCAGTGTCCGGGTAAACCCGATGACTGCCTGATGCGTCTGATTCATGGTAGCCTTGCACTAGTAAAAAGAATGGAGCCCTCCTTCTAAGAGGCATGAACCCCCAAAAACGAACCTCCCAACCTTCTGGAGACTGAATTGATCACCATCATTCACTACCTGCGCCTGCCGAAACTGTAGTCAATCATGCTGCGGCAGATTGGATTGGATTGATTTATTGCCAGCATCGGCTTTGCCGATTCGGCAGGGCTTTGATCCGGGACACGGGCTCCCGCGAGGTTGTGCAAATGCCTTCCTTGCGAGAGCCGACTGCCCCGGTGACGAGTCCCTTCGACTCGGCCGCCGCCTTCGGGCGGTCGAGCCTCTTGTCCTCGCCAGCGTGCCTCTAAGTTTCCGTGGGCTATGTCCTCGGAGACCAAGGAGCCGCGACTAGGCATTGCAATTGGCTGAAGCCATGACCACTAAGATCCCCGTCAGCACCTGCTTTACTGATTCGGCAGGGTAATGACCTGAGACACGGGCTCCCGCGAGGTTGTGCAAGTGCCTTCCTTGCGGAAGCTGGCTGTCTCGGAGTCATTCCTTACCGTTTAGGCCGACGCCCTAGGGCGCTCGAGCCTCTTGTCCTCGCCAGTGCGTCACTACGTTCCCAAAGGCTAGCCTGAGAGTACCATGGTGTCGCGCCTCGGCGGGACAATTGGCTGAAGCAAAAGCACAAGCTTGCCTCCGTGGTGGCCGTGTAATTTATCATGGACCCGCGGACTGCACCATAACTCCCTTGTGCAGAGCAAACGACCGTGCTGACCTGTTGGCACCTGGCGTTCATCAGGCCTAGGCCTGGACAACGCACACAAATTAGGGCGCAAGACGCCCGCGCATCATTCATCTATCCATCTTCTAAGAGGGATGGAGGCTGTTATTGTGTTGCAGAACCGCGGAGCATTTCGCAGCGGCTGGAAAGGATTTGGGGGGGGGGAAGAGGAGGCTTTTGAAGAGGATGAAGCACACTGATCGGTGCTGATACCATGACTAGCGGCCTAGTTAGCTGAAACTGGAGATGAACTGCTGCGTGGTTTTCTCTTGCGCATTGTGCATTTGGCGCACACAAGAGAGAACTGGTCATCTTCCGACTCATCACTTTCCATGGCCATATCACGATTGCCACTGTACTACCACTATCACAATCACTACCGCGGGTGAACTGAATGTTGGCAGGAAGCAGAGCCGTAAGATTCCAAAAGGGAGCTTAACGGTTCCGGCAGGTGGTAGGGTCACTATTTGACACAATTTCGGAAGCCTGAAATGGACGTCAAAGAGCACTGAGATATTCAACCAACAGTTCAGATATTATACCGCACACGAACACCAGAAGCACATAACACACGAAAACAAAAAGTTCGTGCACTACTGAAAACACGCTCACTGATATTACTTAACTGCACTGAAGAAGACACAGAACTCGACTGAGTAAGAAAAACACAATATTGAGAGCACAGTTTTACTGAGTCAAACAGACAAGCTACTCCTACAAGAGACCAGAGTACAGAGAACGTTGGTAGAAGTTTTTATTTGTTTTGTGAGTTAGTTTATTTGCCGACACGTCTGTAGCAAAGTCTCGGGAGGTTCAATAAAAAGTCACGTTAAAGACTGACGAGAACGTACTTTGCGAGTAGTGAGATGCAAATAATTTTAAATACATTTCGTATATAGTCCACGGATCATGGTTTTCTGATTTTGCTGAAAAAACAGACGTGAATTTGTAAACAAGTCAGTTTACGAAGTTAATCGAGTACAAAGACGCAAATGCATTAAAGTTACGGAAAATAAAGGAAAATGGAGAATCAAGAACACCGTTTTAACAAACCAAGGATAGATTTGGCAAAGCGAAATTCACAAAGTACGCTTCTGTTTCTCGTACAAAAGGAAGTCTCAACAGTACATTGGAGAAGTTATACAAGCTGCAAGTAAGAAAATTGATTATAAGACAAATTTAGAACCAACAGGCATAGGTTGACGACGTTCCAGAACTGGACCTTACACTCCCTCACGGGGTCCCCGTGGTTTGTGCGAAATTCCGCCATTCACCGGGGCCTCCGTGTTCCCACCTTAGAGGTCTTCGTCTGGTCCTTGGCAGCGAATTTGTTCGCCAAGGCCGGCGAGTCCCCTTATCCGCACCTCCAAAGGCTGAACAGCATGGAAAATACACCGCCCCTCGCCGCGTCAGGCGCCCTAGGGCGCTGTTAGACGACCCCCCTTAGTTCATCACATGAACCCTTCAGCAACGAACCCCCCAACCTTCTGGAATTCTGAAACGATCAACAAACAATCCCTACATGCGCCTGCCGACACTGTAGTCAATCACGCTGCGGCAGATTAGATAGAATAAAAATTGCCAGCATCGGCTTTGCCGACTCGGCAGGGCTGTGATCCGGGACACGGGCTCCCGCGAGGTTGTGCAAATGCCTTTCTTGCGTGAGCTGACTGCCCCGTGATGAGTCCCTTCGACTCGGCCGCCGCCTTCGGGCGGTCGAGCCTCTTGTCCTCGTCAGCGCGCCTCTAAGTTTCCGTGGGCTATGCCCTCGGGGACACGGAGCCGCGCCCAGGCGTAGCAATTGGCTGAAGCCATGTCAATCAAAATCCCCGTCAGCACTGCTTTGCTGACTTGGCAGGGTAATGACATGAGACACGGGCTCCCGCGAGGTTGTGCAAGTGCCTTCCTTGCGAGTGCTGGCTGTCTCGGAGTCATTCCCCATCGTTTCGGCCGACGCCCTAGGGCGCTCGAGCCTCTTGTTTTCGCCAGTGCGTCACTACGTTCCCAAAGGCTATGCCCGAGGGGACCATGGTGCCGCGCCTCGGCGTGACAATTGGCTGAAGCAAAAAGCACATTCTTGCTCCTGTGGTGGCCAAGTTAATTAAATCATGTACCCGCGGACTGCATCATAACTCCCATTGTGCAGAGCAAACGACCGAGCTGACCTGTTGGCACCTGGCGTTCATCACGCCTAGGCGATGACAACGCACACAAATTAGGGCGCAAGACGCCCGTGCATCCTCTATCTATCCTCTATCTACAGCAGATGACACTGTACAGCTTTGCATTGCATTGCATTAACTAGTGGGGCGTCTTTGCAGCCATGGCTGTATTACAGCTTCCGGGACGTGCCCGATGGCTGTCAGTTGAAAACAGTGCTAGATGCTAGACTTTCACAATACAGGTGGCCTAAAAATCAGGAGGGACACGCCAACCAGTTAACTGAGAAGGCGGCGGAAATTTTTCAAACAAGTGTATTTTATATAGGTACCGGGTCATGGCAGATGCCGCACGCGCCCGGCCCGGCAGGCAGGTGCCTTGTGGCGCCGGTCATTCCCCGCGAGGCAGGGAACCTCCGTGTCGGTGGCAAACGGTAACAGCGCCAAGTAGTGTGCCAAAATACTTGGGGAGGGAGAAGACTTAAAAGGAAGGTAACAAGGAAATCAAGTTGTTTCTGCGTACCACCCGCCCGGCCATCGAGCTCCGCCGCATGAGGAGTGGGACGCCCTCCTAGAAAGCGATCTCCCAACCATCGTAGCCGGAGACCTTAACGCCAAGCATCCCTCTTGGAACAGCAGAACGTCAAACCCCTATGGCAATTCTCTCCGTAGGGCTGTCGAAGATGATCCCAGTGTCCTCATCATCGGCCCGTCCGAACCGACATACTTTTCCAGTGCGGGTTATCCGCCGGATGTCCTTGATATTACAATTGTCAAGGCCATCCCCTTTCATCTACAAGTCAGCGCGGTGTCGGACCTCTCGTCCGATCACGACCCCCTGCTTGTAACAGTCTTGCTGCCGTCGGTCTCACCCCGACTTCCCGATCGTCCTGTTAGGAGAGTCAATTGGCGATCCTATCACGATGATCTGGCCAGGCAGTTGCCATCTGTCCCTCCGAACCCACTCGTCTCTTGTGACGACGTGGATCTCCGGGTACATCAGCTCCAGGACCTCGTCCAGTCTGCAATGGACAAGCACACCTAAACTGTTCCGGTGAGTAATAAACGCTCCGACCTTCCTGCAGAAGTTCTACAGGCCATCTGATTACGGCGCCAGCTCCGCCGCAGATGGCAGCATACCCGTGACCCTGCCGCTAGTCGGCGTTTTCGAGCCCAGTCGGAACACGTCTCGCAGCTTCTGTTTGACGTAAACGCGGATCGATGGGACTCCTATTTGGAGTCCTTGGAAGTCGACCACGCCTCCGTATGGAGAGCCGCTGGTAGACTAAAAGGCGAAAATAGGACTCGCCATCCTTGAGTACCCCGGACGGCACTGTATACTCTGCAGAAGGCAAGGCAAAGTCTTCGCCGTCTGTATTGAGGAAAAGTTCACCGTCCATAGAGGCATCTCTGACCCGGCTCATACGGCCGTCGTCTGGGATTTCCTTTCTGGATACTTTTCTGCTCCCCCCAATGACCCTCCTAATTCGGTCGACGAGGAAGACCATGCGTCTGTCCTTAGCCGACTGAAGAAGAGAAAGGCCCCTGGCCCCGATCGCATCGGCGCCGCTGCGTTGCAGAATCTCCCGCCTTCGGCAGTTGACGTTCTTTTTGAGCTGTTCAACTCCTGTCTCCGGCTAAGGTACTTCCCCCGCCTGTGGAAAACCGCTAATGTCATCATGATCAAGAAATCCAAAAAGCCGCCCACGCTACCTGGATGCTACCGCCCGATATCACTATTGCCAGTAATCTCGAAGGTATTCGAGCGCCGGCTCCTGGCCCGTATTCGGCCCCTGGTATCCACCGGCTCCTGGGTTTCATCCGCGAGGAGCAGTTTCGGTTTAGGCCGAGGCACTCGACTACTCTTCAGCTAGTACGGATTGTCACCTGTCTAGCAGACGCCGCCAACAATCATCAGGCAACAGGCGCCGTCCTGTTGGATGTGAGCAAAGCCTTCGATAAAGCCTGGCACGAAGGCCTGCTCTCCAAACTGGGGCATTCGCCACTCCCGGCATCTATCGTCCACTTGCTCCGATCCTATCTGACGGATCGCACCTTCAGGATCAGCGTAGATGGGGCGTTCTCTCGGGTTCGCCCTGTCGCCGCCGGCGTCCCACAAGGACCAGTCCTTGGCCCCGTTCTGTACGTACTGTACACGAATGATCTGCCTGTTTATCCCGGGGTCACGTTATCTCTATTTGCCGACGAAGCGTTGTTTTATTTTAGCACGCTTTCGCCTTGGCGGACGAGCGTAATGTTACAACGCCAGTTGGCTATGCTTCCGGACTTACTAAGGAAGTGGCGGGTAGCGATCAATACGGAGAAATCCGAGGTGATCTGCTTTACTCATAAGTCGATTTCCCGATGCCAATCCCTCTCCTTAGAGGGGAGACCCATCAACTGGACTGCGACGGTGAAGTACCTAGGTGTTCGGCTTGATCGGCACCTAAACTTTAACGTCCACGTGACCGCAACCCTCAACAAGGCTCGTGGCGTCAGAGCCAAACTATCACCTATGCTTTCGCGGAACAGCCTCCTGGCTGTCCGTACAAAACTTACATTGTATCTACTGTTCCTCTGGACAGTACTCACTTATGCGGCGCCCGCTTGGTGGCCTCTTCTGTCGGCCACCAACTGGCATAGGCTAACGACATTCCAGAACTGGACCCTACGCTCCCTCACGGGGTCCCCGTGGTATGTGCGAAATTCCGCCATCCACCGGGGTCTCCGTGTTCCCACCTTAGAGGCCTTCGTCTGGTTCTTGGCAACGAATTTGTTCACCAAGGCAAGCGAGTCCCCTTATCCGCACCTCCAAAGGCTGAACAGCATGAAGAATACACCGCCCCCTCGCCGCATCAGGCGCCCTAGTGGGCTGTTAGACGACCCCCCTAAGTTCACATGAACCCCCCCAGAAACGAACCCCCAACCTTCTGGAGACTGAAACGATCACCATCATTCACTACCTGCGCTTGCCGAAACTGTAGTCAATCATGCTGCGGCAGATTGGATTGGATTGATTTATTGCCAGCATCGGTTTTGCCGATTCGGCAGGGCTGTGATCCGGGACACGGGCTCCCGCGAGGTTGTGCAAATGCCTTCCTTGCGAGAGCCGACTGCCCCGGTGAAGAGTCCCTTCGACTCGGCCGCCGCCTTCGGGCGGTCGAGCCTCTTGTCCTCGCCAGCGTGCCTCTAAGTTTCCGTGGGCTATGTCCTCGGAGACCATAGAGCCGCGACCAGGCATTGCAATTGGCTGAAGCCATGACCACTAAGATCCCCGTTAGCACCTGCTTTGCTGATTCGGCAGGGTAATGACCTGAGACACGGGCTCCCGCGAGGTTGTGCAAGTGCCTTCCTTGCGGAAGCTGGCTGTCTCGGAGTCATTCCTTACCGTTTCGGCCGACGCCCTAGGGCGCTCGAGCCTCTTGTCCTCGCCAGTGAGTCACTACGTTCCCAAAGGCTAGCCTGAGGGGACCATGGTGTCGCGCCTCGGCGGGACAATTGGCTGAAGCAAAAGCTCAAGCTTGCCTCCGTGGTGGCCATGTAATTTATCATGGACCCGCGGACTGCACCATAACTCCCTTGTGCAGAGCAAACGACCGCGCTGACCTGTTGGCACCTGGCGTTCATCAGGCCTAGGCCTGGACAACGCACACAAATTAGGGCGCAAGACGCCCGCGCATCATTCATCCATCCATCAAATCAAGTTGCCGGGGAACCTATATTACAGCAAACAGAATTATGGGGGATCGTCTAAAATCGCCCGAGGGCGTTTGCCTCGTATAGGGGGAGGTGTTGCTGACGTGCTAATAGTACGTAGGTAGAGAAAGGACGAGGTCGCTGCAGAAGCAAAGAGAGTTTCGGCAAGCGACCGGACAAAATCGGCGATGGTAGGAACTCGCAGGTCTCCACGAATAACATTATTCCTTACAAACCATGGAGACCCCGACAAGGATCGGAGGGTACGGGACTGGAAGGCTTCCAGTCTACACTTGTTACTGGTCGACAAAAGCGACCACCATGCGGGAGCAGCATAGGTCAACACTGACCGGAGAAACAAGAGATACATGGTTACTTTAGTGCGCAAAGCCAGGCGGTTGCGGCACGAGATCATGGGAAATATTTTGGCTCGGACGCCTCGAGCTTTATTGAGGGTATCAGTCACGTGGGCGTTGAAGCTAAGGCGCCGGTCAAGCCGAACGCCCAAATACTTCACCGACTTCTGCCAGGCGATAGGCCTCCCTTCTAGGAAGAGGGACAGGCACCGGGAAGTCAGTGGCGGCTCGTGGCTGTGAAGTTAGGTGAAGAGCTAGTAGGAAAATACAGTAATTATATTTACACATGATTATCTTAACAATTAAACTCACCTATTTCTTGTATACCAAATCGATCCTTCGGTCCTTTAAGGCGGCAAACTTGTCAGTAATGTCTTCATAGAATGGCTGTTTCTTCATTAACTGCAGTAGAAGTTCTTTCTGAATTGCAATATTCCCCAATGAAATTGGTTCTCTCTTCTGAAATTGCATTCCTGAGGTATGTTTTTATACGTTTAAGACAAGAAAAGCTTCTTTCCACAGATGCTGTAGTAGAGGAGATGGACAGAATAAGGGAGAACAAGCGTCCGTAAAAATGTCCTTATCCTCAAGAAGGGTTTCGAACATCTTTTCGGTGGAAATCTGTCTGTACTTCTCATCGGCATATAAAATAGACAGTTCGTTTCTTAAGCGATGTGTCTTGGGGAACACAGATCCAAAGAAATTTTGCACGTTTTCAAGTGCACTAGAAGGAAAGCATTTGTGGTATTCTTCAAATTTTGTGGTATCAGCAAGGCAAACAAATTTAATTTTTTCACAATCGCGAAATCTCTCATCCATTTCCATCAAAATGTGGTCCAAAATTTCATAATATTAGGCTCGATAAATCTGAACACATTCATCCTGAGGCAGGGAGCTGTACTCTCGTGTGAGGCGCATATCCGTCATTTTCCTGGTCTTTACAAAGATAACTGAAAAATACTGTTCGTCCCGCTTGTTTCTTAGCATGTCACAAGTAGTCCTTATTTTTGATATACAGTAGTTAACATCCAATGACCTCTTTTGCAAAACATCAAACAAGACATCTGTCAAACAAAATATGTGATGAAACACTACTGCCAGAAATAAGAATTCAAAACTGTTCATGACGTGAAGAAAACCTCTGACAAGTTGAGTAGAATTATCGTCGGACTGTTCACAGCAAACTGTGGTTTCGAAAACCTCTTTCAACTTTTCCCAGTCGTCCACAATTACACTCAATAATTTCGAGTTGGAGCTCCAGCGGACAGGTGTTACAGTTGGAATGCGTGGTCCCGATGCAGAAGTAATTGCGTAGGTTCTCTTCGCTGAGTGATGGAAAAAGGTAGGAATTCCAGTAATAGAAGAAAAAAATATACGACACTTTCGTATTTTTTTGCAACTCTGTTGTAAGACTAGATTTAGGCGGTGTGCCAAACAGTGCACAAATACTGCAAGAGGAGCTTTCTCCTTAATTGTTTTCTGGAGTTCATTTAAATGGCCAGACATCACGCTTGCACCATCATAACACTGTCCTACTAATTTGTGTTCGTAGCCAAATGGTCTCAAGAGTTTGTCCAATAAAGCAAACAAAGTTTCTGATGATCTGTCGGCACTTAGGCCTACATCATAGAAACCTAAGAAACGCTCCACTAAAGCTCCATCAGCATTAACGAACCTCACTATTACAGAACACTGAGACACCTGTGTAATATCTGTCGTATCATCTACCTGAACAGAAAAAAAACCAGCAGTTTCCAATTCAGTTTTTACAAAATCATTGATGTAGTCTGAAATGCACTCGATTAGTTCATTTTGTATACTTTTTGATTCGCCACTGAACACACTTTTTATCTTAGAATACTGGTTTTGTATTTCTACAGGACTCCTTGATACCAGCAACGTCAACAGTTCCTTAAAATTCCCACGTTTTATTGAGTATATTGTTTCAACGTGGCCGCGAAATGCTAATTCTTGCTTACTTAAATAGAGTAGTCTACTGCATCAATCACTGACTGTAGGAAAAGTCAAACGTACATTTTCATTGAATTGCATAGTATACAGTCTAGCATTTTCCTTCAGGGCATCTGAAATTGTGTTTCGATTTCTTTCGAAAGTTTTCAGATTTACCTGGCACTTTATATGCTCTGCCGAATCTGAGTGTTTGTGTAACGATCGTGTTATATTCAACAAAGAAGCAAATCCTTCTCTATTCCAAACGTTGCTTTTATTGCTAAAAAGCAAGCATGGCCAACAAAACAATTTCTGTAGAGTTGGAGAGGAGCACAACCACGGAAATTCCCTAAACCACGACCGTTTGAAACTAAGATTATAGCATACCTGAATATTTCACTTCTTTTGTACCACATATTTGTAGAGATTCGGTAGGGCGCCCACAATTTAACTTCCTTCTTATCTTCGTCTTTCCAACGTGAAAATGATGTTTTTAATAAAACACACACTATATCATAAACAGGATTCATATTTAAAACAGCACAGCACTACGAAACAAGCACGCTCCGAAAGAATTTCACACTGGAAGAAGAAACATATTTCTCTCTTGTAACTTCACCCGTACGATTCTCTACAGCAGGTGATGTCACGGTTGTCATAGCAACCATCGCCTCGGTTATCGAGCTAAGCTGCGCCCCTGAGGTTGAGAAACTTGAAATAAAGCCTTGAAATAAAGCCTACCTCACTTTCACTTGGTCGGTCCCCGTGATCAGAATCGCACCGCGCTCGGTGCCAGAACATTAAAGAGTCCCGCGCCGTACAAAAATACAGAAATACGTTTCTATTAAAACCAACATACGTGATATGGAAAATAAATTTTTCCTTATAATAATTGTTATATTATAAATAAATAATATTATATTATTATAAATAATTGGTGAAGTGCCACTTCACCTACTACCCCTGAATAGCCGCCCCTGCGGGAAGTAGACTTACGGGTGGAGCAGATCGCCTCGGATTTCTCCGCGTTGATCACCACCCGCCACTTCCGTAACCAGTCCGGAAGCTGGTCAGCTGTCTACAAATCGTAAATTTATGCAGCTGTACAAGAAAATTTAAGTCAGCACTTTCGATCTTAAAAGGGCCTGAAGGCTACAATCAAACTCAGGAACCTATCAGCGAGACGCATTATAAGAGATCAGTTTTCGACAAGTAACGTAAAAATAAAAAAGTGAGTACGGTATTTAATTTTACGTAAGTATAAAGTGCTAATTTTTACATTTAACACATCTTACTACATGTCTTTAAGGCTACAATCTTTATTATATCGGTATTATAATGAAGCTGTAATAAAGATATTATACACAGTGTGTGTTTACATAAAATCTTCAATGTGAAAACTGTTGTGGATCTGGTGCAGCCGCTACATCAGGAATGTTCACATCGAGCTGAGTTGTTGCTAATCTCAGTAGGTGAAGCAGAGAAGCATCTATGAGGTGATTGTGCTGTGGTTCTTGATTAACGTAATTGTGGAGAACACAGTTGTACAAAAGCACATATGTACTTCCAAATATTTAGCCTACGTCATTTTCTATCCAAACACTCGCACATTTGGAAATCGTTCATCAGGCAACTTAAAAAAAATCCCGTCCCCTTTTCTTTTCTGGCTATATCACACAATTCTATTTGAATGTCGGTTGTTCTTCAATGACCGACCAAGGATATGGTCGTCTTCTTCGTCATCTTCAATGGCATGAGGAAACCAAGTGCGTGTTAATGAATTCCAAGAATTCAGTGAACTGATATTACCTGTGTCGTGTTGTAACTTGAAAGTAACTTTAAATAACATATACGACTGATTACAAATCAAGGACGAACACCGGACAAACCTCGTCTGTTTTGTCTAGCTGGGTCTTGTAACATGGTAAAAATAAAAGAGGCCTGGAGCAAGTACACATTCAATTAAAACAAGTAAAGTGACCTGTACGTTTATTAGTGAATCAGTGAAACATTTTTCATACGTTTCTCGTGCAATACCACTCTCAGTTAAAATATTATTTTATTATTCATTTACTTTATTAAAGTAAATAGATAAATTATTCAATTGATTTTCCAAGGTAAGGTTGCGAGCCGCTTAAAAAGGTTTCATGGACCGCCAATTGGAAAGCAGTGATTTAAGTAAACATTTTTAGAACATAAAATTATTAGGCCTATATTTGGCGATTTTAACGGTGAATTAATAAATGTCATTAATAATGTTAAAAGTTAATTGTGGCAATTTTTAATTTACAAATACAATAATACCGTAATTTTAAAACTAAAGGCGAAACTAGTAAAACATAATTTCAAACCCAACAAAATGAGAATGCCTAGCCTATGTGACAGGTTCATGCTTTTGAATAGCCTCTTTGTGACAACACATGTGGTACTTAAATTACTCATAAGTCCATCATTAAACAAATTTCTTGAAATGATGAGTTTCCTCTGTTTTTAAGATAAATATGTCTTACATTATATTTACTTTGTTTTAGATTTCATGAGGTAACCGGAGTATCTTACGAGAACATGTTAGTTTTTGAAGACGAATTGGCTCAGATTTTAGACTTGAGGGAAACAAGTGTAAACCTGATACCCGTTGAACCTGTAGGTGGTCTGACAATACAGCGTATGAATAAAGCTTTGTTCAGGTACGCAAGCGATCACGATCTCGCTCCGGAAAAAGGTGTGACCACGTACAGAATGACAACCACGTTCAGGTCGCCATGGCAAAACGACAGTCTGTCCTTTGGGCCTGACTATTCGTACGACCCTATAGAACGACTACCTCCAGATTACTCTATTCTTTCAAGTGAAGAAGAAGACGATCCCAACCAATTTGCGAGACGTCTTATTGAAAAGGGTATCAAGTCTGGCAAGTTGCGAATAAATTCTTCAGTTATTTCCAAATATTTAAATTTTCCCAGCCCTAACAGTCGTGACAAATAAAATAAAATATCGTGACAATAATTCGGCAAATAAAATAAAATATTTTATTGCTACAGCACATTAAAAATAACGTGTTTTAGGAAGATTTTTATTCAGAATTATATGTTCAAGGAATAAAAAGTTATTTTTTTCAAAATACCTTCAAAACTTTGCATTTTCTTAAAGTTTATCAAGAAATTAACTTAAAATTGATACAATTTTTACAATTTGCAGGTAATTAGTTTTAATTTAGATATAAATTGACAAGATACAGATATATAAAAATCGTGTTGTTGGATGTTTTTTTAAATTGAATTTTAAAAATAATTTTACTAATTTACTCTGAAAAAAAAGATCCTACAAAAAATAATGCTGTATACACATTTTACATGTATAGCTGTCGTTCGATTTTATTCTCTTTAAGGTTCTAAATATCATCTCTCTGTACGATAAAACTTGTCTAAGTTACGGCCATAAAGATAGAAAAACATCTTTAAAAAATTGTATTGCATATTTGATGTTTGAAATTTGTCAAATCAAAAAAACCTCTTAGGTAATTTTTTTGAGAAATAGTGCGATATATTGAATTACACAGTATGTGTCAAATGTTTATGAAACATTTTGTTATAAAAAATCATCTTTAAGCAAATAAATGAAAGGGCTCGAAACACTATTCGTTTCTACGCGTTATTAAATTAATTATCGATCAATGCTACTTATGGCATTGGTTTTATATTACTGATAGCTTGAGAAAAGCTACTTGAATAAAACCAAAATGTTGCTAAATAAATGGTTAAATTGTATCATTGTTTTAATGCATCTTTGAAAAAAAAATCAGTATTTACGGAAAAGGAAGCCGTCCCTGTCGTGTCGAAGGATCTCGGGAGGTGTTTTGTATTCTAAGAAACGTGTTTAAAATTCCCCCATTTTTTCAAATCGTTGATAATTTAGTAAAATATTTATTTTTTATAAATAAAATGAATATGGTTGATTTGGAAACAATTTTTACAATACCTTAATTAAAGCTCAATAATATCCTTTTAATGTTATTAATTTTAGTCTATTCCCGATATTAATTCTCACTTCCCGATCACTTGATGGGAGGCCAATCGCTTGGAAACGTATTGTGAAGTACTTAGGCGTTACTCTTGATCGACGCCTAAGCTTCAGAGCTCAGGTGTCCAACGTACTCCAGCCAAACGTTTCCCGTTTTTATCCAATCGAGAGCCACTGCCTGTGCGCACGAAGCTCTCAATCTATCTGCTCTTTTTCAGAGCCATCCTGATGTACACAGCGCCAGCTCCGCCGTTGTTGCGCCGTTGTCTCTCCTTCAGTCTGCCGTTGTTGCACGTCTGGAAGCATTCCAGTCTCGTACCCTCCGCTACATCTCCAACTCTCCCTGGTATGTTAAAAATGATGTTATTAGACGAGGGTTGAAAATTTCGTCGCTCGACGGGTTCGTCCGAACTCTATCGTACAACCTATTCGATCGAGCCTCCAAATATTCCTTTCCTCACCACCGTCACCTTAGCACGGACGGAGTTCCCGCAGAAAATAAATAAAAAAGGAGGCCCATCCCGCAACTGCGACAAATCTGAATTAATAATTGCTAGTAAGCGCAGGACGGGCTAACCCATTTGACACCTAGACCCGTTCGACCGGTCGCCGCTGGCGTTCCTCAAGGATCTGCCCAAGGCCCCGTTCTGTATCTAGTGTACACGAACGACCTGCCTGTACAGCCTGGAGTCACTCTATCGTTCTATGCGGATGACGCCATGTATCATCGCCACTGGCCTGGTCCAACGTCAGCTCGCCTTGCTTCCGGACTGGCTACGGAAGTGGAGAAAGGCGATCAATGCGGAGAAATCCGAGGCGATCGCCTTTTCTCGTAAATTTACTTCCCGCTGCCAGCACCTCTCCCTAGAAGGGAGTCCAATCGAATGGAAACGGTCTGTGAAATATTCCTGACGTCACTGACATAGTTATTGTCAAGGACCTGGCCTGTCCTATCACTGTAAGTGCCGTGTCGGACCTTTCGTCCGATCACGACCCGGTGCTTATTACTGTTCGGCCCTCGTTGGACTCGCCTCTCCAACCCTCCCTCCCCGTATTCGGAGAGTCAACTGGCGCTCCTACCACGACGAATTCTACCGAACAGAGTCATCTGACCCTCCGGTCCCCGTCGTCTCCCGTCTGATGTTGACCGCATGGCCAACTATCTTCAAGATATCGTTACGTCCGCTATGGACAAACACTCCTACCTTGTTCCTGAGACAAGATCAATTACCTGAATTCCCTGAATCAAAGGTCTCAAGTACCTGAAGAGGTGCTTCTCGCCTTCGCACACGGCGCCAGCTCCACCGGAGATAGCAACAAACCCGGGATCCTGCTATCAAACGCAGGCTTAACGCCCTGTCTGACTTTGACAAGCAGCTTCTGCTCGATGCCACTGCACATCAATGGGACTCGTATCTCGAGTTTCTGGAAGTCAGGCCCGGTATGTCTGGCAGGCTGCGAGCCGACTTACTGGCGAAAAAAGGACCCGCCATCCCCTTCGATCTCCGGACGGGATTGTGTACTCTGCGGGAGTCAAGGCTGAAATCTCTGCTAATTCTATGGATGGGCAATTTACCGTCCACAGAGGCGTCTGCCGTGGTCACAGGCTTCCTGTATCTCGATATTTTTCCCGTCCAGCTGCTGACTTCTCAGACCCGTTCGACCGTGCCGATGTGATTTCGGCCATTAGTCAACTTCGCCCTAAGCGGGCCCCCGGCGAGGATCGTATCGGCACGGCGGAGCTTCAACACGTTCCTCCCAGTCTCATTACACTGGTTCACGAGCTGTTCAGTGGATGTCACCGGGTCCATTACTTTCCCGGCATGTGGAAACGTGCGAAAATAGTCATCATTCCCAAACCACGCAAGCTGCGTATACTTTTTTTTCCGTTGTTTGAGACCGACCAATATGGTCGGACTCGGGCTGTTTTGGAGACTAGCTCCCTTCAGCCGTGTGGGTAAGGGATTTTAGGGGAGACGAACGCCAGCTGACCGGGCCGTTGAGAAGGTGGGGAGGCACGAAGTTGGGAGAGTATTGTTTGGGAGTTATATTGTGTGCGAGTGTAGTGGGTAGCCATATGCGAGCGGGAGAGGTAGATTATGTGGCCATTATAATTGTTTGGTGGCATCTTTATTCATTCATTTTGTTTTGTTTATTTATTTCTTCTTCGATGTTCTTTTTGGGGGGGGGGGGGCGGCAAAGACAGGGACGTGTAACGCAGGTCGCCTAAGCTGTTGGGCGGCGATAGGGTGCCGTCAAGGGAGGCGGAAGGAACAGATTTGAGGATTATAAGCGGGGACGTAAGTGTGAGTGAGGAACTAGAGTGTGTGTTTTCATGTGGTGAAGCGAAGATAGAGCTTAGAGTCTTAGAGTGTGGGGGAATTTAGCAGTGTGTTGAGTATTTAGGCTGCTTTAGTGTCTAGTCGCTACCGCCGGGAAGAAATAAGTCATTGGCGGGGTAATGGTATGCATTGTTTAAGTGTGTCTGTGTCTTTGACGCCGGCGGAGGGGGGCGAGGGGGAGGGCCATTGGCTATTGTAAGGAGGCGATTTAGTAAGTAGGAAGGTCTGCTTGTGTTGTGGGTGTTTCTATTAATTAAAGGGACTATTGACTGTATGGAAGTGCGGCGGGAGGCTTTTCGGGAATACTTCCAGTTGAGCTTAACGAGGAAGGAATCTAGGTCTGGGAAGCGGGTGTTTAGCGCATACAGGGCTGCGTTGGAGGTCTTCGCGAGGCGTGGTCGGCGGTATATGAGTCTTAAGGCACGTCGTTCTGTGATTCGGTGGAGATCTAGGTAGGCAGGGGAGGCGGTAAGGAGAACTGGGTGGATAAATAATTACTTACCGAATCCGTCGAGTGACTTGCTTGTAATTTCGCTTAACTTGACGCGTTTCGAGGCATAGGCCTATGCCCCATCTTCAAGTTGCGCAAGTAACATCGCGACGGTGTACACCGGCTATAAACGCAACGCGAACACATCATAGTGTGACAGTGCGTGCTCCTCTGTGTTTTTAGTGTGTTTTAATTTTTTTGATAAGTCACTCGACGGATTCGGTAAGTAATTATTTATTTGATACAAGTGACTTGGATACTTTAAAAATGAATATTAGAACTAGGTGGGCATACGTAATGATGGGTCGAATACAGGTAGTGTAGATGCGGCCTAGTAAGTCGCTGGAGCAGTGGTTTAGTCGGCTGAGGGTTCTGAGAGAACGGAGGCGGGTACGGGCGATGGTCGTTGTTCTTTTGATATGTGGTCGCCAGGTAAGTTTGGAGTCAAGCGTGACGCCCAGATATTGGCAATCACGCTTCGGGCGTACTGATGATGGGCCTACGCGGACTGGTGTATTATAGAAATGAGTCATTTTGCGTGCAGTAGAGTTGAAAACACAGAGTTGGGTTTTGTCCGCGTTTACATTTATTCGCCAAGTGTTACAGTAGGCGAAGAAAGGCTCGAGGATTTGTTGTAATTTGGTGGTGACTTGCCAGTGTGCGCCTGCTGAAACCCAGTAAGCTGTATCGTCTGCGTACTGGGCTAAGCCTGCTGATGGGTAGTGTAGAGTTGGCGGTGGGGAGGGGTGTCTTTAGTAAAAATGATATATAGTAACGGGCTAATGGCGGAGCCTTGGGGGACACCGGCATTGAGGTGGAAGGGTGCCGAAAGATGCTGGCGGACTCGGACTTGTGCAGTGCGTCCATCCAGGAACTGGGAGAGCCATTTGATGATGGTTGGGGGAAAGTGACATCCGAGGATCTTAAAACGGAGGCCATTGTGCCAGACAGAGTCGAAGGCTTTGTGGGTGTCGAGTAGGGCTAAGATGGTCGGGCGTTTGCGGGCCGAGTTGTCCTGGATGGCGCTGATAACCCGAACAAGTTGGTCTTATATGTTGTACCCAGGGCGGAATCCGCCCTGGGTACTGGGGAGGACACTATGAGTTTGCAGGTGGGGATGTATCCTAGCGACGAGGATTTTATCGAAAAGCCTGGAGATTGCAGGGGTAAGAGAAATCGGGCGATAGTTCGACGGGAGGCTGGCGTTTTTGAGAGGTTTGGGAAACATGAGGACATGGGCGTGTTTCCAGGCCCGCGGGACGTAGCCGAGGAGGAGACTTGCAGTATATAGATGCGCTAGGGCTTCGATGGCAGTGTCAGGGAGCGCTTTTAATATACGGTTTGGTATTCCGTCGGGTCCGGGGGCAGTATTTCTACATTTATTGAGTCTGTCTTTGATGTCGTCTGGGTCGATAGGTCGCTCCAGCGGATGGTCGTGGTCTGCGTTCAGGACGTCGTAAGGGGTGAAGAGGTCTGCGTGGTTAGTCAAGAAAGTGTCTATCGAATGTTCGGCGATGGCGTCAAAGTCCGGGCTGACGGGGTGGCTATGGATGGACTGGAGAGAGTCCCGAAAGGCAGCAGCCTTCTCCTCATCGCTGACAAGAAGGCGATCGTCTCACAGGAGAGGGGTATCGGCTTTGGGCGGATTGTGGAGACGTTTAACTTGTTTCCAGAATCTGGGTGTGTCGCAGTGAAAGGAATCCTGTACTGAAGTACATAGGCTCTCAATGCGGGAAGATCGAAAGTCTTTTATGGCGATCTTGACGGCATTTGAGAGTCTTCTGTACTCCGAGCAGAGATGCTTGTACCGCCGATCTCTGTTTAAGAGGCGGCGGATGCAACGTTTCCAGCGTATCAGTGCAAGGACAGGGGGAGGGAGCCTGAGCTGGGAATATCTGATCTGTTTCGTAGGTATGGCCTGTGCCATCGCCGTCTGAATTGATGTTGTTAAGAAGTCATTGTAGTCGTCGGTTTGTGCGAGGGTGGTGGGTGGGGCTGGAAGAGGGGATATAAGGGAAGCTAAAGCGTGTGAGAAAAGAGGCCAGTCGGCAGCGTTAAAGTCTGTTACGGCCGTCGTGCGGGGTTCAAGGGTGGGGTATTTTACGTGGCCGTAGAAGATTACTAGAAGAATAGGGATGTGGTCAGAGCCAACATCCGGGCCTTGGGAGATCCCGCTTATTTTACGGAAGATGTCAGCTGAGGTAATCAGCTTATCTGGACAGGTTGGTCGTTGGGCCGGAGTTACCGGCTGGCGGGTAAACGGGGTACGTTGGTGCCTGAGACCAAAGTTATTGACTGCCCGAAGCACTCGCGTGCCTCGGGCGGTGTTATAACGGTCTCCGAGATGCTGGTGGTGGGCGTTCAGATCTCCGAAGAGAAGTAAACGGGAGTAGGTCGTGGCCAAATGATGGAAGTAGTTGACGTCTAGGTCGGCCCTCGGGCGGCAATAGTAGGTTGCAATGAAGAGGGGAGGGGAGTTTTTGAAGCTTAGTTTGACCAGAAGCGAGTCGGTCGGGCTGTTTGGTAGGGGTACTACTTGTGCTCGGAGAGAGTTACGAACTAGTATCGCAACTCCGCCCGAATGAGATGCGTTGTCCTACCGGAAGAGGGTATAGCCCGGGAAGAACAGGCCATGTCTGGCAGTTAGGTAAGTTTCGTTGAGGGTGGCGACGTCTGTATGCGATTCCTGCAGAAAGTGGAGGAGTTCATCTCGTCGAGCCCGGAGGCTGCGAACGTTGAGATGAAGAAAGGTAGATGGTTTTTGCGGATTACGCTGCCGTCTTCTCCCATCTAAGCTTATCGCTTGGACTTGAGTGAAGGATTGTAAGGCCTTCAGGGGTGCGGTTGAAAAGCGTCCTTGTGTCAAAAAGTCGTTTGGTGATTTGGCTGACACTAGTACGTAGTTTATTGTGTGAAACGGGTTCCGTGACGTTGTATATAACTGCAATGAGGGCGTCATGTCTGTGATCATGTTTTGTACGTCGGTCATCATCGATTGGAAGAGGCCGAGGATAGTTGTAGTGTCAATTGTTGCTGGAGTAGGAGGAGCGCTGGGGGATTCAGGAGTTGTTTCGGTGTCGGAGGTTTGGTCATCGACCGGTTGAGGTAGGGTGGGGGCGGTTTGTGTAGGTGCGGAGGCGGTGGCGATAGCAGAATTGAGAGAGGGAAAGTCTGTGGGTTGCGGTTTCCAAGGGTTAGCTTTAGGTGGTGATGCGGGTATTATTGGTACGACTGGGGCTTGCGAGGCAGGGACAGGTGTCTGCTTTGGGTATTTCGGGCATTTCGTTTGGCCTGTGAAATGGTCCGTTGAGGAGTTGCACGTGGCACAGAACGGCGAGCTATAGTCGTGGTTGGTATGGGGGCAAAGGGTAGTGGGAGTTTTGTTTCCGCATACGCGGCAACGGGGTTGGTAGGAACAGGAGGATGCGGTGTGGCCATAAAGGTGACATCGGGGACATGGTATATGTCGTTCCGTCTGTCGGGACCCTTCAGTCCGGTAGTGTCTTCCAGCGACAAAGGCGCCTTCGGTCAGCAGCAGATTTAGGGTCTCAGTGTCATGGCTAAAGATACGGATAAGGCCGGTCGGACCCAGATCCGACATAATTCGCATACAGAATGCTATTTGGAGGCGCTGGTCCTCTTCCAAAGCTTCCTGGAAGTCTAATATGTCGATGTCCTTTGCGACACCACGGACGACTAGGGTTTTGAGAGGTTTTTCTGAGGGGGTCTTTGGGTTTCTGCGTTGGTTGTGATGTCTGGAATGCCCTGTATACGGCGTTAGGTCCGAAAGTGGTCATAGGAATGGAATTACAGAACAGTTGGAGGTCTGTTAGGGATGAGAATTGCAGGGTTGTAATAGCGTTTTTGGGGGAGTTGAAGTTGCGGGGGAGCCGAAGTTTTGGGCAATGGGTTTTGATGAGGTTGGAGAGGAAGATTGGGTTGTTTGGATTCTTTGTATGCTTGAGAATTAATAAGGTTTGGGTTAGAGGAGGCGGGGGGGTATTAGAAGGGGTAGGGTTTTGCTGGTTAAGGGGGGCTGAGGTTGAGGGTAAAGGCGATTGTGGTGAGTGGGGGATTGGCGAGGTCGATTTGGGTGAAGCTTGCCTTTTCCGAGATCTAGTATTAGGTAAAGAAATCGATGAGACTGATGAGGTGATTGAGGAAGTAGGGGATGGCGTGCGACCAGGAGGATGTTTTTGGGAGGCAGCGGGTGGTCGGGGTTTGCGTCGGGCCATGATTAAAGTGCAATCAGACTAGGTCGATAAGTCAAGGAAGCGAACAATGTGATGTGCGCAAAATAAATAATTAAATTAATTAGCAGCTTAAGATTAGGAATAAAATTATTAGGTCGGTAATGTGTCGATTGTAGGCAGTAAGTATAGGTGGTTTTGAGAATGAATGGGGGAGGCGCGTGTGTATGAATAGCAAGGACAGCTGTGTCGAGGCGGTAGCGTGTTAGTGGGTCAGAGAAAGAAAGGGAAATCTGAAGAGAAGGAGAGAGTAAAAGAATGTAATGCGGTTAAGTAACGAGGGGTGTATGTGTATGAGAGAGAGCGTAAATTGTGGGATGCAGCCTTGTTAAGTTATTAATGAGAAGTGTGCGTCTGTTTTGAAGAGAGAGAGAATAGGAAGTTTGTGTGTGTGCAAGTGAGAGAGAAAAGCTGGCAGCTGTAGTAAGGGGAGAATGTTCAGTCAGCGCTGTGTTCAAGCAGAGTCAGCGCGCGTGTACAAGTGAGAAGAGTGGAGGGTATACGAGTATGAGAGAGAGCGTAGATTATGAAAGGGAGAGCCTAGTGAACAAAGTAAAGTGTGTGGCGGTTGTGTGGGGAGAAGGTATATAGGAAGTGTATGCTTGCGAGTGAGAAGAGTGTGGGATATATGTGTATGAGAGAGAGCGTAGATAAACGCAGTCTTACTAGTGGACAGGGGAGCGTGTGCAGCTGTTGCGTAGAGTGGTTGGTGAGGGCCGAGGGGGGAGACAGCCAGACAATTAAAATTCCAGGCGGTCGAGTGATGAGGGAGTGAGGTGTGCGGGGTTTTTAACGGTTACAAGGGGGAAATTGGCGGCATAAACACTAAGAGAAATGTAGCGCGTTATGTACGTTATTGTTTTATAACTATATTTTAGATTAACTCAGTGTTGTCACACTGATTATTTTAATGTAAGAATAAACAAATGTTGAGGAATATCATACTGTTTGCGCTACTAAGGAAGTCTTGGCTCCATATGTTGTGTGTGTAGTGCGTGCTGTATAACTGGGGAGTTTATATGGGTAATATTACGGTTCGTAATTAGTGTAATCAATGTGTGTTATGTAGTGTAGATGCCACAGTGTCGAGGTAAGAGTTACAATGGGCGGGTAGCGATTACGAGAGGTATAGGAGTAAATAGGTTAACAAATTTATGGCTACGGTTTTTGAAACGTGTAATACTGTTAGTGTAATTAGTGTGTGAGTGCCACAGGGACTGGAAGTCCGAGCGGAGACAACGAAAGCTGTATTGTATGTGTGTGTAAGAGAGTAATTAGTGTATTATTATAAAAATAAAAATGCGGTGGAAAGCGCAATTCAGATTTGTTTGAGGAGACCTCAGTCACACACGCAAGCACGCCTGTCGGCAGAGCTCTGCTCGCAGGACCAAGGGCCACTTAGTCCGGCAAGCGAGAGATGGACGACTCCCGTTCACTTCGTTCTTGGAAAACGTATTGTTAAAGATATAAATAGTTGGTAGCTGTCACCTTACACCAAACACGCGAGCTGTTATGAAATGCGTATTACTACGCAGATCAAAACACACAAAACAATCACTGATGAATCACTGTTGAGCTCTGTAAGTACCACTATACGGCGCGGCGGCAAAAGTCACGTCTTCTCCGTGCAGAGATGTGCGTATACTTCCCGAGAATCATCGCCTAATATCTCTACTGCCAGTAGAGAAGGTGTTCGAGCGGCTCCTGTACGGTCGATACGCGCCCCTGTTGGATGTTTTCATTCGGCAGGAGCAGTTCGGCTTTTGCAGAGAGCACTCGACGACCCTTCAACTCGTCAAGGTTGTCAACCAACTGACGGACGCCGAGAATAAGCAACTCCGTAGTAGGGGGGTTATGACAGTTCTACCCCGGATGTGACGTCATATGGCGGGAAATTCAAAAATTGTGGTGGTGGGGTAAACATCCGGTGCAGTGTGCCGCCCAATCCAGAGGTGGGGATGGATCGAGGGGTTAGTGGTTTGTCCCACGTGAGCGTGATGGGCGTGCCGAAGTCGTGATTCGTATGTCGGCCATGTTGTCGGCTTTCGGCCATGTTGTCGGTGTCGTCCATTTTGTGAGGTTATGTGTGCGTTGATTGGTGTAGACGTGGCCGCCGTTCGCTGTTCGCCGTCCGGCGGGGGCCTGGCCGCGGCCTGGTCGTGGCTTGATGGCGGTCAGGAGTGTTGGGGTCGTCGTCCATGTCGTCAGCGTCGGCCATGTTGTCGGGTGGGAGATGATTGGTGTAGTCGGCCATGTTGGAAAAGTGCGAGGTTGTCGGTTTGTGGTATGAGTGTGCTGGTTAAGGGTCGGCCACGTTGCCGACTCGTGCATGTGTTATAGTGTACGGGTTTGGATATATACGGGGTTTTTCCGGAAGTGCGACCATGTTGGAAAAGCGTCGCCGTTGCCAACTTGTGCCCACGTTGCCGACTCGTGCATGTGTTATAGTGTACGGGTTTGGATATATACTGCGTTTTCCGGGCGGTCATGTTGGGAAAGCGTCGTCGTCGGCGTTGCCAACTTGTGCATGTGTGCTGGTTTAGCGTCGGCATTCACGTTGTCAACTCGTGCGTGTGTTATAGTGTACGGGTTTGGGATATATACGCCGCCGCCGCCGTCCGGATATCGTCGATGTCGTGTATTGCATTGTTGGCAACTTGTGAACTGCGTTTCTATGTTTTAAGTAAATATATATATATATATATTGTAAAAATAAAAGATGACTCGGTCCTTCAGTTGAAAATCAATGTCAAACGAACGTAAAAAAAAGTGTAGTGTAGTGTACATTTGTTGTTGTAAGAAACACACATGATATGCACTGCATAATTGAACGTCAATTCACTTATATAAAACACACACAATACTCATGGAAAATAATTACTGTTTATGTAATATCTGAATAATATGACGCCACAAATGATGTAATCGGCTCCCACTGTGATCTTCAAATGTGGAGTTATTTTTTACAGCTGGTGGGTATGTAATATGAATAATAGGGACAAGTGGCAGTTGACTTCCGCTGAGACCTATACACGTGCAGTTATTTATAACTTCTTACATCATGATGCTGTTTGTCCATAGTCGTATGCAATTTTTTTTTTTTTAATAACAGAACACATGCTGCTGCTGATGATGTAATCGACTCCGCCTGTCTGTCCATCTGTTATCGCAGCGTGTGAACGTAGTGAGGGCGGGGGTGCTTTATTAGACGTACATAAATCTTGTGTAATTACAGAACGCGAGCCGCTGATGGTAATAATTAATTGTCTCCGTCTGTCTGAGCATATGTTATCGTCGCGTGTGAACGAAGTTAGGGACGTACATAAATTAGCGTGTGAATGTGTGTGTGTGTGTGTGTGTGTGTGTGTGTGTGTGTGTGTGTGTGTGTGTGTGTGTGGCAGCTGTTACGTTTTTTTTTGTTGGGTGTGCATTAGTTGTTATGATGATGTAATCGACTCCGTCTGTCTGGCCATCTGTTATCGCAGCGTGTGAACGTAGTCGTACATAATATTTTTTTTTTTTTAAATAACACAAGCTGCTGCTGATGATGTAATCGACTCCGTCTGTCTGTCCATCTGTTATCGTAGCGTGTGAACGAAGTGAGGAACGTACATAAATTAGTGTGTGAAACAGAACGCAAGCCAAGCTAAGTGGGCGTCCATGACTTTGTGTGTGGGAGCTTTTTTGTCGTTGGGCGTGCATTAGTTGTTACCATCTCTTTCGCGTACATCCTTGAGATACTGTATATAAGCTGTACGAACTGCTCTCAACGGCACATCGTTCGTCGCGAGACTCAACTGGAACTCGTACAGGGTGTTTGATTTTAAAAATATTCTTTAATTTCCAAAGTATATTATAATCATGCAATTATTGTTTAATAAAATTGATTTTTAAAATTAGTTCTATGTAACTCGTTCTAGCTTGTATATTGAGTGATGAATAGTGTTAATGTTCGAAGGACTTTTGAAATTAAAAAACAATAAAAATGTTAAAGCAATACTGTTTAATTAAAAATAATTAAAATACATGTAATCAAAATATATTACAATTTAAAATACATAATATGTAAACGCACACAGTAGTGAAAATTAAAAATGTAAACATGTGCAATATGACAATTGTGTACGAAATACATCTACTGTGAAAACTAATTACAAGTGCACTATGACATGACAAATATGTACAAAAAAATGAAATAAACACACACACAGTAGTGACAATTACAAAATACAATTGTATACAATTTTATCAAATGAATTATGTGTAAGCACATTATATTATAACATTATGTAAACGCATACACAATTGTGTAGAATTAAATCATATTGAAATAAGTGTAAGCACATTATATTTTAAATACTATTTGTAAACGCATGAAATGACAATTATGTACAAATATATTTGTTAATTTTAAAGATGTCTATCCGGACTTACTCCAAAATGTACACCACGTAAGCCTTGTTTTATTATCTAGACATAAGTATACATTGACAATTTATTACAACTAAATCAAATGAAATATGTGTAATCACATTATAATATAAGTTAAAATATATTATGTATAATTAAATGAAATACAACTAAGTACATGTTAATATATATATGTAATCGTACGCGACAAATGAAGATGTCCATTCGGTCCTACTCTACAATGTCTACTATGTAAGCTCTATCCTTTTCTCCATGATAAATTAGGTGCAGTGAACACGGTACTAAATTTTTTAATTCGTCATCTTCGAAAACGCCTGCGTATCTCTTTGGTAGATATACACGATATTTTAGTTTAGGGTCTCTGTAATCTTGGAGAGTGACGAGTACGGCTTTCCCGTACTTTGCGTTTATATTCTGCATTTCTTCTATTGGATATTTTACGCCGATTATCAATTCCTTAATTTTTTTATACTCAATTGCGCTAATGGTTGCAAACTTTGCAGTGAATGATGCCACTTTAAAATAAAGAATTTATATTTTCTTGCGCGTCTCTCAAGGACTGAATGAATAACGCTCGTACACAGCGAAATAAATAGGGAGGTAGTTGTGGAGGTGGAAACCGGAGAGGGGGAACCACTCAACGCACAGTAAGCGCTTATTTTTAACCGTGTGAACAGGATACGAGCTGATTTCTCACGGTTCAATGGGCAGGTGGAGAGGAGGAGAGTCGGTTATTTTTATACGTCTAGACAGCACTCGTGCTTGTTCGAACATGTCGTCGACGCTAATTTATTTTTAGACGGGTGATGTAATCAACAGAAAGTTTAACTGTGTGAACAGGATACGACTTGATTTCTCACGGTTCGATGGGTAGGTGGGAAGAGGGGAGTCGGTTATTATTATACGACTAGACAGCACTCGTGCTTGTTCGAACATGTCGTCGACGCTAATTTATTTTTAGACAGATGATGTAATCGACAGAAAGGCGACGACTGTTATTTTTTACGTAAGCGCTAAACAATAATGTATCCAATTAGTAATTTATCAGAAACATATTGATTACTCTAAAATCTGATACAACCGTGTACTCTAGTATTTGTACATATATCTGGAAATAAGCGGTGCGCGAGACAGTCTGTTCCATGTATTGGTTGTAATTGATCGAGTTTGGGACAACCGAAATCTTCTAAATTCGTATTATATTAAAATGTACGATACACTTCTGCAGAAATCTTTTTTTTGCAATCCTTTTACGAACACGAAGTTAAAAGGAAACGTATACTTTTCTAATATTGGTACAAGATGTTCGTACGATGTGTCCCCGTCCGCCCACGCTAGTCCATGATAATGGTCCGTCAACCATCTGTTTGTCCTCACATGTTTGTGATTCGAAACAATCGTGTCTGCTGGAGGTGTAAATATCCAATGCCTGCTGGCAAATGCGGTGACATCCATAACGGCTAGTTCCTTAAAGAGTTCGTTTCCATTGTTGTCGATGAAACAGTGAAAGTCAAGTATGACTGCTAGTTTATCCTCGCACATCCTTTTTTCGTTATAAACAACGTGTTTGGTGTTACTAGGAACGTTGCAGATCCGTCCGTTTTACGGAACAGACACGTTGTATGTTGTGAAACGCTCGTAAAGAATTTTTTCGGAACGTTTATTTTGTACCTTAAATTTTCGTCACGGATTAGTGCAACAAATTTACATGTCAAAACGTTGTATACAAAAATTTCTATAGGGTACAATACTGTATGCTTTAAGTCACTGCAGCGTATGTACTCGTACGGAGATAGCAGCTCCATGAGTCCGTCTTCAACGCGTGCTGTTCAAACACTGAGGTATGCGATATTAGCGGAGGTTGGATTAAACACTTTTGTCACAGCAGCTTATATTTTCAAACCTTGTGTTCACTAGGCGATAAAATTAAAGCGTGAAAACGAACTAGAAATACGCTCTCATGTAAGCGGTGTATGCGATTCTACATAAGGGACAATTATGTAGGGTTATGGCGCAATTCACACATGTGATAAAATGTCGACAGGGAATAAGTACAACCTCCACGTTTTGTGCGTAACAGACTTTGCACATCGTATCACGATTCGAGCCTCCTTGTACGTTTTTTATATTCTCCTTGATCGTGTCGGTGCGTTGTTCGTTCTCCGCTGTCACTGCTGCTGTTGGCACTTGCGGTTCTGTAACGATACCCAGTGCCTTGATGATAAAATTTTTATCTTTCATTAACATTACGTAAGAGCATGCAGGGAAATGACGTGCGTGTTCCATCCAAGCATATTCTCCACGTTCCCATTTGTTTAATCCGCCTCCACAGCAGAAACAAATCACTCTATCGTTGCATCCGGTGTAAAAGAAACCCGCTTCTGATAATTCTTTAGGTGTTATCGTTAACGATACAGGCCATTCTTTAAAACTTTTTAAACGGTTTTCCAAGCTTCTGTAACGCGGGTAAGTAGATGTGATTTTTTGAATTAAGATGACCTGCACTTCTTTATCGTCTGGTGATAAGGACTTGATTGACGTCGTCGTCGTCGTCGTTTCACCGCATTGTTTGAAATAGCGGTTGTTGTTGGGATTGATATCGTCATCATCGATATCGTGTGAAAGCATCTTGTGTGTCCACTCACAACTCGTGCTGATGAAACACTGAGCGAAGAATAGGGAGGAGAGGATAATCGTTTCCCCCTTCACGAAAATGAAATAAATGAAAATTGATTACATTTTTTTTAAATAAAATATCACATTACATTCTATTTACAACAAAATAAAAATACATGAAAATTGATTACATTTTTTTAATTAAAAAATATCACATACATGTAATGCACACATTATATTCTAAAAAGCAATGTTCTATTTACAGCAAAAAAAAAACAATAATATATAGTAAGAGTTTAATTATGTCTGCGCACCGTGTTGGATAACGGAGTGTACACATTGAGCGAATCATGCAGTATCAAGCAGTAGGCCGCGGTCTGAGCGGGGAAATTGGTCGATGACTCGAATTCCAATCTGACGTCGACTGGTGAAGACTTGAGCGATTCGTCCTGTGTGCTACAATCGAAGACGAATAACGGTGATTTTGCTATGAACTCAGTAGGTGTTAGAAGTACGTTGGGTTGACTTCTGTGGTAGTACGATTTTTGAAATCGTGTATACATGTCGAACAGCAATGCGTAACGTCCGTTATCGATATCCAGGTTCAGGTTATCGTACGGGTAGTATTTGTCGTTCAGAAAGAGTCTCGCGTTTGTCACATTGCAGTGATCGAATTTGTCTGCGTGTTTTTTCAGATTGTCCTTTCTGTTGGTCTGGAAGGTGAGTATCACGTACCGCGGTTTCTCCAGTTGTGTAGTTGTTTTCACCGTCCAAGTCTGTCCGTCGGTCGTCGGTAAAGCCGGATACTCGTGCAGTTACCAACTACGAAACGGTAAGAATAGCGGTAGGTCCTTGCGTATGATATCCGACAATCGTATCCGTACTTCGTTGTTCACGTACACGAACGGAATCATCCAAGAGATTTTGGTCAGTTCTATATCAGCGTTAGCGGGCGCATCCGTGGGCGAGAACAGAGCGTTAACGTCGGTGGAAGTGCGCAACAGTATCAGTTCCTGTTTCATGTTTAAAATAACGTGCGTGAAATCCTCAGCGAATCCCATCAGCATCCTCAACGGTATGCAAAAGTTGAATTCCTCGTTTTTGCCGGTTGGCATTAGCTCGTTAGCTGTAGGAGCAACCCAACCGGCGTTTTGCATCGAAACAATGTCCTGCTTGCCGGCAGATAGCACGGTTTTAATAGTGGACGTGATGCCGACGCTCTTGGTACGATCCACTTCCACACCGGCCAGTTCGTAACGGATTTCTTCGAAGAGAAACGCGATCGCGTTGTTGACCATTTTCACGTTCACAGTACCGGTGCTGGCGGTCTTTTTGTTCAACTTGCCTTCAACGTACAGGAAACTTTCCATCGGTAAAGTGAAGACTTCCTGTTGCAGTATAGGTATGCGTATCTCATCGTTATTTCCGTATCGTGTCGCCGACACGTACGGTGCATGAGGATGATATTCGTAATGCGTGATGTTGTCTTCAAAGAATGGTCGACGTTCAACCGATAAGACGATACCGCTGTCCGCCATGTTACTTGTTTTTCTTGAGTTTGAATCCTAGTGAAATCAGGTAGCGTCGGTTAGTTGCTGTTAACCGTGCCAACGACGAACGTCTACTGATACCTTTGCCAAAAGTGTTGTCCTCTTTTATCTTGTGGTGCGAGCCGTCGCTGCCACCGCTATTCATCACGGGGGTATCGGTGAAATAAATCCCCATGATTACTACACACGTTTCAAATGTATACGCACAGTGATGACTTCGCCTCGAAAATTCACAATATCACCGTCCTGATCGTGTACAGACACTGTAACGTTACGCAAGTTTAGTACGTTAAGCGGAAAATAAATGACGTTTCTAGGCGTTTCGACTATCTTGAATCCTGGCTCAACCGTTGGATAGAACGAGTGCAGTATATGCTCGTTTCGTCCCGCCTTGTACGAACCTTGTACAGCGTTACACCTTATCTCCAAAACGTTCACTTTGTTAATGTTTACAGGCGCGTCCGACGTGTGTAATTTATACGCTTCTAACTTTCGGTTCTTGGAAAAACCCAACATGGTACCGATCGTGTGTTCCGTACATCCGAAATCGATATCGTATGAACAATAAATTTCACATTTCAACGTGTTGTTGTTGGGTCGTAGAGAAAATTTCGGGTCTGCTAGTTCTTTCTTCAGGTACGTTTCGATATCGCTGATTTCGTACACACAGGTCGGTATATTGACAGGGTCTAACGTTTTACGTGCTCCCTTTAGTACGGGAAAGACGTTGTTTCTTCCGCTTTCCACGTTCGGTATAGAGTTGTATGTGGTAAAGTCCAGCAGTCCCGCGTACCATTCACCGTCCGTCAGTTCAAGTGGTTGAAAAAAATCACAAACCAGTGCGCACGGATCCGTTCCCGTGACGGTGACCGTAAGCGAAGAGATCTTGTCGTTTACTGATCGTTCGATGTCAAAAACTCCAAACATAAATGTCCGCAGATGACTGTGTCCGACGGCTGTTTCCGTAATTATAATGAACGTCGGTCACGTTCGATCCAAAGTACCGTATTAGCTCGACAGGAGGGCGCAGATTGCCGAATCCATCAAAGTACCAGACAATGTTGCCTCGTTTCTTGTAGCATACCCAGTGCGTGCCCGGTCCGGTAGCGTCGTCCAGATTCACGATCGCGCTTTCGTTCTCCCACGGTGATGTACTAGGAAGTGCGTCGCACATGTACACACATCTGAAATAAGGTATACGCAATAGTTTCGTGTACTCAGAAAGATCTCGATCGGACAACGGACGCACGGGTATTTTGATTAGTTTTTTCGGTACGGTCGAAGGTATAGTCCTGAAGCCTTTTTACCACCGGTCCGTCTTCGTCGTCGTCCTCCTCCTCTTCCTGATTATCGTGCGTCGAACCGGCTTGCGTCGTCTGGTGCGACGTTTACGCACACCGCCACCGCAGCATAGCCCGCTGCCTAACGCCGATTTCGCCTTCATCGCTGCTGCTACGGCTGCCGCGTACCCTCTTTCACTGATGCCCGAATTCAAAGATTTCACTCGTTCCCACGCCTTACCGGCTAGCACGCGATCCGCTACACGTCGTCGTTCGTTGTCCTTGTACTTGCTGTAAGCGATATCGTGTTCGCGACAGGCTTCGTCCAACTCGTTGATTCCTCGATCACCGCGAGCCAATCTCTCCTCTAGTTTCGTTCCGGGTCCACAGAACCTGTAGCCGGGCAGATGTAGTTCCACCGGTAATACGTCCACCGCTCGATTGATCAGTGTAGGTACTGACTTCGCAACGAATGGTACCGCGCTTTTAACTATTTTTCCGATAAGACCACGCCCCCTTTTTTTTTATCATCTCGGCTACGTAGTTCATACATGACTACTGTTTCGGTTGCTCTCCATAAAGGGATCTCCAATCGTGCTTGTCCTTAGATTTGTCCAGATCACTAATCAACTCGTTCGTCTCCGCCTTGTTCGTAAGTAGTAAGTCTGCCTCTTCGGCACCGAGTGAAGTACGCGCTGCGCGCGTATGCAATTTATAGATATACGATACCACTTTCTCCCAACGGCGTTGGAACACTTTTGCGAGTTTGTACGTTTCGCTCTTCGCGTACCGCTTCGCGTCCTCCAATTGACGTGCGTTCACTGCGTCCGTAGCCCGTGCGCCACCGTCGCCGACGTTTAGAATAGTCTTTCCTTGTGCGTTGATATAAGCGTCGTTTACCGCGGTGATCGTGTGTCGGTTCAAAAATTCCAAGTTCACCGCGTCCTTGTTGTTCATGGGCGGCGCTAACTGCGTTATCCACGTTAGGTTAGAGTTCGTATCCTTAGGTATGATTTTCGAGTCCACGTATACTTTGGTCGCAGCGTCTTTCGCGCGAATCGGTTCCCTCAGAGACTGTATGCGATGGTCCCGCGCGTCGACTACAGCCCCGTTCTTCTTGTTAGGTGCCAGCTGTGTGAAACGTAAGCACGAGTAGTCTACGTACTGCTTGTTGACGGCGTCCCCGAGATCGACGGGAGCGCCGACGTTGACGAGCTTACGACCTTTCACGTCTATTCCTTGCGTCGTCGGCGGACCGTCGGCTAACAGACAGTGGTCACGCACGAAGCGCAGTGGAACGGCATCGTTACCGTCGTGCGGTTCGCCCAAGTTGTGTATTTTTTCCCCGCTACGTCGAAGTGCCCGTCCTCGGTCATCGTGATGCCAATATCCCCGCAGACTGCGACGCGTCTCCCTTCGCGCTCTGACAGCGCTCTGATGTCTGCCAAACTTGTCAACACTCATCTTGTGAATGATGCGCCTCGTCCGTTGTGCACGGCATTTATACGTACTCGCGTAATAAATCGATTAGTTTTGATACGATCGTACCGTCTATTCATTTTATTCCGACAACTGAGAGTCCGTCGCTATGTTTTCCTTTTACAATCGTACTTAGAAATTCATCGTACACGTATACGCGTGCGTCTTTGAAGAAAGAAATCTTTCCGTCGATGTATCGGAACGCGCTATCGACGGCTTCTGGTAAGCCAACAAAACGATCTTTAACGTATCCGTGTTTCTTGATCGTGAACGTGCACTCGTCTATTTCGCCGTAATACATATCGTTGTACAACAGAAGGGTTCGACCCGTGTACGTGTGTATCGCAGCGTTTATTTTCGTCATCGTGCGAACACCTTGCGTTGTGATCGAACGCGGATACCCGTTCACCGGCTGCAGACTGTGTATATCGAACATGTATACGTATTTGTCTATGAAGAGCACCACTTCTTCGGTCCGCGGTCTCTGGTAAATCGCCGAAATGTTGGTGAACGTCAGCGGTAAGAACGTCAACCAATCCGTCAACAAAAGCGGACTCCCACCCGATCGCTTCGACTCGAGAACCAATGTCCACAAAAAGTTATCGTGCACAATATACAGGTGTCTGTTGATCATTAAAAATTGATTAACGTACTTTAGCCGACATAAATCCGTCGTCGTCGTCCGAACGGTGTCGTTCGTTGTCGGCGTCATCGCCGTTAACGTCGTCGTCGTCGTCGTCGTAGCGGGCGGCGGCGGCGGCGGCTTCCCGTACAAGCGTTGAATGCCTCTTATATAGTCGTCTCTCAGGTCGAACGGTCCGTCCGAGCGTGGTACGTAGAACGGGTACATGATAGAATCCCTCTCGAGGAAATGAGACAGTCCTAACGGGAGTCCGATTTCGTGCGTTAGCACCTGAAGAAAACTGGTATGATCGTCCGATATTTCGGTTGCGTTCGTATAATTTCACGATTCGTAGTAGTCCATGTGTATTTCGGTAGTGTTATACGGTAAATCGGGCGGGTAGTAAGCGTGAGCGAATATACCTCCTCGTCCGTCCAAATCGTACCCGCAGATCGTGCACCTGGAAGTCAGACACCTGTGTTTAAAATATTTCACAGCAATGACCATGTCTGCGTTTATGTCGTCGGGTCGATATTCGAATTCCAGATTCAAATGTTTCCGCCATACAGCGAACGCTTGTCGCGACGCTTCTATAGCGCTGGCGCTACCGTGAAAGAACCGCCACGACAGACGTCTCTTGGCCCACGGTGTTCGTAAGGTGTACGACACGAAATCTTGTTACCGCATCTCCGCGCACGCATCAGATTCATCGTTTCGTTGTTCAATTCTCCATTTAAGGTTAAATTGTAATTCGCTTGAAACGTGCGAAGGTAGGCGTCCACATCGATGGTGGTGTTGTCCGTGAGTCGTAAACTATCGTCAGGCACGTATCCATATCGCGCCAAGTGATCTATAGCGAAATTTACATCGTTAGCGTTAACGGTCGATGAGACAACGGCACTTGTGCACACGATAATAAACAGTAGCACGATATCCATGTTGTCACAACCAAACGTGGAATGACCCCGGCGCGTGTACAACGGTATTATTTATACTTTATCGGCTTTGCTGCTGCTGCTGCTGCTAATGACAGTTGATGATGTATATCGCTCTTGTTATACGATGATGTCGGCTTCGCGTAGTTCTTCCACTATGGAGACGATTTCGTTCGTGTACCCGCTGTTTCCGTCACGCTGTAACGCCATTAACAGTCGCAATCTGTCCACCAGTTCGTTCGGATCGTCCCAGTGCACGTAATCGATTTTGTCTTTTTTTCTCGTCAGCGTCATATACGATGAATCGATTTTATTATGTCCATGTCCTGTACGTTTCGGCGGAAACAGTTGCGATATTATTCGTTTATACTTTACACCTCTGTTTGCGTTCACCTGTGAGTTCACTAAATAATACTGTTTGTGCGCGTTGGTGTCACGCAGTATATCTTTGTACGCTTTCAGATCCGAATCGTTGAAAACGTTTTCTTTAGGATGCTTCATGAACACGAGTTCGTAGAGTCCTAGTGTACCTTAGTATCGTTTACCGTTGATAAGAATCGTATCGTCCGTTTCGATTTCAAACGCTGAATCACCGATCATCCATTTTCCGTTTTCGTGTCTTACACCGTACGTATAGTCCATCAGACGATCGCGTTCGGACGAAACGATCATACGCATGTACTTGTTCGCTAACGATTCACTGTCGTATTTGTCCTGAAAATATCTACGCCCTTCACGTCTTCCTTCAGGTGTGTCTAACATTTTTTCAATGTTGAGACTAGGATCGTCCTCATTGTCAACGTCCAATGTTTCGGCTATCACAGGGGTTTTCAGGAAACGTGGCTTCGTTCGGGAACGAAATGGTGTTCCCACATCGATTTTACTAATTGCACCCATCGGATCCTCTTCCTCCTCCTCTTCCTCTTCCTCTTCACGTTTCATGTTTTTCACTCTTATAGGCTTTTCATTTGTTGTTTTACGTTCTTTTTTCAAGCAACGCTTGCGAAATATTTTGTAACGGTTCCAGAATCGGTTTGTAACTTTTGGATAACGTTGCTTCTTCTTCACGAATCCCATGTTTTAACGCACGGTATTTCTTCCGTATGTCATCACTGATCGTGTCGATATCACGTGCTAGTCGTTTCTTCTTGTCGTCCATCTCGATAAACGGCAGTACGACAACTATAGTCGTTGACAGCAGGACATGTGTATTTAGCTGAACGTATGACGACGTTTTTTTGTTTAATCGTTAGGTGCGACTACTATGAAACGGTCAAAACCGACTCTGTACCTGCCGGTGTCGATAGAAGAATCCTTTTCCACAACGAGAAGGCCGTAACGATCTTTCCACGCTTCAGCGCACATGTTCTTAAACGTGTCATATTTCATGTCCGTGTTGACGTGATCGTTGTACGCATGTTTCAAGTTGCGATCGTCCTGTTTGAACAATACTATTAGATTGGCATTGTCACGAACCAACTGTTTTGGCACTTGACTGTACGTCTGACAAAGGTAAAACGCGTCCACACCGCTGTGTCGTCCCATAGAGAAATACTTTCGTATGTTGTGTTGTCTTTCACAAGACACGTCGTCGAACACCATAATAGAATCGGGATCGACCTCGACGGGAGGCGGTACCTCTTCGTTATCGTTGTAGGTGTGACAACCCATTCCTTCGTTGGAAAGTCGTGTCATCAGGGTCTCCAGCATCGGATATTTGGGTTGAAATAGTGATTTAGAAAACACGTATAAATTCGCGAATCTCAATCCGTTTACATCGAACAACAGGTTGAACATGACGTTTGTCTTTCCGCACGCGGAAGGTCCGCAGATGATCGAACGAACGGTATCGGGCAGAAGACGTCCGTGTTTACGTTTTTTTCTGCCACGACCACCCCCACCACCATCGCCGCACAGTTTCGAATAGTCCACTTCCTTTATTTTTAATCTGTGCGCTTGTTGCAATATTTTCATGTTGTCGTTCTGTGCACAGTCTATTTAATAGTCGCACTATATCGCAGCAGTCGGTAGATATGTAACTGCATACACATGTGTCCGGACCCGTTTCACAGTTCGGATCCGACCAAACACATTCTTTGTAGTGATCGAATCCGGTGCCGGTTGGTACTATTTCGTCGAGTCGGAACCTCGTCACACGATTGCTAACCCGTTGCCAGTACTCGTACACTGACAAGATCCTGCGCATGCGTTCAACGTCGTTTGCAGTCGTGTTCACGATATACTCATCGTAACTAGGATGCGACACAATGTCTTTTACACTGTACACAGCGTGTATGTTGTCATCGTAACGCATCGACGTATACTGGTTCTATTTCCGCGAGTCGAATCGTTGTTATAGCAAGTTCTTCTTGTGTATCCACGAATCGTGTTTACAATCGAATCCTAACCACCTGACTTTCACGCGATCGCCTTTACGTTGTACGATCTTTTCTACCAAGTACACGTCACCAACGTTCGTTTTACTGATTTTGTGTTCATAAAAACCGCCTTTCAACACTTCTCCTGTATGATCCTTTAGCTAATAAGTGACGGGTACGCTGCCGGTACGCACCGTGTGAACGAGGAATATCTCGTTTGTCCAATTTGGTGTGTATCCTTTGGCAAACGTCATTTTGTGTTTGCTTATACGCACACGATCTCCTACTTTGAACTTTGGTCGTTTATAATCGATGCTCCTCGCTGTGTTCTCGCGAATCCGTCGTAACAACGTACGTTCGTTGGATTCGTTCACCTGACGCGGTTTCATTCCAATCATTCTGTGCACACTGTTGTTGTACGTGCTGACTAGTTCCGGTAACATATCCAACCAACGGTAATGACCTTGATCACTGAACGTGCGATACATGTGCGTTTTCAACGTACGGTTGAAGCGTTCCACAATGGAAGCCTTTTTCTCACTATACGTGGAATAGAGTGTGACACCATATCTGCTTAGCAATTTTTGTACGGTACTGTTGTATTACTCTTTTCCGTTATCCGTCTGCAGATATTTCATTTTATTAGCACGCAGAATCGGTTCCAGAGGTCGTGCGACCTCTACACCAGTCTTCGTTTTCAACGGAACGGCGTACGCGTACTTGCTAAACGCATTAATCATCGTCATAAGGTACTTGAATCCCTTGTTCGCCTTTGCGTGCGGTATCATCTCTACCAGGTCTGCTTGGTACAAGTCGTGAAGTCCCTTCAACTCGGCCGCGCGTCTCGGAAAATTCCTTTTTACCGGTCTGTGCAACTCCGTCGCGATAGTCTTGCGATCGCTCTGGTGTATATTCTTCAAAGCTCGTTTCATTCTCATGTCGTCGTGCGAACCGTGATTCACAATACTCTGGAATGTAGTAAACCGTCGGCTCAGTGCTGAAGGTAATTCTCATCGATGCCGTTCTGGTACGACCGCCTTCCATCACGTGACCGTCACGACGCCACCGTTCCACATCCTCTTATATCATCTCGACCGAACGGTAGAACAACGCGTTCTTGATGAAAATTCTTGATGAGCTAAACTGATTTTCATACGCCCATTACGCACGAAGCTCATACCGATGTAATATCTCGTGAGCGTGTGTTGTGTGTTGTTTCGTGTCCAACGCTCTTACGGTCTTAACAGAATTCATGTCTTTGAACATGACGCTACGTATAACGTTGTCGCGGTACTCGTGCATTTCCGCGACTATGACGTTATCGTTCTCAGGTAGGCGCTCGCACATGTGTTTAGCTTTGAGTTCAGCGATTGGGCGTTGACTTCTCGACTCCGTATGCAGGTGTATCAGATACGAGTTCAACAACCAAAATTCGTCCGCCATAGCGCCCGTGCAATGCTGTCACTGTTCGTACAAACTCGGTCTTTCACCGTGTACCCTTGTTCGTGTGAATGCCGCAGACCAAAGTATTCGCAATACTTGCGGAGTGTAGGCAACGCCTCCTTCAGAAAGGCTACCGAAAACAATCCCTGCGCCTTGTTGTTCACCAACGCGAACTGTTTCCCTCTCGCTAGTGTCGGTAACGAGGACGGCGGGCAGTGCATCAAAACTTACGTTGTAGCTAGGATCCCGTGCGCACTTTGGCACTATCATCATCACGCTTCTGTATATTTCCATCGGTGTACGTATCGGAATAGTGCGCTCCGTAAGGACGATGCAACAAGAAGCGTGCGGTATCGAACTTCCGTAGGCGAGCATGTCCGTGTATACAGTCGCGTAGTTCATCCGCCCGTGTGAATCGTGTAAGCCGTGCACGCGTTGAACGGCGTTATACAGTTCAGGAATCGGACGGAAACGCGAAAGAAAATTCCATCCGTGACGTACGGTACACTTGAACATATTCTTTTCGTAAACCACAAGTTCTATCGGTACGTTGTTCCGTTCGCACTCTACGATAAATTGAAGCCACCGTGATTTGTTGTGTATACGATCGGAGACTATCATCAACAGCACGATCGGCGGCAAATCACCGCTGCGTTTTTTTATGTGACGCCAACAACGGGCGTGATATCTGTCAACACCGAACTTGTAACGTGTACAGTAGTTGCCGCAAAATCGTCTTTTCTTCACAAAATACACGGAACATAAGTTGGACCGTATCGCGCTTCGGTTTTGTTATTGTGAAATGTTTCCCATCATCGTATCGATAGACGTCCATCGTGTCGATGATCTGTGATGGGAGTGATACGCTATTAGTCATGATCGTGATATTTATAGTGTATACGCATATTGTTTGAGGAATTTTTTTTATTTTTAATTTTATTAATTTTTTATCATGGGTGTCATCACTTACACTTTTGGTGTGACTACTGTCGTTCAGTAGTAGTAGTAGTAGTAGTAGTAGTAGTACTAACACCTAGTACTACTAGTACTACCCAAACGGGTGTGTATGTGAGTTTATGCCGGTTCTGAAAAGAGCCGTTTTTTTTTTGCGTGCGCTGACTTCTACAAGTTCTCGCGGACGAAATCACATTTAGGCATTGACGCTTTATGGACTTGGACGGGATCATCACCCACTGCCCAATCTATAATTCGTATTTTACACACACAGCATCTCACGACATCGACTTCGTAAATAAACCCGGCTTTTGCCAGATGATAAAATTTCACTTTCACATTCGGATATTTTCGAAGGTAATATATAATCGGTGACGGATATTATAAAAGTTTTTAGCCGGTTTGCAAATGATTGTGTGTGCGCGTCCATGTCTGAAGCAAGAATGCTCGTTTGCTATGATAGATTTCATCTCCTCAGAGATAGCTGCGCGCGCAACAGGTAGCGGTAGAGGGGGAGGGGATAGCTGCGCACGCAGTTGGTAGTGGGGGATCGTTGACGGCAATAGTTCGGTATCATGGTGGTGGGAGAGGATAGCTGCGCGCGCAGCCGTCATAGGTAGTATAAGTGGAGCGACGATCACTGCCAGCGTTCATCTTCGAGTCTCGCGCAGTCTAACTTTCACGTGCCGCATATAAAATATTGCTTATTTTCTAACTTCGTATCAGTCTTCTATTGTTCTTCAAGCGAGCAAGTAATTGTTATAGTTTAGCGTTTTTTGTTGTTGTTAATTTACTACGAATGCAGTCGTTTGCTGTTGATTGTAAACATTCGTCACGCGGCGCGTTGGTATCGTACGTTTACACGCCTGTCACGGATGACGAAGAATGCGTCAACGATGTCATAACCTTTTTTGATGAAATGCACGATACGTTACGTACGGACATTCTAAACGAACTGACACGTTTGCTTACTATAAAGTGGCATATAACGGTTAAAGCGAGATTTGTCAAGTACATCGTAAACGGTGACACGGACCAGGACGAAGAAGTGACGACTGAAGCTTATTTTCATGGACGATGTCATACGACGCTGATCGGTGACCAAGATGTATTGCCCGATCGTTTAGAAGCTTTGTACGAAAAAAATCATCGAATCAATTTATAAATTCACACGCGAGGGCAGCGGTTGGGCGTTAGACCACATACTCTCCTTAGAACTCGTTCTCTCACGATACCAACCGCTAACCGCCTCCAGTTTCATCCGTACACCCCCTGAATTGTCTCGTACTAAATCCATCATCAACGTGAACAATACAGGCGATCAAATGTGTTTCGTATGGTCAGTGTTGGCCGCTCTGTTTCCACAACACTCACACAACGATCGCGTATCCAAATACAAACCACATATCTGCAGTATCATTGCTTCTGGTATAACTTATCCCACCCGACTATCTGACATTGTGAAGTTCGAACGAGACAATCCTAACGTTTCTATTAATGTTTTCGGTTACGAAGAAAATGAAATTTACCCTTTAAGAATAACTCCTTCCAGTGGCAGACGTCATCACGTTAATCTATTACTTCTTACCGCTGACGATCGAAAACATTACTGTTTAATAAAAAATACGAGTCGCTTATTCTCGTCACTAAGCAAAGACGACGGGCGTTCTTTCTATTGCGATTACTGTCTGCATAGATTCTGCGAAGAACGACTCCTTACCGAACATGTCCCCCACTGTTCACCGTAAGGTGAACAGAAAATTCGTTTACCCATGAAGGAGGAGGAGAAGGTGATGTGTTTCAGAAATTACACCTACTGCCATAAGGTCCCTTTTGCGATATACGCAGATTTTGAATCATTTATCGTCTCTTGCTGTCGCTGCGACGCTCCTCCGCACACATCGTCCACCAAAACGGAGTCGTTACATCTTCCTTTAGGTTTCTCCTACCTCACAGTCGACTACGAGCGTAATATTTTCAAACCCCAGGTCGTTTATCGCGGCGAGAACGTGGTAGACACCTTTCTCGATAGACTGGTCGCTGAAGAGCGAGATTTGTTCAGGATCATCCGATCCATTGTCCCTATGACTATGGAGTGACCGTGATGTGTTATCTTTCGCAAATGCCCTCGTATGTCATCTCTGTGAAAAACCACTGACCGAGGACAACAAAGTGCGCAACCATTGTCATCTGACAGGACGATACCTGGGCGCAGCTCACAACATCTGTAACCTAACTTCAAGACTCCACGACACATACCCGTCTTTTTCCATAACTTACGAGGTTACGATGCAGATCACTTAGTACAAGGGTTGGGTAAATACGACAATCTCGCTTGTATCGCTACCACTAGCGAACGCTTCGTATCAGTCTCGTTGGGTGGTCTGCGTTTCGTAGACACGCTTCAATTTCTGAACACGTCGTTGGACACACTTGTTGGAAACTTGCATGCGAGCGGTGCGGATTTCGATTTAACGAAGCAATGTTTCGAAGATCACTTCCAGCTACTCTTACGTAAGGGCGTGTACCCTTACGATTACATGACAGGTAGCGAGAAATTCGACGAAACACGTCTGCCTGCACGCGAACACTTTTTTAAAAGGTTGAGTGAATCGCCAGTATCTGACGAAGATTACCCTCACGCGCAGAATGAGTGGCGTACTTTCGGAATCAGTACAGTGGGCGAATTCACGATCTGTATCTTAAAAGAGACGTGTTGCTGCTGGCCGACGTCTTCGAGGCGTTCTGTGAGATGGCCATGCGGTACTACCAGATCGATCCGGCTCATCTTTACTCGCTTCCTGGCGTCGCTTGGCATGCGATGTTAAAGATGACCGGTGTGCGACTGGAGCTTTTGACGGATATAGATCAGCATCTCTTTATCGAATCGGCCATTCTCGGTGGCGTTAGCATGGTACCCAACCGCCATGCCAATGCCAACAACCCGCTAATTGTCGATCATATGATGCTTCAAAGCTGACCTCTTTCATATTGTACACCGACTGCAACAACCTTTACGGTGCAGCCATGTCACAACCGCTCCCTTACGCCGACTTCAGATGGCTAGATCGTAACGAGATCAACTCACTGGACGTGCGTACTCTGTGCGATGACGGTGACATGGGCTACATACTCGAGGTCGACTTACACTATCCACCTGAACTTCATGACCTCCTCTCCGATTATCCACTGGCGCCCGTCCGTTCCTGTGTCCATCCTGACGTACTTTCACCGTACTCTCGACGACTCCACACACGACTTCACTATACAAAAGGGTATAGTGGATTGGAAAAACCTTCGTCGTTCGTTCCCAAGTTGCTGACAACTTTGGACGACAAGCAAAATTACGTTCTCCATTTTCGAAATTTAAAATTGTATCTGAGTCTCGGTCTAGAATTGAAAGCGATACATAGGGTGTTGAGTTTTAAACAGAGAGCGTGGATGAAACCGTTTATCGATTTCAACACGGAAAAGAGAGCAGGAGCCACCAACAGTTTTGAAAAGGATTTTTTCAAACTGATGGTCAACGCCGTCTATGGCAAATCGCTGGAGAACGTGAGGAAACGAATAGACTTCCAACTAGTCTCTAACGAACGACGGCTGCAGAAACCTGTTTCCAATCCTCGGCTAAAGCGTATGATCCGCTACACCGATAACTTGGTCGGACTGGCCTTACGAAACAGGACGATATTCCTTTCCCGTCCGGTGTACGTCGGCTTCACAGTACTCGATGTCAGCAAATTGATAATGTACGATTTTCATTATAGGTACGCTGTCGCCAAGTACGGACGACGATTGACATTACTAATGACTGACACGGCCAGTTTACTTTACAGCATACGGACTGACGATGTGTACTCGGATATGAAAGAGGATCTCCACCTTTTCGATACGTCGTACTATCCAGCGGGTCATCCTTGTCATTACGACGACAAGAAAAACGTCGTGGGGAAGTTCAAGGATGAGACCAATGGAAAACCCATCAGGGAATTTGTCGGACTCAGGGCGAAGTGTTACTCGCTCTTGTTGTCCGACCGCACCGACAAAAAGGTGGCGAAAGGTGTGCCAAGGACGGCAATAAAAAAAGGTTACGCCATCGATTGTACAGCGAGTGTCTTTTTGACAGTCGTACGGTTTTCACCTCTGCTGAGTGTATACGAAGTAATCATCATAAGCTGTACACGCAACGTATAACAAAACTTTCCCTGTCTCCTTATGATGATAAGAGGTACGTACTGGACGACGGTGTAAGTACACTCGCGTACGGGCATTACAGGATACGTGCAATAACCGACGACGCTGCTGGTCCTAACGCAAAGAAGAGAAAGTACGCGGACCAATAACTAACGGTAATAATAAACTCGAATTTCACGTATAAAAAGTACTAGGGGGCAGGTAGGCGTCGACAGTTAATTTGTTTAACAGAGCGCAAGCCATAGTTATTTATAACTGCTTACGTCATGATGCTGTCTGAGCATATGTTATCGTTGCGTGTGAACGTTGTGAGGGTATTATTCACACGTTTATAAATTTGTTTAATAATAGGAAGCAAGCCGTGAGTGATGTAATCGTTGTGAGGGAGGGGGAAACACACACACACACACTTCATTATGGTCTTTACCTACTTATTTTACAACTTTCGATACGTTTTACAGAATGAACAACAACAACAACAACAACAAAGTAACTAACAAAACATATGCCGGCAGAGCAACGTCGAGTACGATGGTAAATATAACATTTTTTTCTTTATTTATAATGTACAAACAGAATATTCCATTCGATTGGCATTTTTGTTTTTATAGTTCACAACGGTTACGACGTGCTTTGCTGGGATATGCTCAACCCGTCTCGAGTCGGTAAGTCCGTTTTCATTAATAAACTCTTGTCCTATAGCGTTTACCTACGGTGTTCAATTATATATTTTTTTTTCAGTGATGCCGACGAGACACCTGCTGCTGCTACTGCTGCGGGTTCGCCCCAACCTACACAACCCGGTTCGAGTCGGTAAGACAGTTTTCATTAATAAACTCTAGTACTCTTGTGTTTTACGTCCGGTTGTTCAATTTATACTTTTTTTTCAGTGATGCTGACGGTCCAACTGTTTCTGCTGCTGCTGATGTGGATCCCCCCCCTATCTCCAGAACTCGGCTCGAGTCGGTAAGACAATTGTCATTAATAAACTCTTGTACTCTTGCGTTTTTTACCTCCGGTGTTCAATTTATATATTTTTTTCAGTGATGCTGATGCTCCAACTGATGGCGCTGCTGCTGTTGCTGCTGCTGCTGTGAGTTCGCCCCAATCTCCACAACCCCGCTCGAGTCGGTAAGACAATTTTCATTAATAAACTCTTGTGCTCTCGTGTTTTACCTCCGGTGTTTATTTTATAAATTTTTGTTAAGTGATGCTGATGCTCCAACTGCTGCTGCTGCTGGTGCTGTTGCTGCTGGTGCTGCTACTGCTGCTGCTGCTGCTGCTGCTGCTGCTGCAGTTCGTCCCCTATCTCCTGACAGCGTGCAACGTTTAAAACGTGCAATATTACAGCTAACAAGTGGTCAGTTGCGGTAAGTCCGTTTTCATTAACAACAAAGTCTTGTGCTATTGCGTTTACCTCACGTGTTCAATATATACTTTTTTTTCCAGCGATGCTCTAGCTGAAGGAGTGGCGGTCTTTCTCCCTCGACCCGGCACGAGTCGGTACGTTCGTTTTCATTAACATTCACTTGTTCTATTGCATTTACATCTGGTATTAAAGTTGTACCTTTTTTTTCAGTAATGTCGAGTCAACCGAAGATGAAGGATTTATGGAGGACAATCAAAGTGATGTCGATACTGTGGACTTGAACATGGACCATGACGGGGACAGCGAAAATAATGATGATCATGTTGTTGATAACGATGCAGCAGTCATCGACGTAAATATGTAAGCCATCTTTTAATGCGTACATACTGCCGTGTTTTATTTGCGATTATACATAATTTTTATGTCGTCTTTTTTTGTTTCTTAGTGACATTCGCCCGATACCAGCGCCACCACCACCACCACAACAACATCAACAACACATTCCAGTTACACCGCCACAATCACCGCCACCGCCACCGCCACAGCAGATTCAACCTCTGCCACGACCTCAACCCATATATCGACAGCAGCAGCAGCAGCTATATATGCGAAGAGATCCCCGTTTGTGGACCCCTCCAGAAGACGCGCTAGCCGTCTTCTTTGACGTATTACATGCTACTGAACCAAGGACGCACGACGTCCCAACAACAATGAGACTCCTTCTTAGAAGGAGTCTACCAACATGGTGTTGGCGTCGCGGAAAGCCCTGCCCTGTTCAAGGTATGGTTCCGCACACTGCCTGCAGTGTGTGCCTAGAAGCATACAGTGACGGGCAGAGGCTCCTGGGTTTGGTATGTGGCCATACATACCATTACCGATGCGTCCTCGACTGGTTTCAGACGGTGGCGTTGGAGGGGACACCGCCCGCTTGCCCGCAATGCAGACAACATGTAAAGCCCAATCGCACTTTCTATGGGCGCATGCATATTTGAGGTATCTTACAGTGTTCATAAAGGTTTTACTAATCCATCTTACTTGTAACAACCACATGTCACTAATACTGTTTCTTTTTTTTGTTACAGATGGACAAACAATCATAGGTTTGGAAATTCCTACCTAATTTGACACTATACCCGATTGTGACATTGTATATTTTGTTATATTATTTTGTAAAATTACATTTCTACCTAATTTGACAATATACCCGATTGTGACATTGTATATTTTGTATATATATTTTGTTGTTATAATATGTAAATATAAAATGTAAAATTATATATATCCTGATTTTTATCATTGTATATTTTGTATTGTAAAATATATTTATATTTTGTTGTTATAATTTGTAAATATTAAATGTAAAATTATATATATCCTGATTTTTGTCATTGTATATTTTGTATTGTAAAATTGTTTGTAATTTATAATAAACGTGTACATATTTTTTCATTGTATAAGTGTTTATTTTCAACTATCCTTTTCCATACATGGTGTGCATTGATTTTCAACTGAAGGACCGAGTCATCTTTTTATTTTTACAATATATATGTATATATTTACTTAACACATAGACACGCAGTTCACAAGTTGCCAACAATGCAATACACGACATCGACGATATCCGGACGGCGGCGGTGGAGTATATATCCAAACCCGTACACTATAACACACGCACGAGTTGACAACGTGCACGCCGACGCTAAACCAGCACACATGCACAAGTTGGCAACGCCGACGACGACGCTTTTCCAACATGACCGCCCGGAAAACGCAGTATATATCCAAACCCGTACACTATAACACATGCACGAGTCGGCAACGTGGGCACAAGTTGGCAACGGCGACGCTTTTCCAACATGGCCGCACTTCCGGAAAACCTCGTATATATCCAAACCCGTACACTATAACAAATGCACGAGTCGGCAACGTGGCCGACCCTTAACCAGCACACTCATACCACAAACCGACAACCTCGCACTTTTCCAACATGGCCGACCACACAATCATCTCCCACCCGACAACATGGCCGACGCCGCCGACGACCCCACCACTCCTGGCCGCCATCAAGCCACGGCCAGGCCGCGGCCAGGCCCCCGCCGGACGGCGAACAGCGAACGGCGGCCACGCCTACACCAATCAACGCACACATAACCTCACAAAATGGCCGAAAGCCGACAACATGGCCGACATACGAATCACGACTTCGGCACGCCTATCACGCTCACGTGGGACAAACCACTAACCCCCCGATCCAACCCCACCTCTGAATTGGGCGGCACACTGCACCGGATGTTTACCTTCACCACCACAATTTTTGAATTTCCCGCCATATGACGTCACATCCGGGGTAGAACTGTTATAACCCCCCTACTCTCCGTCGTTGAATTGCTCGAAGTGAGTAAGGCCTTCGATCGAGTCTGGCACGAAGGCCTTCTCTACAAACTGGCCCACTCCCCTCTCCTTGCTCTTTCGTTCATCTTCTGCGATCGTATCTTTGCGACCGCGTCTTTAGGGTATGCGTCGACGGGTCGTACTCATCCGTTGGACCGGTCGCCGCAGGCGTTCCTCGAGGATTTGTCCTAGGCCCCGTTCTGTACACAAACGACCTGCCTGTACAATCTGGAGTCACTCTATCGCTCTATACGAATGATGCCATGATATATTTCGCCGCTGGCCTGGTCCATCGTCAGCTCGCCTTGCTTCCGGACTGGCTACGGAAGTAGAGAATGGTGGAGAAATCCGAGGCGATCGCCTTTTCTCGTAAACTTACTTCCCGCTGCCAGCCCCTCTCCCTAGAAGGGACTCTAATAGAATGGAAACGGTTTGTGAAATACTTAGGTGTCACTCTTGACCAGCGCCTAAGCTTCGCCCACCACGTGTCCCAGAGCCCCCATTGTGCCCGCGGCGTCAAAGCCAAACTATATCCCTTTCTCTCTCATCGGAGTTCAGTGCCTGTGCGCACTAAACTCACCACCTATTTGCTCTTTTTCAGAGCAATACTAACATACGCAGCCTCCGCCTTTTGGGTATTATTCAGCCCAAACATTTTCATCCGTTTGGAAGCCTTCCAATCCCGGACCCTCCGCTACATCCCCAACTCTCCCTGGTTTGTCAGAAATGATGCTATCAGGCGAGGGTTGAAGGTTCCTTCTCTCACCGAATTCGTTCGGTCCACAGCCTTCAACCTCTTTACCCGAGCTTGTGTCTCCACACGTCCGTCGTCTTAGTACACAGGTTGGCCCACCACCTAGACGCCATAATCGCCCCCGAGCGCTGATCGATGACTCCCCCGTAAGCCGTTTATCGGCCATCTGCCCCATCCCACTTACCTTGAGTATTTTTTTCCGCCCCCCACTCCTTCCGTCTATATCCTGTCCGTGCTGGCGCTTGGGGTCAGACTGAGGGAGGCTACGCTTACCTTAGGTGTCCTTAGTGCCGCCTCTGGTGGGCGCTTCCTCCTCCTCTGTTCTCTCCCGTGCCTCGACATTGCCACTTGGCAGCCCTCAGCGACTTTCCCTGAGCGGTTACAGGCGCTCTGCTCGTTGTGGGCGGGCAATTCCTATATCTCAATTGAAAGTTCTCTGAGGTCTCCACCAAACAAGGGCGAGTTGGGGCGAGTTGTCGTCGCGGGTCTTTCCGAGGTCCGAGGGCCCAAACAAACAAGGAGGGTACATCCTCCTATCCCTCCAAAAATAAATAAACGGAAGTTTCAGTCCTGCATGCGCGCTATCGCTAATCATGGTAACAAGCAGGCACACCAGGCAGTCGTCGGATTCTCCCGGACACATTCTACTCCAGCGATTGAAAGGAAGCAGAACAAAAACATCCTAACCTCAAAAATCCTCTCCAGACCAGCCAGTTGGCTAAAAGTTCGGATCAGTTCGAGTGGGCCAGAATTCGGCCAGTTCGCGACCAGTCGTGTGCGGGCTATTGTTCCTACATTGTGCGCGGTGTTCTGTGCCGAAGTGTGGTGAGTGCCAGTGACAAAGTGCTAGTTCAGTACAGTACGGGAGTTTGCTCTCTCCTCTGCCCCAAGAGCGTACCCGACACCCGTTGACGACGGCGATTTCGGGACGAGCCCAAGGAGAGCCCCTGTCCGCGGAAAGTTGTGGCCCTAATAAGGATCATAATAGATCCGATGGCAGGGTAACCCCCTTGCTGAAGCCACCTGTGCTGCGAAGCGTTAAGCTAAGCTCCACAGATGGACCAACGGTAAGCATCCCTACTAAAATAACCCAAAATCTGAAATTTTAAGCCACCAATTATCTGGCGATTCTTCGCGGGCCCAGCCTTCCGCTGGTCCTGCTAAACCTGATACTACTCCAGTCCGCGGCGAAGGTCCTTTTAAGGCCCGCCGAGCATCTGGCGATTCTTCGCGGGACCAGCCTTCAGTTGGTCCTGCTAAGGACCACCAACCATCTAAAGCTACTTTGCAGGTCCGGCATACTGCCGGTCCTGCAGAGAGCCACCATGCATCTGACCTTCCCGTGGGGGACCAGCCTTCTGCTGGTCCTTCTCAGGGCCACCAATCGTCTCCTCTTTTGCAGGTCCAGCCTTCTGCTGGTCCTGCTAAAGACCAACAAACATCTGACCCCCCCCGTGAGGGACCAGCCTTCTGTTGGTCCTTCTCAGGACCCTCTATCCATCGCTTATGCCGCAGCCCTCGGCGCTACGTTGTCGTCGGACTCCGAGATGGAGACGGAGGACGGCTTCCAGCCCGTGCCTAGCCGGAAACGGCGAGGTAGCGGTGGAAGCATGCCGACGTCCCCAAAACGGACTGCCCCGGCGACTCGAGCCGTGGCTGCAGAGTCGGCAGGTCGCATATCACCTTCCCCTGAAATCTCAGTACCAGAACCAACACCTAAACAGCCAAAGATTCCGCCAATCGTCGTGCCACAATGCGGCGACTGGCATACCCTCCTTCGGGAGCTGAAACTAGTAATTCCGTCTGGACTAATTGAGGCCAAAAGCCAAGGTTCGTCCATTCGACTGCTGCCGAAGTCGATCCAGGACTTTCGGGCTTGGCAGAAATTCCCCCGCACCTTCCCTGAGGAGAGGGAACTCAAGATTGTGGTGTCCGGGATTCCCCATGACACCCCGATCTTGTGGATCAGGGAGGATGTGGCGGAGAAGGGTTTCTTCCCTACCTCCGTCGTCCCTCTCCTATCCGGTGATCGAAAAAGGAAAATCAATTCCTTGTACATTAGACTCCAGAAGGTTGGTTCCTTCGCTGACGTCTACCAGCTAGAAACCATTCTGTGCCTCCGGGTACAGGTTAGGGCTTTTAATAGTAAGCCTGGGCCTTCCCAGTGCTTCCAATGTCAGCGATTCGGCAACTCATCGGCCTTTTGTAAGATGCCGCCGCGTTGTGTACGCTGCGGGGAGGCCCACAACGAGAATTGTCCCGTTGTGAAACCTCAACACGCGACGTGCTGCAATTGCGGAGGCAGTCACCCGGCTACCTTTAGGGGTTGCAATCACTTTAAGAAGGCCTTAAAGAAGCAGCAGCGGGAGCAAAACCGTCAGGTTGAACCTCCTTGCCCTGCTCTTAGACCCTCGAAGCGGGCGGCAGTCCAACCACCCGCCTCGGCATCTACGGCTCTTCCTGCGGCACTTGCCGCTGGAGGAACCATAACTTACGCTGCAGCGATCGCTACTGCGCCCCCTGTGGCCCCCAGAACCTTAGCACCTGCCGGAGTGCCATCTCCTCAAGCGGCAACGCCCGCATTACCCCCCTCACAGACCCAGCCGCCTAAGAAACGGCGCTCTAAGCGCAAGGCCAGACAGCCACTAGTGGCTAAACAACTATACCCGGAGGCTAACAACGCGCCTCCGGCTGCCCAGCATCTACCTGGCCAGGAGCCTGCTTCTGTTGCCCAGTCCCCTGCGACTTCCTCGGAAATCTCGCCAGCCCCCAAGCAGCCAGCTCCAACTGCCCAACCTTCCCTGGAGGCGGCATCTGCACCTTCCGCGGCCCCAGCGCCGGCTAGTCAGGCCCCTGCGGCCAGTGGTTAACCACTGGTCTCTGAGGCTCAGCTGATGGCTTGGGTCAACGGAGTTGTCCCGCAAATTCTTGCTGCTCGGGATGTCCCGTCTATAATCATGGTGATCCTAACATCTCTGATCGCTCTGATTGTCCCTACATCTAACCATGGCTAGACAGTTTCGGTTCGTCGCGTGGAATGCCGATGGTGTTCCGGCGCGTCGGGCCGAACTGGCAGCTTTCCTTGTAAAGTACGACGCAGATGTCGTACTCCTCTCTGAAACACATCTTGCCCCTAATCGTCGATTCTCCCTGCCGTCCACACCGCCCATCTGGCGGAGTGGCGATCTTAGTCCACAGGCGGAACTCTCATAGAGAATTCACTGCCCCTGCAACTACCCTCATCGAAGCATGTGCTGTGGCGCTCGATGTTGCCGGCCTGGAGGTGCGCTTTGTTTCTGCGTACCACCCGCCCGGCCATCGAGCTCCGCCGCACGAGGAGTGGGACGCCCTCCTAGACAGCGATCTCCCAACCATCGTAGCGGGAGACCTTAACGCCAAGCATCCCTCTTGGAATAGCAGAACGTCAAACCCCTACGGCAATTCTCTCCGTAGGGTTGTCGAAGATGATCCAGTGTCCTCATCATCGGCCCGTCCGAACCGACATACTTTTCCAGTGCGTGTTATCCGCCGGATATCCTTGGTATTGTAATTGTCAAGGCCATCCCCTTTCATCTGCAAGTCAGCGCGGTGTCGGACCTCTCGTCCGATCACGACCCCCTGCTTGTAACAGTCTTGCTGCCGTCGGTCTCACCCCGACTTCCCGATCGTCCTGTTAGAAGAGTCAATTGGCGATCCTATCACGATGATCTGGCTAGGCAGTTGCCATCTGTCCCCCCGGACCCACTTGTCTCTTGTGACGACGTGGATCTCCGGGTACATCAGCTCCAGGACCTCGTCCAGTCTGCAATGGACAAGCACACATATACTGTTCCGGTGAGTAATAAACGCTCCGACCTTCCTGCGGAAGTTCTCCAGGCCATCCGATTACGGCGCCAGCTCCGCCGCAGATGGCAGCATACCCGTGACCCTGCCGCTAGTCGGCGTTTTCGAGCCCAGTCGGAACACGTCTCGCAGCTTCTGCTTGACGTAAACGCTGATCGATGGGACTCCTATTTGGAGTCCTTGGAAATCGACCACGCCTCCGTATGGAGAGCTGCTGGTAGACTAAAAGGCGAAAATAGGACTCGCCATCCTTGAGTACCCCGGACGGCACTGTATACTCTGCAGAAGGCAAGGCAAAGTCTTCGGCGTCTGTATTGAGGAAAAGTTCACCGTCCATAGAGGCATCTCTGACCCGGCTCATACGGCCGTCGTCTGGGATTTCCTTTCTGGATACTTTTCTGTTCCCCCCAATGACCCTCCTAATTCGGTCGACGAGGAAGACCATGCGTCTGTCCTTAGCCGACTGAAAAAGAGAAAGGCACCTGGCCCCGATCGCATCGGCGCCGCTGCGTTGCAGAATCTCCCGCCTTCGGCAGTTGACGTTCTTCTTGAGCTGTTCAACTCCTGTCTCCGGCTGAGGTACTTCCCCCGCCTGTGGAAAACCGCTAATGTCATCATGATCAAGAAATCCAAAAAGCCGCCCACGCTACCTGGATGCTACCGCCCGATATCACTATTGCCAGTAATCTCGAAGGTATTCGAGGCCTCCTCCTGGCCCGTATTCGGCCCCTGGTGGATGGTTTCATCCGCGAGCAGCAGTTTCGGTTTAGGCCGAGGCACTCGACTACTCTTCAGCTAGTACGGGTTGTCAGCTGTCTAGCAGACGCCACCAACAATCATCAGGCAACAGGCGCCGTCCTGTTGGATGTGAGCAAAGCCTTCGATAAAGTCTGGCACGAAGGCTTGCTCTACAAACTGGCGCATTCGCCACTCTCGGCATCTTGCTCCGATCCTATCTGACGGATCGCACCTTCAGGATCAGCGTAGATGGGGCGTTCTCTCGGGTTCGCCCTGTCGCCGCCGGCGTTCCACAAAGATCAGTCCTCGGCCTCGTTCTGTACGTACTGTACACGAACGATCTGCCTGTTTATCCCGGGGTCACGTTATCTCTATTTGCCGACGACGCGATGTTTCATTTTAGCTCGCTTTCGCCTTGGCGGACGAGCGTAATGTTACAACGCCAGTTGGCTATACTTCCTGACTGGCTAAGGAAATGGCGGGTAGCAACCAATACGGGGAAATCATAGGCGATCTTCTTTACTCATAAGTCCATTTCCGATGCCAATCCCTCTCCTTAGAGGGGAGACCCATCAACTGGACTGTGACGGTGAAGTAACTAGGTGTTCGGCTTGATCGGCACCTAAACTTTAACGCCCACGTGACCGCAACCCTCAACAAGGCTCGTGGCGTCAAAGCCAAACTATCACCTATGCTTTCGCGGAACAGCCTCCTGGCTGTCCGTACAAAACTTACATTGTATCTACTGTTCCTCCGGACAGTACTCACTTATGCGGCGCCCGCTTGGTGGCCTCTTCTGTCGGCCACCAACTGGCATAGGCTGACGACATTCCAGAACTGGACCCTACGCTCCCTCACGGGGTCCCCGTGGTATGTGCGAAATTCCGGCATCCACCGGGGTCTCCGTGTTCCCACCTTAGAGGCCTTCGTCTGGTCCTTGGCAACGAATTTGTTCACCAAGGCAAGCGAGTCCCCTTATCCGCACCTCAAAGGCTGAACAGCATGGAGAATACACCGCCCCCTCGCCGCGTCAGGCGCCCTAGTGGGCTGTTAGACGACCTCCCTAAGTTCATCACATGAACCCCCCAGAAACGAACCCCCAACCTTCTGGAGACTGAAACGATCACCATCATTCACTACCTACGCCTGCCGAAACTGTAGTCAATCATGCTGCGGCAGATTGGATTGGATTGATTTATTGCCAGCATCGGCTTTGCCGATTCGGCAGGGCTGTGATCCGGGACACGGGCTCCTGCGAGGTTGTGCAAATGCCTTCCTTGCGAGAGCTGACAGCCCCGGTGAAGAGTCCCTTCGACTCGGCCGCCGCCTTCGGGCGGTCGACCTTCTTGTCCTCGCCAGCGTGCCTCTAAGTTTCCGTGGGCTATGTCCTCGGAGACCAAAGAGCCGCGACCAAGCGTTGGAATTGGCTGAAGCCATGACCACTAAGATCCCCGTTAGCACCTGCTTTGCTGATTCGGCAGAGTAATGACCTGAGACACGGGCTCCCGCGAGGTTGTGCAAGTGCCTTCCTTGCGGAAGCTGGCTGTCTCGGAGTCATTCCTTACCGTTTCGGCCGACGCCCTAGGGCGCTCGAGCCTCTTGTCCTCACCAGTGCGTCACTACGTTCTCAAAGGCTAGCCTGAGGGGACCATGGTGTCGCGCCTCGGCGGGACAATTGGCTGAAGCAAAAGCTCAAGCTTGCCCCCGTGGTGTCCATGTAATTTATCATGGACCCGCGGACTGCACCATAACTCCCTTGTGCAGAGCAAACGACCGCGCTGACCTGTTGACACCTGGCGTTCATCAGGCCTAGGCCTGGACAACGCACACAAATTAGGGCGCAAGACGCCCGCGCATCATCCATCCATTTATCCATCCTCCCGGACACCTTCTCTGATTACACGTAGGAGAAGGTTGTGTTTCTATGTGCTCTGATTTTACGTTACTTTCACAAATGTTTATTTCTGTACAGTATTCTTTACTTAGTGTGTTTAATACATACAAGTATTCATTAGTGCAGTTTAGTGCGCGGCCGTTTTTGTTTTCGTGTGCTGTGCGGCTTCTGGTGAATTCGTGTGTCAGTGCCTGTTAGTTTGAATAATCAATGCTGGTGAGTTCACCCCTCCTCTAACCGCTTTGGCGTCCATTTCGGGCTTCCGAAATGGCGTCAACTAACCCCCGAAATTGCTTTGCCGGAACCGTTAAGCTCTCTCTTGGGTGCTTGCGGTTCCACTCCTCTGTCTACACCTCTCCCCCATGATAATAATTGTTAATAATTGTGATTGTTGCAGTGATAGTGATATTTCTTATGTCCATATGGGAAGTGCTGGGTCGGGAGATGAAGAGTTTTCGCTTGTGAATGGCAAACGCAAGCGAAAGCTGGCTGCCGCCTGTAAGTCTCCCGCCTCACCAACCCAGGTCGCTGATCACGGTAACATCGGCTTCCAGTCTGCAAATCCTGCTTCCTTTACAACCAAGCCTGACCCTACTACCCTTAAGTTTCCTCCTATTATCATCCCTGATAATAGGAATTATACTCAACTTTATTGCTGCTCTTCGTTCTGCCCTTCTTTCGACGTCCGTGGACGCGAAATGCTCAGGCAAATCGTTGAAGCTGGGCTTCAAAACCATTACTGACTTCCGCGCTGTTCAGAACTCTCTGTCAGCGCGGAACATTTCCTTCCACACCTTCGCTCTCCCTGAGGAACGTGAGGTGAAAATTGTGATTCAGGGTATTCCCTACCATACCTCCTCCGAAACTATCGTGCAGGAACTGACGACTCTTGGCTATTCGCCAACAGCTGTGTCGGTTTTGCACGTTGGCAAAGGGGACAATAAGCATCCTGTGAATTCTTTCCTCGTTAAGTTGCTAAAGTCTGGAAATTTTGAGGAGGTCTATAGCCTCCAAACATCCTTCACCTCCGGGTGACTGTCAGATCATTTGACCCGCGCCCAGGCCCTGCTCAGTGTTTCAACTGTCAGGGCTTCGGGCACTCTTCCCTTTTCTGCCACGAGCCCCCACGTTGCGTGCGGTGTGGGGACCCTCACCGTGGCTGTGATAAGCCTCGTGTGCCGGGTTTTATTCCGTACTGCTGCAACTGCAAGGGCGCCCATCCGGCTAGTTACCGGGTTGTATAAAATATATCGAGGCTGAGAGACAACAGCAATCCCCCTCTCTCCGGTTCATCTGTCAAGGGCCCGGCAGCGACTCCTGTCGCTCCCGCGGTTTCAGTCCCGCCTGCAGGCGTCGCTCCGGCGGCGCCGGTGACGGCTCCACTACCGGCGCCTGCCGGAGCGCCCGGCCCTTCCTATGCAGCTGTCGCTGCCAAGACATCATCATCAACCACTTCCGCCCGCATGGGTTCCAAAAAACGCTCTCGTCGCTGGACTCCTGGCCGACGTCATCAGCAGGCTCGACCTGCCCAAACCCAACGGGACTCTCCCACCCCTGTCATCGCCCAATATCCGCGTGAGCAGACTACAGTTCAGTCCGCTAGCCCAGCGCCATCTGTAGTCATGGCCGAAGTTCCTCAGAAACGTCCGCGCGTGTCCCCGGAACTTTCTCGGGCTCCAGCGGACCCCCTGACGGCTTGGGCCACTACACTAGTAGAAAGCATCAGGTCTGCTCCTGATACTTCGACTGTGCTAATGTTAGTCTTCCAATCCCTCTCTGCTCTCTTCCCTCTCCTCTCCCTTAATGGCTAGATCCCTGCGGATCGTCGCTTGGAACGCCGATGGCGTTTCCTCTCGTCGATCACAGCTGGCGGCTTTCGTCGTGGATTACGACGCTGATGTCGTGCTTCTCTCCGAAACCCATCTAGCCCCCTACCATCGATTCTCACTACCTGCCTACACTTGTTATCGTCAGGATCGTCCCCTACAGCCGCGCCATCCTCCGTCTGGGGGTACGGCGATTCTGGTCCACAGGCGGATATCCCATAGGTCACTACCCCCTCACTACTCGACTAATCGAAGGTTGTGCGGTGGCGGTGGACGCCGGCGACTCGGAATTGCGCATTGTTTCCGCGTATCTCCGGCCTCGTCTGAGACCGCCAACCCCGCCTGAGGAGTGGAACGCTCTCCTCGACGATTGCAGCCGGCGACTTCAACGCCAAACATCCTTCTTGAAACAGTAGGGCTCTACCAACGCCTACGGCAACTCGTTCCGCCGGTTCGTCCTAGACGACCCGGATACGCACGTCATCGGCCCTTTTAATCCTACCCACTACCCCTATGCCGGTCACCAACTGGACGTTCTTGATGTAGTTGTAGTCAGGAACGTGGCCCATAACATCCAGGTCTCGTCTGTGTCAGACCTCTCGTCTGATCACAATCCCCCACTAATAAATGTTCGAGATGTGTCGGCTTCACCCCGACCTTCCGCTGGTTCTGCTAGGAGGATCAACTGGCGCTCCTATCAAGACGAGCTGTCTCGAAGGTTACCATCTGTCCCACCGGACCCGATCGCCACTCATGACGATCTGGATCTCCGTGCCACTCATCTTCAGGAGTTGGTCCAAGGTGTCATGAATCGACACACATACAACGTTGAGGTGAATAATCGCAAATCGACCCTTCATCCGGAAGCTATTCACACCATCTGGCTTCGGCGCAAGCTCCGCCGCAGATGGCAACGCACCCGAGATCTCGCCGTCATACGACGGTTTCAGGCCCAGTCTCTTTACGTCCAGCAGGTTCTGCGGGACGTAAACTCTGATCAGTGGGACTCATATCTTGAGTCCCTTGAAGTCGACCACGCCTCCGTCTGGAGAGCAACGAGTCGCCTTACTCGCGAGAAGCGTACTCGCAACCCGTTGGATACCCCGAACAGCATTGTTTCTTCATCGGAAGGCAAGGCTGAGGTCTTCGACGACTACATGGAGATTCAGTTCACCGTTCATAGAGGCGTCTCGGACCCTGCCCACTCGGTAGTGGTTCGGAACTTCCTATCTGGATATTTTTCCCGCCCTCCACCTGACCCTCCCGCTCTCTTCGACAGGGACGAACTAGTTTCGTCTATCTGTCGTCTGAACCGCCGTCGCGCCCCTGGTCCTGATCGGATCGGGGCCGCAGCTTTGCAATATCTCCCGGCCTCGGTCGTTGTATTGGTCCTGGATCTGTTCAACTCTAGTCTCCGGCTGCACTACTTCACCCGCCTGTGGAAAAATGCCAACATCTGCATGATTCCCAAGCCCGGCAAGCCTAGAATGCTTGCAGACAGCTATCGTCCCATATCGTTGTTGCCAGTACTCTCAAAGGTGTTTGAGCGTCTCCTACTCGCCCGCATCTGGCCGCTGTTGAATAATTTTATTCGGAGCGAACAGTTCGGGTTCCGTAGAGAGCACTCGACAACTTTACAACTCTTCCGAGTTGTCACAGCATTGTCCGACGCCGCCAACAAGAAAGAGTCTACGGGCGTTGTCTTGTTGGACGTGAGTAAGGCCTTCGACAACGTCTGGCACGAAGGCCTTCTCTCTAAACTCGCTCACTCCCCCGTCCCACCGTCCATTGTGCATTTCTTGCGGTCCTACCTCAGTGATCGCACCTTCAGGATTAGCGTCGAAGGGTCCTGTTCATCAGTTCGTCCCGTCGCCGCTGGCGTTCCGCAGGGATCTGTCCTTGGCCCCGTTCTGTACCTAGTGTACACGAACGACCTGCCTGTTATTCCTGGAATCACGTTATCTTTATTCGCTGACGATGTAATGTATTACTGCAGCTCCCTGTCCCCGCGTTTTGCGAGTACAAAGCTGCAGCGTCAGTTGAATCAGCTTCCGGACTGGTTTGCGACCACCGGAGCACGTCAAGCTGCTGCTCCGCACACCTGGACCTGGACTGGCAACTGCGACAAGTTTCGCTACCTAGCATCTACAGTAAGCATCAGGCAGTCATCGGGCTCGCCCGGATGCTGCCGTCACCGTGGCACGCCTGCATTGTGCCCCTGCACCTCGAACCACGATAGTGTTTAACAAAACTACAGACAATTAAACGTGGTTGTACCTTGTCAATAATTTACTATAATTGAACTTGCATTTTTTTGTGCCATGAAAATTCTCTATTTCAGAAAGAGAAAGTATGTATTATACAAAACGAAATGCACCGTAGATGCAAGTACGGTGCAGGAAAGATTTTTAGGATTTCAGATGTCAGTGCCGACTGTTCCGGAGAGTGTCATTGAAATTGTAGAAAGATTAGGATGCAATTCGAAAAACGTTTGTTAAACGTACAACGGGGTTTCAGTTATATCTGGAGCATTGTCTGGCACTCAACAACGAGTCAGAGCTCATTTTCCATCTGCAATGTTCGTGCATTGTTTTGACCATGCATTGAATCTCATCTTAACGCAGTCAATAAGTTTTGTCTCGGAATGCCGAATTTTTTTCTGTACTTTGGACGGTCTCATTTTATTTTTTCTCCCTCTTCTTCCAGAACTCATTTACTTGATGCAGTTGTTCACAAAAGTCTTCCATCCATGGCGCCCACTCGGTGGAATTTCAATGATAGACTGGTTGAAACTGTGTGTCATTATAGGCTTGACATCATAATTTGTTTTGGGGAAATGCTAGACAATGAAAGCGAATGGGAAAATGGTGCTATTTTTAATGCTAGGGGTTTCATCAGCTTTCTTCGGTCTTTTGAAACTGTATTTCTTTTACAGTTATTTGAAAGTATTTATTCAGAAACTGGTCATCTATTTAATATTCTGCAGACAAAATCACTTGATATTTCTAATTGTCTCTCAGAAGTAACTTTCAGCAAACAATAACTAATGACTTGAAATTTTTTTCGACCCAAGAAACTACTGCTCTTGTTGGGCACGCCACTAGGAGACAAGCAGATGTAGATCCGGTTTTCCGAATCAGGAGATTTTTTAATAAGATCTTGGACGTTCTAATTGTCAGTATTGATTCTAGATTTTCAGACCTCTCTTAACTTAAGCTTCTAGAAATTTTGGATGCTAGTAAATATGGTGATTTTAGAAGAGTCTTTCCTACTGAAAGTTTGAGATGTATGGGTACGATTTATCTGGGGAAATTTGACAAACCCATATTTAGGAGAGAACTGAAAGTTATTTATAGCCATGACAGTTATCAAAATAAGTCACCTGGGACTATTGTGCAAAACGACCTTAAAGAAGCTCTCCCTGAGTTGTGTAAGCTATGTAAGCTTGTTTTTACAATCCCAGCTACTTCTGCTAGTGGTGAAAGGTCTTTTCAGCTCTGAAACGAATTAAATCATTTCAGAGAAATACAATGGTGCAGAACCGTCTGAGTTCCTTGTCATGCGAAAAATAGTTATTGGAGGCTGTCAGACTACCTTGAGAAGGGTTTGATTTTTATAACAAAGTTATTAAAGATTTCGTCAAGAAAGAAAGACGGATGGCGTGTATTTTCAAGAGATTCTAGTCAATATCTTGTCAGATTGTTCTACTGATCAAAAAAGTTTCAGAATATTTTTCTCTGTTTTCTCTCTTGGTCCACATGGTTGGGGATTGTTTGGAGTGGACACACGTGGTGTATCTCCCTGCGGCGTGTCCTGGGTACTGGGCTGTTGAAATATAATTTTTTGTTAACTATGAAGTAGAATCACAGCTTACTAAACGCCACTTTTATAATCCTCGTACTACGTAGGCCTACTTACATTTGGGGAATATTTTTCTCACAGGGGTACAAACAAGTACGTACCTGAATATTTTAAAATTATTTTCTAGCATTGGAATTTTATGTACATGTGCTTAGAGTCGACGGGTCAAGAAAAGAATCGCCACTTCTAAAGGATAATCAGTTTTCTATAGAGCAGGCGTTCAACGTTCAACATAGAAAGCTCCATAGATTCAAACAAGGAGACAATTAAGAAAAAAAGTTACCGGTACTTCTACCCTTCTCAGACACTGAAACTTTCCTGTTACAGGTAAAAGGGAGGAGTGAAAGTTTATACGTTTCTTAACATAATACAGAAATATGAAACAATCTAAGCAAACGAACAGTACTATAATCCAAACAGCAAAAATTATTCACAAACCATGAAAAAATGAAGTATGGGGACAGTAATTAATAATGGGAATAATTAAAGAAGAGGTGGGTTTTCCGATACTGGTTCTTGAATTTAAATTATACAGATTAATGAAATGAAAGAATTGTACAGGCGCGGATCCACGGGGGGGGGGATAAGGGAAATCCCCCCTAAATCTTAAAAAAACCTTTTCCTCAACTCTATTGAGAAAAAGTTATTTTATTTTTTTCTGACAAGCTTAGTTTTTAATTTTAAAATATTCGAAAACGCCGTTTAAGAATAGTCAAAAACTGTATTTCAAATTTTTTAACTGTAACTGCAATTTGAAACTGATCAGCCCAGTCGGCACACCGAATTCGATACGAGTTCGGATATATCAGTATAATAGTATTCATATAGAATTCGGAATCAGTTCGAAAAGAATTCACCGCTACTCCTGTGTCGGCCATCTTGAAATATCAATAGCGAATAGGTAAACAAAAAATAAGTACCGGTATACAAGTGTTAGCACAAAAAATGTAAACATTACTAATTATTAACACAAATCAGTAGTGTGACGTCAATAAAATTAAATTTTACTTTAACGGTGGCAGCAAGGAACATAATGTGCGCGTAGTTGAGGTGGCAACCCTGAACCGACCGTGTTGTCTGTATGACGTGAAGTATTGCAGTCGCGTAGCGTGTGGAGTCTTGGCCTTTTGATTAGTGTATTCTTTCATTGTGAAGTCTAAAGCAAAGTTCAAATTAATCATCGTCATCGTACCTAGATTGGATGATCACTTCTAATGGTAAGAAGAAAAGTATGAATACGTTATAAATTACTAGTAAGTTATGGAACTGAAAGTACCGATCCCTAAAAAGTATCGGTCCTCAAGTATCGATACCTTAATGTATCGCCACTTCTTTAAAGGAAGAATGTTATACATCAAAAATCTGATCTCATCATCTTCAGCAAAGTATATTTATGTGGCATTTTAGTGTAGATTATAGTACATAATTCACATGTAACAAAAAAAAATCGTTTTTATTATAAAACGAATTTTAAAACGAGTTCTCGCTATCTCAATTATCTTAGAAGAAACGTATATACACATCGATCACGAATTCTACTGCCTACAGAGAGTTCTTGAAGTGTTTCGAGCTACACGTCATATACTCGGAAAAAATAAAGACAGGCGACTGAGCGAAAACAAAAGCTAGATTTAACAATTTACTATTTTACACTTAAACGAGTTATACCCGTTTACGCCCAGCGGTGGACGCCAATTTTATTACTTTATGCTGTGCCCCAAGTTCTGGAGCGCCAATTTTATAACTTTGATTTTTGCTGCTTATTTTATTCAGCATAAATTAATTGACATATTTTAATTTATGTGTATTTTCTCTTATCTCAGGGTTTATAAAATAAAATGCAGACTTCTTCTTATAAATAGTTCTTCGATTTATTACAATTAGTGGTGACTGATTATCAAAATTATCATTGACACATGAATTATGCAATTTCTAATCAAAATATAAACATATTCATTTTCATAAATCATATTTCATTACTCACATTGTTAGTATAACGAGGTTGTTGGGTGTTAGGCCCAAGTGGGCTAAAAAATGTTTCTTGAAGTGAATAATCCTGTCGGCTGGTCAACCATGTATGTTAAAAAATAGTATGTAATGCATGCATAGATTCAGCGGGATGAAAATGATAAGATGTGGACTGTATTGAATTGAATTTAATTCCTTTCTTAAGTTACATTACAAGTGTTTAATTTATTGAAATCAGGTCGGCTAATAATGCGTGTTGCCAAAGTATTATAAATTTTGAATTACATTGAAGCGGAAGAATGTGCGGCCTAAAGCCTACATTAAATGTCGACAATAAATGACAGCGAAAAGGGTCGGCGAACCGACCGCCGAAAGCGCTTGATACACACTGTACAAAGTTCTAACACGCAAAAATTGAAGCAAGGCAGTAAGCAGATTAGCCAACCTAGAAAGCGAAATTATCGCGCTACCGTACATAAGCTGCCCGTCAAAATCAAATGATTTTTTAACATTTTTTAATAAATTATGATACATTTTACAACTTAATTTAAAAGGATACAGTTTTCTTAATAATAAGAGTTAGATTCAAGGCTAAGTTGAACCTTGAGTTATGAGATTAGATAACGGCAGTCCGTTACTAGTTTAGAGATAAGCATGCATAAGATAAGCCTAGAGATAGGCGTTTGTAAGCCAAGGTTGGCGAACAGCTGTTTCAGATATGAATAAAGTCTGGTTTGACCAATATTGCCATCACATAGTGTATGTGCACGGTATATAACATTACAAAACATAAAAAAATACATAGTTATGCAATGTTTAATGCATGATCGTAAGCTCATCACATGATGGACCGATAGCTGGTAACCCTATGCATGTCATAGATGGTTACTGTAAAATTAGTTGAGGCCCGTGGACCTGTACAGAGAGTTCATTACATGAACAAAATTGTTATTGAACATGTTGCAGTTACATGTTCAATCGTATATTCAGCAGGGCGGCATGTATTGACCTAGTCATGCTGTTCCTGAAGTTTCAGGAACTTAAATATGTAATAATGTATGAACAAGCTAGATGCTGACTGAATGCAAGCCCAAATATGACATGTATGTCATAATTTAAGTAAAAATAATTGTGCATGCTTACTTGCAAAATGAATACAATATAAAATAAATCTAGACGTGGCAGTTACATACGGCAGACGCAAAGCAATAGTTTTTACATAGACGCAATTTATGCGAATACAATAACAATAATTTAGATAATTACAAGATAAATAATTGCAATGTCAAATAACAAATACAATACTGAAATTACAGAAACAATTTAACAATTTAAAGACATTCACAGAATAATACACATTTATTAGCAACAGTATAAAGAAATGAATGCATGATTGCTCAGCTGCAAGACATGCGAATATTATGTAACAACATTTTATAAAATGAGACCACCAAAAACATGAAATATACCCCATAACATCAAATGAAAATGTGTAAGACATAGTATGCCACACAAATTAACATACAATACAAATATTAAGATACCACCAAAACTGTGATAATTATAGAAGCGTGCAATGGCGCAAAATTGATAAAAAATATTGTGATAATTCATCACAATTAGGTTGACCAAATGGTCGTAATAAGTAATAAGCCAGTGGCTAAATAAAAATAGCATTGTGCTAAGTAATCATAATGTCAAATCTCGTCTCGCGCTGGCAACAGACATAATTTATGTATTGGTCTCCGCAAAACACCCGTAGGCGTGCGAATGTCCACGACACGAACCAAGTTATCTGGGCCGGGAAATGTGGCGATAATTACGCCAAATTTCCAGGCTAATGGAGGTAAATTATCCTCAATAAGCAAAACTAAGTCACCAATGGAAACATTATCCTTGGCAAACTTCCACTTGTGACGCTGCTGCAACTGGTGCAAATAATCGCGAGACCATGCCTTCCAAATGCCTTGGACAAACCTCTGAAGAAGTTTCCAACGCCCAAGACGAGAAACAGGAACGTGAGAAAGGTCTGGGTCCGGAATCGCCGTTAAGGGTGCGCAAATCAAAAAATGGCCAGGTGTAAGTGGCACCGGGTCGTTAACATCTGAAGAGATAGCAAATAAAGGTCGAGAGTTCAGACATGCCTCTATCTGAGACAAAACGGTCGTGAACTCTTCGAAGTTGAGTATAGATTTGCCTACCACGCGGCGCAGATGAAATTTCAAACTCTTTATGCCGCTCTCCCAAAGGCCACCGAAATGAGGTGAGGAGGGCGGAATAAATGACCATGATATCCCCTGAGAGGACGTGAATGACTTGATCGAAGAGATGGCATCCTTATTGTGCCAAAAGTTGTAAATATCATGTAAGATAGTGCGGGCCTTCCCGAAGTTTGTGCCATTGTCGGAGTACAGTTGAGTGGGTATACCCCTACGGGCCATGAAACGACGTAATGCGGCTATAAAAGCGCTGGCCGTAAGGTCGGAAACCAATTCCAAGTGAATAGCCCTAGTCGCTAAGCAAACAAACAAAGATACGTATGCCTTAGAAAGAGTTCTAGACTTCTGCCCGCTATGACGAATCATGAAGGGACCACCATAATCAACCGCGCAAAATAGAAACGGCCTAGAAGGAGTGACTCTAGAGGATGGTAAAATGCCAAGTCTCTGAACCTGCTGTGTGGCACTAAACCTGATACACCTCACACACTTTCGAATAATGGAACGGATGACTAGCCGGGCATTAACAATCCACCAACGTTGACGCAGTGAATGATGCACGAGTTGAGCACCAGCGTGAAGTAAACGAATGTGTTCACGTTCAATGATAAGGCGTGTAATATGCGCCGATGGGGGTAATACAATAGGATGTTTAGAATCGTAGGGTAATTGGGAATGCTGCAATCGTCCGCCCACGCGTATCACTCCAGAGTCGTCAAGAAACGGGTCGAGAGATGCCAACTTACTCCTAATGGAAACAGAAGATCCGTTACGAAGACAATTAATTTCGGTTGTGAAGTGGATCGACTGAGACTGTTTTATGAAGAAGTTGAGAGACTGATGAATTTCTACAGGGGTCAGATCGCCCGCAAGTTTGTCCGCACTTGAGTGCCTAATATTTCTGATGAACCGAAAACAGTAAGCGTATACACGCGTTAGCCGGTGCAACGAGGAAAAGTCCAAAGATAGGTCGACAGCCAGGGTAGACATTAGAGAAAGGTTATGTGTATTTTTCTCTTCCGCGATGACTTCAGAAGACGACGGAGTGGCCGGTACGAAGGATGGGAAGGGATCAGACTCTGACGATTGAGACAGACAGCTAGGACCGTGCCACCAAAGCGAGCAATCGCGCAAAACGTCAGGGAGACACCCCCTAGATATAATATCAGCAGGATTGTGTCGCGAATCAATGTGATGCCAAGTATAAGTTTGCGTACGACGCTGAATTTCAGCAACCCGATTAGCGACGTATGTTTTCCAACGCGTAAACTGCGCATGAATCCAGTAAAGAGCCACCATAGAGTCAGAATACAAATGTACATTATCAATAAACGAATAAAGAGCAGGAATAACCTTAGATACGAGCCGCGATAATAACAAGCAAGCGCAGAGTTCGATGCGAGGTAATGACACCTGTCGTAGGGGAGCCACGCGAGATTTGGAACACAAGAGGTGACAGGAGGCAGTAGAATCTTGATAAATGACTCTGACATATATACAACAGCCAAACCCTCGTTCAGAAGCATCCGAAAAACCATGCAATTGAACTGTGGCTGCCTCACGCTTGCAACGAATAGATCGCGGGACCACAATTTTGCCAATCAGAACCAATTTGTCACACAAAGAATGCCAATCCGAACGTGACTGACCGGAAATCGGTTCATCCCAACCAATCTTGCAAAGACAAAGTAAGTATATGAGTATATATAAGTATACATATAAGTATATATAGTAAGTATTTGACGCTACTAAATTGATAGCGCCATCATCGATGAGTGTCATGTGCCCAAGATCCATATATTCTTTGATAAAGTCCGCGTAGTCGCGAGCGAGCTTGGCATCTCGCCTAAATCAACGCTCTAAGCTTAAGAATCTTGATTCGGCACTCGTGTAAGATTCCCCCAAGTGGGGATTATCAGACTTAAATGGAAGTGACACTATAAATCTACCCTCGTGGTTGCGCTGAGTAGAGCGCACAAAATGCTCTTCACAGGCCGACTCGCTATCAGGGGTATTGTCAGGGATAGTTTCTGCTTCCCAAAATCTCTCGAGAGATTGCAGAATTTGACTGTCGTTGTTCCTTGCTAGGAACGAAACAGCAGGACCCTCGTTGCGGCAGTGCTTGGGCAGGTTGCCAGCCAAAATGTAGCCCAGTTTTGTTTCCTGAATGATGGGAAAATTGGGGCCGCGTGTGTATTTATTGGCTAATATCAAATCCAGATAAAATTGTGCCTCTAATAGTATGTCGATTTGCGAAGATATATTAAAATCGGGGTCAGCCATGAAAATTTTGTTTGGAATGCGGAACTGGTTGATATCAAACGAGGTTGAAGGCAGATTGTGAGTTTAGGTAGATAAGACGGCACATTTCGCCTCGAAACTATATCTCTGATAGCGAGAAATAATACGTATAGAAGCAATATCAGTTGCGCAACACGCTGTGTTGTTTATTCCTGTGATTGGAATATTAGATTTGGCTAATTTGAGCTGTAAACTTTTTGCAAATGATTTTGTACAGAAATTTATCTGTGAACCGGCGTCTAGGAGCACCCTAGCCCTATGCCTGTTGCCAGCCTGGTCAACGACAGATACAACCGCTGTGGATAAAAGAACATTATTCTTGCACTGTAATTTAAGCAAGCAATAATTGCTGCTGGCAGCTGTTGATTTCGGCACGTAATTTGCGTGCAACAATGTGTGGTGTCGTTTTGAACAGATTTTACACACCTGTTTACTCTTACAGTTAGCTATCAGATGACCTGATCTAAGGCAGTTGCTACAACATTTATGATTTGCAACAAATTGCCCCCGCTCAGCGGTGCTTAATATACGAAAATTATTACATATGTAAAGCGGGTGGTTGGATTTACAACACACGCATGAATAATGATTTGCCGCTGTGTGATAGCTCTTAAATGTAGTGCTGCCAGCAGTATTTCTTGAGCTACACTTCTCATATTTATTGTTAGGTCTTACATTAAGTTTGTTGAATTGCTGTCCGGGTTCAATAGGCATTGTATTTTCTAACAGCTGTCTGCGTAAGTTTAAAAAATGCGTGAAGTCTTGAAAGCTAGGCAAATTGTCAGGGTCTGTTGACTCCTTCCAAAGTTTGAAAGTAATAGGGTCAAGTTTGGTGGATAGTAACTGTATAGTGATAAATTCAAATGAATTCACTGACAGCTTCATTGCTGCCAGTGAATTAACGGAAGACGTTATTGTGTTAGTGAACTCCGCCAAACTTTGGACCGAGTCCTTTATTGTGGACTTGACCTGAAGTAGGTTTTGCACATAGTATTTAGCTAATATGAATGGGTTGTTATACCTTTCGGACAGCAAATTCAACGCTATCGTATAATTTTCTTTACAGATAGGTAATGACTTGATTAAATCTAACGGTTCACACTTCACAGAGGATGTAAATAATGTAATTTTTGCACTGGTGTTAAACCAGATCTTGAATGCACTAAATCGGTAAAAATTGAATAAAAATGTTGCCATTCCAATATGTTGCCTGAGAAGCAGGGCAAACTTATCGGTTTTAATTGCATGGGCGTCGATAATACGGGAGGTACAGTCTGAGTATTAAATGTGTCAAGTAATTGCAAAATGTTTGCTTCAGTTGAATATATCATTTCTTCGACCTCAACTCGGTCTGCTTGAGCAACGCTCGTGTCCTTACTAATGAGCTCTATTTCAGACTGTACCTCGTCGTACTTCGAGGCCAAGCTTTTGAGACTGTCCAGTCTTACAGTTAGAAAATATTTTGTACTTAAAGTTATATCAAATGAATTTACAGCAGATTGTATCCGCACTATTGCGGACTTTAAGCCGCCTCTCTTTCTGGTCAGCACCTTGAGGCCTTCTTCAGACATTTTACGCACCTTGTTTCACTGTTGTTGATGATACCTTGTTGGCGATGTCCTGCAGCGTCGGCTCCTTGGTGAAGATGGCAAACAGCTGGCAGAGATGACCACCTTGTGTAAAGCACTGTAGCTGGCAGGCACTTGCTAATATGTTGTCAGAAGGCTGCAAGATGACGAGCGAAATGCCGATGCAAATCACGCCACGGTCGTATTAGCTGACGTGCTAATTCGCCCGTGATGGCCAGAAATAGTGGTAGAAAATATTGGATGGAAAATCCAGGTCCGGAGTGACCAAAAAATGTTGGGTGTTAGGCCCAAGTGGGCTAAAAAATGTTTCTTGAAGTGAATAATCCTGTCGGCTGGTCAACCATGTATGTTAAAGAATAGTATGTAATGCATGCATAGATTCAGCGGGATGAAAATGATAAGATGTGGACTGTATTGAATTGAATTTAATTCCTTTCTTAAGTTACATTACAAGTGTTTAATTTATTGAAATCAGGTCGGCTAATAATGCGTGTTGCCAAAGTATTATAAATTTTGAATTACATTGAAGCGGGCCTAGTCGGCCATAAGTAAGAATGTGCGGCCTAAAGCCTACATTAAATGTCGACAATAAATGACAGCGAAAAGGGTCGGCGAACCGACCGCCGAAAGCGCTTGATACACACTGTACAAAGTTCTAACACGCAAAAATTGAAGCAAGGCAGTAAGCAGATTAGCCAACCTAGAAAGCGAAATTATCGCGCTACCGTACAGAGGTTCTCCCTTTTATTTATTTTATCTGTGGTTATAGTTTATCGTTATTAGACGCCTCACGTTGCTGTGCGCCAATTTGTTAGTAGACGAAATCGTCGTCCCGTAAAATCTTATTCTCAGGGTTATTAATTTAATATGGGGTCTTGTTCGTTTATTATTATTTTTCGAAAGCTCGTTCTTTATTATTAAGTTGTGGGTTAGTGATTTATTCCACCCAATTCAACCTATTGTTGAATCCGGTAGTGAATAAATCGGTTACTTACACTCTTTATCGTCGTTTAATTATCAGTTTATTTGGTTTAAAAATGTTTTTTAATTCACTTTCTCGAGTTGATTCGCTGGATGTTCCGTTGACTTTTCGAATACCAGCTGTGGTGAGTTGATCAGTAATGTTCTGCCTATACACTAACCTAAACATACATAGACACGATATTTACTATAATTTATAATGTGTAGCAATATATATAGGATGATGCGGTTGGTAAAAATCATTCCATTTGAATGTCCGCTCTTGAAGTCTGGTGCCAACCGTCTCGGATTTCTCACTAAACTGTATCTACTGTTTATAATAAAAGCCAACTCTTTTAAAGGTTCATATGACAATAGTGGTTTATTCAACTCTAGAACAATTAAAATTTGATACAATAAGATAATTTACTTTCCTTTTGGTTAACAATTAAATTAGAACATGTACTCTAAAACATTTAAAAATCTCAGGTTGGTATGATTGCATTTGGCTAGTCGAATATTTTCTGTTAGTAAACAAATAGGTTATAATGTTTTATAAAACTTGTAGTGGTAGTAGGTTCTTTGAGTCTGCAAAATACACATATCTAATAAAAAGTACTACTGTAATAATAAGTAGACAAAACATAAAATCATTGATGGTTAACTTGAAATAATATAAAATATGAACAACTGTTCATGGTTAATCATTGAAGTTAATACAGGTTCGGGTGACCTGGTTTGTTTAAAATTTATTAGTTATTTTTCATTGATGCATTAATTATTTAATAGGTGATAATAATTATTTAGATTCAGTGTCATGGTTCGGAATTATTTCCTAGATTGGATGTACATAACACAGGTACATGTACTTCATTTGATACATTTAGGTTACCCTCTTGTGTAACTCTAAGTTCAATTATTAAAATAAAATATAAACATTCTTAACTTCCTAATGGTTAGGGTACAGGTTCCCATCATTGGTTATACAATGTCTTTGCTTATGCTAATACATTAGAATCATTTGAATAGTTAAAATTGTCGTTACTGAAAGCGTTTAATTTTGTCATTGTTTATCTGTTTCTAAGTTCCCTTCCTTTTGGAATTGGGCAATTTATCGATTCACTGACGTTAGTTCGATTCGCTATTAGCGTTCTTTTACTTATATATTACTTGACAAGCATAGTATAATAGTTATGGGTATTGATACTTGCGTAACTGGTCGTTCGTAAGATTTACACTTTTTCGTAATTTTTTCAATTAATTAAAATTCTTTAATTAATTAATTAATTTTAATAACAGCACTAAACTCACTCCTATGCGCATATACTCCGAATTAGTTCACTTGAAAATATATCTTCACTATCTTATCTGCACTATCTTCTTCAGTTATCATAACCTCCACTCCAGGTTTGAGGTTAGTGCGTGTGTTTACAGCTGTTCGCTGTCAAAAGCACGTTTTTCTGGACGATTGCCGAGCGTGTATTCGCTCTTGTTGCTGGTGAAAAACTGTCCCCGATTCCTCTGTCGGAATGATGCATTTCGTATTTTTTATAGGTTCTGATTGGTTAATATTTTTTAATTCGTCTAACCTCGGCGGGCTTCGTTAAAATAGACGCTTAAAGTCGCGTCAGTCGCTGGTTTTGAGATTATGAATCCGTGGTTCACAGACCCAAGCGCAAGGGCTAAGCATCTCACAATTATTTTTATAAGTCAAATATCTTAATTATAACTGCACTGATGTTATTTTTATTACCCTTATCGTTTCTAATTTTTAATGACGATTATTTTGAATCCCCTTATCATATATTTCGGATTCGGGGTTGCTGAAATCGCACTTGGTATAAATACATAGTGTCCATTAAGCTATTAATTATGTTTAATACATTGTTTTTATTCCATATTTGATGGTAATAACGTATTCTTATCTTACTATTCACTTTTCCCTTAAAACTATGCCTTAATAATTACACTATGTCTGTTTTCATAGGTTCAATCCTAAGTCTATGGCTATACATATTGTTCATTACTTATATTATAATAATATTAACATTTAATTACTTTGTAATAGGGCCTATTTACACTTTATTGGTTTTAGTCACTATTGTTAGCGTTCTTTTCCCTTATATTATAGGTTTATTGTCTTAATTATGGTTTGTCATGTATGTTTGCCATACTTCATGGAGTTACATTATTATATGTTTAATACTCTCTCCATATTATTTTCATTGTTGTCTGAATGACTCTTATAATGGTTTTAATGACATTGTTCTCAATGTGCAGCAGTTCATTCTGCATTTGTACTGGTTATCACCTTGGTTTAGATGTTATCAAAATTGCTTGCAGCTAGTTGTTAATATAGTTTTGTTGTAATTATCGTTATTTTTATTATTTAGGTAGTTATCTTTGTTGAATTTATTCAATTGAACGGTATTCTGTCCCACTCAAAGTTGTTAGTTGAGTTATTATTCTTATATAATAAGTTTACAACATAATTTGGTTGCATCAGGCATCTTTGCTATTATAGTTATATTGGATTACATTAATATAGCTTTTATATTTATCCATTACATCATCTATTGTGTACAAAACGTTCCTTATATCATCTAGTTACTTCACATTTTAATACATTTTGGTTTGATATTATTTTGGCTTTGTTTTTCTTCAGTTTTAGTGAAAACTGGTTGCCCAGATTAGGTTATGTTGCATACTAGGTAGCATTAATGTGTTTCTGCTGGATTTGTATTTCTGCATTATATCTGATTGATTTGTTTTCATTTAATGTTGGTACATTTGTTGTTAGTTATTATAGTACCTTTTGTTTACTTTTTATTGTCTTAATTATTGTTAATTAGTGGGTTTCTTCTAATATCAATTCCACTGTACAACTGGTTATTTATATTTTGGACATAGTCTTCTTTTTATGTCGACACATTATTTAGCTAAAATAAACTCATCCTAGTCTTATTCATTTTCTTGGTTATTCTTTATTTACAATAATTAGTCCTTATTTATTTACAGTTTATTTTACATGGACAAGGAATGTATTCATTAAATGAGTTGTGGTCAGTGTTGAGTTTACCATACAGCTTAGGGATTTATATCATGTAATTAATTAACTTTATAAGATATTGAAACTTTCTCTTGTGAAAAATTACTTGTCTTTATCGTCGAACGCGTTTCTGCGTCATATTCGCCTTCGTCAGCTTAGAAACAGACTGCCAGTACTTAGTGACGGTTGTTGCTTAGAAGGTATAGTGGGGGTGGTGTGTAGAGGAAGGCGATTGGCGCGGGGATCCAAATTATTGTTTGTTTTTTGTATAATTGTGTCGAAAAGTGTATGTGCTTTATATTGTAATTGGTCATTTAGTATGTTGTTTGGTTGTGTTGTGTGGTGTTTGTATATTTAAAATGTTCAGCTGTGTTGAGTTTTCGACCTTTGGGTAAGAGGTGTAATATTTCAAGATTGGTATGTATGTTGGTGTAGCTATGGTTATGTGTGTGTATGTGTGTGGCAAACGCAGAATGTATATTGTTGTTGGAGAGGGCCTTTAAGTGTTCAGAGTAACGGGATGAAAAAGATCTTCCCGTCTGGCCTATGTAGAAACTATTGCAGTTATTACAATTTAATTTGTATACACCTGTTCTATTGTATTTGCCTATGTTCGTGTCTGTATCGTTGATGTGTTTGTTGATGGTATTGTTAGTTCTGAATGCTATTTTGTACTTGTGTTTTCTGAATGTGTTGGCAAGTTTGTGTGTGTTGGAGTTATGGTATGTGAGTGTGATGTATTTATTGTGTTGTGTGTTGTTGGTATTTTGTGTTTTGTTATTTTTGTTTTTGATGCGTTTGTGTAGTTTGTTTATTAAATTGGGGTTGTAACCGTTGTTCATTACTATGTATTTGATTGTGTTGAGTTCGTCAATATAATCTTGTTTACTTAAGGGTATTTTAGTTAGTCTATGGAGCATATGGTTGAAGACCGCATGTTTATGTTGTGTCGGGTGGTTTGATGTGTTGTGTATAACCATGTCAGTTGTGGTAGGTTTTCTGTATATTTTGTACGTGTGTGTATTGTTTGTTTTGTTAATTGTTAGGTCTAGAAAATTTATACTATGGTTTTGTTCAATTTCCAATGTAAATTTTAATTTGTGGTTGTAACAAGACAAATAAAAAGGTTCGTTAAACCTTTGTTCAACGTTAAGCCCCACTGTTGTGAGCGCCAATTTGTAACAAGACGCTGTTATGCGGTTACAAATAAATATTTTTGTTCTGTACAAAAATTAAAAAAAAAATTTTAACTTAATTTCAAAATTTAAATTTTCAAAAAAAAATTTTTTATGTTTGTTTATTGTTTAAATAATTAATAATTAATTCTTGTAATGTGGGTTCGTCGAAAATTTAAAATTCTGTAAGTTATTTATGTCAATATATTCACTTCTGGTTAACTGTAAATAAATCTGGAGTTAATAAGATTGTCTCACTTCACTAATCGATTGGCGATTTTTTTCGAATCTCAAGTATATGGTTCTCCTTTAGTAATGGTCGCCTTCCAGTTAGTCCTGTGGTTAATTAAAACTCTTATATTACTTTGTGAAATAAATTTAAAACCAGATATTTGAATTATTATTATTTATTGACAATTATTGTGATAATATCGATTTAATATCGATGATTATATAAAGCTCGACTCTGTCACAGGGGTAATCGATTCTCAATACAGGTTATATTATATAAATATTTTCGAATGGTTCTTTGAACGGTTATAATTATAATAGTCAGAGAAGGGACAAGTATAGAAAGTATAACATTCACAAAATAAATCTTAATAATTAATAAATGACAATGTTATTTATGATATATAATGTTTATATAATTGAAAATGTCAAACCAATGCAGAGGCGATGACTCTTATTGCTGGCGGACGCTTTGCATGCTGGGAGTTCCAAAATGGCTGCTCGCCTTGTTGATGAAGTAAACCGAGAATGGTGTGGCTGGAATTTCTGACAATAAAGTTGCCTTCACAATGCTTTCTGATCTCCGTAATATTGGATAATGTCTATTGTGTTGTTAGAGGTGTCCTGGTTAAGTGTTCTGTGTTCACTGACTTTAAATGTTTTGTATTTGGTGTGTTCACTTTTGTCTGTGTGTGGCGAAAAATCATGAAGTTCGTTTGTAACGTGAATTATTAATGTTTGATAGTTTTGTGGGTTTATTTCACTTGTATTCGGTTACGTATGGTTTGTTTTCACTGTTTGTGGTGGTGTTGTTCACTGATTTTGATTTTATGTTTATTATACCAATTTAGGTAACTCTCGTTTTTTTCACTGTATGAAATGCTTAACCTTTATACGCCATTAAGTATTCGCTATACAGGTTCTTAGCGCGATCTTAAATCAACCGTTCGCTTCGAATGTTAATTAAGAACTGTTTTACTTCATTCGTCTCCTGAAATATCTTGCCAAGTTAATATTAGAAAAGTATTGTTTCAAATATAAACCACTTCCTATCCATGTGATTTAAAGTACATTATATACAGAATATATTTCGGTTATTGATTACTTTCGTGAACTAGTAATTACATAATTGGTTTCTTTAACTCCTTCTGCTTAATTTGACATACAATAGTCCATCTTTATAAAGTTTTTTGTCAAAATTGCTATATTTCTGTCATTTTGGAAATATAGGCTCAATATCTGCTTCCTGTTCTTGTCCAAAATTTTAGCCATCTTATGTGTTATAAATATGTTTATAATAAATTTCAGATTGATATAAATCTTTACCTTTCCTTAATTTCTTACAAATTTATCAATTGATCATTCTTTTACTTATAATTCATGAATTTACTATTCCTCCTCAGAAATTATTAGGTATTACATTTTGCAAATTTTTTAATAATTTTATACATCTTTTTATATTATTCTTTTAAAGTATAGTTTCAGTTATTGTTAATACATTGTACCTTGTACTTGCTCACGCGCAATCAGCCCAGCGCACTTACGGCATCCGTCGCGGTGCAGCACTAGTGGGCTCACCGCTGCGTTTAGTTGGTTATCACTCAACCTTTAAGCTGTGCGTTTGCACCCTTCCTTTCTCGCTAGCCGCGGCAATCTGAATTTACTAATGTACTTCTTATTCGATCTCTTTCAATGCTACACATTATGTAGCCTGGCAATGTACGCCACACTTTGTATTTTGGCTATGTGCGCCTGACGTAATTGCGTGGGCCTGCGCTTCTGAATAATGCTCAAATAAACGTTACTTAAATCTGATTTTACAGTCCACTAATTCATTCAAAAACATTTTTCTGACTCCCTACCAGCATCATTCAGCTTGCTACACTAACTCAAGAAAAACTCGAGAGCGTTAAGCACGCATCAAATGGTCCTCCGGGCCGCGGATATGTATTTCACGGACGTGACTAACTTCATGGACAATTCGTCTCATGGTTCAGTGCATTAAGCAGGCCTATCATCATTTCCTTTTTCTTCATGATTTAATTCAACAACGCGTTAATTATCACCTACATTTGGAAATCATATCACACGACTTGGGGACGTCATATCTCGCCAACCGGAACATTGGAATCATCATTGCAGCATATGAGCATCTAGCACGTGGCACTCGGCATGTGGGAAAATCCAGAGCAGCCTATCTAGACAGGATTCGACCGCATTGGACATCACCGGACAGGCAGCGACCATGTCTACATCATCTATTCTTGGGTACCTGACACGACTACAAGGGTCCGACAAGCTTTCGATGCCTTCTAGAACGTGCCAATAAGTACCATTTCAACTGACTATGAACTCATGTTTTATATTAGTTTTAACTTGCATGATTCGCATATTTTTTCTCAATGCCATTAAAATAAACAAAGCAATGTTGAAATAATAATATAATTTTAATAATTTAAAATAATTTAAAATGTTTTTCAATAATTTGAATATGAACTTATAATTTCTTTGCGAACTCAACAAATATTTTCTTTAATTCTAAGTCGTACCTTTTCAAACAGCACTCACGTCATTAATGATTATACTGCTATATTGTTTGTACTGCCTAATTTAGAATTTATTACATAAAATTAGTTTAAGATGTGTTAAGTAAGCATTACCGTGTCGTTGCGTGACTTTATAATTTGGACTTCCTGCCTGGTCTTGCTCATCGCGTTGCATTAACTTGGTCTTTTTGTATTATCATTTAAATTTTTTTTCCTTTTTCTCTCATACCCAATCATGACGGATATGAAGGCGCTGATCAAGAAACGTGGCACGATCAAGGCCTCTATATCTCGCATAAATACATACGCAGACAATTTCGATCATGATACGCGTGACCATCATGCACTAAAAATAAAGCTTCGCCACCTTATGGAGCTATCAGCCAAATATGATGAGATCCAAACACAAATCGAGTCTGAGGACTCCGATTTTGCTTCCGCGAGCGATAGGGTTCAGACCGAAGATGACTTATGCAGCATAGAATGCAAGCTGCAAAATTTAATAGACCATGCCGAGGAGATGAGCAGGAAGGCAGCAAGTCCATCCGAAGTAGTCACATTCAGCACGCCTCCCATTCAGTTGCAACCGATTAAGCTACCCTGTTTCGCAGGTGATATAATTGAGTGGCAACATTTTTACAACATGTTTTTGGAGTTAGTTCATGTCCGAACGGACCTGACTGGCATCCAAAAACTACACTATTTGCACTTATCATTAAAAGACGAGGCGCTAAATGTCATAAAATCGCTCCCTATCACGCACGAAAATTACACGGTGGCCATTGATTTGTTAAAGGCCCGCTATGACAGTAAATTAATTGTTACCACTTATCATGCAGCAAACGTCCTGGGCATGAGGCACATTCAAAGTGAGTCCGTGCTCAGCATTTCTAAATTTATAGATGAGCTCACCACCAATATAAATGCGCTGAACTCATTGAAACTTTCAGTAAATACGTTTGAGCTTATTTTTGTGCATTATCTCGCCCAAAAACTTGACGAGCATACGTGCAGGTTGTGGAAGGAAACTTTGGGCGAAAAACAGCTTCCGATTTACGATAATTTTATTAAGTTTTTAAATTCAAGACGTCAGTTGTTACAAAACATAAATTCACCGACTGGTTTGTCTGGCGTCAGACAGGTTAGCGATAATGCTTCTTATCGCAAATCAACTAAACGCGCGGAGTTCACTGGGTCACTAGTGCACACTCAAACAAACAATAAATTTTGTCAGCTGTGTCGTGGTAAGCACAAACTGCTTGAATGCCCGCAATTTATAGCCCTACAACCTATGCAACGTAGAGAAGTGTTAATAAATAATAAACTCTGCCTGAATTGTACACGGTCGGGCCATGACAGCTCGCGTTGCCCTTCTAAATTTTCATGCAAGGCATGCTCGAAAAGGCACCACACCATGCTCCATGCTTCGATAAATCAGTCGAACAACAGGAACAATAAGCAATATTCCTTGAAGCTACAGACGAATAAATCAATTTTATTGTCCACCGCCGTATGCACTACTACCGATCATGCCGGTAAAAGGCGCCCGGTAAGAGTCCTGCTGGATTCAGGGTCGCAAGCCAATTTTTGTACTATGGGTTTCGCCCGCCGCATGGGCCTAAAACTAAACAAATCCTAGCTGCCTATCACGGGCATAAATAACTCATCATGTCAGGCCAATTTTAGCACACGCGTGCGCTTAAACTCACGCTATAAGGACTTCACTTTAAATGTCCACTGTGCTGTTTTGCCCAGAATCACAAATAATCTTCCAACAGAATCCTTTGACATCGCATTGTTGAAAATTCCAAAGGGGATATTTTTACTGACCCGCAATTTAATAATTCGTCACAAATTGACATATTACTTGGGGCACAATACTTTTTGCAGTTAATTGAGCCGTCTAAATTTGTTCGAAGTCCACATTTTCCGACAATCCAGGAAACTAAACTAGGGTTTATACTCGCCGGGAATCTACCCTTCAACGTAGACATGACTAAACCGGTCTCTTCATTCATTGCCCTCGACGAAAATAATGCTATCTCATCGCAACTCAAGGCCTTCTGGCAGTTGGAGGATGTTTCGTGCCGTACTCCTTCAGTTACGGATTCGGAGTGTGAAAATCACTTCCTCGCAAACACCTATCGTAACGATAGTGGTAGGTTTGTTGTGTCGCTACCCCGCACTACAGAATGCCTCGGCGATTCCCTTAACGGAGCGGTTCGTAGGTTTCAAACCCTTGAACTCAAGTTTAGGCAAAACCAGTCTTTGCACAAGGATTATACTAGCTTTATGCAAGACTATTTAAATCTTGGCCATATGTCTCCGCTTGATTCATATGACTTATCAGTTAACAAATCAAACATTTTTTATCTACCTCACCATGCTGTCTTCAAGACTACAAGCACCACCACTAAACTTCGCGTTGTTTTTGACGGTTCGGCCAAGGCGTCCAACGATTTGTCGTTAAACGACACCCTTATGGTTGGCCCCACGATCCAGCAGGATCTTTTCGCCATTATGGCCAGATTTAGAACCCATCGTTACGCTTTCATTGCTCACATCGAGAAAATGTATCGCCAAATTTTGGTATCCCCGCGTGATTCCAACCTACAAAGAACTGTTTGGCGTGACGCTCCCCACAAAGAACTCAAACATTATGCTTTAAGAACAGTCACGTACGGGACTGCAGCGCATCATTTCTTGCAACTAGATGTTTAAAACAAATCGCCCAGGAAAATAGTACTCAGTACCCCCTGGCCTGTTCGGTCATTGCTAACGACTTTTACGTCGATGACCTCCTTACCGGTTCCGATAGCTCACACGTTCTAATCCAATTGAATACTGACATTTCTGAGTTGTTAAGCCGCTACGGCTTTACTCTTCACAAATGGTCGTCTAACGACCGGAATATAACATCTTCGTACACTAACTCGTCCCTGGACTTCAACAAGGACAAAACCGTCCGCACTTTGGGCATTCAGTGGGACGTTCTTGCTGACAGCTTCGTATACAATATCCAAAGAAATTTTAAAATTGATCTATTCAATAAAAGAAAGGTGTTATCGGTCATCGCTGGGATCTATGACCCATTGGGTCTAATTGGGCCTATTACGTTTTGGTGCAAGCACTTTATGCAAACGCTTTGGTCTTCGGGTACAAACTGGGACGACCCGCTTTCTGACTCCCTATCTATTAAATGTACCGAGCTCTATGCTCAATTAATTACAGACACTCATTTTAGGATCCCGAGGGCTATAAAGGATTCAGGTAATTCGTCAATCATCTCCTTTTAGTTACACGGGTTTGCCGACGCGTCTGTAAAAGGTTACGCATGCTGTATCTATGCGCGCACGGTATATTCCGATAACAGTATTTCGTCTCACTTATTGTGTTCTAAATCAAGAGTTGCCCCTTTAAGGCAGATATCCTTACCTCGTCTCGAACTGTGCGCCTGTTTATTATTAGCGCAGTTGGTTTCTAAGGTTGTCCACGCTGTGGCCTACAAAGTTCAGCGAGTTGTATTTTTATTCTGATTCCACGATTGCCCTACACTGGATTCACCAACAGCCATCGAGGTGGAAGGTATTTGTAGCGAACCGCGTTTCGGAAATTCAGCAACTCTCTAGTCAGGGCAATTGGTATCATGTCTCGTCGCATGATAATACCGCAGACATTTTATCCCGCGGCTGTTTACCCCGTCTGTTACACGGCCACCAGCAATGATGGCATGGTCCTTATTGGTTACTAAAGAAGCCTTCGGACTGGCCCATCGTCCCTTAGATTCCAATTCCTCTTACGCTCATCCGGAGTTGGACAAGGAAGAACGTAAACAGGCTCTACTCGTGTTGGCTACTACTTCATGCTCTTCAAACTATGTTGAAAATTACTCTTCTCTCTCTAGGCTTCTCCGCGTCTTTGCTTATTGCCTACGTTTCATTCGTAACGCTAAGTCTCCCGTTTCCAATAGAAGCACTTCCTTTTTGACTGCGCATGAGTTACACAGCGCGCTATTGGTTTTTATTCGTCAAGCCCAGTTTTCGCATTTCAATGTTGAAATTAAAGAATTACAGGCACATCGCCCTGTACCTACTGATAGTAAAACCTTTTCACTTAATCCTTTTATTGATAACGCTGGTATACTACGTGTAGGCGGTCGCTTGTAGACCTATTCATAAGCTGTTCCCACTTCCGGTGGCATCAGACTGATTGACATCTCGGTGCTTCATGCCCGGGACATTGCCGGTCGAGCACATGCTCTACCATGCACATTTTACTAAGTACAATGTTGCTTACGTAGCTTATGTTATGTTACTTACGTAATGTGTACCTATTTATGCACTTGTATTTATTTGTATCATTTAATGGACGCCATGTTGCGGTGCATTGGTGAACATTTAAACGTTTCTCTTTTTCTTAGTGTGATGTCAATTATGGTGTACTGTGTGGTGCAGTGTATATTATTATACTAAATTTTTTGGGTATTTCTATTGTATATTATTATAGCAATTTTTGTGGTATATTTTTATTGTATATTATTATACTAAATTTTTTGGGTATTTCTATTGTATATTATTATACTAAATTTTTTTGGTATTTTTATTGTATATTATTATCGAGATTTTTGTGGTATATTTCTATTGTATATTATCATAGTGAATTTTTCAGGTATATTGCCTTGTATTATTGTGTAATACTGCTTATTATACGCTAAGTGTCACGCTGTTATTTTTAAATTTGTGTTGGATTTCTCTAATGATTGTGCAATGCCACCTACGATGTCCTTATTGCCATGTATTATTGTTATTATTCTTATTATGTTTTATCGCATATTCAAGCCTTTGGACTATTGTTACATATTATTTATTGAGCATTGATTAATAATGTATTTACACTTGTTTATATTATATTTGTATTTTTGCCAATATTCATGTACCATGTATTGTCGCATCTCTTAGATGTGTAACTTATTCATGTATACTTGTATGTTTTAAATAACTTGTTCTTTTTTTTTACTGCAAACTATGTCAAAATCGCCCGATTTTGAGGCGGGCAGTATGTTAATACATTGTACCTTGTACTTGCTCACGCGCAATCAGCCCAGCGCACTTACGTCATCCGTCGCGGTGCAGCACTAGTGGGCTCACCGCTGCGTTTAGTTGGTTATCACTCAACCTTTAAGCTGTGCGTTTGCACCCTTCCTTTCTCGCTAGCCGCGGCAATCTGAATTTACTAATGTACTTCTTATTCGATCTCTTTCAATGCTACACATTATGTAGCCTGGCAATGTACGCCACACTTTGTATTTTGGCTATGTGCGCCTGACGTAATTGCGTGGGCCTGCGCTTCTGAATAATGCTCAAATAAACGTTACTTAAATCTGATTTTACAGTCCACTAATTCATTCAAAAACATTTTTCTGACTCCCTACCAGCATCATTCAGCTTGCTACACTAACTCAAGAGAAACTCGCGAGCGTTAAGCACGCATCAGTTATAGTAGTTGGTGATTGATCCACCTTATATAAATCTCATTAGTTTGCTTGGTTTATTTAACTTCCTTACTCAATTATAATGTTATTTGAAATTTCTTATTTGGCCTAGATTCTATTGTTTTACATATACTGGTTTTTGAATAATACTATTTTTATACCCCTTCTGACTTTCTAAAGTTAACACAATATTAAATAAAATTTCCTTATATAACTATTGGAACATGTAGCATTGTATTCCTGCTCATACTACAAAAACAATATTGAAAATTAATCATTAGTCTTTAAAGTTAGACATTTTAGTTTTAACTATTTTTAAAAATACATAACAAACATTTTATAAAACTATGATAGTATACATACATAGACATTTTAGGCTGTATGAACACTGTTATATTAATAAACATTCTTATCTTAATCATAATCCTTATTCTATATACCACCTTGAAATGTGGAGTTCATAGGCTTTAAATACAAACGTAATTAGCCATTTAATTTTTATTTTTGGTTAAACTTAATTTAATTGCAGTCCTTTCTGTTTACATTGTATATTATATTTTAATCCCTTGTCACAGTAATTATTCCCCATCTGCTTTCTTTATCATTTACATTTCAAAGAATGTTTTTTTGATAAAAAGTGGCCTCTTCTATGAAACATTAGAAATATTTTCACAACAATATTTCATGACATGTCATCTCTGTAATTATATAAAATATTAAAGTTATTTAATAGTACATAGTTAAAGTAACAGTTACACCTTTACTTGAAGTTTATTATATATAGAAATCACTTGCACTGGTACACTTACACTGTTGGGTCTGATTTATATTTGAGTTTTACAATATTCTATAGACCAAACCTTTAGTCATAATGGACTGTGAAGATTTGTTTATTTTATTATACCGGGTGGCCCATAAGTCAGTTGGCACTAGCAGTATGTAGACGCTCGATTGACTAGCATAGTAGTTACTTGACTTGACTAGAAAAGGATGGAGGCCACTTTGAGCATTTCTTGTAGGTCATGAGAACTATGCTATTAACTATCTGTATGCGTTATCTGTATCTGTATCCCTGCTGCACCTCTACAATGAAAGTGCTATTTGCAATTTTGCCAACTGACTTATGGGCCATCCTGTATAATAACTTTAGTCGGTGCACTTCTATTTACACTACTAAACACTTTTGTTTACAATTATTTTACATTTCTATGAGGTTTTGGGGTGTTATACTTTCTTTGGGTGACATTAAAATTTGGTTCGGGGTGTGTTATTGTTAGTAATAGGTTTATCATGGGTATTCCTCATAGTTCTCCCATCCTAGATCTTCTTTTCTTCATTTCTTCTTTCTTGGGTTTTCCAAGGTAAGTTGGTTTTATTTTGTCCGTTGGTTGGTTCGGGGTATCTTCTTTATCGCCTGCTCCTATCCTACCTGGGTATTATCCTGATTTTATATTAGTTTCTTCGGATTTAATTTTCTTGATACTTTATTGTTGCGTTTTTATGATTTAAGTTTACTTTTTTCCTTTATGATGGTATTTTTCTTTGATGTTTAATTATTTTCATTTGATATTCAATTATTTTCCTTTGAATTTTCTTTTGAGTTAATGTAATTTAAATTTATTTATGATCATAATGGAATTATTACTTAGTGGATTATCTGTCATGCTACAGTGGTGTATTGTGTTTATGTATTTGTGGAAGTTTTCAACTTATCTTGTGTTGCCTTTGAATACAAATAATATGTCATCTACATACCTGTGCCAGTAAATGATTTTGTTGGTGTATTTGTTGTTGTTTATTATGTGGTTCTGTTCTATGTTGTGTATATATATTTCTGCCAGTATTCCTGATATGGGGGATCCCACCGGGAGACCGTCTGTTTGTGTGTATATCCTGTTATTGTATGTAAAGTAATTTTGCTCAGTTATTATTTTGGTAAGTGTGATGATCTCTTGTATGTGTGTTTCAGGTATGTTGTTTTGTCTGAGTAATTGTTCTAGTGTTTGTATGGTTTCTTGAATTGGGACATTGGTGTATAAATTGGTGATATCAAAAGATGCTATTGTTGAGTTGTGTGGGATGTGGATGTGTTCAGTTTACTTGACTAGGTCGATGTTGTTTTTGATAGATGTGTTGTTACTGAGATTAATGTTTTCTCTGATTATTTTGTCTAAGTGTTTGGCGATTATAGGGGGGTTAGGTTTTATTTGTTTTAGGTACTTGGTGCTTTCAGGTTTGATTATATGTTTTGTGTTGTTTATGAATTTGTTGATCTGTTTTTGAAATTTTAGTGTGGGGTCTTTATTTATTTCCGTTATATTATTTTCGTTGAAGAAATTTTCAATTTTAGTGTTAAGTTGATGTTTGTCTATTATGACGTTTATGTTCCCTTTATCAGATTTTAATATTGTTATGTTGTGTTCATGCAACTTTTGTTTTACATTGTTAAGCGTTTTTATCTCGTTGCTGTGTCTTTTCGGTTGTATATGTGTGCGTTGGAGCTTACGTTTTATGTCGTGACGTATTGGGTCCTGGTCATAGATATGCGTGTTTTGTACAGCTGTTTCGGTGTCTATAATTATGTCACGTATGTGTCTATTGTGGTTTTTGTTTTTAGTTGTATTGTTATTCAAATTATGTTTCAGTCCTTTGTTTAATAAATCCATTTCATCAGTTGTGAAATTAATGTTAGTTGTGTTACCTGTGTGTGTGTGGAAATTGTGTGCCGGTTCAGGGATTGATTCTATTACGCGTTTTGTGAGGTTCGTTATTTTTTTGTTGTGTCGATCTTGTATTGTCAATTTGAGTTTTTCTATGTTGTCTTGTGTGTGTTGTATTACATTTTCAAGTTCTGTGTGGTGTAATATTTGTGTAAGTTTCATGTGTAAACTTTATGCCTGTCTGTTAAGTGTGTCTTTTTTATGGTATAAATAATTGATTATGTTATTTAGGTTAAATTGTTCTAATTTTCGTTTGGTTTGAAGTGCTGTATGTGTGTTTCGTTTTATTGTAACTTGTGCGTGTGTTGGTATGATGTTGTGTTTTCGGCAAGTTTTATTGAAGGCTATGTGTAAGGAAGTTTTTGTTACTTGTTTTTTGGCGTTTCTGTACTTATTGATGAAATACGCTCTGTCTGCGGTATTATAGTTGTCTTGTTTGTTCATAATCTTCTTTCACAGCACTACACTTTATAAGATATTGAAACTTTCTCTTGTGAAAACTTACTTGTTTTTTTCGTCGAACGCGTTTCGGCGTCGTATTCGCCTTCGTCAGCTTAGAAACAGACTGCCAGTACTTAGCGACGGTTGTTGCTTGGAACGTATAGTGGGGGTGGTGTGTAGAGGAAGGGGATTGGCGCGGGGATCCAAATTATTGTTTGTTTTTTGTATAATTGTGTCGAAAAGTGTATGTGCTTTATATTGTAATTGGTCGTTTAGTATGTTGTTTGGTTGTGTTGTGTGGTGTTTGTATATTTCAAACACGCATATCAATGACCAGGACCCAATACGTCACGACATAAAACGTAAGCTCCAACGCACACATATACAACCGAAAAGACACAGCAACGAGATAAAAACGCTTAACAATGTAAAACAAAAGTTGCATGAACACAACATAACAATATTAAAAGCTGATAAAGGGAACATAAACGTCATAATAGACAAACATCAACTTAACACTAAAATTGAAAATTTCTTCAACGAAAATAATATAACGGAAATAAATAAAGACCCCACACTAAAATTTCAAAAACAGATCAACAAATTCATAAACAACACAAAACATATAATCAAACCTGAAAGCACCAAGTACCTAAAACAAATAAAACCTAACCCCAATACTAAATGCATACCAAAAATACACAAACCTAACAGTCCCATCAGACCATTAATGAATAACACACAAGCTCCCTCCCACAAAATCGCCAAACACTTAGACAAAATAATCAGAGAAAACATTAATCTCAGTAACAACACATCTATCAAAAACAACATCGACCTAGTCAAGAAAACTGAACACATCCACATCCCACACAACTCAACACTAGCATAGTTTGATATCACCAATTTATACACCAATGTCCCAATTCAAGAAACCATACAAACACTAGAACAATTACTCAGACAAAACAACACACCTGAAACACACATACAAGAGATCATCTCACTTACCAAAATAATAACTGAGCAAAATTACTTTACATACAATAACAAGATATACACACAAACAGACGGTCTCCCGGTGGGATCCCCCATATCAGGAATACTGGCAGAAATATATATACACAACATAGAACAGAACCACATAATAAACAACAACAAATACACCAACAAAATCATTTACTGGCACAGGTATGTAGATGACATATTACTTTTATTCAAAGGCAACACAAGACAAGTTGAAAACTTCCACAAATACATAAACACAATACACCACAAATTAAAATTTACACTGGAAATTGAACAAAACAATAGTATAAATTTTCTAGACCTAACAATTAACAAAACAAACAATACACACACGTACAAATTATATACAGAAAACCTACCACAACTGACATGGTTATACACAACACATCAAACCACCCAACACAACATAAACATGCGGCCTTCAACCATATGCTCCATAGACTAACTAAAATACCCTTAAATAAACAAAATTATATTGACGAACTCAACACAATCAAATACATAGCAATGAAAAACGGTTACAACCCCAATTTAATAAACAAACTACACAAACGCATCAAAAACAAAAATAACAAAACACAAAATACCAACAACACACAACACAATAAATACATCACGCTCACATACCATAACTCCAACACACACAAACTTGCCAACACATTCAGAAAACACAAGTACAAAATAGCATTCAGAAGTAACAATACCATCAAAAAACACATCAACGATACAAACACGAACATAGACAAATACAATAGAACAGGTGTATACAAATTAAATTGTAATAACTGCAATAGTTTCTACATAGGCCAGACGGGAAGATCTTTTTCATCCCGTTACTCTGAACACTTAAAGGCCCTCTCCAACAACAATATACATTCTGCGTTTGCCACACACATACACACACATAACCATAGCTACATCAACATAGATACTAATCTTGAAATATTACACCTCTTACCCAAAGGTCGAAAACTCAACACAGCTGAACAGTTTGAAATATACAAACACCACACAACACAACCAAACAACATACTAAACGACCAATTACAATATAAAGCACATACACTTTTCGACACAATTATACAAAAAACAAACAATAATTTGGATCCCCGCGCCAATCCCCTTCCTCTACACACCACCCCCACTATACCTTCCAAGCAACAACCGTCACTAAGTACTGGCAGTCTGTTTCTAAGCTGACGAAGGTGAATACGACGCCGAAACGCGTTCGACGAAAAAGACAAGTAAGTTTTCACAAGAGAAAGTTTCATTATTTTATAAAGTGTAGTGCTGTGAAAGAAGATGATGAACAAACAAGACAACAATTAATTAACATTTCTTCTTTCTTCTTGTACCATTATTCCTTCATAGGTTTATGTTAGTTTGTTATATTTCATTTTATTTCCCTTTTTGTGTCTGGTCTGGATATCTTTCTTCTTTTCTTCACTGATCTCTTTCTCACTCTTATTTATTTTATACATGATGTTGTTTTCACTTGTTTCCTTCTGTTCTTCTTTCTTCTTTCTTGAAGTCGTTATTGTTGTGTCCTTCTCACTGATTCTTCTTTCTTCTTTTGGTTCCATTGTGTCCTTTTCACTGATCTTCCTTCTTCTGTTGGGTTTCCATTGTGTTCTTCTCACTGATCTATTGGGTAAGGTATGTCAGTCGTCTCGTTGTTAGTCTTATTTTCCTCTTTATCGGTACATTTACTAGTAATTCCTTTTTTATGATAATTCACTTAGTTTAACATATGATACTTTCTCCTTCTTTATCCATGGTGGTATTCTTGACCTTTTATGTATTCTTAATAGTAGTGGCTTTCAAATTAATTTTTGGTACGTTGGTGTATGTAGTGTCATATGTACCGTTACAATATTTATAGCTCTAATAATTTAAATATTGTAATTCTTATTCAAAGACAAAAACTGTTAATAATAATTCTCTTAAATTTTAAATACTATGACATAGTTAATTACTGATCTGGGTTCATTTAAAATCGGTGCTCATAAATAAATTTAATTCCCATAGTTTCCTAATATGATTTAATTTTGTTTTTAAGTAAAAATTTTATCTTAATCCTTTAATTAATTCTTATGAGTTCTTTAAGTGAACAGACAGTGGACCTAATACTAGTTATGGCATAAAAAATTTACTTGTGGTATGTATCCAAATCTGGTAGAAGTTCATATGGTGTGGTTCGCATGTTGATCGTCTGGCGTAACTGCGATAATTCCCTCTGGATTAGCAGATTGTAACGTGGTCTCCCGTGGAGTCACACAAGACACAACACAGCACCAAACTTCACTCACTCGGAATTAGTTCGCGTTAATTGTTATTATAGTTATTCGCTTCCACAGGCATTATTGATTATTATTTATCAACTGCATTATGGTTTGAACTACTGTTATTTACGAGTTTAGTTCGTCTCGTAATGTTACTCGATGATAAAGTTATTGTTGCGTATTTGCAAAACTAAATTACAGCGTTATTTAATTATCATTCGTGTTGTACTAATTCACTTGTGTGTCACTAATAAAATTACAGTTCTTTTACCGAAATTGTTTTAGTACGAACTTAGTTTTCTAACCATCGTACCGAATTTCTCTAAGTCCAATAACTATGGAATCTCGGTCGCGGACTTACACTCCCGTTTCCGTAAAAATGTTTTTACTAAATTCCCTGAGCGCGCCTTTCTCGCGTCCCTATATCGAAATTCCGTATTTCTCCAACTTAATTCTGATTTTTCTTACGCTGTTTTCTAATTGGTTCTACTTTACGACTCTTCAGATCTAGAGACCACATATTTTTCCGAAAGAACCTCTCTGATAGGTTTTTGGATTCCCACCAGATTCCTTCCCTAGGTCACTACACTGAGGTCGTTGTCGCTGCTAGATACTGTAGCAATAAATTCTTGCCTGTCACTTTTTTGGAGTATACAAAGCAACCCTTAACTTTCTCGTCAAAGTATTGTTTTCGTGCACTTGGTTGTTCGAATGGCATCAACTATTGTTACTTAAAGGCCTCACCAAACTTCCTTTGTATGTCCGTTTCTTTGTCTCTGTTTCCATCAACACATCTTCCTTGAGTTCGGACGTTACCCCGAGCTTTCTCTCTTCTCAGTAAGGTCGAAGTCCTGTCGCTGACCGTTTGAGTCTTTCAATAATATATACCCTTTTTGTTTCGCTATTTGCAGCTGGCGTGTATACGTATTTTGGTCTATTGTTAATACATACAGCTGCTCTTCAAATGAGTTCGTTTACGTTTGTACAATTTTTTCTAAGGATTTGAGGTAGTTGTCAAAGTTTAACGTTTCTTAGTATGGAGAGCGATGAACTCTGCCTGCTTGCCGTGAGCGCGTTGGGGCTGTTTATGATTTTATTGCCTGTCAATCACCTCTGCGTTTCACACAACAATTCCCTGTTACGGCGCTTAATGACACATCTCTACTCAAAATAAGAAATTTTTTTTAAAATTTCTGATTTTGTTGTTATAACTACTTATTTAGGTAATATTGAGTTGCGTAAATTATAACGATAACCTCATGCAATATACTGCAATCGCTATATAAACAAACACTGGGTCGCGGCGAGATGGCAGACGATTCTGAGTATCCGGAAAAGGTAGAGTTCACGAAATAGAAACACATTTTCGGAGAAAGATATATTTCGAACGTTTAAAATAAATACATTTTTTCAGAAGATTAAAATTCCGAAAATTTCTGTATAGGTTTGTTTAGAAGCAAAACGGCTTATAAGCACATTTCGGTGTTTTGACCCTTGTGTTAAATAGACCACGAAACGCACTGTCCTCTGCCACTTGAATGTAACAACTGACTGATGACTACTAACAGACTGACTAACAATGTAAAATCAACCTTCATGCTAAACTACCGTACTGTTCCAATAATTTACTTGTGATTGGATAGTTTAACAGATCACCCATCACATGATATTTTTTGCCAAAATTCTCTATTATTATTAGTCAGAATTTTATTGTAGGCGGAGCATGGTTTTTCCCATATCGTCGAAAAGTGAAATTCATATGCTAGAAATTAATGTAATAGCCCGTTCGGTCCGAACTTCGGAAATATCCACTTCAAACTGCAATTCAGCACGTTTTATTGCATTTGAACGTGATTTTAAAGAATTTTGGAGCTCAGACATACTGTTGCCACACCTTTCAAAACCATCTGCAAAACTATAAGAAAGGGCCGCTTTTATTATGGGACCGGGCCGCTTAGAGGCGCACCCAATTACTTGCCACCGGCTATTTAAGCACTTGCAAATGGGAGACGTGTTTCTACTTGCTTGCGACCACTATAAGATGTGCTACTTGTGAAAATATTAATTAAAAATTGTTGTATTAATAAAGTATCGAAAACGTATCAAACTCATAATCAGGGGTATCGATCGATACTGATACCTCTTGAGTATCGAGGTATCGAGAACCCATCTCTAATATATATATATATATATACACACTCACACGAAAATATTATTTTGTTTTTTATTTGTTATTCAGGCTTGTCAACAGAGTTTGATATCGTCTTTTGTTGTACCAGCGAAGAAGAAACGAGAAGATGACGATCTTTCGCCTCAGCAAATGTGTGACTTGAAGTGTTCGGCGTCTAGTGAGCCCTTTGATCAGGCCTGTAGATCTGGCCCAGAAAGTAGGAGAATATTAAGCACCCATCCCATCGTTGTAAGTCGCCCATCTACTTCAAGGCATAAGGAAGATATTCAAGATGAAACCATCCTAACAGAGTTTTCCAACGATGTGGGACATTACATTGGTCAAACTAATGATGACCACACAAAGAGAATTTTACTGGAGAACCTCTGGACTCCTCCAAATGGTTATAAGTTTCCATGTTCGACCAGAACTGTGTCAGGGAAAGAAGTGAAAAACTATGTGAGTAGCAAACATTTGGAAGCACACAAAGATTGGCTGCTCCTCTCTGATGTTAAGAGGGGTATGTACTGTAAATATTGCCCATGGTTTATAAATCGCAATGAGGGTGGTTACCAAAAAAATGTGCCTTTGGGAGCCCTAGTGACAAAGCCTTTGATTAACTTCAAAAATCTAACTGGGGTAAAGAGTGATCTCGATATACATTTTAGCAATATATATCACAAGAACGCAGTAACTTCAGGAAAAGATTTTCTTAGAAACTATCACAACCCAAGATTAGAAGTGAAAAACCTTCTCGATGAAAGCCATCTTTCTCAGGTACAAGAGAATATACAAAGGCTTATTCCCATTGTTAAAACGATAATTTTACTGGGTAAACAAAATATACCATTGCGTGGACATAGAGATGATGGACCAATTTTGGGAGATTCCCTCCCTACAAAAAATGAAGGTAACTTTAGAGCGATGCTAAGATTTAGAGTTGACGCAGGGGACAAAAACCTTGAGAACCATCTTAAAACGTCCTCATCAAGGGCAACGTATATCAGCAAAACTGTCCAGGATCAACTGATTGAGTGCTGCAGGAAAGAAATTTTGGACAAAATTTTGAATTTAGTTGATGTTTCTGGATATTATTCAGTCATTTTTGATGAAACTCCAGATTTATCAGGCAAAGCTCAAGTGAGTGTTATCCTCCGATATGTTGACTTTTCCTCCAATGAACCTTGCATAAGAGAAGACTTTGTTACATTCATCGATGCATTTGGCGAATTGACGAAGAGTTTGATTAATCAAGATCAGGAATTTGAATATGCTGGTGAAAAGTGTGAAGAAGATGAAGAGTCTTATCAAAATACCGTGGCTGACAATACCGAAAGTGAAATTGAAGAACTTTCGTTGACTGGAGCTTCATTGGGACGATTAGTTTTAAAGGAAATGAACCTAAAATTGGAAAACTGTGTGGCAATAGATACTGATGGGTGTGCTGTTATGCTTGGAGAGCATGGAGCGGTGAAAGAAGTACAAAAGAAAGCCAAGAATGCTGTCATGATGCCCTGCTTCTCTCACAAGCTAAACAACAGCATTTCAAAATCGTTGAAAATAGCTTTGATTGAAAAAGCTTCAAGCATAATGAGAGAAGTAACACTTTTCTTCAAAGTCTCAAGGCCAAAGCGTAACACTGCTTTGGCTCACTTTCTTGGCAAAAAACTGGTACAGCTTTGCGAAACAAGGTGGGTGGAGATGCGGTTCTTCAATTCACTGTAAGTCTACCAGAAATTGTCGAGGCTTTGATGAAAATAAGCCAGTGGAAGAACAAGGAAACGGCAGGAAAGGCGTCAGTTCTTGTCGCTGCTTTGTGCAGCTGTGAATTTATTATAGGTTTATTCTGCCTTGCCGATATTTTATCACTTACACTTCCGCTCAGTGTCACCCTTCAAAAAGAAACCATTGACCTGGCAAAGGCATCGGAAGTTGTATACTCATTGATTGCAGCTTTGGAAAATCGACGGCGAGGGGTAGACGAACATTTTAATGAAATATTCATGAGCGCAAAGCAGATGGCAGATAAGTTAGATATCGAACTTAAAAAACCCAGGACTTGTGGCAGACAAACAAAACGAGAAAATCATAGTGTAGATGGTATTCAGGATTATTATAGAGTTTCTACATACATTCCTCTTCTAGAAACTGTCACAGAGGGCCTAAAAACGCGCTTTTCTCAAGGGGTGCTAGATGCTTTCAAATTAGCTTTGCTGCTTCCTGAGAGTGTGATTAGCTTGGATTCTGTTCAAGTTAAAGAACTTCTCATTTCCCTCACCCAAAGATTTCGCAATATACTGGAAGGGAGCACAGACATGCAACTTTTAAAATTGAAAGGGGAAGTCTCTCACTGGCAACAAAAATGGAAGCTACAAACAAACGCAAGAATCGAAAAACTTCCTACCTCTCCTCTTGAGGCTCTACAAGACTGTGATAAGGACGTATATCCTACTGTCCACATGCTCCTGAAGATTTTCAGTACTTTACCAGTAACGAATTCAAGTGCTGAACGTTCCTTCTCGTCATTACGACGTATCAAAACTTGGCTGCGAACAACAATGCTTGAAAAAAGACTGATTGGCTTGGCGTTACTTCACATCCATTATGACATTGTAATAAAACCAGAAGAAGTGGTGGAAAGATTTTTAAAAGTGGGAAAGCACAGAATTGGACTGTAAAAGAGAATATTACATTGAAAAAATTTTCTTCTTCCTATATTTGTGATACGTGTAAGTTTTTTATGATTAAATGTTTAATTCATTAACAGATGTGACGCCTTTTCATAATTTGTAGTTACCTACCCAGAAATCCCCCCCCCCAAACTCCTCTCTGGATCCGCCCCTGTAACTGTTAAAACATTCTGTCTACCCTTCTACTCCCTCATAAATTGACCCTGCGTAAACCTCTCTAAACCATCGATAAAGAATACGTTTATAATGAAATGTTTAAGGGCTTCCTCTACACTCGTTAGTGACGCTCGATATTGTGATAAGAGTTAACAGCTGTGAATAATGACAAAGGAACTGGTTTAAATTTAAACTTATGAAAATAGCTGTCCATTTCTTCGTTCAAGTGTACTGGCTCAAGGAGGTAAGAACCTTTTCACATGAGTGTTAACAATCATAGAATTTTCAATTTTCTTTCTGATAATTCCATGTTACACCGGAAATCGCAATTGATGTTTATGACATTTATGCTGTTTACGATTTTTAGACTTTACCGCAACTCTTGTTATTTCGTTTTCTTATGTTTCACTCTTTTATTTTCCATTTTTTTCTTAGACTGATAGGTTCGTTTCTCTGCTGCAGGAAACATAACGCTACTACATAAAAGTTATGTTTACAGAGCTTAACGATTAAAGATGGATGTGGCAGACAACAAGGATTTTTTACTGTAGAAATCGCAAAAAATTCTAAGTTATTTCAGTAATGTGTGTACTCTCTACTACTTTTTTCCAGTAGGCATACTACCATCAGAAGAGAACAGTGATGTTTACAAAATTGTTTCCATAGTTTGTACTGTTGGGTCAGAGGCCACAATTATAAACGACACTATAAACTCCATTGCATAACATACGTGCGTGCGCACACAAAAGAACTGTAAAGCAGCGTCCACACCAATCGCGCAACAATGCTCGGCGCAGAACGGAGCTAGGCGTTTGTGGAAGAGCAGCAGGTTTCGCTGTGAGCACATGGACGGTTGAATATGGAGCGTCAAATTTTCAAGTGCTGCTTTCATAGTTATTTATCGTCACTTGAAGGAACAACAAAGGAAAAATTTCTAAAAAACGTCGTCACTTTGGGTGACACCGGTATTGAAAAGTCAGGAATTATATGGTGAAAATAATCATTTAAGTGAATTGCTTATTGGCAATAATGGACAGTTTGAAAATTTTTGTCGTATGTCGTCGGAAGACTTTGAACATCTGTTTTTAGGTTTTTTGTGAACATGTTTTTTATATTTTTTATGTGATAATTATTGGTCAAACTTTGAACCTTGTAAACTTTGTAATCTAAATACTGCATTGCGACACGTGTAGATGACGTCACGTTTTTGTCTGTTATCTACAGCCGGTCTTTAGCTGGTCTGACTGTAGCGAAAATTACGTTAGTTATACTCAAGACTCCGAGCTGATCACTCGTACTATTTCCAGCCGCGGCTACTGGATTTCATTATTTAATTATTAGCATGTTCAGCATGTACTAGTTCTACTTGGGCGATTTCTGCATTGCTTCTAACGATTGTGTCATTCGATTTTTATTTCTAATTTAATTAGCGGGATTCATGCCGCAGTAATTTCTACACGTGCCAGCAATCGTATCAACAAAATTTCAATAAACCATTATTATATGAAAAGCATACAGTCCACTTAAAACTACTTTCTAACCAGCCATCTCCAATTAGCGTTCCTAAGAATAACTCAAGAGTACATCAAGAGCTTCTTTGACGCATCATTTTCTGGTCCTCCTAACCGGATTTTATTTTGGCCTTACGGGCAACATTTTTGGTCCAAAGCGACAACATTTTGGTCCGCAAGCGACAGCATTTTTGGTCCACAGCGACCGCATTTTATTTTGGCCTTACGGGCAACATTTTAGTCTACCACGATTTCAAAATATTTAATTTAATGGGCCCAAACAGCCTGTGGCCCAAACAATTTTCAAGCTTAAATACTTTCGAATTTAGATTGCTGGCCGTGGCATGCCTTTGTTGCCACAAAAACAACCTTCAAGCGTGACATGCAGGATTCTACAGAGAGTCAAATCTGACACTACAAGACACTACAAGAAAGTTATTCGACGGCAGCAAAATTCCACAACTGTAAAATTACGCTGAACTACATCAAGCGTCACCTAACCAGCACAAACAGGCGGTGCGCCAACTTCAAAGGATTACCGGACGGGATCAGCACGGAACCAACAGGACCGAAGCAGTTTTGAACACGCCAGGAGTCCACGTGATTATAAACTTTCATTTTTCTTTACAATTGTTCATATACAATGCATGAGTATAACAAACTGAATAATATTTTACATTTAATATGGTATTATTTATACTTTTACGTAAACAAATATTATTATAATGTGAGCATATACTTTCATCTTAACTAGATTTTCATATGTACATTTGTGCATAAACTTCTCTTTACATAACTATACAATAACTCATTAGAAGTTCAAGTGTCGAGATAAGGCTATATGTATATTATCATTTAAATAATTCATACTTTCAATAACGCTCATGGCTGTTCTCTTAAAAGAGATAAGTATCTATTATAGTAAGTAATGTGTTAAGCTGTATACCGATCACTAGCTCCCGCATTATATCAGATTTTATCAAGATATTCAAAATTGCAGCGATTGTTCACCTACTCTACGTTTAAATTTCTTTTTAAATTACATTTTGAATTACAATCATGGCTGATGTGAAGGCGTTAATAAAAAAAACGGGGCACGATTAAAGCGTCTATATCCCGTGTGAACACTTTCGTGGATAATTTCGATCCAGACACAAGCGATCATCACGCACTAAAAATTAAGCTTCGCCATTTAATGGAATTGTCCGCTAAATATGACGATATTCAGACTCAAATTGAGTCTGATGACGCTGATTTCGCATCAGCCAGTGACAGAGTCCAAACTGAGGATGATCTCTGCAATATCGAATGCAAGTTGCACCACTTGTTAGAGCAAGTAGAGCAGGTGAACCAAAAACCGCTGGTTAATACCGAAATTGCGCCTATTAAAACCTCCCCTATACAGTTGGAACCAATTAAATTGCCTCGCTTTTCAGGTAGCATTATTGATTGGCAACACTATTACAATATATTTCTTGAATTAATACACATCAGAACCGACCTGACGGATATTGAAAAATTACACTACTTGCACTCTTCATTAAGTGACGAGGCATTAAATGTGATAAAATCGCTTCCAATTACCCATGAAAATTATGCGGTAGCTATTGATTTACTAAGAAGCAGGTATGACAGTAAGTTAATTGTCTCAGCCCATCATATAGGGAATGTCTTGGGTGTGAAATCGGTTCAACAAGAGTCCAGGATTAGTATTTCCAGATTTATTGACGAGATAACCGCGAATATCAATGCTTTAAACTCATTAAATCTACCCGTAAATACATTTGAAATTATTCTCATTCATTACTTAGCCCAAAAACTCGATAATTACACGTTTCGTCTTTGGAAAGAAAGCTTGTCGGAAGAACGATTTCCTAACTTCAGTAATTTCATAAAATTTTTAAATACCCGTAGACAGTTATTGCAAAACCTGGACAGCGCGGCCACTTCAGCAAGCAAGATAAACGTTGGCGATAAGGCTCACTATCGCAAGGCAATTAAACCAGTAAATGTTTCCAAATCAACATTCCATACTTATATCGGAAATAATATGTCAGCTGTGCAAGGGTAAACACCGACTTACTGAGTGTTCACAATTTGTAACGATTACTCCACTGGAGAGAAAAAATTTTATAATTAAAAACAAACTTTGCCTAAATTGCATTCGCCCAGGCCACGATCTTGCTCACTGTCCCTCTAAATTTTCTTGCAGAACGTGTGCGAAACGCCATCACACAATGATTCATATATCTAACAAAAACGATTCGTACAGGAACAATCAGTGTTCGTTAAAATTACAGACAAATAAGTCTATATTATTATCCACCGCGGTCTGCATGACAACTGACCATGCAGGTAGAAAGCACCCAGTTAGGATTTTATTAGACTCAGGTTCGCAGGCTAACTTCTGCACTATGGATTTCGCACGTCGCATGGGTCTGAAACTGATCAAATCTCAATTACCCATAACGGGTATAAATAATTCGTTGTCTCTAGCTGATTTCAGTACCAGAGTAAGGTTGTATTCACGCTATAAGAATTTTAGTTTAAACATACATTGCGCTGTGCTTCCCAGTATCACTAATAATCTCCCTGCGGAATCATTTGATGTCGCATCTTTAAATTTACCAAAGGGCATATTCTTAGCCGACCCACAACTCAACTTCTCGTCGCAAGTCGATCTATTACTCGGTGCTCAGTATTACTTGCAATTAATTGAACCTGTCAAATTTATCCGTAGCCCGCATTTCCCTATAATACAGGAGACAAAATTGGGATTCATTCTCGCAAGCAACTTGCCATTTAATGTCGACATGACGAAACCGGTTTCATCATTTATAGTATGTGAAAATGATAGTGCCATTTCCTCTCAACTAAAGGAATTTTGGAAGTTGGAGGATGTTGTTATTCGTGATCCTTCCCTCTGAGGGCTCTGAATGCGAGAATCATTTTGTATCCTATACTGTCCGTAATAAGGATGGCAGATTTGTGGTAGCCCTGCCTCGCAAGTTAGACAAGTCTCATCTGGGCGATTCTCTTCACGGCGCTATCCGCAGATCTCAATCTCTGGAAATTAAGGTCCAGCAGAAACGTAAACGTAAACGTAGCCGTAAGCGTAACCGATTTTTACACGGTCACCCGCACGAGTCATCATCATGGCCTATCAGTGCCTTCGATACTCATTCTCCCTGCACTCATCCCGATCTGGAGCAGGAACGACGCAAGCAGGCCCAAACCTCACTAATTGTCGCTTAATCCACATCCAGTTATGTTGAAAACTATTCATCTCTTTCAAAACTCATTCGCGTTTTCTCATATTGCCGCCGGTTCATTCGGAACTCTAGGCTCCCCATTGCAGATAGGGACACTTCCTTTTTGTCAGCCCAGGAGTTGCATGATACACTTTTGGTTTTTATTCACCAGTCTCAGCAATCGCACTTCAGCATTGAGGTTAAGGAACTTGAGGCGCATCGCTGCATCCCTAACAACAGTACACTTCTTTCACTTAACCCCTTTCTGGACAAGACAGGTATATTACGAGTGGGTGGACATCTGCAGCACTCCCAGCTTAACTACGCGAGCAAACATCAAATAATACTACACCCGCATTCTCATCTCAGCAAGTTAATTATAGAAAACGAACATCTTCGTTTACTACACTCTGGTGTACAATTAACCCAGTTTTCTCTAAGGAAGAAATATTGGATCATTAATGTTAAATCCTATATACGCTCGGTAATACATAAATGCATCACTTGTTTTCGATACCGTGCTAGGGGCGCAAACCAATTATTAGGACAATTACCCCCTTCCAGGGTCACGCCTGCTAAGCCATTTTCCCAATCTGCTGTCGACTATGCCGGTCCCGTATTTGTACGTCATGGCGGGCAGCGCTCAAAATCGACGTCAAAGGCTTTATTTATATGCTTGACCACTAAGGCCATTCATTTGGAACTTGTCTCAGATCTTACCTCAGACGCCTTCATAGCGGCTTTAAAACGGTTCATCGCGCGTAGAGGTATCCCCGTTCAGATATTCTCCGACAATGGTACGAACTTTCGTCGTGCTAGCAGCACACTCCACGAATTGTACAGACTTTTGAAGTATAAGGGATTTGAGCAAACAACTCAGGAGTTTACCAGCGCCCAAGGCATCAAGTGGTCCTTTATTCCACCCTCAGCCCCTCATTTCGGTGGTCTGTGGGAAAGTGGAATAAAAGTGTCAAATTTCACTTGCGTCGCGTGATTGGCGGTACCATTCTGACTTTCGAGGAGTATTATACCATCCTAACTCAAATAGAGTCCTGCCTTAACTCACGCCCTTTATTTGCAATATCCAATGACTTTAGGGACCCCGAACCTTTAACTCCCGCTCATTTCCTGGTCGGTTCTCCACTCACGGCACTCCCGGAACCCGACTATTCCCAAGTCAATATTAGTCGTTTGGGCAGATGGCAGCTGCTCCAAAGATTCACACAATCCATTTGGAAACGGTGGTCAAAGGATTACTTGCACCAGCGCAAAAAATGGCGCATTACGTCAAGAAATTTGACTGCTGGACAACTCGTCCTCATTCTAGATGACAATTCCCCCCCCCCCTTCAGTGGAAACGCGGAGTAATCACAAATGTTTATTCGGGTCAGGACTCGACAGTGCGCGTTGCTGACGTTCGCACCACACATGGTATCCTACGTCGACCCATTCATAAATTGTGCCCACTTCTGGTGGACTCAGACTAATTTGCGTTATCATGCATCATTGTTTCGAACATTTATCATGTTTTCTATTTGTTGTTTGTATTATATTATTATTAAGTTTTTATTATTGTATTCCTATGTATCATTATTATGTTATTGAATTTTTTGTGATTATTATTATGCTATTATGTACTATTAATTATTATGTCAATCGTTATGTATTATGTATACTCATATTATGCATTTTTACATCCATTCGGATATGTCTATCTTACTGCTATGTACCATTGACCTTTGATATCATTATACTAATACTATGCATGTACATTATTATGTTTTTTCTCTATTGTATTTACCATGGTTATGTATCTTTGAATTGTTTGGGGAGTGTTAGTCTACTATTACTGTATCAGCTATTATGTCTTTATCATTGTATTACTATATTGAGTCAGTTTTTGAGGATGTTTTCTTTATATGAATTGAAGGTTGTCACTTACTTTCTGTTAAAAATTAAATGTATGTATTTACTAAACATATGTTAATGCTTCAAGAAAGATTTTGTTAGTTATATAAGCACTTTTATTTTTATCATGAGCTTTAGTTTGTACGTTTTCAGCACAGAAATTGTTTTGTTTTACTTTTGAGTTTGTTTCTGATAGCTTAATTAATTTTGTTACTTACAGATTTCTTGTGTCAGAGACTATTTACTTTAAGCAAAAGGTCCATTTATTTAATGTATAAGGCTTTCAAGTATCTTATGTATTTTCTTTGTATACAACATTTGATAATAATTTGTGATTTACGTTTCACATAATAACTTAAATTACAAATACTGCATTGCGACACGTGTAGATGACGTCACGTTTTTGTCTATTATCTACAGCCGGTCTTTAGCTGGGCTGACTGTAGCGAAAATTACGTTAGTTGTACTCAAGACTCCGAGCTGATCACTCGTACTATTTCCAGCCGCGGCTACTGGATTTCATTATTTAAATTATTAGCATGTCAGCATGCACTAGTTCTACTTGGGCGATTTCTGCCTTGCTTCTAACGATTGCGTCATTCGATTTTTATTTCTAATTTAATTAGCGGGATTCATGCCGCAGTAATTTCTACACGTGCCAGCAATCGCATCAACAAAATTTCAATAAACCATTATTATATGAAAAGCATACAGTCCACTTAAAACTTCTTTCTAACCAGCCATCTCCAATTAGCGTTCCTAAGAATAACTCACGAGTACATCAAGAGCTTCTTTGACGCAACAATTATAGTCTTTTGGATCCCACAATTCCGGTTTTTCTCGGTGCAGATCAATCGCTTTATCGATGTCTTGATGGTTCCACTCATTTTCAACTAAATCAAGATGAATATACTAAAATCACAGTCAACTAACATCAGTCAGTACCGCTCAGATTCAGTAAACGAGAACCACTGTCCAAATAGAACGCGTACGAACAGTTTCCTTTGATGTACCGACACTATCTGAACGCTTTCGTGGGCACTCGAAGTTGCACAGTATGACGCGGTTTGCTGTAGGAACAGACCCTACAGAGCCACTTTGTTTGATTTTGTGCAGCGCATCGCCTCGGCTTAATAAGTACTTTGTTTTATTTACATTCCCGTAAATAAGTTTCTTCCTTCAGTTTACATGTTACTGTATATAACATAATGCAATATATTATTTGTTTCGTCTTGTCTCCATCTCTGTGGCAGCTGCATAGAAGAGAAAGCATCGTCGATGCGTAGAAGAAGGTGCAGAGTGAACAAAAAATATAACTACTGTCAAAGTACACTTCTATTAATATTGTGATGTCATGACTACAAGGAAATAAATATTATATGTCTTCGCTTTAAGTAGTATCACATAATATTAGCAGACTCCGTAGTTTAAATCAATGGATAATGTTGATATGTGAATATTGTTGTTTTACAACGCTATATATTACACAATATGAATGTTGACTTGTAGCTTAATAACTAATTTATTAAAATATTTAATGCAACTCATGACAGGTTGTATGTCTAACCCTATTCATCGGTGTAATAATAGAAGGGATATATTACTGTCACAGCAACTTTGCTACCTAGCAAGGAATGTGGTGACGTATGCCATTCCACTGCAAGCATCATTGTAATACTACTAAACAGTTTCGGTGTGACTTGACTGTCTCTTATACAATATTTCTTGTAGTGAATAAAAAGACACACTTCAACAAAATATTCAATAAATTACACTGACATACAGGGGCGGTTCGTTCTTAGGACGCGCGCCCCCCAGATTAAATGATATCATTAAACAACCCATTATCACTACTTGTGGAAAGTCATTACATATTTCTTTAATACTTCGGACAAGAAAATATTTTTGTATTAAATAATAGCAGAAATGTTTTCAGAACAGCATGCATTACAGCGCTCTGACAATCGCGCCCATTTCTGTTCCCCCACTCTATCCAAAGTTGAACGAAGTTGTAAGCTTAAATACTGGCATTTAGACCACAGAGTACGAATATATAGAGGGGAAAGCCAATGTTAAAATTTTGACTGAAGTTTCTAGCGCTCGTTGTGACTGTGTTGCCAACTAAGTGGAGCTAAATGATAATGCAGTATGGTCACGTGACTCCAGTATACTGTATTATCTCTGCTGCACAGGCGGGAAATCTAAAAAAGGAAATGCTGCTAGGCTTTATTTGAAATTACTCTTAAACGTTTACAGTTTCATCAGACATATTTTCATGTCATTGTAATTACAGAAAAATGTTAAAAAAATAATAATTACAATATTTCAAGGTAGACATTGTAACGATACAATTAAGCCAAATCTCGTACCAGTGATAAAAAAGATAATTCTTGATATAAAATTACTTCATATGAAATAAAATGTGTAAAAAATGATTAAAATGTAAATACTTTGACAAGACGTACAACGATATTACCCAACCCAAGTGATTGAGCCGAAAACACAAACATAAAGAAGGGAACCACGTAACATACTTATTAAAATGTAAATATTTTGACATGATTGAGCCAACAACCCAAACATAAAGAATGGAGCCACGTAACATACTTAAGAAAAATATGATAGACAAAACAATGATGGACACAGAACTAAAGAAGAACCAGAAGAAGAGGACAGATCCATACAAGTAAACAGAATTTAAACCAGAAGAGAAGAAGAGGAGAACCGAACCGGATTGAAGAAGAAGAAGAGGAAGAATGAAGAGGAGACAGATAAAACCCAAGGGGAAACTAACACACATATATAAAAGGGAAAGATTGTATGTTTAGAGATAGAATACGGTCAATAAACCTTGAATAATTATGTATTAATGAAACCAATGTTATTATTAGCATTAATTTAACCTAGGTACCCATTTTTAAGACAATACAATTGTAAAGCAATGTAGTATAGGAAAAGTACACTAACCCTGTCAGAAAGGTTAGATTCAACCAAAACACAACTAGCCTAGTATTGTTAATAGTAAATATAATACTAAAACAAAATAGTGAGAAATGGTAGGAGAAAGTATAGGGATTACCCATTAAATAACACTAATTACAAAACAGTGAACCAAAGTGAAGTGCTTTAGTGAAGTGTAAATGCCCTAAAAAATAGTGAAAGTGGATGTGAAACATTCAAAATAGAATGCTAAGTAAATAGACACTCTGTAAAACATTGATAAACCACCAATGATTGGAGTGAGATTATAATTAGTTATATACCTAGAAGTAATTAGAAATAGTAATCCAAATTAATATTAAGGAAGCTTGTAATAATATTCAGGGAGAAAGCCCAGTACAATAACTTGTGTTAACATGGCATGATAGGATAGAAGTAAAGTTTGTTATTAAAGATTAAAGTTAAAAAGAATACAACACCCCATGTTGAAAGGGGAATTAACCTTCATAATATTAGAGACAGTGACAATGTTTATCACCCTAGTTTATAAGACAAGAAAGAAATCAATGTTAGTACTAAGAATAATTTATGACTTGTAAAGAATAGTTGATTCAATGTTAAAGAAGGAATATGGCTGAAGGGGACTTACAGTCCATAAACCTAACTATTATATTTTAAATGAAGAGTAATGAAAATGTATGTTGAATAGTAATTAAAACACAAACAAATAAGTGAAGCCCATCAGGCTGAATTCAGAATGTAATTTAAAAAGGAAATACACTAAAAAACAATAATGGCTGTTTGTGACTATGAAAACAGTTAACTGCCAAAGACATTCAAATGCAAATTGTATCAATTTCACAAAAAATCTTACTAATCTAAGAACAGTGAAGGGACAGTAATTATATATCAGTTATTTCAACACAGAAATATTATTGTAATAATTTAATTCAAGAAAGATATGTTATTTATTAAATGTCAAATAATTAGACTATAGTTAAAGTGTAACAGAATATGACCTTATGAGGTATCATTGTAAACTTTGAAAGGAAAGAAGAATAATAGTGATGTCATTTATTATCCCAAAGGAATTATAAGGGAATAAAATCATTAGGAAAATACTTAATAAATTTGAATAAAAATTCAAATATTTCTAACAATGTATGTAAGGAGTAATTAACCAAGCATTGAATTATTGGTTACTATGACAACGAGACGTTTGAGGGCTTATTTTTCCGTTAAATTAAGAGACGCTGAAGAAACGAAGCGTGGGTAAGCCACACGAAAAATTGGACAAACTAAAATTTTAATTTAAACAGTTATAAAAAGTCGAATCAGTGAACCAAGATAACCCATTATGAAGAGACGTCGATCTATACAGAATTAATTATGTCCAGGAACGAAATTAAATAAACTAATTAAAGAAAAAACCCAGACCAGTTTGAAGAAGAGTTGGAAGCCTTCAACCAGCCCAAATTCGAAAAATATACGCCTATCCTGATGACGACACAGACAACGTGAGATGAACTGATAAGTACCGAATAATTCCTTACTCCCATAACCCCAAATTACTTAAATTATTTTCAAATGATAAAATTTCTCACTATTTAAAAAGTAGTATTTTCTTTCAAAGGTAAAGGCATAATTTACTTACATTAAAAAACATTTAATTAAACTATAGAGATAACCTTATTTGTGAACATAACTACTGTAACAGAAATACGACACTACTGAACAAATTGTACAAACACATTATAAATCCTAAGTACGCATAAGGTATAGTAGTGTACTTTTTTTCATGTAATCAACGTTTATGTCTATTTTCATGATCAAAAGAACTCCAGATTTTAAAAACATAGTAATTTGTTAAAAGTAACTGAACGATAGTGTTTTGAAATCAATTTTGCCAACCTGAGATGTTTTGTGTTTCAAGCTCTAAGCCGGAGCATAATATTATAAATTTGTTTATGATTCATTGTCACATTTATTGATAATTAAATGTGTATTAAAAAACGCAGTACAGAACATTACTATCTTGTTATTTCATAGGAATTTTGTAGAATATATGTGTGTTAGCGAAGTTTTAAGCAACAGCCAACTAGCGCTCACCACGAGCGGCCGAGTCGACAACCTGTGTAGCAGCGGGAACAATTCGAACGTCACAGCTGTCTAGCTAATATCACGTATTACCTTAAAAATTAAATGTTTTAATTGTTTTAACAGAAACAATTTGGCGCCACCCGGGAATCGTAATCCCTATGAATTAACAGGTAGGTTGTACTGGTGACATTGACAACGCTACGGACTCCAGTAGTGACGTCGATTTATGTAACGACCAGTGTGAGGCAAACACACTACATTCACACTAATACACAAAATAAACAAGTGTGATACATTTCAACAGGTACGACCCTCGTTTACTTGTTACATATTGACGAACCCAACGAGGGGCTTTAAGGAAGTACACGCACCCCGTTTTTTTTCTGCGTTACATATTGACGCCTGCAACGTGGGACTTCACAAGTCAACTCTACACACACCCTGTTTTTCTACGTTACAACATGTAAAATGTCTAAAAACTGAAAACATTTTAATCAAAATTTAGTAAGCAAATGCATAAAAAGTGAATTAAAAAATTAGAAAACTTACATTTACAAACCATTAATTGTACTAGAATCAACAAAGTAATTAGGTTTTTACAATTTTTAAGTACATGTGGCATCACAAAACATTCTGTGTATAAAACGTTCATAAAAATTTATCTTTTAATAAACACTTATTCAAAAATAATTGAAAACGTCTTTACTTTGCTTTAATGAAAATACACTTTAATTCCCTTTGGTTTCAAGGATATTAATCATTTGTTTTTGAAAATCACTGTGCATTTTATTGACATAAGGTCACAAATAGTTGATAAACACTTAGGTAAAAATCAAGGAAAAACAAATTTATGTATTTTTTTTAATTTTTACTCAAAAACATTTTAAATTACAAAAATACATACAGTGAGTAGAATTAACTAAGCAAATTTATAAAATATTACATAACACATAATAATTCAAATTCCAGTTCTACTAGTTACATACAAAAGTCAAACAAATCTACAAACACTTCACATTATGTACAAGACCTAACAGCTAATCACTACAGAACAATCTGAAATAATCAAATATATAACCACAAACATTATTTTGAAATATTATATAAATGAACAGACTTGAAGTTTATTATAAAAAACTTACTCAATAAAAATTCACAAAACATGACTAACACATAATACATTCAAATTTCAGTTCTACCACTTATATGCAAAACTCAACACTAACCTACAAACACTTCACATTATGTACAAGACCTAACAGCTAATCACTACAGAACAATTTGAAATAATACAAATATATAAACCCAAACATTATTTTGAAATATTATACAAATGAACAGACTTGAAGTTTATTATAAAAAAACTTAATCAATAAAAATTCACAAAATGACATAACACATAATACATTCAAATTTCAGTTCTACCACTTATATGCAAAACTCACCACAAATCTATAAACACTACACATTATGTAAAAGACCTAACAGCTAAACACTACAGACAATTTGAAATTATACAAATATGTAAACATAAACATTATTTTGAAATACAGAAATCATCAGACTAAGAAGTTTATTGGCAAAAGACCCAGAAAACCTTTAGATTAATGAACTGCATAGAAGCCCAATATGAATTTCAAACCTAAATTGTTCCTGAATAGTACATTTGTCAATTCTGCCAATCAATTAAATTGATATACTGACATAAAGTACTTCATTCACAAGATTAACACACTGATCCTTACAAAGCAGAGACCATCCTTACACCAAAGCAATACATTGTCATAATAAATTATTGGTCAATTATTTAGTGATTTTTAACATACCTTTTTGTTTCAACTAAATAATTGTTTTTATGTCTGCACCATGAGACTATACATATTTTATAAGAGTGTACAAATGTTTTTACATGTCTGATAATGAAGTATACAACAGCCCAAATCAATTAAAATCTAGCTCATTTAATAGTACATACAACTTCTGCCAATCAAATTTGATGACTTTTGCTATAAAGTATTTTATCCACAAACCTGAATACTGAGCAACACACATGACTAAATTTTTTGATGGATACGTTAGACTCTGTACTCTCAGAATTTAATACCCACATTAAAAAGTACAGCATATCATTTGGTGCATATACCATCTTTCCATTAATGAATATATTACGTTAATTAAATTTCATATAAAATTAATATAAATATTTAAAACATGTACAAATTTATTTGTTGTGCAGTTCATTGTTTCTTCTAATAACCGACCACCTAACACATGTTTTAAATAATTTTTAAAACATTTTGTAAGTTTGTTTCATAATGGACTTCACAGCAGTTCATCAGCCATGTGAAACTAACTTTTTGTGTAATTGCACACATGACGACTTGTCAACTTGTCCAAATAGCATTTCTCATCCAGTATTCATCCACAACGTTAGCACATTGAGAAACACAGGTAACCAAATTTTCTGTTGGATATGTAAGCCGTGTTTCTGTGCCCTCAGTGTACTCTCTGAATAGAATACCCAGATGAGAAAGTTTATTTGTGTCATTGGAGCAGAGACCTGTTCTGCAGTTGTCACATGTACTATTGCCTAAACGTTTTCTGGCAGTAAATCCACTTACATACGCTGTGGACAACCCATTCACATTAAATGAGACGTCAGGCTCTTTGTCACAAGTAACAGAATTGGTGTCAGCAGTGTATGGAGTAAATGCACTGCGTTTATCAGTCAGAATGTCAGAACCAAGGAAAGTTTGAAGATTACTTAAAAGATCTGCATCATCATCCAGGCAGTTAGCATTTTTAAGATTCTGAAATGCAAGCCCATTGATGATACAGGTCTTAAGAGCATCAACAAACTGTGGCACAGTAGGATTATTATTGGCTCCACAGTTGGCTCGAACAGAACCAAAAACATTCTCCAGTGGATCTTGATTCAGACATCTGACTGACAAAAATCGAATGTCTTCACATTCTTCCCTGATTGACTTCCATAATTGCATTACTGCATTTATGGTTGTCAGCCAGCCTTCCTGTGATGGTGGCCTAAATGTCCGCCGATCTGGCCTCTGGAATTGCCACGAGTTAACGAAGTGTACAGCCTGCTGCCAAAATGCCATGTGTTTGCTGTCATCACTAAGTGGAGACCGAAGAGGTTTTCCTGACTTGTTTTTGATGTAGCCATTGAAAGAGTCGAACAGGTTGTCACACTCTTTGATAAATGCTGCAGTTGTCATTACAGAAGGTTCTACAATTCCTAAAAAATAATAAAGATTAAAAATAGATAAGAAAAATCAAATAGAATAAATCTAATTAGTCAATACTTATACAGAAATAATTAATTTTGTATCATATTAATTACATATATTGTAAGGAACTAAGGTCCATTACCATATTTTTATAAACTCTTTTATGGTCAGTACTAATACACCACACATGCAAAAAATTAGACAGTTTATGCACTTTAATATTTCATATAAAAGTTCCTGCTTCCATGTAGCCTACATTACAAAGTTGACTTGAATTTGGTAAAAACAAGTTATTTGTTCTAAAATTATTTTTGCTAGATATAAAAAATTCAACTTTCTATAAATTACATTATTAATTAAATAAAATATAGAGCATATAGAGAATAATATATATTTTAATACGAATAAAGTACAAATACTTTAATATATATTTTCCTTTATTCAGCTGTGAGATGCTCACGTTTGATATGAACTATTGGTTCTACTAACTCTGATAATAATGATTATACTGTGATAAATATTAAAATTATGTAACAGTTTTATACTCTGAGCCTTACAAAGAAATAGGCTCACCAATATCTAGCCTACTGTTAATTTACAACTGACCAGAAAATAAGTTCTCCTCATATGCTATAGGGTGTATTGTTGACATACAATAATATTCTGTCTTCAATCGTCTTACTTGTTTTAAGATACAATAAATAAATAAATTTATACACCAAAAATCTCTTAATCTACTTTCAAAATAATTTAGTACAACTATACTACAATAAATCTATACACATTTTATATAGATTAAATTTCTTTTCCAACTTTCTGTAAACACATCAGCAACAGATTACATGGCAGCTAGGTACTATTAGTACTTAGTCATACTGGCACTAATTTAATATAGTAAAGCCTGTTGAAATGTCTAGTTCAATGCAGAAAGTGAATACCTGGTCTTTCAATTTTAAGGCTTCGTTACAGATATAACTGAAGGTATCAACAACAGGTAAACAACATATACTCTTCGATTTCGGTATACTCTTGGTATCAACAATTATATTCAACATATAGGCCTACTATTGTGATCCGAAAATATTCACAACCTATCTAATTACGAAAACTAAATAATTATGACTCACACTTCATTAACCTATCATTATGTATAGTAATGATCAAAGCTACTTAAAAATTAAGTTTCTTATAAGGTACTTACCGTGCTTCTTGTTTCCGTTGTGGAAAATAAAAAAACTATCTTCTCCCATCATCAATATTATAGCAACCTCTCACTGTACAATTCTTCTTCTTCTTCATTTTTACATACACAAAATAGGCCTGTGAATATAACGCAACGCAAACAATGACCAAAATGGCGTCTTCCACGTGCAAAACCCAAGAAGAAGCGCCAACTAGAGGTGGGCCGATATATCTGTAATAGGTTTTGTGGAACGGATGTAACAGTGACTGAAAAGTTGAAATACCTGTTATTCCCGGCGACGCTGTTCCGAGTCGAGACACGCCGCCCTTGCTGTTCCGAGTCGAGGCACACCCCCTACGCACCTACACAGACACACACACACAAAAAGTACACAAGATCACGTAAACGAATATGCCAAGGCCAAATACTAGGCGTACAAAAATATCGCTGGAGCGCAAGGAACAGCCAGTAACGCGTATTTAAAATACTAGGTATTTCAAATACTAGTGGTATCACCGATACACAAGGAACAACGCGTTCCAGAGTAACAGTAGTATTTTAGTAACACCTAATATTTTAGGAACACCTAGTATTTTAGGAACAGGTAGTATCAAGCATATTTCGAGTAGGAACTATTACGAGCCACTTTTTCGTCCTGTATACTTCATTCTGCGCAAAGAGACGAAGAAGCTGTTTTTAATAAAGGAAATAATTCATCCTGCTGTTACATTTATTCTCGTGTGATATGCAGATATATAGTACAGATTATATGCTGATAAATTATATATTATACTAGTCACCAACTTGTAACTAAAATCGGTTGGTAAAACTTATGTTTTTACTCAAAAAAACTTTATGTACCGAGTAGTTAGTGAAATCGTTGTATTTAATTATATTGAGTTATAACCTATAGAGTGGCTGATGTTGATAAGCTATATTATACTTTTTATTAATGTGATTTTAACTTCACTACCTACACATCTCACGTAAATGATGAGATTGTTGTAATGGACATTTATGCACTTTATCTAGTCCTGTTCCTTAAATATCTGTAATGCATTTAATTTACTTTTGTTGTTGCTTATTATTTATAAGTTTTATTTATGTATTTATATTTATTTTATTACAATTTGTTTTTTTATTTTTATTTGTAAAATTTTGTTTATTCTCATTCACTCTTGTGGCTTACTGTTATGTTTTTATTATACGTTTCTGATGTTTTTTCACATTATTTTGTGTGGTATTACATGTAGGCCTACTCTAAATTATTTAATTGCCCCGAGTTTCGCAACTGATTTGTCTAACCAATGTTAGTTTGTTTACTACTAGTGAAAACTTAAATTGGTATTCCCAAAGGGAGATAGGCCTATAAATTCTCTTGTTTCTTATTTTCATTTAAACAGTAATAGTTTAATAAAGTCACAGTGTAAAGTAACACTGTTAATACTTGTAGTTTCAATTTATTTCTTATAACAAATTATATAGTATAGGTTATATAATATCTTCAAATAAATACACAGCAAGTAGGTTTATTAATATATTAATAGGTTTATCTAGGTGAAAATAAACCTACTTGCAGTGTATTTATTTGAAGATATTACATAGGAGACCTGCAGGAAACTCAAAACAAGTTACTTACAAACGATAATATAGGTTATGTATATATAGTATATAATAACAGGTATTTGTACCTGTTATTTTTTTGGAACGGTATTTTCATACCTAGTATTTTAAAATAACAGTTTAGCCCACCTCTAGCGCCATTCGCTAACTCAAGAATTTCTCGTTTCAGCGCTGCCAGCTGCCGCACTAGCGCTCGTTGTGACTGTGTGGCGCAGTTTTTAGCAGACGACAAAACTTATGACCAACAACTCCTATTTAACTGTCCCTCGGCGCGCCGGCTTCCGCGCCACGTTTAGCAGAACGTGGCGTGATTAACTCAGTACAACTAATCGCAGACTATTGATAATAGTATGAGATTTGCTCTTTTTAGTGTTTATAGTTCCTCTGACGTGGCAAATTGAGTGCGGCCATTTGTTTAGGTTTACGTTTTGAGTTTGTGTGTTTTTTTTAATAGCTTCACGAATAATTTAGGGAAATACTGTGTGTCAAATTATTAGGTTTTGTTTTAACATTTAATCCAACATTTAACATTCAGTGCAGGCCCTTAAAGCAATAACTTTTGCAAGATCAAAAAATTGAACTAAAGTCATTAGGTAGGCCAACTCCTGAATTCTGCATGATGCAAACAGAAAATAAGAAAAGTGGGAATCGTGTTTTCAGATGGCAACTGCTTTCAAAGATGCATACCAAAAAAATGACTGGACCTGGGTGGCTGCGACGTTCAGAAATCTTTGTTCTGTTTTCCGTGCATTTTATTGTCTCTCAGAGACAATGGTGATCCAATAATGTTGGATGCAGCACTAGAATAGGGGATGCAAAAGAAGTACGTGACATCATTATAACTCACGTAAAAGATAGATTTACTTACACGGGTCACCTAGAAGCAGCTTCATTGATGTCCAATGACTTATTTCCACTTTTTTCTACAAACTTTCCGGAAGAAAAATTCAAGCTAGTGATTCGGCATTAACCTTTCTTACAAGAAAACAAACTCCGGAGTTAATTGGAACTATTATACAGACGGCATGATTATAATATTAAAGGCGCAATAAAACTTCTTAACTTTGTAGAAGAAAACAATCTTACGTCAATTTTCAAAGAAGTGTTGATACTTCTGAAAATTGTCATAAATACCCCCATGACAACTGCCGAACCTGAGCGAGCGCTGCTTTTCGACTCTGAAAAGACTAAAGACTTTCTTGAGAAATACAATGAAAAACGATAGACTGAATGCCCTTGCGATGTTATCTATCAACAATGAACTTGTTAAAGAAATGAAGGACTTTGATGATAGAAAGTTCGTTAATTTAAAGGAAAGGCGAATGGACTTTGTATATAAATAAATGGTCTGTTTAAAGTGTAGGTATCATAAAAATAATATAATGTAAATATAGTATATTACTTTTTTTGTGGAAACAGCATAGACATTTTTGTGGACACTTTCAACAGTTTGTGGTTATGTTTATTAATAAAGCTGCTGACTCTCTACAAGAGCTCACAATATTTGAGGTGACATCAAAATTTTAAATAATCGTTGCATGCTGCACGTGTTACTATTCTTATTTTATTAATAAATTATGTGATCAAATATTGACGACATTTCCACTGAGCGTTAACTTCAATATTGATAAATATTTAAGAATCCTAAAGGCCGCGCCCTCCAGCCTCTTAAGTCACGAGCCGCCACTGCTGACATATAATGTATGAACGCTCAATCTAATACGCACACAAAATCAAAACTAAATACGTGTTCTGAACAATTGAACAATGTTTACAGAACCAGTAATACCGCACGGTGCACGGTCCTCAGGCGTCTTGGTGCACGTACAGTACGTTAGCATTAACCGTTCGTTACAATGAACGAGACAATGAGTTGTTCGGAAAACTCTCTGTTTCATAAGGTAGAAATCGGTCTGTAAGCCTATAATTAGCTTTCTTAAGGATATTTTGTATGCAACAATATACATCGTTTCAAACACAATGATGTGTAAAGTAGATCGAGTATATTGTGGTCGACATGTGTCCAGACGCATCCAGATCGCGCGATGCGTGAATGCCGACATTCGGTAACTACTGTAGTTCTATTACAACTATGTATTATATTTGGGGCATAAATGCTGCCCGTGTGAACGTTACAGCACTGTGGTTAAACGGGTTCATTCAACCATTTCTGTTCTATAGACAACGTCTCGCCGCATTACTTATTGTGTAAGTCCAATCAAATATAACAACTTCGATAATAATTTTTTCACAATGCTTTCGTTAAGGCGTGTACATTTTTTTAATGCGTTAACAATTGTTATAAGTTGTCAACTAAACTTCTGTATGATAATTTTATATAGGCTATAAAAGTACTAAGTAAAATTTTATTAAAACTCGTGCAAGATGAGTAAACTTCATGTGGTAAAACTTCCCCGGAGTAAAACTTCTCCATTAATTGTAACATTTTTCATCGACATTTCGACCTCATAACATTTCGACGACATAAGTGGGTGGTCGTCCTTGAAAGTCTGGATGCAGGTTTTACTAGTTTATATTTTTTAGTCACAACTGCTTGTATGGCATAAAATAGTTTTACAGATGTTTCTTTTTTTTACATGTTAAAATTTGAAGTACATGGTGTGTATGTGCGATTATTTTACGTACCGGTACTTTGCGAGTTACTTCACGTAAATTGATATTTTTCAGTCTTAATATTTTTTCCTGGTTTTACATGATGTTATCGTTACGTCCACCCTATCATGCACGCGTTGTGAGTCCACTACAGTAAGTATGGTCTTGAAATTATTGCGTTACCGCTTTTGTAATTTCAATCGTGCATTAACTTATACATACTTTTACAGTAAAAACAGTTTTGCTCCAATGCACAGTCGCTGCGCGCGCGCGCGCGCGCGTGTCTATCTTTCTATAAGTGCACGCGGATGTCTTGTGCGTGTCATATTCTCAACTATTTTTGTACGTGTGATTGTGTTTTGCATTATTTATTAATAAATAACTATTTGTATTGTACATTTTCAAATCTTTCCTCTGCACAGAACGAACACGGTAGCCTATAGTTTTTTCACTGTATTTGTTGTCCATCGTGTTGAGGTAGCCGAAGGTAGCTACAGTTTGCCCTCTTCAGCGAGGGAGCGGCTGACAAACTAAGGATAACAACATAACTTGTCCTTCCAGAAAGCAACACTTCCCACCAACTTCCTAATCCGACGCAGCACAAATAGTACTGAAAGTAATATTTTTTTTTTTTACATTTCATTATATAATCCAATATTCTTTCTTTCATGGTGGTTTAATTTTTCCTCACTATCTGACATTTTTTTATTTTTATCAAAATGTTTATTCCATGCAAAATCTTGTTCGTTATTCCTGCTTGAACATCAGTACCCTATATCCATTGACTTCGTTTTAGGTGTTTGCTGGTAAACCATAAGTCCAGTGTACTACTTTGTATTTTTTAGTACGAGTTTTTAATTTTGCCACCAATTTTAGTTTCAAGCTATCACTACTCTGTCAGAATAGGTCCTGAAGATTAATATCACAGTAGCCTCCGTTTTCAGTTAAGTAAGGAAGGACACTCGTGGTTCCAGTGTTACATAAATAAGTCAGTTAATAAGAAATTATTATAATGTTTTCTTCGATAAGGTTTTTCTTAGTACCAGGTTCTAATGGCAATTTATTGCACATAGTTTCGTCAGTTTTTAATGTAACGCAGGTACATAATTTTTTTAGTTATTGCCGTATGTCTTAAAAGAGAGAAGATTTTGTTTCTTTGAGCGTATAATGTCTATTCTGTTTTCCTCTGTCTGCCTGCCTGTCTATCTGTCTGTCTGTCTGTCTGTCTCTCTCTCTCTCTCTCTCTCTCTCTCTCTCTCTCTCTCTCTCTCTCTCTCTCTCTCTCTCTCTCTCTCTCTCTCTCTCGCCTCTCTACCTTTCATGAATAAAGATGTTTAGATACTTACAAGTAGGAGTATTCAATACATTTAAAAAACATACTAAAAAATAAACCAGGTTATTTGATCATTGTCCAGACCAATTTCTAAAATGTTCAAAAGCTATAGCTTTTAAATGATTTTGTTGATCAGTACCAAAATTCACAAACCAAGCTGCTAACATTGTGGTAACGTTTACTACATACTGGGCGTCGAAAGTAGGCTATACCAGTTTGGTAAATGTCAGTCAGAGGATGGTCATTTAGATAATAACAGCCGACTACGTCCGATATGATATCGTTGTAAATGTTAACGGTATTAGCAGAGTGTGGTAGCCACAAACCAGTAAACGATCAACCATGGCCTCATTGTTAGTGTCTGTGTATGCAGAAACATAAATGTTAACAGTTATCATTACAAGTATGGACATTATGTTGACTGATCTGGCACTTGTCTTGTATGTCGTTTGTTACAGTGTGTCCGTATGTGGGCACATCATTACGTTCCCAGAGCCCATGCCCAAAATCGTCGTTTTCGGCTTAGGTGAGTTATGCAAAATTAGGATGAGTTTCAAATTACAACTAATATTACAGAAATTACCATTTTCAATTACAGAAGTAGTAGATAGACAATTACATGCCTGTTAAAAGTATCAGTTTATTACTGACGCCAGTTTGTTACGTTTGATTATATTCAGATTATTATTCTTTTACTTCCATTGTTTAAGCAGCAGCAGCAGCAGCAGCAGCAGCAGCAGCAGCAGTAGTAGTAGTAGTAGTAGTAGTAGTGTAGTAGTAGTAGTAGTAGTAGTAGTAGTAGTAGTAATATAGTTTAGAAATTGTTTACGGATGGTGTTTGAGGGTACTTAATGGAAAGCAGTACCAATTTATCTCTTACTTACTCGATGCTTGTGTTTAGATTTGAATATATGGCCATTCAATCTCGACGCCGTTGTATCAATGCCACTTTACAAAACCACGTAAGTACACCTTATAGCCTACTCTTAAACATTGTTAATATTACTAAGATACGTCACCCAATGTAATCCTATCTACTAACATCTCGAGAAAATTTATTATTGTATCTACGCTAAAATTACTTAAGTTACAGGTAGACAATTACACACAAAAAAACATTAAAATCATTCGGTCGGTGCTGTAGAATCACAAAGAATTGACACGTTAGTAGCTCGACTATTTTATGAAATGAGTCAACAGTAGTGTGTCGATATGGGTTAAAAATAAGGTTAACACGGACTAAGAGAAACTGTGTTTACTGATAAAATGGATTGGAACTTCGGCACATATTGGAATAAAAATATTCGGCAATAGTTTGTCAGTTTTTCATAAAAACAGAAGTCAATTTCATGATTCCGTAAGTTAATAATGGCGAAGCATTGCTTGCTTTCAATCAGAAAGTTTTTCCTCATTGAAGCAATATGAGGCCTCGTGATTGCGGTTATTTTCGGTATTCCGGGAATAGTGGCTAATGATACGTTATGTGGTCAAATGCATCGTTGATGAGTGCAGTGTGCAGTTTCCTCGTATGCACTTTACGATCGCTGCATGTGAGAGAGCATTAGAACGGGGAGAGGGTGAGACAGATTAATTTTTGGTGGTTTCCTGCTTACGTCGTTGTTTTAGAGAATCTTCTCTGAAATCGAGCCAGTGTGTCTATGTAAAGAAGGTTAAAGTGCTAAAGAGAGCTCTGAGATAACTGCACGGTGGATTTTCCATAAATCATGCCACTATTTATGGTGTAATTATTTACAGCATGCTTAATTATGGTTTAAAGTAACTTTACTTAAATTTCCTGTTGTTTCTCAAAGTAGAGGAGAAACTTTATAACAACTACCTGTTTGTGTGTGTGTGTGTGTGTGTGTGTGTGTGTTGATGCTATACGAAGGCAGCAGAAATATTTAAAATCTGCTAAGCAGCTTGTTACTCTATACTGTTTTCTGTATTGGAAAAGTGCACTTTGCTAATTTGTTGGTTAATAAAACAATTTACAGGCATTGCACAAATGCAATGCACAGAGAAGGACATTGAAAATGCTTCAATAAATCTAAAAAATATATATATTTATGTTGATATAATAATAATGGCTCCCATATAATCCACCGAAGTAGCTTAGGAGTAGGCAGGGTAGGCTGTCTAATGTGAGCCGTGCGGCATACAAAGAAGGCAGTGTGGCCAGCACTACGCTTCAGCCGCCCATTATTATCCCCAGGATGTTATCCCAGGTACTCATTTTCAACAAGCTGAGTCGACCTGGGGGCTGAAAAATGCACCTTGATTTTATTGTGCGGGCCCGGGAATTGAACCCAGGACCTCTAGAATAGTAGCCAGGTGCCATACCCACTGATCTACTGAGCCGCCAATTTATGTTCATTCACCAATCAATGAATTCATTCTTCATTTACCAATGTACACATTATAAGTTAAATGTAGTCGCATTCAGAAGCGAAGTTTTATTAATGTGTACTACGTTATTGACAACAAAGAAGTAGTTTCTATGGAAACTCACCGGTTCCCATTTTCGATCACGCACCAGCGATCACGTGCAAATGTGCGACACGTCCTTATAAACATTTTAAATGTTAAAATGTTGTAAGTATAAATCCTCGTTATATGGTTACAGTCTTTAGAAAAGTTGCAATAAGTTGAAGACTTAACAAAAATACGGTCTCGGGCACAATAATAAAATACAAATAGTCTCCAACCAATATGAATGTACTAAATCATACGTATATGTAAATCAAATACTCATGTAGCTTGGCAAGTTGTCTTACCATTTTTATTAGCACTGGAAGTATTTCATTTGTATCTCTCGTTCGTAAGTAATGTCTTCATACATAAAAATGGTATGAATGTGTTACAAATTTTTCTTTCTTCATTTTCAGGACTGGGTAAGGATGCTCACCAAATTACTTGGAGTATTATACGTACGTTATGTAATTGCTTAATTCAACTATGTACTAATACAGTCCTGTAAACAAACACTGATAAGTACGTAGAAGGTAAGGTAAGCCTGGCGCATGATAAATGCAATAATGTTACGGAAAAACACATCATTGAGCGTGTGGAGGGGTAGAGAGTGTGGTGAAAAGAGAAATGACCGTTTACTATAATGTAACTTAACCGTATAATAGTCGATTACACTCAAAAATTAATTTATCAAAAAAATTGTTTGTATATACATCCAGACATATCTTTTAACATATTAACTTATTTCAACTTTCAAACCCTTGGCACGTTTTGTCACTTTATCATGTATTCTCACGTTTTGTCACGTTACAGGTACCTAAGGTGGCCTACTCTTGTAGAGAATACCTAAAAGGATGATTTCCTAAAGGCAAATAGAATATTCCTTTTCTTTTGATGCAGTATACAAAGGCATGCTATGTTTACTTTACATTTAAGAAAAGCACAAATTTAAATATACCAAAGCTACGATGTTTTATAAATTTGCCAAAGGTACAAAGTTTCTTCTAGTATTTGTTCATCTGCATCTCTCTCTCGCTTTCTCTCTCTCTTTCCGCCCCTCCTCTTCCTCATCCTCCGCCACTCTCTTAATTTCTTTGTGTTATCGTCCTCTTTATCTGTCTCTGGTTAGTTCTCTTTCTGTTTACTATAAGTCGATAGATTACTTAAATTTCAAGTAACGAGTTGATGCAAATGAAATGGAGTTAAGTAATCTGCTAAAGCGGACAAATTCACGGGACAAAAAGAAATAAAATTACATTAAAAATTTGGGAATAAAACAAAAATTGTCAGTTATTTATGGACATTTGTTTGTTCCTTTCATTTATTTCCACAGTGTGTTTATAAATAATAGCATCATATAAGCAGCGTATCTACAGATTTAAAACAAAATAGACTCTGACACATACTATGTTGTCCACTACTAAATCTTACGTAGAAGAAAAGTAATTCCGAGTACGTTATGAAAATAAAATAACAACATTGTTTCCAATAACGTTATGGTTCCCCAGGGAAGTGTGTTGAGTCTTATTAGAACAATCTGTAGCATTAAAAAATAATTTAAGTAGCATAGAAAAATTTAATGGGCAAATTTGAAACTCAAACTAAGCAAAATGAAATCAACGCACGTTAGTTTTACCGACTGTCATGGCATACTTCCGACAGTACATATATCCGACAGTGATAAGCCCATTCTAATAATTGACCATGTAAAACTTGGGCCTCATGTCGTTAAACGGCTGCATACGTATGGCCGAAGACAAAATTTCTTGATGCCAAGTTTTGCAAACGCCACTGGCTTCTGGGTAAAAAATTACTCCAGTATAAGATGTGGAGTTTTGTCATATTCAAAACAGTGTGGATTCACAGGATAGAGTCTTTGAGAACAGCGTAAAATTCAAACAACTCTTTTCTTTGAGAGATTTTAGACAAAGGTGCTACGTGCATAAGAAATGCCCGTGGTCTGTCACAAATAATAATTGATCAGGTTTAGTTTCTTAGCTGTCAAGGTTTTTAATTGTAGCTACAAAATTTCAAGTGATTTCGGCATTACCGGTAGCAAAAACTTATTTCTTTTACGATATTTGTTTTGTTTTGTTTGGTGTCACGACGCTACACCAAACTTTGCTGATTTACCAAGATAGTGGATTATAAATTTCTCAATTGCGATTTAGAGTACTTCTGCTGGTTGAAGATAGACCTTCACATCGATTCTGTTGTTTTGTTGCTAAAACCATACCAATCAGTCTCACCGTTGTATAGTTTTTCAGAATTTGTTTTTTCTTACAATTGCTACGTGAAATGTTTCTATTACTGCTGGCTGGTCTAATGCAATATAAAGGATTGATTCAATCTCGTAGGTTGATTGTTGTGGTGACAACCACAACAGTCCAAGACAGTTAACAGTCTAAGCGTAACTGTCTTGGATTAGGCTTGATAGAGTATTCTGCCTCATCCGAGTGGCAGCTGTCGTGACCCCAATTTGTGGTGCTTCCCATAGAAGTCCCCACCCGATAGGAATCTATTGCCGAGTTCATTAAAAATACATAAAGATCATTTTTAATTAAAATTTTTACATTAAAATCATTAGTTTACTAAAGATTACATAGTTGCGGCGCAACACTACGAAGAAATTTGTTTGGTGCATAGGCAGGTGGGCAGTAAGCTGCTGGTACCAAACCAGCGTCCTATTATTATGATGTAGTATTTTGTCCCAGTATGGTGTTATTCCGTGATATACTAGGACGGCTGTGCCTTCTCGAGCTTTCCTTTCTGTATGTAGTTGCATGCTGGAGGTGGTATTTTAAGGTTTGTTTGAGTAGGATCTTAGCAGTATGTCTATTTTATTAACCAGGAATTCCTCTACTTAATATCTGTGGGTTAGGATACCTTCAGCATTCTATATTGCTATTCTGAATTACTGTGCCACTTACTTTCCACTTATAGTCTTGACTCATTTCTTCCCTGAGTTGCACAATTTCTATTAATAATTTATTGTCTGATGTTTGTTGAATATTTTGTTGCTGTAAACATATGTTTTTTGTTAGTTTTAATCATTTGATATGTGAAATAACTATGAGTTTATAGGTTTTTATAATAATTGCTTTAATTCTTCTTGTTCCTGACTGACTCCGTATCCGTTTCTACCCCTTGTGGAATTTTCATTGGGCGTCTACTATCCCATTGTGAGAGATGCTGTTGCCATCGTACTGTTGTTCCATTTTGATTTGGAAACTTTTGTTCACAATGTCCAGGTAAACTATACGATCTTTACAATTTGTTGGGTCTACAGAACCCGTCTTCCTTCTTTTTACCGCACAATCGATACTTGTGTGCTGTTGCACATTTCACACAACGGATCTGTTGTATGAATTTGTTTCTTGTCTTAATATAAGCGTGTCATCTCTTACAATGGCATAACATCTGTTTTCTATATGGAGTTTCGAATCTAGCCACTACATGTTGAAGTGTTTTTTTTTTTTTTTTTTTTTTTTTTTTATATTATACATGTCTCCGCTGTTACTGTTTGAAAACAAAAAACTTTTTTCCTTGCTTGCTCTGTTCCGTACGTTCATTATCTGTATTACTTTATACTCCATCTCGTCTAATGCTGTCTTTGCATGATTTTTGTCTATGCATCGGTTTCCTGAGTAATACTCGATACAATTTGTAGGTATGACTTGCAATTATGTGTGTACTTTAAAATTGTTTATTTCTTTTGAATTTTTCAACAGTGTCTGAAAATTGGCTTACAGTAGCTAGTAACTACGTTCTTACTGTAGTATTCGTAATTGTCTCCAGCAAATTCGGAACACCTTGTAGGGCTCCATACAGTAGGAAGGGGGGAATCTGAAGACTTTTTCATTAATTGTTTGGCGTTTATTCTTCTAATTAGATAGGCTTTTTTGTTTGGTTTTTTATTTTTTGCTAGTTCTGGCTGAAACTTTGCTAGTGCTTTTTGGTTTTATGGATTCCCAAGAGCACGTTTATGTTTTACGCTTTTAGAAATAATTATAGAAACTCATTTGGCTTATATGGTTCAAATATCTTTTTGTAGTTTGCTGACATCCGTGGCGAATGCTTCAGATGGTACAGCTTTACTTCTTAGTGACGCTTTTTTTTTAATCATGTGTAGTGAAGAACCGATGGGGGTTTTCAGTCCCGTCGTGTCGTACATTGTTGGTTTTAGTATAGGCCTATCAGTGGTTGCGTGGTCGTTGTTACTGTCGTTCTTGCTGTGGTTGATTAGTGACTTGTGTGACTTGTTAATGAAACATTTAATTGTAAACAGGTCACTACAATATCTGGGTTTGGTATTGGTATCTAAATTGGTATCTTCTGAGTATTCTGTATTGTTTGTTGAAGCATATTGGAGTCTGCAGTCTGACATGTCTATCACCAAGTAAAGCTTGTGTTAATCTAATCACACACACACGTACGCACACACAGAGTTCTTCACATAAACACTTAGATGATATTTATGTTATAGTTGAATTTAATGACCAGTTTGATGTAGACAAGATAACAGAATTGTACAGAATTATAGTTACTCATCACTGCCCCAACCGCACTACACAGACCATTCATCATAGAATAAATCCATTGCACAGTACATGCACATGCAATTACAGATGTAGCGTAATGGTATGGTGGTACGGAAAACTTAATTGTATTTAACATAGACAATCTGTGTGTGTGTGTGTGTGTGTGTGTGTGTGTGTGTGTGTGTGTGTGTGTGTGTGTGTGTGTGTGTGTGTGTGTGTGTGTGTTAACAAGAGCCAGCATGTAAACAATATCTCCAGCGACACAGAGACAACGCCATTAACTTCGTTTCTGTTTGACGAGCTACATCTGAATGCAGACTAACACTAGCTGTATTCCTCCATCTCAAACACTATTATCAACCGCCAATTTCTTCATGTGTTTGCTAATAAATTGTTCAATGTATATATATATGTATATATATATATATAAAGTATGTTATTACTTTCATGTAACATTACATCACATTTAGGAATAAAACAGTAGTGAGGGATGCATCAAACATAGAGTTGCAACTGTTACCACACGTGAGATATATTCTAAACACGCTGAAACAGAAGGACATCCCGCTTGTGGCGATATCTAGAAGTCCTGAAGTGTCCGGCACCCGTACATTGTTGAAAGCGATTGGGATCAGACAGTACTTCACAGAAGTGAAAATTCATCGCGCGCCAAAACTGTATCACCTTTACTGGTAAGTAGGCCTACAGTATCTTTCGTTAAGTAAAGTTTAATTAATGACTGCACAGTAACGCACAGCTTGTTTCCCTCGAAAATGGTATGGTGCCTGCTAGGAATGTAGAGACTCGAATTCGATTCCCTGGCGCACCACAAAAAGGAAATGAAGCTGAATCGTAGTAGCGGCGACATTACCTTCCTTGTGCTGGAATTTCTGATCACGTAATAACTGAACTCTGCCTAAATCAGTTCACATTCACTAGACATAGTCATTTTTTTAAAAAGTCGTCAGAGCCGTTTTTGGTGAAACTGCATATCTAGAGTAGTATTTTTTTATATATCTTCAACGATTTTTAACCAGAAATTTACTGGCACAGCATAAAAAAATCGTGACCATGAAAGCGATCAGAATGTGATTTTCATATATTTTTTAGCTTTTTAGAGGATTTGTTTAAACACTTAATTATTCATTTTTAATTGATCGACGTATGTTGTTCATTTACACTTATCTATTAATTTGAAATTGATAACGATCCCATTACTAACGTTACCAAGTCGCACACAACATATTTCATGCAGTTAACCAAACACCACATTAGTTTTTAATATCTTTTGTCTTTAACGTTGTAATCAGATATTGGCCAGAATTAGACATTGTGGGAAAGGCTTTTTTTAGCACAACCAAAGATGAGTAAAATAAATCAAATTACTTTCTTTTTGATCGAGGAGTGAAAAAAATAACGTAGATATTTGTATTTATTACATGTATTATAAAAATATTTCATACACACAATTACTACAAAACATATGTTCTGTTTCTTTATAATGAAGAATAAAAATTACAATGTGATTTATTGTTTAGTTTATATCTTGTTTGTTGTTGTTTCTTTGCTTCTAACTTGCTATTATAAAAAAGAGGAGGGGCGAAGAGAGGAGAAAAGTGGAGAGGATACAAACCGGTTTTTACTCGACACATCCTTGTGTTACAGTGCTATTAAAACAATCTGCGTCTTCTGACAGTTCTCCTTGCGTGTTTACAAGACGTAGTTGCTATGGTAACTCGGACGGGACTCCGAGGTGAACCAATCACCGGCAGGCGCGCTTTCCCTCCCCCTTTCTCCTCAGTCAACAGTCCCACACTGACCAATCAGCGCTCCCGCAGCTGTGCCGAGCACCACGTGCTTCTTAGCTGTCAGAAGACGCAGATTGTTTTAATAGCACTGTAAATACTTATATTTAAAACAAAGATATGTCGTCTCGTCCCTTCCAAGGGACCCAGGGGGTAAGACGAGATGCGCTTCGCTTTTTTTCACGTGGTTTCCCCGTTTCACGTACAAACGAAACAGGCCTACTCCACGTTACCTAACACTGAACCTTTTGACATGGACAGCGTTAGGTAAGATCAAACGTACACTACACAATGTTGACTAAAGCAAATTTTTATATAACTTTAATTTTTAAAATTGTTTTTATTTAATTTTTTTCTCTTAAACGTATAGTACGTTCGTGACGGTGTACGCTTGGAATATCGAGAAGCGAGTTTTCACCTTTATGTAAGCACACACCCATGTGACGAGTTTACAGGTGTTTCCACCGTGCCAGTGACCCGTCTCATACAACTCGATTATGTTTATGAGTATCTCTACCGCGACAGTGACGTAGTCGGTTACATTCGCTCATCTCTCTCTCTCTCTCTCTCTCTCTCTCTCTCTCACATACACACAACGTGAACAAACTCAGACAACGCACCTCGATATCCCCACCGCGGACGTTATCTCGAACGCTACGAAAACTTATTTACAACAAATTTATACTTGTTATACTAAATTACAAAACATTTTAACGACTATATATAGCCTATAATATACTTAAAATATGCAACATTGCATTGTGTAGTGTAAAATCTCTCTCTCTCTCTCTCCCCCTCTCTCTCTCTCTCACACACACACACACACACGCACTAAAATATATTGTTATACATAATTTTCTTGTACTGATTACACCGTAACGCGCTTTGATAACTGAAAAAATCAGTCTGTCGTTTTCTCGCGTTGACCAACCACTCGGCGTAGAATAACGCTCTACGCAGTGCGCACCTAGTAAACCCCTCTGTCGTCCCGGTATTGCACGATAGGACACTGTAACGATAATGACAAGGTCGGTGACCGGACGTTCGCCGTCGGTGCGTTCATTTCGTTAAGATCGATAACATTGCGGTGGTACGCGTGTAGAAAAGCGGTTTTCTCCAACCTTTTAGTATAGATCGCGATGAAATCCGAACAGATTTGCGCGATCGTGCGCGACATATCCGTGTACGGGATGTAACCGTCGTCCCATCTCAACCGGTGATAACGCCTTTCCAACCAAACGTTGGTTCTTATCGTCTTGTCGTTGAGACGCGACAGTTCGTAAGGAGGCGCGAAAAACGCAACTGTAAAGCATTGTGCAGACAGGTCTAACGCAGCAAACTCCTTGACGACGTACTCGTTCTGCACACCACGGAACGCTTGAAACTCGATGTCAGCGTTTCGAACGTTCTCCTCGTGCGGCAACATGATGAGTAGTGTAACTATTTTAACGGCACGAGATGGTTTGTATACAATCCCCCCAACCTTTCGTTTATTCAACATTCTTCACCGTTTTCAAGCTTTCGCATTAGTTCTGCTACCGTATTATCCGATATCACCGGTTCCGCTTTCCCGTACTTAACGAGTTCGTCGTAGAAACGGTCGTACATCACAGTACACGTTCGGTTGGCACACGTATTGTCCTCCTGCACTCGATACGCGATCGACGTACACTTTAATAATTTCGTGTTCGTAAAACAAACGAGTCACGTACTTTTTAAGTATCGGCATTAACTGAACAAAACACGACCTCTCGCTTTCGTTCATTACAATCGAGTCGTTCCTTTTGTATTTCAAATGTACACATCCACGTTTCACGAAAACACTTTTTATTCGTTCATTTTGTTCTTTGTCCTTGTCGTCGAATAATACCAAATTCACGTCGGACGAACGGTGTCGAAGACCGTCGGTAACGCGATCCTGTAAGAACATCAACAAGTTCCAAACGGTGAAATAGAATAGTACACGTTGTGAACGAACACCGCTACCGCTGTTTGTAAACAACACGCATACATCGTATTCGCGTTCTTCGAACACTCCAGCTGTTACGTATCTCCTATGCGACAGCGGGTACGTTAGTCCTAAGTACACACGGTGTATCGGTTGTAATTCTTCGATCGATGTAGCCATGTTGTACACACACACACGACACCTTCACACTCAACCAGTGGCGTATCTAGGCTTATTGGCGCCCGGGGCAAGGAGATCGTCGGCCGCCTCGCCTTCACACTTAAAAGGGGACAAAAATGCAAAAATGAAGGCCCATCCAGTGAACAAAGTACTTAATAAATGCAAATGTGTAGATTTTTGTATGAAAGCACGTCCAGCAAAAGTCTTAAGAACATCTGTTAAGACAAAATTAAGAAATTACGTATTATACTATTACCGGTATTCAATTTTTACACATTTATTAGGAACAAATGTAGACTATAAAAATGTAGTAATATAACAAATGTATAACATAAAAACGTTCTAATAAACATCAAATTCCTTGTAGGTCTAAAGTGCATAGTCAAAACAATATCCTAAAGCAACATAAAGTTAAACAAAGACTACATTAAAAGTAATAAAATAAATCACTTACCATTACAGGTTAATGGTTCCGTTTTCTATTAACACTTAATATATATTTTTAATATTTAATAAATATTTAAAACGAAACATTTGAATATCTAACTTTCCTGGTCTTAATTCCTGCAAAGTTGGTTATTAAAGCATTATAATCTAAAGACGAAGCAATGACGTTTTCAATTGAAAGTATCGCAATCATTGAAACAATCTAATCAATTTAAGTCTACTAAACGATCTTCCACAAGAAGACACAGACACTGATAAAGTAATTAAATAATTTTTAAAGCTGTTGATAGTGTTTTGTAGGCTTCTAATCCCATTGAAGAAATGTATTGTAGCAGTCCCTAAGGTGTAAAGTCCATTTGTTCTCCGTTAACCTTTGCTCTCTTTAATAAGAGTATGACGTCTTTCAAGTCACTGAACAATTCTCCACTGTTTAGGTCATATGGATACAGTTTTGCAAGCACTGTGCACTTAATTTTCATTCGGGAAAGCTGTTCCTTAAAATGTATATCCCCTTCATTTACGAATGCCTAAAATTTATTGAGGAACCCAAAGAGTTTTTCTAACTTTTTTATGTTAGAGAAACGGCTTGAAATTTCAACTGACAGTTTTTCCAAAATTTCTATTAGAGAACGTCGCATTTCTTGCCGAACGGTTAATGTTAAACGGTTAATCGTCTGCATACTCCCCTGGCATCGTGCGCTCCCTTCTTATCCTTTTTGTGGTACTGACACCCCATTCATTACATACCTGCTCTGCCTTAGAAATGACATTGTCACACAGATTATTCTTCCAAAAGTTTAATTTGTCCGTTTAGTCTGCAAGATTTTCTTGACTTTGTCGATGGAAGAAAGAATATCTGTCTAGAAAAAGAGCAAGGTCAAAAAATTAAAGTTTCTATCGCATTAATTATTAATGCTGCATCTTCCTTCGAATCAATTGTTTCAGTCGGTGTATCCCTCCATTTCTCCAGTGTAGCGATCACTTCATCCAGCTGAGTGGATATTGCTTTCACGGCATCTGCTTTTAACTCCACCTGGTATCACACTGTCCTTTTAGAATAATATTTACGAAGTCTTTAAGAACGTTGCATCTATAAGTGGAACAGGAAAAGAAGGTGAATAGATGTTCTACTGTCCAAAAAATGTCACTGCCTGAACAGTTACATGAGCTCCCATATCCTGTAGAGCAGCACCGAGAACACGGTCTACATTGTTGCCAGTAAAGGTTTGTCCTTCATTGCCTGTAATTTCAAGACTGCACGATACATTATCATCCATGGTACTAGAACCAACTGAATCATGTAAATGTACTTTGACACTTTCACAGTTTGAAGTATTCTCGTCGTTAACTTTACTGTATTTATCAACAGCCTCGTCGTTAACAATATCTATTTTATGATCGCAAGTTGATTCCTTGTTATTGTAATATTTTGACACTCAGGGTTCGATTTTCCTTGAATAAAAGACTTCATAAACTCTTTGGAACTTGTTGCAGTTCTTAATCTTTATTCCCTCTCCTTCCGAAACTGGGCGCCACTGAATATAGTTCGTTTCATATCAGCTTCAAATAAAATTTAAAAAAATTCTATTTTCAATAATAGTATTAGTGATATAATAATATAATACGTGAAGTATTATAGATATACCCACAAGACGCACAAACCAAAAACAAACCGCACACTCAAGATACTCATCAGTAACTAATGATCAACACGTCCCCTGCGCCGAAACGGGAAGAATTGCACATACGTAACGTTTATTCATACATTTTTAAATAATTTATTCGTCTGTATACGAATAGCAGTTAAGATTATCTATACAAAGCTAATACTGTATGATTATCATTAACCTTTCCAGCACAACTCACTACAAAATTGTCATAATGAACCGTAATTACGATGCTTGAGCATAAATAGACTAATGCTGTTTATCACGCAAGGTTTATGACAACAGACAAACTGGCTGGTTATGCTTCTTTTATGAAAAGAATAGTCATATCAAAAAAACAAATTGTTTGTAGTTTTATAAACTGAAAACAATATTTTCAAGTCTCTGCTTGCTTTGCCGCCCTCCTGGCTATGCCGCCAGGGGCGGCTGCCCCCTTGGCCACCCCCTAGCTACGCCTCTGCACCCAACTGCAATCTCTCGACTGAAACATGATGCAACACTCGGCAATATGTTTATACGTATTGACTTTCTTTTGGTGGAGGTCAACTACCCGGTGGTAGTGGGGGAATTAAGACTGAAGTATGATGCAATACTCGGCAATATGTATATACTATCGATTTCCGTTAGTAAACCCATTTTCCTGTTGGTGGAGGTCAACTACCCGGTGGTAGTGGGACAATTAAGCATGATGCAACACTCGGCAATATGTATATACGTATCGACTTCCGTTAGTAAACCATAATTTCTTGTTGGTGGGGGGGGGGCAACTACCTGGTGGTAGTGGTGGAAATCAATTGCGTCTGTGCACAGTGTTGGACAGCGGAGTGTATATGTTGAGCGTATCGTGCAGTATCATGCAGAAGGCCGTGGTTTCTGAGGGGAAATTTTGAGCTCCTCGTCCTGTCTGCTACAAGCGAAGACGAATAACGGTGCTTTTGCTATGAACTCGTCCGGCGATAGAAGTACTTTCCATTGAGTCCTATGGTAGTACGATTTTTGAAAACGATAATACATGTCGTACAGCAGTGCGAATCGTCCATTATCGATATCCAAGTTGAGATTATCGGAAGGGTAGTATTTGTCGTTCAGAAAGAGTCTCGCGTTGGTCACCTTGCAGTGATCGAATTCGTCAGCATATTTGGTCAAATCGTTCTTTCTTCCGGTCTGGAAGGTCAGTATAACGAAACGTGGCTTCTCCAGTTGCGGTGAAGTTTTTAATCGTTCAAGTCTGCCTGCTGGTCGTTGGTAAAGCCGGGTACTCGTGAAGTTCCCAACTGCGAAACGGTATGGACAGTGGCGGGTCCTTCCTCATGAGGTCTAACAGTTCCAACCGCATTTCGTTGTTCACGTGCACGTACGGAATCATACACGAGATTTTAGTCAGTTCGAGATATGCGTTAGCTCCTGTAGTCGCACTCGATATCATAGCGTTAACATCGGTGGAGGTGCGTAACAGTATCAGTTCTTGTTTCATGTTTAAAATGAGCACGTAAAGTCTTTAGCGAATCCCATCAGCATTCTCAGCGGTACGCAAAAGTTGAATTCGCCGTTTTCCTCGTCAGTTTTACCTTGTTAGACGTCGGTGCCACCCATCCGGCATTTTTCATCGCATCAACGTCCGGTTTGCTGACAGACAGCATGGTTTTAAGCGTGGATGTAATGCCGACGTTCTTGGTACGATCGACTCCTACACCAGCGAGTTCATAACGGATTTCTTCGAAGAGAAATGCGACCGCGTTGTTCACCAGTTTCACGTTCACTTCGTCAGTAGCACTCACTCCGTTCTTCTTGCTCAACTTGCCTTCGACGTACGGGAAACTTTTCGTCGGTAGATTGAAGACGTCTTGCTGCAGCATAGGTATACGTATTTCATCGTTGTTTCCGTATCGTGGTGATGCGTACGGCCTGTGACTGTGATACTCGTAATGCGTGATGCTGTCGTCGAAGAGCGGAACTCGATCAACCGCTAAGATGCCGCTAACCGCCATGTTACTTGTTTTTCTTGACTTTGAAGCCTAGTGAAATCAGATAGCGTCGGTTCGCCGGTGCTAACCGCTTCAACACTGAACGTCTACTGACTGGTAGCCGAACGAACGTTCTTCTTTTATGTCCACATGTCTTGCGCGCGAGGACGATGACGATGCAGAAGTAAAACTATACTCGAAGTGAAAACCCATCGTTACATCCGTTTTAGGTGAATTCGCACGGTGATGACTTCCTCGCGAAAATTCACGATACCACCGTCTTGATCGTGTACAGACCCGATAATGTTACGTAAACTTTGTACGCTCACTTGAAGGTATATGACGTTGCTGGGTGTTTTGACTATCTTGAATCCCGGTTCGACCGTCGGGTAGAACGAATGCAGAATGTGCTCGTTTCGTCCGTCCTTGTACGAACCTTGCACAACGTTACACCTTATCTCCAAAACGTTCACTTTGTTAATGTTTACAGGCGCGTCCGACGTGTGCAATTTATACGCTTCTACCTTGGTTTTCTTGGTAAAACCCGGCATAGCACCGATCCCGTGTTGTGTACTACCGAAATCTATCTCGTAAGAACAATAAAGTTCACATTTCAACGTGTTGTTATTAGGACGTAGAACGAATTTTCTGTCGCCTAACTCTTTCCTCAAGTACGTTTCGATATCGCTGATTTCGTACGCTCCGGTCGGTAATTTGATAAGTTCCAATTTTTTATCGGTTCCCTTCAGTACAGGAAAGACATTGTTTCTTCCGCTTTCTACGTTCGGTATAGAGTTGTACGTAGTGAAGTCCAACAGACCTGCGTACCATTCACCATCTCCCAGTTCTAGAGACGGAAAAAAGTCACAAACGAGAGCAGTCGGACCCGTACCGGTTACGGTGGCCGTAAGGGAAGACATCTTGTCGTTTACTAATCGTTCGAGGCCAGAAACTCGAAACATAAATGGCCGCATACGACTGTATCCGGAGGTTGTTTACGTGCGTAATTGTAACGCACGTCGGTCGCGTTGGATCCGAAATACCGTATGAGCTCGACTGGTGGACATAAAATTGCTGATCCCGTCGAAGTATAGTACCCTGTCGCCTCACTTCTTGTAGCATACCCAGTGCGTACCCGGTCCGGCAGTATCATCAAGATTCACGACAGCGCTTTCATTCTCCCAAGGTGGCGAGTGCGGTAAAGCGTCACGCATGCACACACGTCTGAAATAAGGTATGTTAAATTTTTTCGCGTACGCGTACAGATCTTGGACGGACAACGGATGCAAATATTACGGATGCAAGTATTTTAAATAGTTTTTTCGGTACGGTCGCAAGTACAGTCCCAAAGTCGTTTTGCGGTTACCTCCGTTCTGTCGTCGTCCTTCTCCTTTTCGTACATGTCCATGAATTACTTTTTCCGCTTGGCGACCGCTCCGCTGCGACCACGACGTTTACGTCCGCAGCACAGACCGCCGCTTAACGTCGGTTTCGCTTTCATCGCTGCCGCTACCACAGCTGCGTACGCTGTTTCGCTGATACCCGAGTTCAATGACTTCACTCGTTCCCACGCCTTACCGGCTAGCACGCGATTCGCTATACGTCTGCGTTCGTTGTCCTTGTACTTAGTGTTCGCGATGTCGTATTCACGACAGGCTTCGTCCAATTCGTTGATTCCGCGTTCGCCGCGAGCCAATCTATCCTCTAGTTTAGTTCCTGGTCAGCAGAACCTGTAACACTTATATGCAGTTCCACCGGTAACACGTCCACCGCTCGATTGATCAGAGTAGGTACTGACTCTGCGACGAAAGTTATCGCGTTTTTAACTACTTTTCCGATACGACCACGCCCCCTTTTTTCATTTTTAACACTATGACTACGTAGTTCGTACATGACTGCTCTTGATTGGCCACATAAACGGATCTCCACTCTTTTTTCACCTCTCCTGCCTTATCCAACTCTTCTATTAATTCTAATCGTTAGAGATTATCAACTCTGCCTCTTCGGTGCCGAGTGAACTACGCGCTGCATGCGTTTGCAATTCATAGATGTACTATAACGGTTTCTCCCATCGTCTTTGGTACACTTTTGTGAGTTTGTACATTTCGCTCTTCGCGTACTGCCTCACTTCCTTCATTTGACGTACGGTCGCAGCCTCATTGGCCAGGACACCACTGGAAACGTTTATTATAGACTTTCCTTGTGCGTTGAAAAATGTACCGTGTAAAGAGATCGTACGTTCGTTCAGAAATTCCAGGTTTACCACGTCCTTGTTGTACATGGGTGGTGCTAACTGCGTTATCCGCACGTTCCCTACTGACACGTTAGATTGCGCGTCCCGCGGTAATACATTTCCGTCTACGTAATCTTTGGTGGCAGCGTCTCTCGCACGAATCGGTTCTCCGAGCGATTGTATGCGATGGTCCCGCGCGTTAACGACACAACCATCGCTCGTATCCGTCAGCGTTGTAAAACGCAAGCACGTGTAGTCTACGTACTGTTTGTTGACGGCGTCCTTAAGATCGACGGGTCCAGCCACGTTGCTGAGATTACGGCCTTTGACGTCTATCACCGCGCTCGCGTCTTGCCGATCGTATAACACAGCGGTCTTGCACGAAACGTCGTGGAACAGCATCGTTAAACTCGGTCGGCTCGCCCAAGTTTCGTATGTTTTTTCCTTCAACGTCGAAATGTCCATCCTCGGTCAAACCGATACTGATGTCCTCCCGCAGACTGCGTTGCGTTTCCCTTCGCACTTTGACGGTGCTCTGGTGTCTACCGAACTTGTCAACGCTCATCGTTCCGATATATAAATGAAAATTATCAACCCTGTGCACGCGATTATATACATATTAATACACACTACTTACGTATCTCTTTTAAATTTACTTGTCACACGTTGCATGACTCTGAATTTAATTTAACACTGTTTCGTTAAATAATATTTTAATTAATAATTAATTATTTAATTGGTTCGGTTTAAATACGATATCTTGATAAAATAATTGTTGTTTATATTTGAGTAATTACATTGTTGTAATCCCCGTTAGTTGAATGTAAACAGCTTTGGAGACCTCTTGAAGTTCGTTCGCACTTCCGTTGAATTATATCGTCTGTGTATGTTAATGTGTAGTTTTGACAAAGTTATTTATATAACTCAAACCTTCACGTACCTTTAGTGTCGTACTAGAAGTTCAGTTGGTCTCAGTTTGTTTGTAAACTATTAAGTTTTCATAAAACAGTATGACAGCACTGTTTGTGTTTAGGTGAGCACATTTGAATTTTACCTGGGCGCCATTATGTTATTTCTGGTTAATATTCCATAAAAAGAATTTATTTGAATAATTAATTTTGACTGAATTTAAATTATTAGTTGATTGCGTGATTAAAATAATATCAGGAATTAATTTCCTTCTTATCTATTTATTTGATTCTAACTGTTGGCGGTTCACTTGTCTGAATAGTAGCCAACTTAACTGGTTGCTTGCTTTGAATTCGCAACTCATTAATTGTTAAAAAAGAATTAATCACTTGTTTAAATAATTACTGACAATGTTTGTTAGTTCACAATTCATTTGTTTATTGCTCACTATTTATTTGTTTCAAATAAATACATTCAAATTAATACTGCTAACGGATTACAAATCATCCGGCTTTTAACTTTTTTAACCCAATTGGTTTGCAATGATAACTCTAACAATAATCGATTGTTTGTTTACAAATATTTGATACCTCAAGGGTGACTTCTTTTAAATTACAGGATAAAACGCCAATGCCTTGCTATACAATGCTATTACAAGAATTTAAATTAATAGTTGTCTTGATTATTCATCTCTTCTTTCACAGCACTAACACTTAACTAAAAATGAACTTTTTTCATGTGAAAAACTTACTATTTTATTGTACGCGTTTCGGCTTAGTATCCGCCTTCTTCAGCTTTGGTAACAGACTGCCAGCATTTTGTAACGGTTGTGTGGAAGGTGAAGTGGGGGTGGTGTGTGGAGGAAGGGGATTGGCGCGGGGATTCAACTTACTGTTTGTTTTCTGTATAATTGTGTCAAAAAGTGTATGTGATTTATATTGTAATTGATCGTTGAGTATGTTGTTTGGTTGTGTTGTGTGGTGTTTATATATTTCGTATTGTTCAGTTGTGTTGAGTTTTTGACCTTTGGGTATGTAATGTAAAATTTCAAGATTAGTGTCTATGTTGGTGTAACTGTGGTTTTCTGTGTGTATGTGTGTGGCAAATGCAGAGTGTATATTGTTGCAACAATTAATGCAACAATATACACTCTGCATTTGCCACACACATACACACAGAAAACCACAGTTACACCAACATAGACACTAATCTTGAAATTTTACATTACATACCCAAAGGTCAAAAACTCAACACAACTGAACAATACGAAATATATAAACACCACACAACACAACCAAACAACATACTCAACGATCAATTACAATATAAATCACATACACTTTTTGACACAATTATACAGAAAACAAACAGTAAGTTGAATCCCCGCGCCAATCCCCTTCCTCCACACACCACCCCCACTTCACCTTCCACACAACCGTTACAAAATGCTGGCAGTCTGTTACCAAAGCTGAAGAAGGCGGATACTAAGCCGAAACGCGTACAATAAAATAGTAAGTTTTTCACATGAAAAAAGTTCATTTTTAGTTAAGTGTTAAATTAATAGGTTAGACACCTTTAATCATTGATATCAGTTGACAAAAGTTCGTTTAACCTTGACAAATTTGAGGTTAGTTACGGTAATGCTAATACATGAATTCTTATATTCGGAATATTATAATTCCTTTAAATAAAATAAAGACAGTGCTTAGTATTTATGGTATTATTGTTTTTTGCGTTAGTATACAGGTGTATTATGTTTTATACTGCTAACAACTTATTCATAAACAATGTAAATATATGGTACAGTACTCCCTGAATTATAATCTCATGGATTATTTATTAACACACTTCACGATCTGGTACACTGATCGTAATTTCACTGCACTGTTTACGCGTATGAACGATTATATTTTCTTGAACAACAATTTACTTGGTTAGGTAATGTGCCTAACCTCGTTCTTTTAAATCGCACTTCTAGTAAAGATATCACTACTGGTTTCGATGCACTTTACTATATTTAGACTTCTTCGCTCGTTGATCATTAAATTTTGATGATAATTCGGTCTGGATTCATTGTTGCTTTTTGAGTGGAAATTGACAAAATGTGGTTTGTTTACACGTGCGTTTATATATATACTTTTCTTAGATCACCGCTAGGCTGTGTTAACTGCTTTCTAAGGTAATTCCTGATTGGTTGAAAATGATGTCATGATGAAGTCATTCTATTTATAGCCATTACATAATTGTATTGGAATCATCAGTTTCGTTGTTGATATTATTTCTTGTGTTTATTCAAAATTCACAAAATTTATGATGCTAATGTTTATATCTCAGTTATTTTAAGTACAAATTAGGTTCTACTATTAGCATTGTATAGCTTGTTTCTTTCTCATTATTTTGACATGACTTGGTGCCAGTTTGGTTATAGTTTTCATTAACAATTTCTATTTTAATAATAGCCTATTCTAAATAATGCATTGTTTACAGGCATCGTCTGCTAAACGTTGCCGGTCCGACTTTTAACTTTTTTCTTAATATTTATTTAACTATCCTTAATTTCTATTCTGAACATAATTATTTTATTGAAATGAACATATTATTATTTATAAATGCTGTATCCAGCTGAACAATATTAATTATTAGTACACATTTGCTGATCATCGATTATAAACTTCCTTATTTGACTATTCTTATTTCAACATTTTTTCTTATTTCCTATACTTATACTATTACTCATAGTATGGTGATTTACACCTTGATTGTTATTAATGTTATTATATCTCCTTATGTTTTGTAGGGTCGCTACATGATTCTTATTTTCATGATTTATTTGAGTCCTCATTGGTTTGTTATTATTTCATTACAAGGTTTTGTTCCTTGACTAATAGTACATCTCTTTACATATTTTATCTTCTTATAACATTATCTAGAAACATTTAATGGTCACATTGATTGTTACTTTTAGCTCATTTCATTATTATAACTTATACAATTGGTTCTCTTATTATCTTTCATAGTTCATGATTAACCATAATATCTTACTTTATATTTGTCCTTCAAATCAGTACTTTGACATTATTCAGCTAATGTGCTGTTTCTAATAACAATACATGTTACAAATATTATCCTTGTCATCTTTTATCTTATTTATTTTATTTGACTTGGTTTATTAAATGTTTTACTAAGCTCACTTAACAGTCTATTTGGGACACTTGTCTTGTCAATTCGTCTCTGTCAAATTGTCTGTTTAGGTTGTAGTGTTATATTATGCAGATAGTAGATTTACTACTGTTCACTTGAAGGTCTTAACTCCTTTCATTCTTTAATGGTTTATTATTTTAACTATTACATTCTTCCTTGTTACTCATACTTGGTTCTGACTTATATTTATTTAGGTATCATTCACTCTTCTGGTGGTTTTAATATTATGGAACGTTTTGTGACGTTACAATATATATGTGAATGTCAACCGTGTGTGAAAATTATACGTACTGGTTTAATTCGATTTTATTTATACGATGATGTCGGCTTCACGCAGTTCTTCCACAATGGAGACGATTTCGTTCGTGTGCCCGCTGTTACCGGCGAGCTGGGATTCAATCAACAACCGCAGTCTGTCTACCAGTTTGTTCGGATCGTCCCAGTGCACGTAATCGACTTTGTCATTTTTTCTCCTCAGCTCCATGTATATTCCTTTTTCGTTGTTCGCGTGTCCGCGTCCCGTACGTTTCATTGGAAACATGGGACTTATTATCTTCGTATACTTTTGTCCTCTGTTCGAGTTTATTTGCGTTGACGATAAATAATGTTGTTTGTGTGCGTTAGTTGCTTCCAGTATACTCATGTAAGTCGCAAGATCGTCCTCGTTGTAAACACCTTTATCCGGTCATTTCATGAACACTATTTCATAAAGTCCCGGTGAGCCTTTGTATTTTTCAACACTTATAATAAAATTATCGTTGTTATCGATTTCCACCTGTGAATCACCTATCATCCACTTACCGCCTTTGTGTCGTACACCGTACATATAATCCATCTTTTGTTCATGGTCAGCTGATACGATCATATTCATATATTTATACGCTAGTGAATTACTTTTGTATTTGCTCTAAAAATATTGACGTGCTTCACGCCTTCCTTCGGGTGTGTTCAACAATCTTTCAATCGATGAACTAGGGTCATCGTCATCGTCAACGTCCGTCGTTTCGGCAACTACGGATGTTTCTAGGAAACGTGGTGAACCGACACCAACATTATGTTTATTACTAAAGTTTACCAGCTCTTTATCCATCACTTCCTCCTCCTCATGTTTCTTCTTCTTAATATCAGTTGACATTGCCATCGACTTTTCTTTCGTCTTACGTTTTTCAACCAAGGCTTGCGAAATCGCTTTCAACGGATCTAATATCGGTTTGTAATTTCTCGATAGCTTTTCTTCCTCTTCTTGGATCCCGATTTTAAAGCACGATATTTCTTCCGTATATTGTCACTGATCGTTTTGATATCGCGAATGACTAGTTTCTCCTCTTCGTCCATCCTGTCGAATAGTAGAAGAACGAATGAGGAATTGACTTTAGAACACGCGTATTTACGTACAATCTTAAACAATACCAGTTTACATGCGTTTACTTATTCGTTCGATACTACTATGAAACGATCGAAACCGACTCTGCACCGTCCGGTATCGATGGGCGAGTCTTTGTTCACAACCAGAAAACCGTGGCGATCTTTACACGCTTCAGCGCACACGTTCTTAAAAGTTTCTTAATTCATGTCCGTGTTGACGTGATCGTTGTACACGTGCTTCAAGTTGACATCGTTCTGTCTGAACAAGACTATGAGGTTGGCGTTGTCGCGAATCAGCTGTTTCGGTATTTAACTATACGTCTGACACAAGTAGAAATTGTCTACATCGCTATGACGTCACATATCAAAGTATTTGAATATGTTGTGTTGTCTTTCGCAAGAGACGTCGTCGAACACCATAACGGAATCAACGTCGACCTCGTCGGGAGGCGGTACCTCTTCGTTTTCACTGTACGCGTGGTAACCCATTCCATCGTCGGGAAGCTGTGACATCAGGGTCTCCAACGTCCGGTATTTGAGTAGAAACAGTGATTTTGAAAACACGTTCAGGTTTGCGAATCGCAACCCGTTTACGTCGAATAACAGGTTGAACATCACGTTGGTCTTCCCAGACGCAGACGGTCCGCAGATGATAGAACGTATAGAATTGGGTAGAAGAGGTTCGTGCTTACACCTCGCTCCTCCTCCCCACCATCCGTGTAACTTTCCGAAAAGTCCATATTTTTTATGTTCAATTTTTGCGCTTGTTGTATTACCTTCATTATCATCATCATCATCTTCTTCTTCCAACCACAGTCTGTTGAGCAGTTGTATTATGTCGTAACACTCACAGGACACGTAACTGCACACGCAAGTGTCCGGTCCCACCTGACAATCGGGATCCGACCAGACGCACTCTTTGTAGTGATCTAAACAGCTGTTCGTGATACTAGGTACTCTTATACTGAGTTCAGAACGTGTAACACGCTTCGTAACCCCTTGCCAGTATTCGTGTACAGACGATTTTACGCATGCGTTCAACGTCTTCCTTCGTTGTATCCAAGATGTACTTCTTGTACCCCGGATGTAAGACAACATCTTTTATAATGTACGCCGCCATCACGATGTTGTCATCGTAACTTACTGTCGCGTAATGATGACATGCTACACAATGATTCCGAGTTTATATCAGATCTTTCTTTTGTATCCACGAGTCGTGTTTACCGTCAGATCCGAGCCAACGCACGCGCACCCTGTCGCCTTTGCGCTGCAACACTTTCTCCACCAAGTAAACATCACCGACGCTCGACTTGCTGATATCGTGCTCGTAAAATCTGCCTCTCACCACTTCGCCCCCGTGAACCTTGAGAAGGTAAGTGACGGGAACTGTGGGTTTCACCGTGTGCACGGTGAAAATTTCATTGGTCCAGTTGGGCGTGTATCCTTTTGCAAACGCCATTTTGTGTTTACTCATGCGAACACGATCGCCTACTTTGAATTTCGGTTTCTTTTCATGCGTAACGCGTGACCGTGTGTTCTTCTTTATACGTTCCAACACTACCCGCTCGTTGCTTTCGTTCACCTGTTTGGGTTTCATACCGATCGTTCTGTGCACGCCGTCGTTGTACGCTTTCGCCAGTCCGAAAGCGCGATACATGCGCGTCTTTAACGTTCTGTTGAATCGTTCTACAATCGACGCTTTTTTCTCACTCTACGTTGAGTAATGCTTTACCTTGTACTTTTCCAACAAAAACTATACAGCGCTGTTGTAGTATTCTTTACCGTTGTCCGTTTGCAGGTATTTCATTTTGTTGACCTTGAGTATCGGTTCCAGTGCGCGCTCTACTTCCGTTCCCGTCTTAGTTTTCAACGGAACGGCGTACGCGAACTTACTGAACGCGTTTATAATAGGCATAAGATACTTGTAGCCTTTGTTCACCTTAGCGTGTGATATCATCTCTACCAAAATGGGCTTGGTAGAGGTCGTAAAGTCCCTTCAGCTCCACCACACGTCATGCGAAATTCCTTCTCACCGGTCTGTGCAGCTCTGTCGCGATTGTCTTGTGAACTGTTTCCGCATATTTGTTGCTGTTGTTGTTGTGCTTCTTCTTCATCGTCTGTTGCATACTCATGTCGTCATCTTGCGAGTTCGCCAAAACGTGATTCACAATAGTGCGGCACAAGATAGAAAGTTAGGTTATCGCTAAACTTTACTCTTGTCTTGCAACATGGTTTGATACCCTTGCCTTCCATCGTGTCACTGTTTGGAAACGTCCCTGTCTCGGAGAGTTATACCATCTCGACAGAACGAAAGAATAGCACGTTTTCCTTGCGCATGCTGTAGCATTACAAAATGATACCCACATATAAATCCAACTTGAGTATCAAACTAGTAAGGAAATTTAATCAAATCAACAATTAATTAGATAAAGGAAGAGTTATAGCAACTAATTCAATGAACAATGAATAAAGAATGAATAATTGTTATAGATACATGAATAGATTGAAAACCTAAAGTAGCATTGAAAGCCAATGTCATAAATAACTTGACAAACTGACATGTAAAAATGACTAGACCCGACAATATCTTTAACTGAACAAATTACCCAATAGATTAGGAAATGAGTGAAATATATCTTAATATAAATAGTGAAAAAAATTTAATGTTTAGCATATAAGAAAAAATGTAACTAAGGTTAAGAAACTCAATTTTGTAACAAGCTTAACCATCCAGGTAGGCATCAGACCTAAGATTGCACTGGTCATAATTATAAGTATAAAGTTATATTAAAAAATGGATAACTATGAACATAATTAGTTTTTTACAAGAACTCATAATCACAAATCAACTATACACTAACCACAAATGAACTGATTCACTCACAATATACGCGACAGATCTGCTCTCTTACAAGACTGGCTGGTCTCACTACCACGTGCAAGCTATTTAACGACTAATCAGCAGATAATCAGAGACTCACTCGGGGTACCCGGTACACGAGCAATGACCTCTACTGTTTGTTGGTTTGAGGGTGAATCACCCTCTCTATCTGGAAAAATGACTATAGCGACCAAGTGTAAACCAAGTAAGGAAGGGACGTCTCTCTTGCATGTTACTGAAATCTGTAATACCGGTAATTATTTTCCAAATTACATGATACAATAATACACATTTAATTCCTGACGCACTACCTAGTCCTCTCAAGTTATAGTTAAAGTTTAATAACATGGACAGTAAATTTTTAATATATTTATATAGATACATATCACATTTCATTTTGTGTGTCTGTAAAAAAATAATATATAATATTTTTATAATAAATAACATTTTTAAAAGTTCGTGATAGTAAAAAGACAAACAATTATTTCGATTACGTATAACAACTATTATTTCATATATTGTTTATTTGAAATAAAAATATGAGGTTTGAAAATAATCTATATATCTATATATTAAAATCTGTTACATATGTTGATTAATTTTTTCAGTATTATAACAATAAAGAGGTGAGTCGTCAATCTGCTCTTTATCGAGTATCACAATCGGTGAATCGGAACAGTAAAAAAAAAATTTTAAGATTCTCGTAATTTCGAGGTCAAGTTGTAAAATCAAAAATCAATTTGTAAAAATATTACATATTAAAAGGGAGTGTCACAGAAAAATTGTTGAAAAATAAATAAGATGATCAGTAACTCAGTAACTTAGTTTTTAACAATCATCATTTTTAATAATAGTCGCTTAGATGGTGTTCTAAAGTTTAACAATAACAATACAGAAAAATAAACAAATAAATGTAAAACATTTGAATATCGCCATAAAAATTTCATGTTTGGACTTATTTTAAATGAAATAACAGTCTGAATTCAATGGAACAATCAAAATTAAAAGTTTAAGCACGACAATAAAATTTAATTTATTGTAGTGGACTGTAACTAAAAAGACAGCAGCGCCGGTCAAAGGCCTGTCCCTGTCTATTGTTAGGCGGCCTGTCAGTGTGTGTGTGTGTGTGTGTGTGTGTGTGTGTGTGTGTGTGTGAGGGTCTCCTAATCCTCTAGCCGCCTTCCGGGACTGGACATAGTGTAGTTAGTAAGAATTCAATGTAAAACAACAACATACTTCTACTTGATAGAAGAACAGAGACCATATAAGGCATAAAACTTGTAATAGCCTATGTACAATATGTAAGGAAAAGACTTATGTGATTATATTTAGACATAATTAATCTAAAAATGCTTGTAAAATAATAATAAGAAGGTAATTAACAAGAGAGGTACTTGGACCATGGGCCCTACCTATACTTTATATGACAGATAAAGAGATTGTAAGATACATAGCATGTTTTAAATAACCCTATGTATGTTAAAAGATTATACTGTATATTAGAATTAAGAACCAATTGTTACATGTTATAAGAATTAAATTATGTTATTATTGGAAGTAAAAATAGTCATAGTTACCCAACACTGTTAGGCCTATGATAGAAAGTAAGAGTCTTATAGAAGGTTAATGCTTATAATCATGATTAATATTATAAAAAATGTTTGCTAATAGCATACTATCATGTATACACAAGAGGAAACAAAATTTGTAACCAAAAACATAAATGTTAAAATAATGTATTAGTATAATCAAATCAGTAAAAGTGGCCATTTTCTTATTAATGTATGAAAACAAATCATGTGAGATTTCAAAATGTTCAGAAGAAAGCAAGCAATGCAATGCTAATAATATTTGAACAATTTTCGAACACGTCGGCCAACAGCAATACAACGGTTTTCAAATAGAGGTTGTGGTAGTCGCCCAACGTTTGCATACCGAAAGCCGTCCAAACGTTCTGCTCGTGAGCGTAGTCTTCGTCCGACACGGGCGTCTCGGCTAAGCGGTTGTAAAAGTGTTCTTGCGCCGGCATAGAAGAGTCGTCGAACTTACATTCATCCGTCACGTACTCGTACGGGTAGACCCTCATTCTAAGTAACAAATCGATACGCTCTTCGTTTCCATTAAAGTGCGTACACTGTCGTAAAATTTTAAAGCTTTATTTTCGCAAGTTTTTCACCAGCTTCTCCAACGAGGCGTTCATGAACTGCGCGGAATCGAGAAACCGTAGGGGCCCGAGATACACGGACAAGTAACGCTCGCTGGTCGTGGCGATACACTTGATTTCTTCCGGTTTGAATTTCCCGAAAGCCTGGATCAGATGGTGACAATCGTAACCGCGCAAGTTATGAAAGAACACGGGGACGTGCTGCGGTACGTTGTAGTTCAAATTACACGCGTTGTGCGCGGTTCCCAAGTACTCGCCTGTCACGTGATCTTGGTTTTGCACTTTGTCCCCTTCGCGATCAATACTTTTCTTACAGATGTGACACGCGGTAGCGTTCTGAAATTCGCGTTCGTTGTCTTCGGACATGCGGAGGGGTTTGTTAAAATCGCGTTCGAGTCGAGTCACGTCTTCCAACAGAGCTCGGAGAAACGTCTCCACAACGTCTTCACCGCGATACAAAACCGGATCTTTCACGGCTTTTCCAGTCCAATCAACTATTACGTAAAAAACTGCACGGTAAGTGATGCGTGATGTCCTGTGAGTGCGATCTATCCTCTTCGCGTTTATAACCAGACACGGGAAGAAGTAATTATTCAAAATCAGCGTACACCGTGTACTGTACTCTGTGACATTTCGTGTAATCTTTAAAGTACATATGTCGGTATTTTCCGGTCGGCAGTTCGACTGTCTGCGCTCCGTGTGGTGTACAGAGTACCTCGTGATCCTCGAGTCGTTTTTGCGCCATTTCAGGATCCGTATTATCACGAAATCGTTGTAAGCAGTAATTTCAGTAAAACGAAGACGACATACTTTTAGTTAGTGTATACAGCAAACTAGACATGTTTCTAATAAGACAATAATGTTTGAGTAGGGTAAGAATGAGAGTTCTAACGCGGAAGTGACGTCACAGCCCCCCCTTTTGGCGCGAAATTCAAAAATCCCTGTGGTGGGGGTAGACTTCCGGCGCAGCGTGTCGTCATGTGCAGAGGTTATGATGGACCGGGGGGGTAGTGGTGTGTCCCACGTGACCTCGATGGGCGTACCGAAGTTGTCGGCCATGTTGTCGGCGTTCGGCCATGTTGTCGTCGTCGTCCATTTTGCGTGGTTCCGTGTGCGTTGATTGGCGGAGGCGTGGCCGCCGTTGTCGACAAAATGGACGACGACCCCACCACGACGGGCGAGGATCAAGCCAGGCCGCCGCCCGGCGACGATGACGACGTCAACGACGACGGCGAAGGGCGAACGGCGAACATGGCCACGCCTGGTGGCCATGTTGGGAAAGCTGTGATGTTGTCGGATTGTGCGTGTGTGCTGGTTAAGGTTGGGCCACGTTGTCGGATCGTGGTGTGTTATAGTGTATGGTTTGGGTATATGTTTTGTTTTTCCGGAAGGGCGGCCATGTTGGAAAAGCGTCGACGTTGTCAACTTGTGCCACGTTGTCGGCTCGTGCATGTGTTATAGTGTACGGGTTTTGTATATGTTTACACTGCCACGTCGACGTTGTCAACTTGTGCCGGCCACGGCTCGGTGTTATAGTGTACAGGTTTTGTATATGTTTACACTGCCACCATTGTTGCCAACTCATGAACTGTAAATTTGAATGTGTGCTTTTGTGGTAAGTATATATTGTAAAAATACAAAAAAATGTGCACAGCATCGATGTGAAACTCTTGTTGACTGGCTATTGTGGTGTAATTGTTTTGATTGACACTTCACTTATAAAACATGCATGATAGAAGGAAAAAGGATAGTTGAAAAGAAAAGAAATAACTAAGCAAATTCAAAAAATTTACATATTTATATACAATATATATATACCGAAAAAAAATTACAAATACAATATATATATACAGAAAAAAAACATTATAAATAGACATATAAATAATATAATTTAATGAAAAAATAAATAAAAAGTTCAGTTTATATTACATTTTATATACAATATATATACAGACAAAAAAAAACGGTTATAATATATATACAAAAAATAAAACATTATATCAAAAAAACATCACTTTGTATATTACAATAGTAAAAAAAAAAAAAAAACGGATACAATATACAGAAAATAAAACATTATATGAAAAAAAACATCACGTTGTTCATATTTAATGTGCACGACCATCTGTAACAGAAACAAAAACAATATTAGTGATGTATAATTGATAGGCGTAGGATGGATTAGAATAATGTGTACTGTTACATACCTCAAAAATGCATGCGTGCATAAAATGGGTGTATTGGCCTGCTGAATGCATACACCCGACATTGCGGACATCCTGGCGGCGACCCCTCCAGTGCCACGGTTTGAAACCAGTTGATGATGCACAGATAGTGGTATGTGTGCCCACACATTAAGCCGAGGAGTCTCTGCCCCTCAGTATAATTTTCTTGGCACACACTACAAGATGTGTGCCCTAACATACCCTGAATGGGGCAGAGATCTCCACGGCTCCATCGCCACGTTGGAAATCTACTTCTGAGAAGTAGTCTCATCGTGGCGACTTCGCTATGCATCCTTGGTTCCACCGTGTCGATAATATCATAAAACACGCATGGCGCGTCTTCTGGAGGGGACTGTAATCGTGGATCGTGCCGCATATGCTGTTGCTGAGGTTGTGGTTGAGGCTGCTGAGGCTGCTGAGGTTGTGGCTGCTGTTGAGGCTGTGAGGATTGCGATTCTGGTTGTCGTGCTGTACTTATCCATTGCGGACGTGGTTGCGGCTGTTCCTGTGGTTGTGGCGGTGGTGATGGCGATTGTGGTGGTGGTGATTGTGGCGGTGTGATCGTTATTTGTCGTGCTTGTGGACGAATATCACTGGTGAAAAGAATAAATATAAAAATCATGTAAAAAAAAAACATGAAAGTATGTAGACATAAGAAGAAGACTTACATATTAAATGTGATGGTAGGTAATTGTTGTTGTTGTTGATGCTCATCAACATTATTTTCATCATCATCATTATTAGTTCTTTCGTCAAGCAGTAACGTATCACTGTCACTATCATCGTCATCATAAACCATCATCTCATCATTGCTGAAAAAAAGTACACTTTTAATACCAGATGTAAACGCAATAGTACAAGTGAACGTTAATGAAAAAAAACGTACCGACTCGTGCCGGCTTCCTGAGATGCAGCAGCAGCAGCAGCAGCAGCAGCAGCAGCAGCAGCAGCAGCAGCAACAACAGCAGTAGCAGCAGCTGAACCGGTAGCATCACTGAAAAAAAAAAAATACATTTGAATACCGAACGTAAACGCAATAGTACAAGTGATTGTTAATAAAAATGGTCTTACCGACTCGAGTTTTGTTGTGATACTGATGAAGGTCCCAATAAGGCCTGACGTAACCTTTGGGAACTATAAAAAATAAACAGTAAGTCAGTCGAATGTTGTATTCTGTTTGTACTCGTTAAATAAAAAAAATGTTGTAATTTACCTTCGAACTCGTCGCTGCTCCTCACAGACTCTTTTATATAATCTATTATCGCTTCCACTCATTCTGTAAAACGTAACAAGAAAAATGTTGTATAGTAATTTGCTAACATAATAATGTGTGTGTGTGTGTGTGTGTGTGTGTAATGTCTAATATTAACGTAAAAATATAGTAAGTACTTACATGCAAATTGAAAAATTATAATGAATGTGATAATACTTATTATGACGAAATGCTTATATATACGTATATGCTTGGTAGGAGTCTGCTATAGACAAAGTCCCCTTACCCTCAAAGTGTTCACCACACACACACACACACACACACACACACACACACACACACACACACACACACACACACACGGCTTGCATCCTGTACGTAACAAAGCCCCTCGCCATCACAAAGTTCACACGCTGCGATAACATATGGCTAGTCAGCGAATAAAATTAACTGCACATGTGCATAGTGTGGGAAAGTCTCAGTGGGAGTCGATTACATCCTGTTATAAATATTAACCATTAATGTCTAATCGTCTACCTCACCTCTCCTACCAATTGAATATTAAATGAAAGTAAATAAATAAATTTTATATTTGCAATACAAGTTTATTATTACCATGAGTTACTGCTCTGTGTATCTTAGTCTCTTCATGTTAGGACTGGTATCGTCATTGGTTAACGCACGTTTACACACTCTGTAGTGTCCGTACGCGAGTGTAGTTACACCATCGTCCAGTACGTACCTCTTATCGTCATAAGGCGACAGGGAAAGTTTTGTTACACGTTGCGTGTACAGCTTATGACGATCGCTTCGTATACACTCGGCAGAGGTGAAAACTGTACGACTATCGAAAAGACACTCGCTGTATAACTGATGACGTAACCTTTTTTTTATTGCCGTTCTTGGAACACCTTTCGCCACCTTTTTGTCGGTACAGTCGGACAACAGGAGCGAGTAACATTTAGCTCTGAGTCCGACGAATTCCCTGATGGGTTTCCCATTAGTTTCATCCTTGAACTTCCCCACGACTTTTTTGTTGTCGTCGCAATGACAAGGATGATCTGAGGGATAGTCCGACGTGTCGAAAAGGTGGAGATCCTCTTTCATATCCAAGTACACATCGTCAGTCTGTATGCTGTAAAGTAAACTGTCGGTATCAGTCATCAATAATGTTAATCGTTGTCCGTACTTGCTGACAGCGTACCGATAATGAAAATCGTACATTATCAATTTACTGACATCAAGTACTGTGAAACCAACATACACTGGACGGGAAAGGTATATAGTTCTGTTTCGTAAAGCCAATCCGACCAAGTCGTCGGTGTAGCGGATCATACGCTTTAGTCGTGGATTGGAAACAAGTTTCTGCAGCCGCCCTTTGGTAGAGACTAGTTGGAAGTCTATTCGTTTCCTTACGTTCTCCAGCGATTTACCATAGACAGCGTTGACCATCAGTTTGAAAAAATCTTTTTCAAAACTGTTGGTGGCTGCTGCTCTCTTTTGTGTGTTGAAATCGATAAACGGTTTCATCCACGCTTTCTGTTTAAAACTCAACACCCTATGGATCGCTTTCAATTTTAGACCAAGGTTCAGATACAACTTTAAATTTCGAAAATGAAGAACGTATTTTTGCTTATCGTCCAAAGTCGTTAGCAACTTGGGGACGGACGATGAGGGCGTTTCTGATCCGTTATACCCTTTTGTATAGTGTAGTCGTGTGTGAAGTCGTCGAGAGTACGGTGAAAGTATGTCAGGATTGACGCAGGAACGCACAGGTGCTAGTGGATAATCTGAGTGAAGATCATGAAGTTCGGATGGATAGTGTAGGTCGACCTCAAGTATGTAGCCCATGTCACTGTCATCACTCAGAGTACGTACGTCCAGTGAGTCGATCTCGTTACGATCGAGCCATCTAAAGTCACCGTAAGGGAGTGGCTGTGACATGGCTGCACCGTAAAGGTTGTTGCAGTCGGTGTACAATATGAAAGAGGTCGGCTTTGAAGCATCATACTGATCAGCGATTAGCGGGTTGTTGGCCTTGGCATAGCGGTTGGGTACCATGCTAACACCACCGCGAACGGCTGATTCAATAAAAAGATGCTGATCTATATCCGTCAACAGTTCCAGTCGCACACCGGTCATCTTTAACATCGCGTGCCAAGCAACGCCGGGAAGCGAGTAAAGATGAGCCGGATCAATCTGGTAGTACCGTATGGCCATCTCACGAAACGCCTCGAAGACGTCAGCCAGCAGCAGTACATCTGTTTTAAGATAAAGATCGTGATAATCACCCAGCGTGCGGATTCCGAAAGTCTGCCACACATTCTGTGCATGTGCGTAATCTTCGTCCAACACGGGTGATTCACTCAGCCTATTGAAAAAGTGTTCGCGTGCGGGCAGACATGTTTCGTCGAACTTCTCGCTACCTGTCATGTAATCGTAAGGGTACACCCCCTTACGTAAGAGTAGCTCGAAGTGTTCTTCGAAACATTGCTTTGTTAAAGCGAAATCCGCACCGCTCGCGCGCAAGTTTCCAACAAGTGTATCCAAGGACGTGTTCAAAAATTGTAACGTGTCTACGAAACGTAGGGCACCCAACGTGACTGATACGAAGCGTTCACTAGTGGTAGCGATACAAGTGAGAGTTTCATCATTGTATTTACCCAACCCTTGTATCAAGTGATGTGCGTCGTAACCTCGTAAGTTATGGAAAAAGACAGGAATATGTTGGGCGGACTTGGAGTTGAGGTTACATACGTTGTGAGCTGCGCCAAGGTATCGTCCAGTCAAATGACAATGGTTGCGCACCTTGTCGTCATCAGTCAGCAGTTTTTCGCAGAGATGGCATACGACAGCATTCGTGAAAGATAATACGTCACGATCACTCATAGTCATAGGGATATTGGTACGCATGATCCTGTACAGTTCATGCTCTTCATCGATTAGTCTATCTAAAAAGGTTTCTATCACGTTCACACCGCGATAAACGACCTGTGGTTTGAAAATGTTGCCCTCGTGGTCGACTATGAGGTAGGAAAAACCTGAAGGAAGATGTAACGACTCTGTTGTGGTGGACGATGTGTGTGGAGGAGCATCACAACGATGGCAAGGTACAATGAACGATTCAAAGTCTGCATATATAGCGAAAGGGACTTTATGACAGTACGTGTAATTTTTGAAGTACATAACCTTCTCCTTCTCTTTCGTTGGTAAACGAATTCTTTGTTCACCATACGGTGAACAACGAGGGACATGTTCACTAAGGAGTCGTTCTTCACAGAATCTATGCAGACAGTAGTTGCAATAGAAAGAACGTCCGTAGTGTTTGGTTAGTGAAGATAGTAAGCGGCTAATATTTTTTATTAAACAGTAATGTTTTCGGTCAGCGGTGGTGAGAAGTAATAGATTAAAATGGTGTTGTCTGTCACTGAAAGGAGTTATTCTTAGCGGGTAAATTTCATTTTCTTCGTAACCAAAAACATTTATAGAAATGTCAGAATTGTCTCGTTCGAACTTCACAATATCGCATAGGCGGGTGGGATAAGTTATACCAGAAGTGGTGATACTGTGAATATGTGATTTGTATTTGGATACACGCTCGCTGTCTCTGTGTTGTGGAAACAGTGCGGCCAACACTGACCATATAAAACACATTTGATCGCCTGTATTGTTTACATTGATGATGGATTTAGTACAAGACAATTCAGGAGGTGTACGGATGAAACTGGAGGCGGCCAGCGGTTGGTATCGTGAGAGAACGAGTTCTAACGAGATTATATGATCCAACGCCCAACCGCTACCCTCACGAGTGAATTTATAAATCGATTCGATGATTTTTTCGTACGAAGCTTCTAAACGTTCAGGCAATACGTTCTGATCAGCGATCAATGTCGTATGACATCGTCCATGAAAATAGCCTTCACTCGTCACTTCTTCGTCCTCGTTCGTGTCGGCATTTACAATGTACTTGACAAATCTCGCTTTTAGCGCTATATGCCACTTTATAGTAAGCAAACGTGTCAGTTCGTTTAGAATGTCCGTACGTAACATATCGTGAATTTCATCGAAAAAGGTAATGACATCGTTGACACATTCTTCTTCTTCCTCTACAAGAGGTGTGTAAACGTACGACACCAACGAGCCACGCAACGAATGTTTACGATCAACAGAAAACGTCTGCATTGTTAGAATAACGATAAAAGCAAAATCAATTACTTGCTCACTTGAAGAACATTAGAATACTGATACAAAGTTAGAAAATAAGTAACATTTTATAAGCAGTGCGTGAAAGTTAGCCTGCACGAGACTCGAAGGTGAACGCAGGCAGCGATCACCGCTCCACTTATACTATCTATGATGAGTGCGTGCGCAGCTATTTGTTCCCACTACTGTGCTTTATTTCATACCGACCAATTGACGACAGCAATCCCCACTACGATTGCGCGCGCAGCTACCACTGAGGAAGTGAAATGCAGCGCAACAAACCAACATTCTTGCTTCAGATATGGACGTGCACACATATTCTTTTGCAAGCCGATTAAAAAGCTTTTATAACATCCATCGTCGAGGTAACATTAAATTTTACGTGCGTAAATTTCCGAATACGAACGTGAGATTTTTTGACCTAGCCAAAGCCGGGTTTATTTATGAAGGCGATGATGATGTTGTAAGATGCTGCAATTGTAAAATACGAATTATGGATTGGATGGCGGGTGATGATCCTGTCCAAGTCCATAAGGCGTCAATGCCTACATGTAGTTTCGTTCGTGAACACTTGTAGAAGTCGACGCACGCAAAAACGGCTCTTTTCAGAGCCAACATAAACTCATGTACAAACATACCCGTTTGGGTAGTACTAGTAGTACTCTGTGTTAGTACTATATTAGTACTAATAGTACTATATATATTACTATTACTAGTACTACTACTAAATGTGTGTACACAATTCAATGTCTGACTGATGGCGTCAATGATAAAAAAATAAAACAAAAGATTTCATAAAAATTATACCTATTAAATATCATGACAATTTCGAAGCTGTATCACTTGCATCGCAGATCGATGACACAATGGATGTTTATCGATACGATGATGGGAAACATTTCACACTAACAAAACCGTTACGAAGCACGATACGTTCCAACTTGTGTTCTATGTATTTTGTGAAGAAAAAACGGTTTTGTGGTAACTACTGTACACGTTATAAGTTTGGTGTTGACAAATATCACGGACGTTGTTGGCGTCACATAAAGAAACGTAGCGGTTATCTCCCGCCGATCGTGCTGTTGATGATAATCTCTGATCGTATACACAACAAATCACGATGGCTTCATTTTATCGAAGAGTGTGATCGAAACAATGTACCGATTGAACTCGTGGTTTATGAAAAGAATATGTTCAAGTGTACAGTACGTCACGCGTGGAATTTTATTTCACGTTTCCGACCGATTCCTGAACTGTATCATGCCGTTCAACGTGTTCACGGCTTACATGATTCACACGGACAAATGAACTATGCGACTGTGTACACAGACATGCTCGCCTACGGAAGTTCAATCCCACACGCTTTGTGTTGCATTGTCATTACAGAGCGCACTATTCCGATACGTACAGCGATTGAAATATACAGAAGCGCGATTATGATAGCACCAAAGTGCGCAGTGGATCCTAGCTACAACGTAAGTTTTGACGTGCGCTGCCCGCCATCTTCGTTACCGACACTTGCGAGAGGGAAACAGTTCACATTGGTGAACAACAAGGCGCAGGGATTGTTTTCAGTAGCCTTTCTGAAGGAATCATTGCCTACACTCCGCAAGTATTGTGAATACTTCGGTCTGCAGTATTCACATGAAAAAGGGTACACAGTGAAAGATCGACGTTTATACGAACAGTGGCAACGATGTACAGGTGCTATGGCAGACGAGTTTTGGTTGTTGAACTCGTATCTTATACACCTGCATATGGAGTCGAGAAGTCATCGTCCGATCATAGAACTCAAAGCTAAACACATGTGCGAGCATCTACCCGTAAACGATAACGTCATAGTCGCGGAAATGCACGAGTATCGTGCCAACGTTATACGCAGCGTCATGTTCAAAGACATGAATTCCGTCAAGACCGTAAGAGCGTTGGACATGAAACAACACACGCTCATGAGATATTACATCGGTATGAGTCTCGTGCGTAATGGACGTATGAAAATCAGTTTAGCGCATGTTTTAACGTACTTACGCAATCACAAGAAGAACGCGTTGTTTTTCCGTTCGGTCGAGATGATATAACTGGACGTGGAGTGGAAATCTTACTACAGTCACGCGATGGAAAGCAGACGTACCAGAACGGTACCGAGGAGAGTTACATTCAGCACTGAGTTAACGCTTTACCACGTTCCGACGTATTGTGAATCACGGTTCGTACGATATGAGAATGAAACGACAGGTGAAGAACATACAGCAGAGCGTTCGCAAGACTATCGCGAAGGAGTTGCACAGACCGGTAAGAAGGAATTTTCCGAGACGTGCGGTGGAGTTAAAGGGACTTCACGACTTGTACCAAGCGGACCTGGTAGAGATGATACCGCACGCGAAGGTGAACAAGGGATTCAAGTACCTTATGACAATCATTAACGCGTTTAGCAAGTACGCGTACGCTGTTCCGTTGAAAACAAAAACGGGCGTAGAGGTCGCACGAGCTCTGGAACCGATTCTTCGTGCTAATAAAATGAAATATCTGCAGACAGACAACGGGAAAGAGTACTATAACAGTAGCGTACAAAAATTGCTGAGCAGATACGGTATCACACTCTATTCCACGTATAGTGAAAAAAAGGCCTCCATTGTGGAACGTTTTAACCGTACGTTGAAAACGCACATGTATCGTGCGTTCAGTGAACAAGGTCATTATCGTTGGTTGGATATGTTGCCGGAACTAGTCAACACGTACAACAACAGCGTGCACAGAACGATTGGAATGAAACCGTGTCAGGTGAAAGAATCCAACGAACGTACAGTGCTACAAAGGATTCGTGTGAACACAGCGAGGAGCATCGTTTATAAACGACCGAAATTCAAAGTAGGCGATCGTGTGCGTATAAGCAAACACAAAATGACATTCGCCAAAGGATACACACCAAATTGGACAAACGAGATATTTCTCGTTCATTCGGTGCGTACCGGCAGCGTACCCATTACCTATTCGCTAAAGGATCATACAGGAGAAGTGTTGAAAGGTGGTTTTTATGAACATGAAATCAGTAAATCGAACGTTGGTGACGTGTACTTGGTAGAAAAGATTGTACAACGTAAAGGCGATCGTGTAAAAGTCAGATGGTTAGGATTCGATGGTAAACACGATTCGTGGATACACAAGAAGAACTTGCTATAACAACTATTCGACTCATGGAAATAGAACCAGTATGCATCGATACGTTATGATGACAACATGCACGCTGTGTACAGTGTAAAAGACATTGTGTCACATCCTGGTTACGATGAGTACATCGTGAACACGACTGCAAACGACGTTGAACGCATGCGTAGGATCTTGACAGTGCACGAGTACTGGCAACGGGTTATCAATCGTGTGAAGAGATTCCGTCTTAACGAAATAGTACCAAGTGGTACCGGATTCGATCACTACAAAGAATGTGTTTGGTCGGATCCGAACTGTGAAACGGGTCCGGACACTTGTGTATGCAGTTACATATCTGCCGACTGCTGCAATATAGTGCGACTATTACATAGACTGTGCACGGAACGTCAACATGAAAATATTGCAACAAGCGCACAGATTAAAAATAAAGGACGTGGACTATTCGAAATTGTGCGGCGATGGTGGTGGGGGTGGTTGTGGCAGAAAAAAACGTAAACACGGACGTCTTCTGCCCGATACCGTTCGTTCGATCATCTGCGGACCTTCTGCGTGCGGGAAGACAAACGTCATGTTCAACCTGTTGTTCGATGTAAACGGATTAAGATTCGCGAACTTATACGTGTTTTCTAAATCACTATTTCAACCTAAATATCAGATGCTGGAGACCTTGATGACACAACTTTCCAACGAAGGAATGGGTTATCACGCCTACAACGATAACGAAGAGGTACCGCCTCCCGACGAGGTCGATCCTGATTCTATTATGGTGTTCGATGATGTGTCTTGTGAAAGACAATACAATATACGCAAGTATTTCTCTATGGGACATGGTATTCGTGAAGAAGAAGCAACGTTATCCAAAAGTTACAAACCGATTCTGGAACCGTTACAAAATATTTCACAAGCATTGCTTGAAAAGAAACGTAAAACAACAAATGAAAAGCCGATAAGAGTGAAAAAAATGAAACAAGAAGAAGAGGAAGAAGAAGAAGAAGAGGATCCATTAGATGCAATTAGTAAGAGCGATGTAGGAACACCACTTCGTTCCCGAACGAAACCGTCTTTCCTGAAAACACCCGTGATAGCCGAAACATCAGGTGATGACGATGAGGACGATCCTAGTCAAAACATTGAAAAAATGTTAGACACACCGGAAGGAAGACGTGAAGCGCGTAGATATTTTCAGGACAAATACGACAGTGAATCGTTAGCGAACAAGTACATGCGTATGATCGTTTCGTCCGAACGCGATCGTCTGATGGACTATACGTACGGTGTAAGACATGAAAACGGAAAATGGATGATTGGTGATTCACAGTTCGAAATCGATAAGGACGATACGATTCTTATCAACGGTAAACGATACAAAGGTACACCTGGACTCTACGAACTTGTATTCATGAAGCATCCTAATGAAAATATTTACAAGGAATCAGATCTGAAAACGTACAAAGATATACTGCGTAACACCAACGCGCATAAGCAGTATTACTTAGCGAACGCACAGGTGAACGCGAACAGAGGTGTAAAGTATAAACGAATAATATCGCAACTGTTTCCATCGAAACGTACAGGACAGGGGCATAATAATATTGATACATCGTATATGACGCTAACGAGAAAAAAAGACAAAATCGATTACGTGCACTGGGACGATCCGAACGAACTGGTGGACAGATTGCGACTGTTAATGGCATCACAACGTGTTGGAAACAGTGGGCACACGAACGAAATCGTCTCCATAGTGGAAGAACTACGTGAAGCAGACATAATCGTATAACAAGAGCGGTATATATCATCTGACATTAGCAGCAGCAGCATGGAATCGATCTTAAAGGACTCGTTAATGCCGTGTGCTCCCTATTCGATTCTGAAAGCCGATAAAGTATAAATAATACTGTCGTACACGCACCGGGGGACATTCCACGATTGGTTGTGACAACATGGATATCGTGCTACTGTTTATTATTGCGTGCACAAGCGCCGTCGTCGTCGCATCGTCCGTTAACGCTAACGATGTAGATTTCGCTATAGATTATTTGGTGCGATACGGATACGTGCCCGACGATAGTTTACGACTCACGGACAACACTACCATCGATATGGACGCCTACCTTCGCACGTTTCAAGTGAATTACAATTTAACAGTAAATGGAGAATTGAACAATGAAACGATGAATCTGATGCGTGCGCGGAGATGTGGTAACGAAGATTTCGTGTCGTACACCTTACGAACGCCGTGGGCCAAGAAACGTCTGTCGTGGCGATTCTTTCACGGTAGCGTCAGCGCTATAGAAGCGTCGCGACAAGCGTTCGCTGTGTGGCAGAAACATTCGAATCTGGAATTCGAATATCGACCCAACGACATAAACGCAGACATGGTTATCGCTATGAAATATTTTAAACACAGGTGTCTGACTTCCAGGTGCACGATCTGCGGGTACGATTTGGACGGACGAGGAGGTATACTCGCTCACGCTTACTACCCGCCCGATTTACCGTATAACACTACTGAAATACATATGGACTACTACGAGTCGTGGAATTATACAAACGCAACCGAAATACCGGACGATCAGACCAGTTTTCTTCAGGTGCTAACGCACGAAATCGGACACGCGTTAGGACTGTCTCATTCCCTCGAGAGGGATTCGATCATGTACCCGTTCTACGTACCACGCTCGGGCGGACCGTTCGACCTGAGAGACGACGATATAAGAGGCATTCAACGCTTGTACGGGAAGCCGCCGCCGCCGCCCGCTACGACGACGACGACAACGTCAACGTCGACGACGACGTCAACGACGACGACGACACCGACAACGAACGAGACCGTGCGGACGACAACGGATTTATGTCGACTAAAGAACGTTAACAAATTTTTAATAATCAACAGACATCTGTATATCGTGCACGATAACTTTTTGTGGACATTGGATATCGAGTCGAAGCGAACGGGCGAGAGTCCGCTTCTGTTGACGGATTGGTTGACTTTCTTACCGCCGACGTTCACCAACGTTTCGGCGATGTACCAGAGACCGCGGACCGAAGAAGTGGTGCTTTTCATAGACAACTATGTATACATGTTTGATATACACAGTCTGCAGCCGGTGAACGGGTATCCGCGTTCAATCACAACGCTCGGTGTTCGCACGATGACTAAAATAAACGCTGCAATACACACGTACACGGGTCGAACTCTTCTGTTGTACAACGATATGTATTACAGTGAGATAGACGAGTGCACGTTCACGATCAAGAAACATGGTTATGTTAAAGATCGTTTTGTCGGCTTACCAGAAGCCGTTGATAGTGCGTTCCGATATATCGACGGAAAAATTTATTTCTTCAAAGACACACACGTATACGTGTACGATGAATTTCTAGATACGATTGTAAAAGGAAAACATAACGACGCACTATCCGTTGTCGGAATAAAATGCATAGACAGTACGATCGTATCAAAACTAATCGATTTATTACGTGAATACGTATAAATGTCGTGCACAACGAACGAGGCGCATCATTCACGAGATGAGTGTCGACAAGTTTGGCAGACACCAGAGCGCTGTCAGAGCGCGAAGAGAGACGCGACGCAGTCTGCGAGAGGATATTGGTATCACAATGACCGAGGACGGACACTTTGATGTAGCGGGAAAAAAAATACATAATTTGGGCGAACCGCGCGATGATAGCGATGCCGTTTCACTGCGCTTTGTGCGTGACAATTGTCTGTTAGCTGGCGATTCGTCGACGGCGGCGCAAGGAATAGATGCGAAAGGTCGTAAGCTCGTCAACGTCGGCGCTCCTGTCGATCTCGCGGACGCTGTCAACAAGCAGTACGTAGACTACTCGTGCTTACGTTTCACACAATTGGTACCGAACAAGAAGAACGGGGCTGTCGTCGACGCACGAGACCATCGCATACAGTCTCTGAGGGAACCGATTCGTGCGAGAGACGCCGCGACCAAAATATACGTGGACTCGAAAATCATACCGAAGGATACGAACTCTAACCTAATGGTCGGCAATGTGCGGATAACACAGTTAGCTCCACCCATGAACAACAAGGACGCAGTGAATTTGGAATTTTTGAACCGACACACAATCACCGCGGTAAACGATGCTTATTTCAACGCGCAAGGAAAAACCATTCTAAACGTTGGCGATGGTGGCGCACGGGCCACAGATGCAGTGAACGCGCGTCAATTGGAGGACGTGAAGCGGTACGCGAAGAGCGAAACGTACAAACTCGCAAAAGTGTTCCAACATCGTTGGGAGAAAGTGGTATCGTATATCTATAAATTGCATACACGCGCAGCGCGTACTTCACTTGGTGCCGAAGAGGCAGACTTACTACTTATGAACAAGACGGAGACGAGCGTGTTGATTAGTGATCTGGACAAATCCAACAACGAGCAAGATTGGAGATCTCTTTATCGAGAGCAAACGAAACAGTAGTCATGTATGAACTACGTAGCCGTGTTGATAAAAAAAAAGGGGGGCGTGGTCTTATCGGAAAAATAGTTAAAAGCGCGGTACCATTCGTCGCGAAGTCAGTACCTACACTGATCAATCGAGCGGTGGACGTATTACCGGTAGAACTACATCTGCCTGGCTACAGGTTCTGCGGACCAGGAACGAAACTAGAGGAGAGATTGAGTCGTGGTGATCGAGGAATCAACGAGTTGGACGAAGCCTGTCGCGAACACGATATCGCTTACAGCAAGTACAAGGACAACGAACGACGAGGTATAGCGGATCGTGTGCTAGCCGGTAAAGCGTGGGAACGAGTTAAAGCTTTGAATTCAGGCATCAGTGAAAGAGCGTACGCAGCAGCCGTAGCAGCAGCAATGAAGGCGAAATCTGCGTTAGGCAGCGGGCTATGCTGTAGTGGTGGTGGTGGTGTGCGTAAACGTCGACGTCGCACCAGACGACGCAAGCCGGTTCGACGCACGATAATCAGGAAGAGGAGGAGGACGACGACGACAACAGGGACAGGAAAACGACGAAGAAGGAGTGGTGGTAAAAAGGCTTCAGGACTCTATCTTCGACCGTACCGAAAAAACTAATCAAAATACCCGTGCGTCCATTGTCCGATCATGATCTTTATGAGTACACGAAACGATTGCGTATACCCTATTTCAGAGGTGTGTACATGCGCGACGCACTTCCTAGTACATCACCGTGGGTGAACGAAAGTGCGATCGTGAATCTGGACGATGCTAGCGGACCGGGCACGCACTGGGTATGCTACAAGAAGCGAGGCGACAGAGTCTGGTACTTTGATGGATTCGGCAATCTACGTCCACCTGTCGAGCTAATGCGGTACTTTGGATCGAACGTGACCGACGTTCATTACAATTACATGCGAAAACAACCGTCGGATACAGTCATCTGCGGACATTTATGTTTAGAGTTTTTGACATCGAACGATCAGTAAACTACAAGATGTCTTCGCTTACGGTCACCGTCACAGGAACGGATCCGAGCGCACTGGTTTGTGACTTTTTTCCACCGCTTGAATTGACGCACGGTGAATGGTACGCAGGACTGCTGGACTTTACCACGTACAACTCTATACCGAACGTGGAGAGTGGAAAAAACAATGTCTTTCCTGTACTAAAGGGAGCACGTAAAACGTTAGAGCTTGTCAATATACCGACCGGTGTGTATGAAATCAGTGATATTGAAACATACCTGAAAAAAGAACTAGCAGACCCGAAATTTTCTCTACGACCCAACAACAACACATTGAAATGTGAAATTTATTGTTCATACGATATCGATTTCGGATGTACGGAACACACGATCGGTACCATGTTGGGTTTTTCCAAGAGCCGCAAGTTAGAAGCGTATATATTACACACGTCGGATGCGCCTGTAAACATTAACAAAGTGAACGTTTTGGAGATAAGGTGTAACGCTGTTCAAGGTTCATACAAGGCGGGTCGAAACGAGCATATATTGCACTCGTTCTATCCAACAGTTGAGCCAGGATTCAAGATAGTCGAAACGCCTAGAAACGTCATTTATTTTCCGCTTAACGTACTACACTTGCGTAACGTTACAGTGTCCGTACACGATCAGGACGGTGATATTGTGAATTTTCAAGGGGAAGTCATCACCGCACGTATACATTTGAAACGTGTGTAGTAATCATGGGAATTTATTTCACCGAAACCTCCATGATGATGAAGAGCGGAGGTAGCGACGGCTTGCACTGCAAGATAAAAGAGGACAACACTTTTGGAAAAGGTATCAGTAGACGTTCGTCGTTGACACGATTAACAGCAACTAACCGACGCTACCTGATTTCACTAGGATTCAAACTCAAGAGAAACAAGTAACATGACGGACAGCGGTATAGTCTTATCGGTTGAACGTCGACCGTTCTTTGAAGACAACATCACACATTATGAATATCATCCTCATGCACCGTACGCGTCGGCGTCACGATATGGAAATAATGATGAGATACGCATACCTATCCTGCAACAGGAAGTCTTCACTTTACCGATGGAAAGTTTCCTGTACGTTGAAGGCAAGTTGAGCAAAAAAACCACTGCCACTGGTAATGTGAACGTGAAAATGATAAACAATGCGATTGCGTTTCTCTTCGAAGAAATCCGTTACGAATTGGCCGGCGTGGAAGTAGATCGTACCAAGAGTGTTGGCATCACATCCACTATTAAAACCATACTATCTGCCAGCAAGCAGGACATTGTTTCGATGCAAAATGCCGGTTGGGTTGCTCCTACAGCTGACGAGCTAACACCATCTGGTAAAAATAATGAATTCAACTTTTGCATACCGTTGAGGATACTGATGGGATTTGCTGAAGATTTCACACATGTTATTTTAAACATGAAACAAGAACTGATACTATTACGCACTTCCACTGACGTTAACGCTCTGTTCTCGTCTACGGATGCGCCCGCTAACGCTGATATAGAACTAACAAAAATCTCTTGGATGATTCCGTTCGTGTATGTGAACAATGAAGTACGGATACGATTATTGGATATCATACGCAAAGACCTACCACTATTCTTACCGTTTCGTAGTTGGGAACTGCACGAGTACCCGGTTTTACCAACGACTGACAGACAGACTTGGACAGTGAAAACAACTACACAACTGGAGAAACCGCGGTACGTGATACTCACCTTCCAGACCAGCAGAAAGAATAATCTGAAAAAACATGCCGGCGAATTCGATCACTGCAATGTGACAAATGCGAGACTCTTTCTGAACGACAAATACTACCCGTACGATAACCTGAACCTGGATATCGATAACGGACGTTATGCATTGCTGTACGACATGTATACACGATTTCAAAAGTCATACTACCACAGAAGTCAACCCAACGTACTTCTAACGCCTACTGAGTTCATAGCAAAAGCACCGTTATTCGTCTTCGATTGTAGCAGACAGGATGAGTCGCTCAAGTCTTCACCAGTCGACGTCAGATTGGAATTCGAGTCATCGAGCAATTTCCCCGCTCAGACCGCGGCCTACTGCTTGATACTGCATGATTCGCTCAACGTGTACACTCCGTTATCCAACACAGTGCGCAGACATAATTAAACATTTACTATAAATTATTGTTTTTTTTTGCTGTAAATATAATGTTGCTTTTTAGAATGTAATGTATGTGTTACATGTATGCGATTTTTATTTAAAAAATGTAATCAATTTTTATGTATTTGCTGTAAATAGAATGTAATGTATGACTTACATGTATGTAATTTTTTATTAAAAAAAAATGTAATCATTTTTCATGTATTTTATTTTGTGGAGGGGGAAACGATTATCCTCTTCTTCCTATTTTTTTTTGCTCAGTGTTTCATCAACACGACTCGCGAGAGGACGCACAAGATGCTTTCACACGATTTCGATGATGATGATACCAAACCCAAGAACGACCGCTATTTCAAACAATGCGGTGAAGCGACAGCAACAACAATCAAGTCCTTATCACCAGACGATAAAGAAGTGCAAGTCATCTTAATTCAAAAAATCACATCTCCGTACCCGCGTTACAGAAGCTTGGAAAATCGTTTAAAGAGTTTTAAAGAATGGCCTGTATCGTTAACGATAACACCTAAAGAATTATCAGAAGCGGGTTTCTTTTACACTGGATGCAACGATAGAGTGATTTGTTTTTGCTGTGGAGGCGGATTAAACAAATGGGAACGTGGAGAATATGCTTGGATGGAACACGCACGTCATTTCCCTGCGTGCTCTTACGTAATGTTAATGAAAGATAAAAATTTTATCATCAAGGCACTGGGTATCGTTACCGAAGCGCAAGCACCAACAGCAATAGCGACAGCAGAGAACGAACAACACGTCGACACTATCAAGGAGAATATAAAAAACATAGAAGGAAGCTCTAATCGTGATACAATGTGCAAAGTCTGTTACGCACAGAACGTGGAAGTTGTACTTATTCCCTGTCGACATTTTATCACATATGTGAATTGCGCCATAACCCTACATACTTGTCCTTTATGTAGAACCACATGCACCGCTTACATGAGAGCGTATTTCTAGTTCATTTTCACACCTTAATTTAATCGATTAGTGAACACAAGGTTTGAAAATATATGCTGCCGTGGCAAAAGTGTTTAATCCAAGTCCACTAATATCGCATACCTCAGTGTTTGAACAGCACGCGTTGAAGACGGACGCATGGAGCTGTTATCTCCCTACCAGTACATACGCTGTAGTGAATTAAAGCACACAATACTATACCCTATAGACATTTTTGTATACAACATTTTGACCTGTAAATTTGTTGCACTGATCCGTGACGAAAATATAAGGTACAAAATAAACGTTCCAAAAAAATTCTTTACGAGCGTTTCACAACATACAACGTGTCTGTTTCGTAAGACGGACGGATCTGCAGCGTTTTAGTAACACCAAACACATTATTTATAACGAAAAAAGGATGTGCGAGGATAATCTAGCAGTCATCCTTGACTTTCACTGTTTCATCGACAACGATGGAAACGAACTCGTTAAGGAACTATCCATTATGGATGTCACTGCATTTGCCAGCAGACATTGGATATTTTCACCTCCAGCAAACATGATTGTTTCGAATCATAAACATGCGAGGACAAACAGATGGTTAACAGAGCATTATCATGGACTAGCGTGGACGGACGGGGACACATCGTATGAACATCTTGTGCCGATATTAGAAAAATATACATTTCCTTTTAAATTTGTGTTCGTAAAAGGATTGCAAAAAAAAAATTTCTACAGAAGCGTATCGTACATTTTAATATTATAAATTTAGAAGATTTCGGTTGTCCTAAACTCGATCAATTACAATCAATACATGGAACAGTCTGTCTCGTGCACCACTTACTTCCAGAAATATGTACAAATACTAGAGTACACGCTTTACGCGAGTGGGTTGTATCAGATTTTAGAGTAATCAATATGTTTCTAATAAATTACTAATTGAAAACATTATTGTTTAGCGCTTACGTAAAACAAATTAACCTTTCTGATGATTACATCACTCTGTATAGTCATATAAAAAAAATTAGATTCACCGACATGTTCTAACACGCATGAGTGCTGTTAATTAAATCATTCTGTCTATTCATAAAAAAAATAACCGAGTCGTCTCCTCTTCCCCGCCTACCCATCGAGTCGTGAGAAGTCAAGTCGTATCCTGTTCACACGGATAAAAATAAACGCTTACTGTACGATAAAAAATTTAGCTTCAGCAACATGTTCTAACACGCATGAGTGCTGTTAATTACATCATTCTGTCTATTCATAAAAAAAAATAACCGACTCGTCTCCTCTTCCCCGCCTACGCATCGAGTCGTGAGAAGACAAGTCGTATCCTGTTCACACGGTTAAAAATAAACGCTTACTGTACGTTATGTAGTTCCCCCTCTCTGGTTCCACCTCCACAACTACCTCCCTATTTATTCCGCTGTGCGCGAGCGTTATTCGTTCAGTCCTTGAGAGACGCGCGAGACAAATATAAAATTCTTTATTTTAAAATGGCATCATTCACTGAAAAATTTGCAACTATTAGCGCAATTGAATATAAAAAAATAAAAGAATTAATAAACGGTGTAAAATATCCGATAGAAGAAATGCAGAATATAGACGCGAAGTACGGGAAAGCCGTACTCGTCACTCTTCAAGATTATAAAGACCCTAAACTAAAATATCGCGTATATCTACCTAAAAGATACGCGAGCGTTTTCGAAGATGATGAATTAAAAGATTTAGTACCGTGTTCGCTGCATCTAATTTTTCGTGGAGAAAAGGATAGAGCGTACATAGTAGAAATTGTACAGTAAGACCGAATGGACATACTCACTTACCATGTATAATTTTCATTGTAAATACACATAATTGTCATTAGCTGCACGTACAATTATATATTAACATGTACTTAGTTGTATTTTAATTTATAATATATTGTGCTTACACATATATTTCATTTAATTTAATTATATTTAATTATCAATGTATTTACTGTATATCTAGATAATAAAACAAGGCTTACATGGTGTACATTTTAGAGTAAGCCTGGATAGACATCTTCAAAATTAACAAATATATTTGTTCAAAATTGTCATTGCACACGTACACAAATAGTAAATATAATGTGCTTAAACTTATTTATTTTAATGTAATTCAAAACAATTATTAAAACAATTACAAATAATAAATTATTATGCGTAATGAATTTATAAATTAAAATCTAATTTGCTTACACATAATATAAATGTATACAAATGTATTTATTAGTTTTACTTATTTGTAATTCATACACAATTGTCACACATGTTTACATATTAATTTTTGTCATTACTGTGTACGTCATCATATTTTAATTTGTAATTACTTTATTTAGATGAATATTGTACACAAATGTCATATTGTATATGTTTACATATTATGTATTTTGTACTTGTCACCACTGTTTACTGTTACATAATATTTATTTTAAATTGTAATATATTTTGATTACTTGTATTTTAATTAAATAATATTGCTTTAACATTTTTATTCTATATTTATTTCACAAATCCTTGAAAGATTAACACTAATCATCACTCAATATACAAGCTAAAAGAAATGTTGCGCAATGTGCATTCATGTGTTATTACATATAACTAATTTTAAAAATCAATATTATTAAACAATAATTGCTTGATTAGAAATTACAAAAATTATTTTAAAATAAAACTTACCTTGTACGAGCTCTAGTTGAGAATTGCTTGATTATATTATATTTTAGAAATTAAAAAATTATTTAAAAATGAAACTTACCTTGTACGAGTTCTAGTTGAGTTACTGAATGTGAATCTCGTCGAACGAAAATTAAAAAAATTATTTAAAAAATGAAAATTATTTTAAAAAAAAATGAAACTCACTCTGTACGACTGAATGTGAATCTTAACGAACGAAAATTAAAAAAATTATTAAAAAAATGAAAACTTATTTAAAAATGAAAAACTCACACTGTACGAGTTCTAGTCTCGTTGAACAATGTGATGATGTGAGCAATTCGTACAGCGTATATATACGCTATCTCAAGGATGAACGCGAAAGCAGCTGGTATCAACCAGAGCTGCTACACGTGCAGTCAAGGACAACCATTTAGCTTGGCTTTTCTGTTTCGACGACAAAAAAAACCTAGAGCTACTACACGTGCAGTCAAGGACAATCACTTAGGCTTTCTGTTTCACACAATAATTTATGTACGGTCATCACTTCGTTCACACACACATTAACAAATGCGCAGACAGCTGGAGCCCAATTAAAATATTACATCACCAACGACTTGTGTTCTTCAAATTATGTACGGCTATTAAAGCCTCAGCTCTCACGCTTTGATAATAGATGGCTAGACAATTACATCATCACCAGCATGTGTACATATGCTCAGATAGCCAATTATTATTCATTAGTTAGTCAACGGCTAGGGTTCTGTTATTAAACAAATGGATGTACGCACACACAAGCGCGCACAGACAGCTGGAGCCCAATTAATAATATTACATCACCAACGACTCGCGTTCTTCAAATTATGTACGACTAATAAAGCTTTCGTTCACACGCTTTGGTAACAGATGGGCACACAGATGGATTGATTACATCATCACTAGCATGTGTACATATTATGCTCAGATAACCGAAGCCAATTCATTACAACTAGACATTCAATTATGCAATGCATATCATGTGTATTTTCTTACATGTACACAACAATGTAAATTTTTTGAATTTGCTTAGTTATTTCTTTTCTTTTCAACTATCCTTTTTCCTTCTATCATGCATGTTTTATAAGTGAAGTGTCAATCAAAACAATTACACCACAATAGCCAGTCAACAAGAGTTTCACATCGATGCTGTGCACATTTTTTTGTATTTTTACAATATATACTTACCACAAAAGCACACATTCAAATTTACAGTTCATGAGTTGGCAACAATGGTGGCAGTGTAAACATATACAAAACCTGTACACTATAACACCGAGCCGTGGCCGGCACAAGTTGACAACGTCGACGTGGCAGTGTAAACATATACAAAACCCGTACACTATAACACCGAGCCGACAACGGCAGTGTAAACATATACAAAACCCGTACACTATAACACATGCACGAGCCGACAACGTGGCACAAGTTGACAACGTCGACGCTTTTCCAACATGGCCGCCCTTCCGGAAAAACAAAACATATACCCAAACCATACACTATAACACACCACGATCCGACAACGTGGCCCAACCTTAACCAGCACACACGCACAATCCGACAACATCACAGCTTTCCCAACATGGCCACCAGGCGTGGCCATGTTCGCCGTTCGCCCTTCGCCGTCGTCGTTGACGTCGTCATCGTCGCCGGGCGGCGGCCTGGCTTGATCCTCGCCCGTCGTGGTGGGGTCGTCGTCCATTTTGTCGACAACGGCGGCCACGCCTCCGCCAATCAACGCACACGGAACCACGCAAAATGGACGACGACGACAACATGGCCGAACGCCGACAACATGGCCGACAACTTCGGTACGCCCATCGAGGTCACGTGGGACACACCACTACCCCCCCGGTCCATCATAACCTCTGCACATGACGACACGCTGCGCCGGAAGTCTACCCCCACCACAGGGATTTTTGAATTTCGCGCCAAAAGGGGGGCTGTGACGTCACTTCCGCGTTAGAACTCTGATTCTTACCCTACTTGTTTGACTAGTTCGTCGTTGACTAATAATAAAAGATTTATGTGCGTCCTAACTTTGTGCTCGGTTATCCGCATAGGGTACACTTCGTCTTTTCTGTATCCGGACTCGTTACTTTCGCTTTCGTAACCGAAAACGTTCAACGAAATATTTGCGTTTTGTTTTCGAATTTTTTAATTTGATTCACCTGCACCGGATAGTCGATCCCCTCCATATTCAGGTCGTTTTTGGACTGTCTGTAGTGAGACACGCGGTACGGGTGAGAAGCGATCGGATGTAAACCGGCTAGAACGGACCAGAGGAAGCATCTGTCGTCGTATAGATTCTGCACGTCCACTTACGCTTTCTTCCTTAATAATTTTGTCGGAGTTGGGATGTAACTGGATCCGGCCAAAGGACGATATTTTATCAAATTTATTTCAACGGCCACGATTCCATTTTCGACCCAACGAAAAGACAATAAACGAGTAAACTTCGATACCGATTCCAACATTTTTTCGACACATTCCCTGTACTGTTCGTTCACGTCTTTCGCGTCCGGGGGTAAAACGAGCGGTGTACGCGAACGGAACACTCCCGTCTGCTCAAGTTCATGATCGGTTACTAATTTTTTGAACAAGAAGCGCACGGCCAAGTACCACTTGTAATTTTCCTCCATATCGCGTGATTCCACGCAAACTTCATCGGGAATAACCTCTGCCATTCTCTACAACAACACAGATACCGTGTCCAGTCCGTCTTGGAAGTCATTATATTTTATTGTCTTTACACTGCCGTTAAGAGCGACTGTACGAATTCTATTGCCATGAGTCTATACTATTAAATACACGAACTTAATTAGAATAAAACACACTTATTTAGATTAAACAAGTCCTAGTTTTCAGCAATATCAACAAACACTTTGTAACAAACACAGGTATTAAAAATAACGCACAAGTGTTCAGCAGCGTGTACACCTGGTAAGTGAAATGCTGCACACACGACTGGGGGTTGCGCGGGTCGCGAGTAGTGCAGTGTCCCGAGTCTCAGAAAGGACTCCTGCCACTGGGTCTATTTGAGTTCTTTATATATCTTTTAGGTAATTATGGAGGGGTCTGAAGCGACCTGCTATTGGTGGATTATACTACCGGGACTAACAAACGAGGTCGCTTCCAGGACTCACCTGGTCGCGGGGTGTATTTACCAAGTCCGGCAATGAGGGAATTGTGGATCACTCTGTCGGAACGAACATAGAATCTACGCGCCAGGCATCTCACGGTGTCATCAAAAGAGCGGACACCGAGTCCTCTCCTCAAAAGACGAGAAGAGTACCTCCGGGGAACTTTACATGCAAGCTTCAGTCCCCGGTCGAGTACGCGCTGGAGCGCTGTTCTATGACCACGAGCCAGGTATCCCCAAACAGGACAGGCGTAGGTAATCACGGGCAACACGTACGAGTTGACTATGAGCTTACCTAGCCGGGGGGTTATTGTCGGATTAGATAGAACGGGCGAAAATCTACTGAGTTGCGCCGAAGCGCGTTGACGGATGTATTGAGTGTGGGTTCGCCAGGTGAGTCGGGAGTCACGTGGAGCCCGAGGTACTTGACGCTGCTGGTCCAGGGTACCTCGACGGGGCCTACTTTAAGCGGCCGAGGCCGCTTGCGTTTGCGCGAGAATATTACCGCGGCGCTCTTGGAAGCGTTAACGGCAACTCTCCAGTCATCGGTCCACCCGACATACGCGTCGAGTTGACGTTGGAGCTTGATTGCCGCATAACTCGCGTTCGGCTCTGAGGCAAAAGCCGCAGTGTCGTCTGCGAACAGCGACAACTCAACTCCAGGAACTCGGGGCGTGTCGTTGACAAACAGCGAGAACAGGAGAGGCCCAAGTACGATTCCTTGAGGGACACCGGCGGTAATACGCCTCTCCGAAGAGAGAGCGTGGTCTATTCTCACTCGGAAGCTACGGTCTCGCAGATAGCTGCCGATCAAGTGAACGTAGCAATCTGGGAGAAGGACTTCCGTTAGCTTGTAAAGGACACCCTCGTGCCACACGCGGTCAAAGACTTTCTCTACGTCTAGGAAGATCGCAGTCGTCTGTTTGCCCTGGCAGCCAGCCTCGGTAATGCATTCCACGAGTTTCATCAGCTGATGAGTCGAGGAGTGCAGCTCACGAAAGCCGAACTGTTCGGGGATCAGCACGTCTAGTCTTTCTAGGTGGTCGCGGATCCTACGCTTGATCAGTCGCTCGTAAACCTTGGACGTCGCGGACAAGAGGCTGATGAGTCTGAGGTTTTCCACGCGAGAAGAATTCTTTTCCGGCTTGGGTATCGCTATTACTGTAGCCGTTTTCTATTTCATCGGAAAGTAGGCCAGTCTGAGGCATGAATTGAACAGGTCAGAGAGGAACTGTGTTCCTCGCTTCGGAAGGCGATGGAGTGCGGAATTCATGACTCCGTCTGGGCCAGGCGCCTTCCGGGGCTTGAGCTGAACAATCCTCTCATAGACCTCCTCCGGGGAGATGGGCTCCGGCTGGACTGTGATACCGGCCGATAGAAAGCGCTCTACCTCGCGGCAGATTTTCTCAGTGAAAGCCGGGTTCTTGGATGGATTGAGAGCGAACTGTCACCCTAACTGTCAGCCAAGAACTCTGCCTTCTCGAGGGTGCGTCCAAGGAGTTGACAGCCGGGTCCGACCAGTGCGGGGAGAGGCGCGCGTTTACGCTTTCCCGTTAGGGCACTGGGAATCCGCCAGACATTACGGTTCTCGGCAGGGCAATCCATCTGTGTTACAGCTAGCTCCCAGTTACGTCTACGGAACGCCAGCATGTCACGTCGCAACTTGCCGGAAGCTTTGTTGAACGCAGCCTTGTCAGCCGGGTCACGAGTCCTCTGCCAGCGTCTCCGGAGGCAATTCCTCTCGCAAGCGAGCTGAGACACCTCTTCGGGGATACGCTGATAGTCCGGCGTGAGCCCCGGCTTCATCCGGGAGGACACGGCTACCGCCGAGACTACGGCTGTGTCGAATAAGGCAACTGCCTCGTCGACATTCTGGGTAATGTCGAGCGGGATATGCTCAGGTAGGCGGCGACTGAACGCCGGGCCAAAGCGTTCCCACTCGATTACCCGCCGCTCGTCGCGGACGGTAGAGTGCTGGGTAGCTATATGCACGCTGATGGGGCAATGGTCCGAGGACAGTTCCGAAATAACGGAGACGTGAACCTGGCAATAAACGCCCCTGACCGCGGCAATGTCCAGCATAAGGGCGGGAGTTAGCCCTCGAGGAATAGTACGTAGGCCCGGTAGGACCCATGACTGTGACCCGAGCCGCATCAGCATACCTGCGTAAGGGAGCCCCGTTTAGGTTTACCAAGCGGCTCCCCCAATCAGGGTGTTTACAGTTCAGGTCGCCCGCCAGGAGTACCCTTCTTTGTGCGCCAAAGACGGCCTCCAGATCGTTCGACAGGAGCTCCGATTGTGAAGGCTTGTATGCGGACACCACGAGTAGACCGCCGAGAGCACCATGGAGCTCAACCGCGGTGCACTCGAGGTTCCGCCGCTGAGACAGGACAACGCGGTGATGGCGAAGACTCGCCTTCACCACGATGGCGGTGCCCCCTCCTGCGCGATCCGACCGGTCATCCCGGTAGCACACGTAGTTGGGTAGTCGGAAACGACGATGAGGGGTCAGGTGCGTCTCACCAAGAAGAAGCACTCTAAGAGCTCAGAATGCCGGGAAGCGAGGCCGTTGGCGTTCCACGCCACGAGCCCGAGGTCTCGCTTGAGGGATTGCCGTGGTTGTCAGTTCATAGCAGACCAATAATACGGCAGGCTTCCACCAAGAGGAGAAATTTGTCTTGGGGCGAGGCTGTTGCCAAGCGTTCCTTGATTTTGAGGAAAATTTGGGCTACTTTCTGCAAGTCGTAGATTGCCAGAAAGTTGGAGACGACGGTGAGATCATCGGTAGATGATGTCTGGGGAGAACGCTTGGCGGCAGCTGCATAGATGCGGCGGGGCGAGGCGATGGAAGCCTTGGGGGCAGGTTCTGGAGAGGGTGGTCGCTCTGGCTTTTGGCTGACAGGCTTGGGTCCAGTGGCAGGTATTGGCTAGCCCGTGTTCTTGCCCTGAGGTTTACCTTGCTTTTTGTCTGATCTGGGGTAGCGAGGCTTGGGTGGCGGCGGCAGTGGAGGTTCAATTTCCTCATCATCCTGCGGCAACGGGTTTTTTGCGTAGGCGGGTATCTCGCGTTCCGGTTCCGAGGCCGCGGCTTTTGGTGTGGCCTGTTGAGCTTTGCTCGGGCTCACTGCACTTGGTGGTTTTGGAACCGGAGCAGACCTTGATTCTGGTTTCTGTATCACAGGCTCAGAGGCTTTGGCCGATTTTACTACTGGCTGCATAGCATGTCTTGGCTTGGGCTGGACTGGCTTAACAAGTTTGTCCAGCTGCTCTTTGTAAACGGGACAGCGCCTATTATTAGTAGCATGGGCGCCGCCGCAGTTGAAACAGTACCTGTGGTTGTCAGGAAGAGCGCAGGCCTGCGTTAGGTGATCGATTCCGCATCGGACGCAGGTCGGCGCGTTCCGACAACCAAAGCTGCTGTGGCCGTACCTCTGACACCTATGGCATTGAGAAATTCGCCCGGTCTGACGGCAGGGCTCTACGCTAATGCAGAGCCCGAAAAGCCGTTTCAACTCTAAAAGGGCCTGGGTTGGTTCGCCCTTCTCTACCTGGAGTCTGATTAGGGGAAGGGGTCGACGCGAGGCATAGGTTGTATACAAACGAGAGGCTGCCACAACCTTGTAGCCCGCGTCGCACAGTTCGTCAAGGACGACCTGCGGATCGGCCTGTATGTCTAGCCCCCGAAGGACGAGGGCTACAGGCTTGATTCGGTTCAGGGAATACGTGTGGAACTGGAACGATTCACGTTCTAGCCACTGGATCACTCCCAAGTGTTGCGATGCGCTGCGGCAGGTAACGCGTACAGTCTCACTCGCTAGGAGTTTGACAGAAGCGTTATCTGCCAGCGCAACGACCTTGCGGAGTCGGCGACTAAAGCCGATAATATCCCTGACGTTCGTGACGAACACCGGCGGGATCCTTCCTTCGGAGGTGCGGCTAGGCGCAACCTCAGGTGAAATACTGCCGGCAACTCCACCCATTATATAGTTAGTGTCTATGCGCGCGTAGCTGTTCTAAACAGCTGTGTTGTTTGTTTTTTATCGCTGTCAGTCGAAGTTAGAAAGCTGATGCATTAAGGAAGAAAAATGCTGATTTTTTTTAAGTTTTTTTATTCACACGATTCGACCGGATACAGGTCATTATTCTTAATACTGTTGCAGCATAGACAGGAAACAGGGTGTCGGGTGTTGCGGTTTAACGTATCAGAACAGTGATCGTTTGAAACAGGAAGTTGTAAGGTTACACGTGATGTACAGCAGGAAATCGTTCGCATACATAAACGAGGTCGTTAGTTATATACCGTTCAGTCTTGTGTAAACAGTCGTAAGCGACACTTCTGAATCATCAAACCTACGTTAACAATCACAGTACAACAGGGATCAACCATTCTGCAGAATTCTCCGTAAGAAGATCTGAAGGTATCGTTTCAAGCTTATGATAGTTTTATCTCTTACTTCTATTCAATCGACTAACAACGTGTTTTACTTCCATGTTCCTTAAGGAAATGGAAGTATGGTGATGGCAAAAAAAATCGTGTTCGAGATTATTGCAGATTCTGATTGTACTACACTCAGAACATGAAAAAAAGTCAATTTTCGAAAAGTGTCTGTGTGTGTGTCTGTCTGTAGATTTTTTTTTTGGCAAACGATAACAGCCGCAAATTCCAACAGAATCAAATACGTTTTTGCATACAGCCATGATTTGCAGAGTACTCAAGACCTGTTGTTTTTAGTGAAGATCGGTTAAGGGAAAGGGGTAGTTTACCAGCAACGTTTTATGTTTTAAAAGGGTATTTTCTCTTGCAAACGATAACAGCCGCAAATTCAAATAGAATCAACTACTCTATTGCATACAGCCTAGAATTGTAGAGTTCTCAATACCTATTGTTTTTGGTGAAGATCGGTTAAGGGAAAAGGGTAGTTTACCAACAACGTTTTATGTTTTAAAAAGGGTATTTTCTATGGTAAACGATAACAGCCGCAAATTCAAGCAGAATCAAACGATTATTTGCATACAGCCCTAAATTGTAGAGATCTCAAGACCTATTGTTTTTGGTAAAGATCGGTTAAGGGAAAGGGGTAGTTTGCCGGCAACGTTTTATGTTTTACCAAGGGTATTTTCTATGGCAAACGATAACAGCCGCAAATTCAAACAGAATCAAATACTTTTTTGCATACAGCACTGAATTGTAGTTTTCTCAAGATCTATTGTTTTTGTTGAAGATCGGGTTAGGGAAAGGGGTAGTTTACCTGCAACGTTTTATGTTTTAACATGGGTAATTTTTTTTATGACGAATGATAACTGCCGTAAATTTAATCAGAATCAAATAATGTTTTGTATACCTTCCTGAGCTATAGAGAACGCAATGTCTGTTGATTTAGGTGAAGATCGGTTAAGGGGAAGGGGTAGTTTACCTGCAACATTTTATGTTTTAACAATTAAAATTTTTTTTATGACGAACTATAACTGCGGCACATTCAAACAGAATCAAATATTGTTTTGCATACGTTCATCACTTGTGATAGACTGAAGGCCTGTTGATTTTGGTGAAGATCGGTTAAGGGAAAGGGGTAGTTTACCTGCAACATTTTATGTTGTAACAAGAGAAATGTTTCCATGACGAACGATAACTGCCGCACATTCATACAGAATCAAATATTTTTTTGCATGCATCCCTGAATTGTAGAGGACTCATATAAGGTCTATTGATTTTGGAGAAGATCGGTTAAGAGAAAGGGGTAATTTACCTGAAACATTTATGATTTAACAAGAGTAAAGTACTTAATTTTTATATTTAAATTATCCTGATAAGAAGCTCATAATAATCCACTGTAGAAACGTAGATGAAATATCTATAAATGAAGAGGTTAGGTGAACGGGGTGGGGGTAATTGTCTATTATTAAAAATTATAGTAGAAGGTGGAGGGGAGAATTTTTTATGTGTACTACGTTATCGGCAACAAAGAAGTGGTTTTTTGTTAAAATTTCTTTCCGGGCTGTTTAGTCGTAGTCCAATGTTTTCTGCAAAACCAGACTTTTCCGCAGTGCCATCGACTGCCATCATCAGTGAAAATCGAGTGCGAAAACGTGAGGTGGTATACGTTAGTGACCACAGTACTGTGGTTAATGCTGAAGCAATAAGTAGAAAGATGTAGTTTATATGGAAATATTTCATTTCGAATATGATTTTAGATATAAATCTTAGAACATGGAAGTCATGTATGGTTCTCCATACCGATATTTTATTCTTGCTCTCCTGGAAAAGGTTAGGGGAAACGATAACTGTTTCGATCTCGAGTGTCAAGCATGTGGTTCATAAATCTATTTTTATCTAACGTGCGTAGTCACGTAACGTTTCTTACCAGCTTATAAGCAAAAGAAATCAAAATATATCTACAAAATCGGAATAAGCTACCGTCTTAAAGCTCTGTTCAAATTACACAGAAAAAGCGAGAAAATTCGAAAAACAAGTTAAAAAAGTATTGAAGCAGACAAAATTCTTAAGTGAAAAACAAAAGAATCTTTTGACGGAATCTAATCCCCAGGCACCGAGGTTTAGGTGTCAACTGAAATTACATAAAGATGTTTGTTAACGGTCCAAGTCACAATACTAGCGCTCGCAAAAACAAAACGTTGAAAAGTTACACTACTCAATATCGATCGGTAATCGCGTGGTGCACCACGACAACAGTGTTATTCATGTTTTTGATCATTTAATTATTGTCATTTAATTATTGACAATGAATGTATATATATGTGTTTTCATTTTAATTGAATTTTAATATATGACGACCTCTTTTCGAGCAAGTGTCTGAGGATGGGTCAAATGACCCGAAACGCGTCTAATTTTATTCTAAAGATAAAAGTCACAAGACGAACCTAACAAAGGTAAGAAAATAAGAAGAAAAAATACATAAAGATGGTATGCCACTTAGACCGACAGTTTTTAAATTCGCCTAGTTATAGATTAACAAAAGAGGTTAGCAAATTATTGATAAGATTATATGAAGTAGATATATCGTACAGTATAGAGAATAGTAAAAGAGTGATGGAAAAACTACAGACGATACAAGTAAACGAAAACACGAAGCTTATGTCATTATAGATGTGAAAGATATGTTTTCAAACATACCACTCAAAAGAACTATAGAGATAACTAAAAATAATAGTTTAAATATGGTAGAGAATAAGGAACGGCTAATAGAAATGTTAAGAACTTGAGTGAATCAGAATTATTTTAGGTTTGATAATAAATACTATATCAAAGAAAATGGACTGCCGATGGTTTCACCGCTTCACACAGACGCGCGCACGCACGCACACAAAATTATACAAGGTTGTTACAATAATGACCTGTGTCCACGCGCTATGAGAGAGGGAGACAGACAGACAGATAGGCAGACAGAATGATAGATACCCACTCTGTATAATGTCACACACACACACACACACACACACACACACACACACACACACACACACACACACACACATAACGTATGCAAATAAATAAATAAATATAAAATCATTATGAAGCCATGCGTGTATATCAAGTCATGTAGGACTACATTGTGCAGTTCACACACACACACACACACACACACACACACACACACACACACACACACACACAGAGCAACTCTGGCATCTTCCTATCATTAACAGCTGACTACGCAGATTCTCCGCTGTTGTACTTCTAGTAGTAACTGAACGAACGTAAATACAACAAAAGACTCATTTTAGTTATAAATTGTTCATTTTTTTTGCAAAGAAAACACAGTTTACGTTGAAATATTTAAATAAACACATATTTGTTATATTTGTTTTGGTGGAATAATGATATAGCCTACTGTAAAAATCTAAGACAAAGGTCGATACATCGCGTTATATTTATTGTGAAATAAATAAGTATAAAGATAACTTACTATCTGTAGAAAAAAAAGAACTATGAACATAATCATCATATGTACAGGCTTCTGTTATTTCAAAGTAAACATCACAAAGTTAATATTAAAATATTTCACTTAGGTACATTGGGTATATATTATAATAAAACCACTTCGTACCCGTTTAAGATGGTTGCGTCAATCTTTAATAAACCGAGTGTTGCAAAATCAACGCTCTCGAATATTTCTAGAGTTAGTATTTGTCATGCGAAGTGCTGCTGGTTAAGGAATCGGAAATGTGTTTTTTAAATGAAGAAGTGGACTGTATCAGCTTGAGTTAACTAGCCATTTATTGAAGAACTTACATAATAAAGCGCATGGCCCATGCAATTACGTGTGGCGTACATTGCCAAGATAAATAACGATAGAAGAATGAAAATTGTATAAAGAAGTTAAATAATTAAATTTCACATCGCCGCGGCTAGCAAATAGAAAAAGAGTATTGAGCGGTTGAAGGCTGAGTTTTAACTAACTACTGTCGCAGCTCGCAACTAGCGAACTGTACTTTAAGCGGATGACGTAATTGCGTGGGCTGATTGCACGCGGGTATATAAACAAATACAAAGATTTAACATACTGCCCGCCCAAAATCAGGCGATTTTGACACAGGTTACAGTAAGAAAAGTTGCTTGAAGAAAAGCAAGTATACATTAACAAGTTACAAACTTGAAATGTGTGATAATACATAGGATAATGAATATTGGCGCATCGATAGATGCCCCATTAGATAGCATAAATACAAATACAACATTAAATACAATATAAATAAATATAAATACAATAGTTGTCTTGATTGTTCATCTCTTCTTTCACAGCACTATCACTTTACTAAAAATGAACTTTATCTTGTGAAAAACTTACTTTTTTCGTCGGACGCGTTTCGGCTTAAGTATCCGCCTTCTTCAGCTTTCTGGTCAGACTGCCATCATTTCGTAACGGTTTTTGTGTGGAAGGTGTAGTGGGGGCGGTGTGTGGAGGAAGGGGATTGGTGCAGGGATTCATATGGTGAATCCGTACGCAGTGAATCCCTGCACCAATCCCCTTCCTCCACACACCGCCCCCACTACACCTTCCACACAAAAACCGTTACGAAATGATGGCAGTCTGACCAGAAAGCTGAAGAAGGCGGATACTTAAGCCGAAACGCGTCCGACGAAAAAAGTAAGTTTTTCACAAGATAAAGTTCATTTTTAGTAAAGTGATAAATACAATATTGATCAATACTCATCGAATAATGTATAATAATAAAATACAAATGCTAGAACGTCTGATGACACATAATAATAATAATGACAATATACCCAAATTCAATAACAATGATACATGGCAATGAATAACACATAGTAAGTAGCATTACACAATAACTAATAGAAATCCAAAGAATTCAGTAATAATAGCATGACAATAAGTGCATAATAAGCAATATTACATAATAATACAATGGCAATATATACAAAAAATTCATGATAATTATAGCACAATAGAAATATACCCAAAAATTCATGATAATAATAGCACAATATCCAAAAAATTCATGATAATAATAGCACAATAGGAATATACCCAAAAAATTCATGATAATAATAACACTGCACCACACAGTACACAATAACTGACATCACACTGACGAAAAAACACTTAAAATGTTTACTAATGCACATATAAATAGAGTACATTAATTTGGTATAAATATAAATACAAATGTATAAACAAGTACAGTTAACATTGTACTTACAGTAGTACGTAGAGCATGTGCTCATTCGGAAATGTCCCGGGCTTGAAGCACTGAAAAACAAATTAGTCTGTTGCCACGGGAAGTGGACACAGTTTGTGGATAGGCCTACGCAGGATGCCGTTTGTGGTGCGGACATCCGCTACGCGTACTAATGAATAATAGATTTGGGTGACAATACCACGTTTCCACTGCAGAGGTGGGGTATTGTCTTCTAAAATGAGGACGAGTTGTCCTGGAGACAAATTTTTTGAATGTTTGCGCCCTTTATTTCGTTGTTGCAACTGATGCAGATGATCTCTTGACCATCTCTTCCATATAGAGTGGGTCAATCTCTGCAGAAGCTGCCATCTCCCCAAGCGACCCATTTTTATATCCGAATAGTCGGGTTCCGTGAGCGAAGTAAGTGGAGAACCAACTAAAAAATGTGCTGGAGTCAAAGGCTCGGGATCCCCAGAGTCATTTGAAATGGCGAACAAGGGACGCGAATTCAGACATGACTCTATTTGAGTCAAAACAGTGTAATACTCTTCAAAGTTGAGAAGTGTCCTGCCGATAACGCGCCGTACATGAAATTTAACGCTTTTGACTCCGCTTTCCCAAAGACCACCGAAATGAGGAGCTGACGGAGGTATAAAAGACCACTTGACTCCCTGTGAACTGGCGAAGTCCTGAGTGGATTGTTGAAATTCGTCTTGTTGAAAAAGTTTGTACAAATCGTGTAATATAGTGCCAGCACGACGGAAATTTGTACCGTTGTCGGAAAATATTTGTACAGGGATGCCCCTGCGAGCTATGAAGCGTTTTAAAGCAGCTATAAAGGCGTCTGCAGTCAAATCTGATACCAATTCAAGGTGAATTGCCTTAGTGGCCATGCAAATGAAGAGTGAAATGTAAGCCTTTGTGAATGATTTGGACCGCTGCCCGCCCTGACGTAGAAATATGGGACCGGCATAGTCGATGGCACATTGTGAAAATGGCTTAGAATGAGTGACTCTGGAAGAGGGTGATTGTCCTAAAAGCTGGCTTGAGCCAGTTGCGCGAAATCGAAAACAAGTGATGCATTTGTGTATCACGGAGCGTATGTAAGATTTGTCTTTGGTGATCCAATATCTTTGACTTAGAGAGCACTGCGTTAATTGTACTCCGGCATGGAGTAGTCGAATATGCTCGTTTTCTATAATTAGTCTAGTGAGATGAGACTGCGGGTGACGTATGATCTGGTGTTTACTATTATAGTTGAGCTTGTCAGCCTGAACGTCCCACTGAATACCTAAAGTGCGGACGGTTTGGTCTTTGTTGAAGTACAGGGAGGAGTTGGTATGTGAAGATATGATATTCCGGTCATTAGAAGACCATTTATGCAGAGTGAAGCCGTACCGGCTTAATAAACCAGAAATGTCAGAGTTTAAACGGGCTAAGACGTGTGAGCTATCAGAACCGGTGATGAGATCGTCGACGTAAAAATCGTTTGCAATGACAGAGCAGGCTAAGGGGTGTTGAGTACTATTTTCTTGTGAGATTTGTTTTAAACATCTAGTGGCCAAAAATGAAGCGCTTGCAGTCCCATATGTGACTGTTCTCAAAGCATAGTGCTTAAGTTCCTTGTGGGGAGCGTCGCGCCAGACAATTCTTTGCAAGTTAGAATCCCTTGGGGACACCAAGATTTGGCGATACATTTTCTCGATGTCGGCAATGAGTGCGTAACGGTGCGTTCTAAATCTGGCCATGATGGAGAAAAGATCCTGCTGGACCGTATGACCAACCATGAGTGTGTCGTTTAAAGATAAATCATTCGATGTTTTGGCTGAGCCATCGAAAACAACGCGAAGTTGTTGGTTGTGCTAGTGGACTTGACGACAGCATGATGTGGTAAGTAGAAAATATTGGACTTATCGATTGATAAATCATATGAATTGAGTGGAGACATATGACCCAGGCTTAAATATTCCTGCATAAAATTACTATAGTCTTTGTACAAAGACTGGTTTTGCCTGAATTTGAGTTCGAGTGTCTGAAATCTGCGAACTGCTCCGGGGACTGAATCGCCGAGATGCTCTGTCTTACGGGGATAGTGACACAACAAACCTACCACTAGTGTTTCGAAAGGTGTTCGTGAGGAAATGATTTTCACACTCCGAGTCCTCAGCTGAGGGAGCACGGAGAGAAACGTCCTCCAACTGCCAGAAGTTCCTCAACTGTGACGAGATGGCATTATTGTCGTCACGAGCCATAAACGAAGAAACCGGTTTTGTCATGTCTACGTTAAAGGGTAGATTTCCGGCGAGGATGAAACCTAGTTTTGTTTCCTGTATTATCGGAAAATGCGGACTGCGAATGAATTTAGTCGGCTCAATCAATTGCAAAAAATACTGTGCCCCGAGTAATATGTCGATCTGTGACAAAAAATTAAGTTGCGGGTCAGCTAAAAATATGTTTTTTGGAATGTTTAATGATGACATATTAAAAGATTCTGTAGGGAGGTTATTTGTAATTCTGGGCAGAACAGCGCAGTGTACATGCAAACTGAAATCCCTGTAGCGTGAGTTTAGGCGCACCCTTGTACTGAACTTGGCTTGGCATAGAGAATTATTTATGCCCGTGATAGGCAGTTCGGACTTGTTTAATTTTAAGCCCATGCGGCGGCGTGCGAATCCCATGGTACAAAAGTTTGCTTGTGAGCCTGAATCCAACAGGATTCTTACCGGGTGTTTGTTACCGGCACGGTCGGTTGTGGTACATACGGCGGTAGACAATAAAATTGATTTGTTGGTTTGTAGTTTTAGGGAACATTGATTATTGTTCCTGCTCGAAGAATTATTTGTTGAAGAGTGTATCATGGTGTGGTGCCTTTTCGAACATGCTCTGCACGAAAATTTGGAAGGGCAACGCGAGGTTTCATGACCCGAGCGTGTCCAATTTAGGCAGAGCTTGTGATTCATTAAAACGTCTTTCCGTTGACTCGGATGTAAAGCCACGAATTGTGGGCATTCGGACAATTTATGATTGCCGCGACACAGCTGGCAAAGTCTATTTCTTGTCTGAGTGTGTATTAGTGACCCAGTAAACTCAGCGCGTTTAGCCGGTTTGCGATAAGAAGTTTTATCGCTAACTTGCCTACCGCATGACGAACCAGTCGGTACGCTAACATTTTGCAACAGCTGGCGCCTAGTATTTAAGAATTTAATGAAGTTATTGTAATTCGGAAGCTGTTCGTCAGTTAAACTTTCCTTCCATAATCTAGATGTGCGATCGTCAAGTTCTTGGGCGAGAAAATGCACAAAAATAATTTCGAATGTGTTCACTGGTAAATTTAATGAATTCAGAGCATTTGTGTTAGCAGTGAGATCATCTATAAATTTGGAAATGCTAACCATAGAGTCCTGCTGCATGTGCTTCATGCCCAAGACATTAGCCACATAATACGCCGTAACAATCAATCTACTGTCATACCTGGCTCTCAACAACTCAATGGCCACCGTGTAATTTTTATGCGTGATTGGGAGTGATTTTATAACATTCAGCGCCTCATCCCTTAGTGATGAGTGCAAGTAGTGAAATTTTTGGATGCTGGTCAGGTCTGTTCGGACATGAACCAACTCCACAAACATATGGTAAAAATGTTGCCAGTCAATTATGTTACCTGCGAAGCAGGGTAGTTTAATTGGTTGTAATTGAATAGGAGGCGTACTGAATGTGACGACTTCGGACTGATTTAGTATTTTCTTGCTCATCTCTTCGGCATGATCTAATAAATTTTGCAACTTGCATTCTATGTTACACAAATCATCTTCCGTCTGAACTCTATCACTAACGGATGCAAAATCAGAGTCAACAGACTCAATTTGCGTTTGAATCTCGTCATATTTGGCGGATAGCTCCATCAGATGACGAAGCTTTATTTTTAGCGCATGGTGGTCATGCGTATCGTGATCAAAATTATCCGCGTAGGTGTTAATGCGCGATATAGAGGCCTTGATCGTGCCACGCTTTTTGATCAGCGCCTTCATATCAGTCATGATTGTGTATCACTTGAAGATTTGAACGATAATAAGAAAAACTAAGTGAATGCAGAGAGATGAACAAGACCAATGCAGGTTTCCTAATTTATGAAGTCACGCTACAACGCAGTAACCATTGATTAACACATCTCAGACTAATTCTATGTTGTACTAAATACTGATATAGACAGCATATACAATATAACAGTATAATCCCTATTGCTATGAACACTATTTAAAAATATGATTTACAATTAAATAAAAAAAATATGAACATAAGCTTGTTGAGTTATTTAAGTTTGTGATTGATTCACAGAAAAATTTATAAGCTTGCTGAGTTCGCAAAAAATTCCAAGTTCATAGTCAAATGAAACTGATATAAGAAAAAGTTATATTATTTTCTTTTTAAATACTGCTTATTTTAGTTGAATACCCTTGAAAGGTATACAAAATTATGTAAAATTGAAAAGATCATATGAAACATGAATTTATAGTCACTTGGCATGTGGTACTTATCGACATGTTAAAGAAGGTCTCAGAGCGTGTCGAATCCTTGGCAGTCCCATCCGGCACCCATGAATTGACGATGTAGACACTGTTGATGCCTGTCAGGTGATGTCTGACGTGGTCGAATTCTGCATAGGCTGGATGCTTTGGATTTTCCCAAGTGATGAATGCCACGTGGTGATGGTGTTCAAATCCTGAAATAATGCTTCGAACGATCCGGTCGGCGAAGTATGACGTCCCCAAAGTCGTGCAATGCGTGCTCCAGTTATGGTTGATAATTAAGAACTGTTGATTTAATTATGTTGTTAAATGCTGATATGGCCTGCTAATTGAACTGAATCCATGAAATGAATGCTCCGTGAAATAAATTATTTGTGGAATGAATCATCCATGAAATGAATGATCCGTGAAGTGAATGATCCGGCCCGGAGGACCAAATGTTGCATGCTCAGCGGTCTCGAATATTTCTAGAGTTAGTTTTTCCCATGCGAAGTGCTGCTGGTTAAGGAATCGGAAATGTCTTTTTTAAATGAAGAAGTGGACTGTATCAATTTGAGTTAACTAGCCGTTTATTGAAGAACTTACATAATAAAGCGCATGGCCCATGCAATTACGTGTGACGTACATTGCCAAGATAAACAACGATAGAAGAATGAAAATTGTATAAAGAAGTTAAATAATTAAATTTCACATCGCCGCGGCTAGCAAATAGAAAAAGAGTATTGAGCGGTTGAAGGCTGAGTTTTAACTAACTACTGTCGCAGCTCGCAACTAGCGAACTGTACTTTAAGCGGATGACGTAATTGCGTGGGCTGATTGCGCGCGGGTATATAAACAAATACAAAGATTTAACACCGAGTATGCCTCGGTTTAAAGTTTTATTATTTTTAATGATTTTGAATATTTTTAAAATCTTTAAGCCTGGGATCGTTGGTTTGGTAAGTGGTTAAATGAAATAATTATTTTACTGAGTTCACTGAGTTCGTATTTGATTTTCGACGTTCTCTCGTTGCTAAGACAAACCTATTTATGTCCCTTCTCACTGAAAATAGAAGTGATTGGTTATACAGTTACTCACTTGTAGTGGTGCTCTAATAGCAAAGCTGATTGGTATTGATGACAAGAAAGTTTAAAATTATTTAAACCCACTTGTTACCGCCACCCCTGCTGCCAACCGTTGATGCTGTTCACGTAAGCTGTAACGTCTTAGTCTAATGAAACAATTAGTCAAAACTCTTGGATGGAGTATAAATTATTTTTATTCTTCGAACTCATTTTTGAATTATGGTTAAATTACAATAATTTAGTTAGCTTTCTTTTAATTCATGTTTACTAATAGACTCTTTAAAATTATCATACAAGTCTGACTCAAACTGTTCGCCGCCTTGGACGCTAAGAATTTTGTTGAATTATTTAATAAATAATGTAGGTTTTTTGAGACTGCAAGATACAAACAAAACTAAAGCAATGTACTACTCTCATTATTTAGTAGTAGGAGAGTTATAACATTGTTAAAATTTCTTAACGAATAACATAAAAAGGGAACATGTGATTTTTGTTGATATTTGAGGTTAAAACTAGGTTCATTGGAACATTAATCAATCATCTTTAAATTATTAATACCTCTTTAACAACATTAAAACATCCGTACAATACGGTTAGGAATGCAATTTAGTGACAATATTCATTATCTGCTTCCTTAAATTGGATAACACAAAATTTACAGGTATTTGGATATTCCTCACTAATAGGGTTGAACATTATTAAATATTTTGTAACAATCTTAAAGTTAAACACAATACATAATAATTAGTATATGTTAGGTCAAAGCTTTTAAAGTTTATCGTTAATTGGTTGATGCATCCTATCTCGGTATGTCCATCAAGTTAGTTCTAAAAATAAAGTTTGGTTACGATTAATTCATTTTTTTCTTTTTTTCTATTCGCTTAATAGCTCTGGTTACTCTTAAAACTTGTTAATTACACATATGATCAAATTCCTTCTCTTACTATTACTAGGCCTACTATTTAATAAAACATTTGAGTCCATTAAATGCCTAAAGTCAATTGTCTTTGTTTCTTAATTCCTTCAATAATAATTAATTGAATTAATAATTTAAGTATTGTTCCAAACTTGGTTGGATTTAAATTGAAATAATATTGTTAATCAATTTCGCTAATAGCGTCCTTGAAAATTTTATTACTATTTGAACATTTAGTAATTGTCACTTATACTTGCGTTCGAGGTCGTTCTGGTAGTATCACTATTACAATTCTTTATTTTAATAAATCATATTTAATAACTCTTAATCATTCACTACCTATGCGCACGTACTCCGGATTAGAACACTGATATAAAAATACTTTCACTTTGTTTACATTCGACCTAACCTCAACTTCGCTATTCGAGGTTAAGACGCTTTTGATCAGCTGTCGACTATCAATTCTGCATTGTTGGTTACGGTGACCTGCGTGGATCTCTCGTCGACGCCTCGAGATGAACTGATGATCTTACCTGTGTCAAAATCGGGTACCTAATAATTAACAATGACCTCTGATTTGTCAGTTTTTTCAATTTCCGTGTACTTTCGGTATTATTCGGCAAAATAGCGTCGTTCTTGGCGTCATCTCGCTGGGTTTGAGATTATCAAAATTCGGTTCCCAATTGTAAGCCCACGGGATTGTAAATAATTAATTCCTTATAATTCAAATTGTTCGCTTATAAGTATTCTAATCATCTTTACATTACTCCCATTGCTTCTGTCTTTTTAACACGAGTATTTCGGTTACCCACACCATATAACTGTGATAACGATTAACAAAATAAACTTATTACTATTTTGTATTATCTATTTACATATCTTATTTTCTATTTTATTTTATTTATTATGTTCAATTTTAATAAAGTTTTATCATTACTACTTCCTTATCTCTTATTACCCCTTCTCATTAAAAATATCTTGTTGATTCATCCTCTTTGTTCACTTTTACTAATATTATTATATATAAAAAAACTTTCACAAATGAACTTACTTTTGTTCTCACTTTCACAAACGTTTCAAGGTGTTGTGCCTCTTCCTCAGTGTGAGTAAATACTGAAAGTCATTGTTGCAGAATAACGATTATGGACTATAGGTGTGTGTGGTGGGAATTGATGATGGGAGGGAATTGGCGCTGAGGTTCGAATTTTGTGTTTGGATCAATGTATCGAATAGTGTATGTGAACTGACATACTGAACATACACTATTCGATACATTGATCCAAACACAAAATTCGAACCTCAGCGCCAATTCCCTCCCATCATCAATTCCCACCACACACACCTATAGTCCATAATCGTTATTCTGCAACAATGACTTTCAGTATTTATTCTCATTAAAGTTTCAGGTGGTAATTTGTTAAAAATCGTCTATGGTAGTTTAGGCCTACCTCAATATATTTTACAATGTCTTTATCCCTTTCTTATAATAATAATTCTTACATCTAATGTATCATTATTATTCACTTTTGTTCTCTGTGATATCTTATAATTATCGCTCAGTATTATTTTACATAATTGCTTAATTATTATCCATAACAATTCTATTTCTTTTGGCTAGACACCTGGTCTATGGCATTGCTAATTGTTTTTATTCATTTTATATTAGTATTGGTTTCTAAACCATCTTTGCTGTGGCCTATCTATACTGAACTAATCATCACAACTTCTGATTACCTCAGTTTTAGCTAGTATTCTCTTATTTTAATTTATTTGCACTTTCCTTCAGCCTATCCTTTAGTATCTTTGAGATTTACTTTTTTCTTATTTTATATTACATCTTCGTCTTTTGATTACATCTATTTTGCATAGTGTTTATTATAGTATTGATAAAGTTTGGCAGTGTTTTAGTCTGCTCTGGTATTCTGACATTTGTTGGTAAATACCTAATACTTCCTGCATCTAGTTTCACATATAAGTTACATGTAATTTACACCATTAGTATTAAATTCATGGCAATACTTATTGAGTTGCCTTACATTAGTAGTATTACATCTCAGTTATCATAATTACATTAGTCCCTTTTCTTTTATTATCATTTTATGTGTTATTTTTATTGTTCAAGGTGCCAACACTATCCTGTACCTCTTGAGCATGTTATTTTACATTTCTAATGTATACCAGTCCTTCTATATAATTATTTTTGTTAATGGAATGCTCCTTATAGTCTCTAGTTTGCTTATATTATAATACACTCTAGTTTAAGAACACTCCTGTTATTGTTTCAGGCAGTGGCGGCTGGTAATGTTTTTGACCGTTTGGGAGGGGAGGCAAAATTTTTTTGGACCCATATGTAACAAAAGTCACCAGTAGAAACTAAATTATTGCTATTATCATGAAATAATTGTAAAATTGAACCTTTTGCTTTACTACTAAAAGTATTGTTAATATCAAAAACCTACCTTGCAAACTACCAATATTTAAACAGTGTTTGAAACTGAAATTATTTATAACCCTAAGCAGTTCACGTTCCTAAAATTTAAATACTTAATAAATTATATTATTAAATGCATGCATTGCTAAATAAAATATATTTGTTCCCTACACTATTTGTTTCTAACAAATACGCACAGAACACACAGGCTAGGGCCTACTCAGAATAAGTTACACGTTTATGTACACAAGGTTCGACAAAAACACTATCTTACACAGAATACACTGCCTAATAAAGAATAAATTATTAGAACATTACGTTTACACAAAAAATAGGCCTACAACAAGAACACAATCAAAACTATATAAAACACAAGAGAAAATGTATGCCCTTAAACAGCAACAGAGAAGTTTTGAACAACGCTCCGGTTCTATATGAAATGTGCCGCGAAATCAGACAGCGGGCAGAGTTACAAAAGTAACTTACAAAAGTTACTCTATAATGGCTGCTGCTGATTTAAAAGCATAGACATGTGTACACGTCCTCTTTCCCGCTCACCGCAAGACCAGCCTATGCAGGGAGGGCGACAGCGAAAGCGTCCGGCTGCGGGACCATGCCGAAAACATCGGGTGATCGCTATTAGTCGTCCCAAAAATATCTTTCACATAAGGATACTACACATTATAGTTATATTACTGACAAGTTTAATTTGAAAATTTAGTGGGAGAGCAGCGCCCTTTTGCCCTCCCTGTACGAGCCGCCACTGGCTTCGGGCAGTTCTATTTGAAACTTGCTGGTTAATTTAGGTTATTAGGTTAGGTGTCCCCACCTGTATTCATAACAATGGCTGGACCTTAGATTTTGTTTTTTACATAGTGCACTGAATTATTTATATGTATTAATGCTAAGGTTTATTATTTATTGTTATCTGTTTCTTTTTGTAACTATCTCAACATTGTTGTTGACTAATAGTTTTCTCTTATAACTTTATATGTACCTTACATATTGAACTAGTCTTTTGAACATCATTTAGTTGTTATCTTTATACATTCTTAATTTATACATTTACAATTTTTATATTCACTCTCCCTTTTATTTTCCTATCATCATTGTTTTACCTTTGAGTTCTGGTTATATTGTCAAGTCATTGAAGTTAGTTTATTAATAGTTTGATGTCAGTGTCAAGTCATAGCATAGGGTTTTAATTCAGCTTTTAAATCACTTCTGTTTTCTCCTACATTATCAATAATTTATATTCTCAATATTTATTTTATTCTTGTTATTGTTTACTTCTTCTTGTAGTTGAATTCATTTTGTTTCCCCTAGTCGCACTGATTCTATTATCGTCTTTAATAAACCTCTTCTTGTTATGGGTGTTGCTGTCTTCTTCTCACTGTCTGATCTATTGGGTATTTGGGTCAACGTTGTCTTGTCTTTAGTCGTGTGTTTTTATTTCTTCTGTAATACATTATTTGTTGTTAACAATTTCTTTTATTCCCTTACATTAGTCACTATTCGTCCTATGTTCTTTTTTAATGTTCCCCTTTTGTTGTTTATTTTGCTTTGGATTGTTTATAATCAGTTTGTTTTATGTTGGTATTGGGTTGATTATATGTAACGTTACAATATAATTTGAAAAAATTAAGAATATTTCATATATATTAGTATATATGATTCCAATAACTACGTAACATGCTAAAAATAATAAACTATTTTATATTGCATTTGAAAAATAACAGATATAGAATACATATTATAATGATACGTGACAATTTATGTGCGTTTGTTATTATACAATAACTATGTAACACTTACCGAATCTCTTTGAGTTTCCATTACCTTTCTTAAAATGTTTACAAAAACAACTAATAAATAAAAACGCGATATATGGGTATGAAGTCTTACTAAAGCACTACTAATAAGACAAGTTAGCATGTATAGCACTAAATTACCCATGATACTGAACTAGTTAAAAAAAAAACTGAATTAACACAGGAATAGTATGAACACTTCAAACTGACCAAACAGTTTATAAGCAAAAACAAGACAGAGCTGTATTCCGAATATCAATAAAACGAGGAGAGCAGAAGTGGCGTGCGCGCGCTCGAACCGATACTCAAAGCCGCCAGAATGAAATATCTGCAAACGGAGTAAAATTATTCTGTTAACCTTTGTAACACCCGACGCCGACACTCTGTTTCCTGTCGATATCATGCATCAGTTCTAACAATAATGTCCAGTATTCGGTCGAGTAGTGTGAAACTAATGAACATAATCTACAGTTTTAAATTTCTGAAAAATATAATTGTACGAGAAACATTAGTGATTCCTTATATAAATAGCATTAAATAATAAGAAGACGAACGTTATCATGTCCTGCCTTTTGATAAGGTTACTGAAGTGATTTATTAAGTACCGTACTTGAACTGAGAGAGAGAGAGAGAGAGAGAGAGAGAGAGAGAGAGAGAGAGAGAGAGAGAGAGAGAGAGAGAGAGAGAGAGAATGTAACAGATATAGCCAAAGTGTTGTTTAGTATTTAACACTGATAGATATCCACTCTATATAATAATGTCACATAATGCACATACACACTATTATTCTGACTTCATCTAGTGACAGCGTAAAACGTGGGCAGCGTGAAGCATTCCTTTTATCGAGCTGTGAGCACGCGCTGAGAGAGAGAGAGAGAGAGAGAGAGAGAGAGAGAGAGAGAGAGAGAGAGAGAGAGAGAGAGAGAGAGAGAGAGAGCGAGCGAGTGAGTGAGAGGGGCACGCAAAATGAAAGAGACATTCCTACATTCCACACACACGCGTGCATGCACGCACACAAAATTATGCAACCTCGTTAGAATAAGAACCTGTGTGCACACGCTGAGAGAGAGAGAGAGAGAGAGAGAGAGAGAGAGAGACAGACAGACAGACATTGTTCAAGAGAATGAACCACAAACTTAATTTATTACATTGTACAGAAATTACATTTAGTTTGTGTTACGAAGGTTAACAGAGTCCGATTAATTATTTTTTATAAACTGAATTAAAAGCACAGTAGATTGATATAAAATAATAAAATCAATAAAAATTCACAACATTTTATTTACATTTATGTAAATTATTTACATTACATGTCTACTTATTCTAAATGAAACCTACACATTGGCATATAAACACATACACGCGCTCGCTCGCGAAACACACAGAAAAGTAAAAATGTGAGGGTTTAAAATCGTGATAAAACTAACAAACTATATGTAGGGTTTTCAATTAAAGGGTATTCTAACCAAACACTGAATATGGGTCTAACTTTTAGAAATCTTGTGATGTTAGCAGTCAGAAAGTGGGATACTACAAAAAAAATTCAAGCAGAATCTGAATATTTTGTGCAGTTTTGTATAAACTCTCTTTCTCATACGTTAATTTTCTAAAGTATATACTGTGTGTGTGTGTGTGTGTGTGTGTGTGTGTGTGTGTGTGTGTGTGTGTGTGTGTGTGTGTGTGTGTGTGTGTGTGTGTGTGTGTGTGTGTGTGTGTGTGTGTGTGTGTGTGTGTGTGTGACAAAGAGAGTAGACAGACAGATGTAAGCCAACAACCAGAGCCAGAGCCAACTCTCCGATGGGTCTTCCCTGGAGTCCGTCCACGGAACCCGGGGAGTCTTAGTTCGGATCTCGCGAAAGACGGCCGGGCCAGAGTCCCAGCGCCTCGCTCGGCATACTGACGGCTTTCCCTGGCATCGGAGAACCTTCCGTACCCCGGGGGAGGTCTCTGACCAAGTCCTAGCGCGGGAATTCCACAGGCCTGGTTGTTGGAAAAGAAGGCGGTGTCCCGGCATCGGTGAAAGCCTCCCGCGTAGGGAATAGCGCGGGAATCGTCCGACGGGTCTTCGGTAACTACGGGGGAGGCTGGGGGAATCGATGATGAAATTCCACAATCACTTATAGGGTTACGTTATGCCAGTTTCGTAGTTAAAATAAGGTTTAAAAGTAATTGTATCGGTAAGCAGGCGCAATGCAAGTTATTTCCCCCTCGATCCATTCCCCTTCCATCACTAACAGTATTACTACTTGTAACGCAGTGTAGACAGAGCTCACTGTTTCATCAGTCGTCGAAGGTAACGGACGCACGGTTTCACAGGTATGCAATCGAAGTTAATGGAATTGCTCAGTGCTACATCTCAAAATGATATTCGTTGACAAATTTTCAATCGTTAACAACGATCCAAACACAGAGGATAGCCCGAGCCCAGCACCGACCGACCACCAGCATACACATACACACCAACAGACAGCACAACACGGGGGAATCCTGAAACACGAAGACACGTCTCGATCAACTGACCAGACAACGATTTCACGATCAGCTGTTCATGACGTCATCAACAGCTGATCAGCTGTTCATGACATCAGCTGCTGACGACACATACGTGTGACGTCACAAACAGCTGATCGTGACGTCAGAGCTGAGTCAGCAGATCGAGACGTCACTTCCTGTTTCAGGAGCCCCTACCCTTATGAAACCGGAAATGTACCTATTAGAGTGGCGAACATTTTGGATCAAGCTGTCACTTTACAAAGCAATATGCTGCTAGGCAAATTGACTCCTGTGTCCTGGGTAGCCGGAATGACGCAACGAAGATGCAGTACTACGGACACTTCCAAATTACCAGAGGAACTGCAGGAATGATTGAATAGATCTTCTAATGACCTCTCAAGTGGTGAGGTAAAAGAACTCAGACGGTTTTTACATGAATTTAAAGATTTTTTTGCAGTTCGGGGCCAGTATTTGGGAAGAACCTCTCTTGTACAACATCGCATCAATACCGGGGACACAACACCGATACGCCAACCTCCTCGAAGGCCTCCATTACCTAAGCAAGAGGAAATGTCTCGGTTAGTACAAGACATGTTGACAGAGGGAGTAATCGAGCCTTCGTCAAGTGGTTTGGTCTTCTCCGGTAGTGCTGGAAGCGAAGAAGGATGGTGGATTACGTTTCTGCGTAGACTACCGGAGGTTAAATGACGTTACAAAGAAAGACCGCTATCAATTACCTCGCGAAGATGATACACTCGACACGCTGTCTGGAGAACAGTGGTTTTCCACATTGGACCTAAAGAGTGGATATTGGCAAGTGGGTCTTCATCAAGAAGACAAGGAAAAGATCGCTTTCTCGACCCCAAGTGGCTTATTCCAATTTAGCGTCATGCCATTTGGACTCTGTAATGCACCGGCAACATTCGAAAGAATGATGTCAGGTTCTCCGAGGCCTGACATGAAAAACTTGCTTTGTTTATTTAGACGATGTGATAGTCATCGGTCGTCTGTACTTGTCGAAAATCTTGTGTCGTCCAGCCGTGTGCCAGGAAATCTACAGTGATGGCTTGAACATGATCGCTTGAGTTTTGTTCTTCCTTTCTGTGGCAATGTCGGCAGTCTTCCGGGCACGTCATCTTTGAAAACTTTCAAAGACCATTTGAAAACCTTAAGGAGGTTCTGATTAGAATTCACAGTGCCCAACTGAAGCTGAGGCCGAAGAAGTGTTGTCTATTCCAGAATAAAGTTCAATATCTGGCCAATCTGGTTTCGGCAGCGGGTGTTAGCATGGATCCTAATAAAGTAGACACCGTAAGAGACTGGCCAGTTCCGAGAAGTAAACACGAAGTTCGGAGTTTCCTGGGGTTATGCTCAAATTACAGACGAGTAGGGGGAAACTGACAGTTCTACCCCGGAAGTGACATCACACGGCGGGGAATTCAAAAATTGTGGTGGTGGGGGTAACCATGCGGTAGTTGGCTTTCGGCCATGTTGTCGTCGGCCAGCCTAAAGTGGGGTAATGTGTGCGTTGATTGGCGGAGGCGTGGCTATGTTCGCCGTTCGCCGTTCGCCGTTGACGTCGTCGTTGACGTCGTCATCGTCGCTGGGCGGTGGCCTGGTGGTGGCTTGATGGCCACCGCCCAGCGACGGCCGACGTCTTGATGGCCGCCCGTCGTGGTGTGTCGGCGGCGGCCATGTTGGAAAAGCGGCGATGTTGTCAAGTAGTGTAAGAGTGTAGTGGTTAAGGTACGGCCGGGTTGCCGATTCGTGCATGTGTTATAGTGTATGGTTATGTATATGTAAGGGGTTTTTCCGGAAGTTCGGCCATGTTGGAAAAGCGTCGATGCGGTGTTGCCAACTTGTCGACGTTGTCGGCTCGGTGTTATAGTGTACGGGTTGAATATATAACTGCCGCCATTGTTGCCAACTCGGTGTTATAGTGTACTGGTTTCGTATATATATATTTACACTGCCGTGCCGATATCGTCGATGTTGTGTCTATGTGTTAAGTAAATGTATAAACAGATTGAAAAAAAAAACATGGTTACTCCCACCACCACAATTTTTGAATTTCCCGTCGTGTGACGTCACTTCCAGCAATGAACTGTCAGTTTCCCTGTAAGAAACACACATGATATGCAGTGTTCAATTCACTTATCTGAACGATTGCATTGTTGACAACAGTGTGTCTATGTGTTAAGTAAATTGTAGTATGCGAAAAGGATAGTTGAAAATAAACATTTATACAATGAAAAAATATGTACTAGTTTATTATAAATATACAAATATAAACATAAAAGAAAAAATATCTACTTTACAACTAATATTTACAAATATATAAACATAAAATTATTATACGATAAAAAAAAATATACAAATTTATTTTAAAATTACAAAATATACATCTCACAATCAGGTATTTTTTTTTACAAGTCTCAATCCGGGTGGTTAATTTCCATCTGTAACAAAAAAGTAACAGTATTAGTGACATGTGGTTGTTACAAGTAGGATGGATTACTAAAACCTTTATTAACACTGTAATATACCTTAAATATGCATGCGCCCATAAAACGTAGGATTCGGCTTTCCGAATACGTACAGCCTGCATTGTGGGCATGCGGGTGGTGTCCCCTCCATCGCTACCGCCTGGAACCAATTGAGGACGCATCGGTAATGGTATGTATGGCCACATACCAAACCGAGGAGCCTCTGCCCGTCATTGTATGCTTCTATGCATATACTGCATGTATTGTTTGGTATCATACCTTGAACAGGACAGGGCTCTCCGCGACGCCAACACCATGTCGGTAGACTCCTTCTAAGAAGGAGTCTCAATGTTGTTGGGTCATCGTGCGTCCTCGGTTCGGTAGCGTGTAACACTTCAAAGAAGACGGGTAGCGCGTCTTCTGGAGGGGTCCACAAACGGGGATCTCTGCGCAATAGTTGCTGCTGCTGTTGCTGATAAATGGGCTGTGGTCGTGGTTGAGGTTGCATCTGCGGTGGTGGCGGTGGTGGTGACGGTGGTGGTGATTGTGGTGGTGATTGTGGTGACGTAATCGGTTGTGGTTGTGGAGGTGGCGGCGCTGGTATCGGGCGAATGTCGCTAAAAAAAGACAACATAGAAATTATGTATAATCGCAAATAAAACAAAGCAGTATGTACGCATAAGAAGATGACTTACATATTTATGTCGATGACTTCTACATCGTCATCATCACTATCACTATCATCGTTATCGTTATGAATCAATTCAACCGTATCGACATCGCTTTGATTGTCCTCCTCCATAACTTCACCTTCTGTGGACTCGACATTACTGAAACAAAAAAAAGGAACAATTTTAATACCAGATTTAAACGCAAGAGAACAACTGAATGTTAATTAAAAACAAACGTACCGACTCGTACCGGGTCGAGGGTGAAATACCGCTACTCCTGCAGCTAGAGCATCGCTGAAAAAAAAAGTATAAATTGAACACATGAGCTAAACGCAATAGTATAAGACTTTGTTGTTAATGAAAACGGACTTACCGCAACACACTAGACTGTAATCGAAATAATGCACGTTTAAAACATTGCAGGCTGTTTGGAGATAGGGGACGACGACAATCTGCAGCAGCAGCAACAGCACCATTTGGAGCGTTAGCATCACTTAAAAAAAAAAAAAATGTATGAAATGAACACTGGAGGTAAAACGTAAGAGCACAGGAGTTTATTAATGAAAATTGTCTTACCGACTCGTGACGGGTTGCGGAGATTGGGGACGAATTACAGCAGTAGCAGCAGCAGCAGCAGTAGCAGCAGCAGCAGCAGCAGCAGCATTATCATCGCTGAAAAAAAAATAAATTGAACACCGGAGGTAAAAAAAACACAAAAGTACAAAAGTTTATTAAAATGACAATTGTCTTACCGACTCGAATCGAGTTCTGGAGATAGGGGAGAATCCATATTAGTATCAGCGGTGACAGGTGCCTCGTCGGTATCACTAAAAGAAAAAAAATATAATTGAACACCGGAGGTAAACGCATTAGGACAAGAGTTTATTAATGAAAACGGCCTTACCGACTCGAGCCGGGTCCTAACAAAGCACGACGTAACCGTTGTGAACTATAAAAAAAAAACACATCAATCGAATGGAATATTCTGTTTGTGCATTATAAATAAAGAAAAAAAAATGTTATATTTACCATCGTACTCGACGTTGCTCTGCTGGCCTATTTTTTATAATTTTCTTGTTGTTCATTCTGTAAAACGTATCAAAAGTTGTAAAATAAGTAAATAAAGAACATAAAGTTAATGTGTGTGTGTGCGTGTGTAATGCTGAACATCATCTTTACCGTTAGTTATCGGTCCGTGTACTTTCTCTTTTTTGCCTTAGGACCAGCAGCGTCGTTGGTTATTGCGGCTATCATGTAATGCCCGTACGCGAGTGTACTTACACCGTCGTCCAGTACATACCTCTTATCATCATAAGGAGACAGGGAAAGTTTTGTTATACGTTGCGTGTACAGCTTATGATGATTGCTTCGTATACAGTCAGTAGAGGTGAATACGGTACGACTGTCAAAAAGACACTCGCTGTACAATTGATGTCGTAACCTTTTTTTTATTGCCGTCCTTGGCACACCTTTCGCCACCTTTTTGTCGGTGCGGTCGGACAACAAGAGCGAGTAACACTTCGCCCTGAGTCCGACAAATTCCCTGATGGGTTTTCCATTGGTCTCATCCTTGAACATCCCCACGACTTTTTTGTTGTCGTCGCAATGACAAGGATGATCCATGGGATAGTCCGATGTGTCAAAAAGGTGGAGATCCTCTTTCATATCTGAGTACAAATCGTCAGTCTGAATGCTGTAAAGCAAACTGTCTGTGTCAGTCATTAGTAAGGTCAATCGTTGTCCGTACTTGGCGACAGCGTACCGATAATGAAAATTGTACATTATCAATTTGCTGACATCGAGTACTGTGAAGCCGACGTACACCGGACGGGAAAGGAATATCGTCCTTTTTCGTAAGGCCAGTCCGACCAAGTTATCGGTGTAGCGGATCATACGCTTTAGCCGAGGATTGGAAACAATTTTCTGCAGCCGTTGTTCGTTAGAGACTAGTTGGAAGTCTATTCGTTTCCTCACGTTCTCCAGCGATTTGCCATAGACGGCGTTGACCATCAGTTTGAAAAAATCCTTTTCGAAACTGTTGGTGGCTGCTGCTCTCTTTTGCGTGTTGAAATCGATAAACGGTTTCATCCACGCTCTCTGTTTAAAACTCAACACCCTATGTATCGCTTTCAATTCTAAACCGAGACTCAGATACAATTTTAAATTTCGAAAATGGAGAACGTAATTTTGCTTGTCGTCCAAAGTCGTCAGCAACTTAGGAACGGACGACGAAGGCGTTTCCGATCCGCTATACCCTTTTGTATAGTGCAGTCGTGTGTGGAGTCGTCGAGAGTACGGTGAAAGTATGTCAGGATGGACACAGGAACGGACGGGTGCCAGTGGATAATCGGAATGGAGGTCATGAAGTTCAGGTGGATAGTGTAAGTCGACCTCGAGTATGTAGCCCATGTCACCGTCATCGCACAGAGTACGCACGTCCAGTGAGTTGATCTCGTTACGATCTAACCATCTGAAGTCGGCGTAAGGGAGCGGTTGTGACGTGGCTGCACCGTAAAGGTTGTTGCAGTCCGTGTACAATATGAAAGAGGTTGGCTTTGAAGCATCGTACTGATCGACAATTAGCGGGTTGTTGGCCTTGGCGTGGCGGTTGGGTACCATGCTAACGCCACCGCGAACAGCCGATTCGATAAAGAGATGCTGATCTATATCCGTCAACAGCTCCAGTCGCATACGGGTCATCTTTAACATCGCATGCCAAGCGACACCGGGAAGCGAGTAAAGATAAGCCGGATCGATCTGGTAGTACCGCATGGCCATCTCACGGAACGCCTCGAAGACGTCGGCCAGTAGCAGCACGTCTGTTTTAAGATACAGTTCGTGATATTCGCCCAGTGTACTGATTCCAAAAGTACGCCACACGTTGTGCGCGTGAGCGTAATCTTCGTCAGATACTGGCGATTCACTCAACCTGTTGAAAAAGTGTTCGCGTGCGGGCAGACGTGTTTCGTTGAATTTCTCGCTACCCGTCATGTAATCGTAAGGGTACACGCCCTTACGTAAGAGTAGCTCGAAGTGTTCTTCGAAACATTGCTTCGTTAAATCGAAATCCGCACCGCTCGCGTGCAAGTTTCCAACAAGTGTGTCCAAGGACGTGTTCAAAAATTGAATCGTGTCTACGAAACGCAGACGACCCAACGAGACTGATACGAAGCGTTCGCTAGTGGTAGCGATACAAGCGAGATCGTCGTATTTACCCAACCCTTGTACTAGGTGATGTGCATCGTAACCTCGTAAGTTGTAAAAAAATACGGGTATGTGTCGTGGAGTCTTGAAGTTAAGGTTACAGATGTTGTGAGCTGCGCGTAGGTATCGTCCTGTCAGATGACAATGGTTGCGCACTTTGTCGATTTCGGTCAGTGGTTCTTCACAGAGATGACATACGAGGGCATTTGCGAAAGATAACAAATCACGGTCACTCATAGTCATAGGGACAATGGATCGGATGATTCTGAAAAGTTCTCGCTCTTCAGCGACCAGTCTATTGAGAAAAACGTCTACCACGTTCTCACCGCGATAAACGACCTGGGGATTGAAAATGTTACGCTCGTAGTCGACTATGAGGTAGGAGAAACCTGAAGGAAGATGTAACGACTCCGTTGTGGTGGACGATGTGTGCGGAGCAGCGTCGCAGCGATGGCAAGGGACGATAAATGATTTAAAATCTGCGTATATCGCAAAAGGGACCTTATGGCAGTATGTATAATTTCTGAAACACATCACATTCTCCTCCTCCACTGTCGTGGGTAAACGAATTTTCTGTTCGCCATATGGTGAACAGTGGGGGATATGTTCGGTAAGGAGTCGTTCTTCGCAGAATCTATGCAGACAGTAATTGCAATAGAAAGAACGGCCGTCGTGGTTGCTTAGTGAAGAGAATAAGCGACTTGTATTTTTTATTAAACAGTAATGTTTTCGGTCGTCAGCGGTAAGATGTAATAGATTAACGTGATGTTGTCTGCCACTGGAAGGAGTTATTCTTAAAGGGTAAATTTCATATTCTTCGTAACCGAAAACATTTATAGAAACGTTAGGATTGTCTCGTTCGAACTTCACAATGTCGGATAGACGGGGGGGGGGAGTTATACCAGAAGTATTGATACTGCAGATATGCGGCTTGTATTTGGATACGCGATCGTTGTGTGAGTGTTGTGGAAACAGAGCGGCCAACACTGACCATACGAAACACATTTGATCGCCTGTATTGTTCACGTTGATGATGGATTTAGTACGAGACAATTCAGGAGGTGTACGAATGAAACTGGAGGCGGTTAGCGGTTGGTATCGTGAGAGAACGAGTTCTAAGGAGATTATGCGGTCTAACACCCAACCGCTACCCTCGCGTGTGAATTTATAAATCGATTCAATGATCTTTCCGTATGAAGCTTCTAAACGATCGGGCAATACATCTTGGTCAGCGATCAGTGTCGTATGACATCGTCCGTGAAAATAAGCTTCAGTCGTCACTTCTTCGTCCTGGTCCGTGTCAGCGTTTACGATGTACTTGACAAATCTCGCTTTAACCGTTATATGCCACTTTATAGAAAGCAAACGTGTAGAAAGTTCGTTTAGAATGTCCGTACGTAACGTATCGTGCATTTCATCAAAAAAGGTTATGACATCGTTAACACATTCTTCGTCATCCGTGATAGGCGTGTAAACGCGCAATACCAACGCGCCGCGTAACGAATATTTACATTCAACAGCAAATGACTGCATTATCAACAACAATGAAAACACGAAACTTTAAAAATTACTTGCTCGCTTGAAGAACAATTTAATACTGATACGAAATTAGAAAATAAGCACTATTTTATATGCGACACATGAAAGTTAGACTGCACGAGAATTGAAGGTGAACGCTGGCAGTGATCGTCGCTCTACTTATACTATCTATGACAGTAGCGCGCGCAGCTATCCGCTCCCACTACCGAACTATTACCGCCAACGATCCCCCACTACCAACTGCGTGCGCAGCTATCTGCTCCCACTACTGTGCTTTATTTCATACCGACCAATTGACGACAGCCATCCCCACTACGGATGCGCGCGCAGCTATCGCTGAGGAGGTGAAATGCAACGCGACAAACCACCATTCTTGCTTCAGATATGGATGTGTCCACATATTCTTTTGCAAGCCGATTAAAAAGCTTTTACAACATCAGTCGTCGTGGTAACATTAAATTTTTCGTTCATAAATTTCCGAATGCGAACGTAAAAATTTTTGACCTAGCCAAAGCTGGGTTTATTTACGAAGACGATGGTGATGTTGTAAGATGCTGCAAGTGTAAAATACGAATTATGGATTGGGCAGTGGGTGATAATCCCGCCCAAGTCCATAAGGCGTCAATGCCCGCATGCGATTTCGTTCGTGAACACTTGTAGAAGTCGACGCACGCAAAAACGGCTCTTTTCAGAGCCAACATAAACTCATGTACAAACATACCCGTTTGGGTAGTACTAGTAGTACTAGGTGTTAGTACTACTACTACTACCGAACGACAGTATTCACTCCAAAAGTGTGAGTGAAGACACATAAAAAAATTACTCAAACAATATGCGTATACACTATAAATATCATGATCACGATTAATAGCGTATCACTCACATCGCAGATCATCGAGACGATGGACGTCTATCGATATGATGATGGGAAACATTTCACAATAACAAAAGCTTCACGAAGCGCGATACGGTCCAACTTATGTTCCGTGTATTTTGTGAATAAAAGACGATTTTGTGGCAACTACTGTACACGTTACAAATTCGGCGTTGACAAATATCACGCACATTGTTGGCGTCACATAAAAAAACACCGCAGTGATTTGCCGCCGATCGTGCTGTTGATGATAGTATCCGATCGTATACACAACAAATCACGATGGCTTCAATTTATCGTAGAGTGCGAACAAAATAACGTACCGATAGAACTTGTGGTTTACGAAAAGAATATGTTCAAGTGTACCGTACGTCACGGATGGAATTTTCTTTCACGTTTCCGTCCGATTCCTGAACTCTATAACGCTGTTCAGCGTGTGCACGGCTTACACGATTCACACGGACAGATGAACTACGCTACTGTATACACGGACATGCTCGCCTACGGAAGTTCGATACCACACGCTTCTTGTTGCATCGTCCTTACGGAGCGCACTATTCCGATACGCACACCGATGGAAATATACAGAAGCGTGATGATGATAGTGCCAAAGTGCGCACTGGATCCTAGCTACAACGTAAGTTTTGACCTGCACCGTCCACCGTCCTCGTTACCGACACTAGCGAGAGGGAAACAGTTCGCGTTGGTGAATAACAAGGCGCAGGGATTATTTTCGGTAGCCTTTCTGAAGGAGGCATTGCCTACACTCCGCAAGTATTGCGAATACTTTGGTCTGAGGTATTCGCACGAACAAGGGTACACGGTGAAAGACCGGCGTTTGTACGAACAGTGGCAGCATTGCACGGGCGCTATGGCGGACGAATTTTGGTTGTTGAACTCGTATCTGATACACCTGCATACGGAATCGAGAAGTCAACACCCAATCGCTGAACTCAAAGCTAAACATATGTGCGAGTGGCTACCTGAGAACGATAACGTCATAGTCGCGAAAATGCACGAGTACCGCGACAACGTTATACGTAGCGTCATGTTCAAAGACATGAATTCTGTTAAGACTGTAAGAGCGTTGGACTCGAAACAACACGCGCTCCCGAGATACTACATCGGTATGAGCCTCGTGCGTAATGGGCGTATGAAAATCAGTTTAGCTCATGTTTTAACGTACTTGCGCAATCGGAAAAAGAACGCGATGTTCTTCCGTTCGGTCGAGATGATATAAGCGGGTGTGGAGCGGTGGCGGTGTGACAGTCGCGTGATGGAAGGTGGACGTGCCAGAAAGGCATCGATGAGAATTACCTTCAGCACCGAGCCGACAGTTTACTACATTCCAGTGTATTGCGAATCACGGTTCGCACGACGACACGAGAATGAAACGAGCTGTGAAGAATATACACCAGAGCGATCGCAAGACTATCGCGATGGAGTTGCACAGACCGGTAAGAAGGAATTTTTCGAGACGCGCGGTCGAGTTGAAGGGACTTCACGACTTGTACCAAGCAGACCTGGTAGAGATGATACCGCACGCAAAGGCGAACAAGGGATTCAAGTACCTTATGACGATGATTAACGCGTTTAGCAAGTACGCGTACGCCGTTCCATTGAAAACGAAGACGGGTGTAGAGGTCGCACGAGCTCTGGAACCGATTCTGCGTGCTAATAAAATAAAATATCTGCAGACGGACAACGGGAAAGAGTACTACAACAGTACCGTAGAAAAATTGCTGAGCAGATATGGTGTCACACTCTATTCCGCGTACAGTGAGAAAAAGGCTTCCATTGTGGAACGCTTCAACCGTACGTTGAAAACGCACATTCATCGCGCGTTCAGCGAACAAGGTCATTACCGTTAGTTGGATATGTTACCGGAACTAGTCAGCACGTATAACAACACTGTGCACAGAACGATTGGAATGAAACCGCAACAGGTGAACGAATCCAACGAACGTACAGTGTTACGCAGGATTCGTGTGAACACAGCGAGGAGCATCGATTATAAACGACCAAAGTTCAAAGTAGGCGATCGTGTGCGTATAAGCAAACACAAAATGACGTTCGCTAAAGGATACACACCGAATTGGACAAACGAGATATTCCTCGTTCACACAGTGCGTACCGGCAGCGTACCCGTCACTTATTCGCTAAAGGATCATACAGGAGAAGTGTTGAAAGGTGGTTTTTATGAACACGAATTCAGTAAATCGAACGTTGGTGACGTGTACTTGGTAGAAAACATCGTACAACGTAAAGGTGATCGTGTGAAAGTCAGATGGTTAGGATTCGATGGTAAACACGATTCGTGGATACACAAGAAGAACTTGGTATAACAACGATTCGACTCGAGGAAATAGAACCAGTATGCGTCGATGCGTTACGATGACAACATGCGCGCTGTGTACAGTGTAAAAGACATTGTGTCACATCCTGGTTACGATGAGTACATCGTAAACACGACCGCAAACGACGTTGAACGCATGCGCAGGATCTTGACAGTGTACGAGTACTGGCAACGGGTTACCAATCGCGTGACGAGGTTCCGACTCAGCGAAATAGTACCAACCGGCACCGGATTCGATCACTACAAAGAATGTGTTTGGTCGAATCCGAACTGTGAAACGGGTCCGGACACATGTGTACGCAGTTACATATCTATCGACTGCTACGATATAGTGCGAATATTAAATAGACTGTGCGTAGAACGACAACATGAAAATATTGCAACAAGCGCACAGACTAAAAATACAGGACGTGGACTATTCGAAATTGTGCGACGATGGTGGGAGTGGCAGAAAAAACGTAAACACGGACGTCTTCTGCCCGATACCGTTCGTTCGATCATCTGCGGACCTTCCGCGTGCGGGAAGACAAACGTCATGTTCAACCTGTTGTTCGATGTAAACGGATTGAGATTCGCGAACTTATACGTGTTTTCTAAATCACTATTTCAACCCAAATATCAGATGCTGGAGACCCTGATGACACGACTTTCCGACGAAGGAATGGGTTATCACGCCTACAACGATAACGAAGAGGTACCGCCTCCCGACGAGGTCGATCCCAACTCTATTATGGTGTTCGATGACGTGTCTTGCGAAAGGCAACACAGCATACGCAAGTATTTCTCTATGGGACTACACAGCGGTGTGGACGCGTTTTAACTTTGTCAGACGTACAGTCAAGTGCCAAAACAGTTGGTTCGTGACAATGCCAATCTAATAGTGTTGTTCAAACAGGACGATCGCAACTTGAAACATGCGTACAACGATCACGTCAACACAGACATGAAATATGACACGTTTAAGAACATGTGTGCTGAAGCGTGGAAAGATCGTTACGACTTTCTCGTTGTGGACAAGGATTTTTCTATCGACACTGGCAGGTATAGAGTCGGTTTTGACCGTTTCATAGTAGTCGCACCTAACGATTAAACAAAAAAAAAGTCACACGTTCAGCTAAATACACATGACCTGCTGTCAACGACTTTAGTTGATGTTCTGCCGTTTATCGAGATGGACGGCAAGAAGAAACGACTAGCACGTGATATCGATACGATCAGTGATGATATACGGAAGAAATACCGTGCGTTAAAACACGGGATTCGTGAAGAAGAAGCATCGTTATCCAAAAGTTACAAACCGATTCTAGAACCGTTACAAAATATTTCGCAAGCATTGCTTGAAAAGAAACGTAAATCAACAAATAAAAAGCCTACAAGAGTGAAAAAGATGAAACGTGAAGAGGATGAGGAAGAGGAGAAGGAAGAGGATCCGACAGGTGCAATTAGTAAAATCGATGCGGGAACACCATCTCGTTCCCGAACGAAGCCACCGCGTTTCCTGAAAACGCCTGTGATAGCCGAAACATTGGACAATGATGATGATGATGATGATGAGGGCGATCCCAGTCTCAACATTGAAAAAATGCTAGACACACCGGAAGGAAGACGTGAAGCGCGTAGATATTTTCAGGACAAATACGACAGCGAATCATTAGCGAAAAAGTACATGCGTATGATCGTTTCGTCCGAACGCGATCGTCTGATGGACTATACGTACGGTGTAAGACACGAAAACGGAAAATGGATGATCGGTGATTCACAGTTCGAAATCGAAACGGACGATACGATTCTTATCAACGGTAAACGATACAAAGGTACACCAGGACTCTACGAACTAGTGTTCATGAAGCATCCTAATGAAAATATTTACAAGGAATCAGATCTGAAAGCGTACAAAGATATACTGCGTAACACCAACGCGCATAAGCAGTATTACTTAGCGAACGCACAGGTGAACGCGAACAGAGGTGTAAAGTATAAACGAATAATATCGCAACTGTTTCCACAGAAACGTACAGGACAGGGGCATAATAATATCGATACATCGTATATGACGCTAACAGACAAAATCGATTACGGGCACTGGGACGATCCGAACGAACTGGTGGACAGATTGCGACTGTTAATGGCATCACAACGTGTTGGAAACAGTGGGCACACGAACGAAATCGTCTCCATAGTGGACGAACTACGTGAAGCAGACATAATCGTATAATAAGAGCGGTATATATCATCATCTGACATTAGCAGCAGCATCGTCGTGATGGAATCAATCTTAAAGGACTCGTTAATGCCGCGTAAGCACATTAACGTTAACGAAATGGTCACTGCTAAACTGTATCCCTTGCATTATTTTGTGACCAAAGCATCCGTTAAAAATAAATACAGAACGGATGCGTTTGCCTTCATAGTCGACGTTGAATCAGAGATGATGTACGTGCTGACCTTGGCGCGGAAAGAATACAACAACGAAGAGCTGATAATAGAAAGACGACAAGAGTAACACACAGAACAAGGTTCAGTGTACTACTACACTCCGCGCGACGGTCTGTACGTTGTAAAAAAGAAGAAACGATTCACAGCACCGTTAGGATTCACAAGGGTCGAAAGTAGTCGATGTGCTCCCTATTCGATTCTGAAAGCCGATAAAGTGTATAAATAATACTGTCGTACATGCGCCGGGGACATTCCACGTTTGGTTGTGACAACATGGATATCGTGCTACTGTTTATTATCGTGTGCACAAGTGCCGTTGTCGCATCGAGGGTTAACGCTAACGATGTTGATTTCGCTATAGATTACTTGGTGCGATACGGATACGTGCCCGACGATAGTTTACGACTCACGGACAACGCCACCATCGATATGGACGCCTACCTTCGCACGTTTCAAGTGAATTACAATTTAACCGTAAATGGAGAATTGAACAACGAAACGATGAATCTGATGCGTGCGCGGAGATGCGGTAACTAAGATTTCGTGTCGTACACCTTACGAACACCGTGGGCCAAGAGACGTTTGTCGTGGCGGTTCTTTCACGGTAGCGCTAGCGCTATAGAAGCGTCGCGACAAGCGTTTGCTGTATGGCAGAAACATTCGAACCTGGAATTCGAATATCGACCCAACGACATAAACGCCGACATGGTCATTGCTATGAAATATTTTAAACACAGGTGTCTGACTTCCAGGTGCACGATCTGCGGGTACGATTTGGACGGGCGAGGAGGTATACTCGCTCACGCTTACTACCCGCCCGATTTACCGTATAACACTACCGAAATACACATGGACTACTACGAATCGTGGAATTATACGAACGCAACCGAAATACCGGACGATCAGACCAGTTTTCTTCAGGTGTTAACGCACGAAATCGGACACGCGTTAGGACTGTCTCATTCCCTCGAGAAGAATTCGATCATGTACCCGTTCTACGTACCACGCTCGGACGGTCCGTTCGACCTGAGAGACGACGATATAAAAGGCATTCAACGCTTGTACGGGAAGCCGCCGCCGCCGCCGCCGCCGCCGCCGCCGCCGCCGCCGCCGCCAGCTACGACGACGACATCAACGACGACGTCAACGACGACGGCGACGACAACGAACGACACCGTTCGGACGACGGATTTATGTCGGCTAAAGAACGTTAATCAATTTTTAATAATCAACAGACACCTGTATATTGTGCACGATAACTTTTTGTGGACATTGGATCTCGAGTCGAAGCGATCGAGTCCGTCGTCGCCGCTTCTGTTGACGGATTGGTTGACGTTTTTACCGTTGACGTTCACCAACGTTTCAGCGATGTACCAGAGACCGCGAACCGAAGAAGTGGTGCTCTTCATAGACAACTACGTATACATGTTCGATATACACAGTCTGCAACCGCTGAACGGGTATCCGCGTTCGATCACAACGCTCGGTGTTCGCACGATGACGAAAATAAACGCTGCGATACACACGTACACGGGTCGAACTCTTCTGTTGTACAACGATATGTATTACGGCGAAATAGACGAGTGCACGTTCACGATCAAGAAACATGGATACGTTAAAGATCGTTTTGTTGGCTTACCAGAAGCCGTCGACAGCGCGTTCCGATACATCGACGGAAAGATTTATTTCTTCAAAGACGCACACGTATACGTGTACGATGAATTTCTAAATACGATCGTAAAAGGAAAACATAGCGACGGACTCTCCGTTGTCGGAATAAAATGCATAGACGGTACGATCGTATCAAAACTAATCGATTTATTACGCGAGTACGTATAAATGTAGTGAACAACGGACGAGACGCATCATTCACGACATGAGTGTTGACAAGTTCGGCAGACACCAGAGCGCTGTCAGAGCGCGAAGGGAGACGCGTCGCAGTCTACGGGAGGATATTGGTATCACGATGACCGAGGACGGGCACTTCGACGTAGCGGGGAAAAAAATACATAACTTGGGCGAACCGCAAGACGGTAACGATGCCGTTCCACTGCGCTTCGTGCGTGACCACTGTCTATTTGCCGACGATCCGTCGTCGACGACGACGCAAGGAATAGACGCGAAAGGTCGTAAGCTCGTCAACGTCGGCGCTTCCGTCGATCTCGGGGACGCTGTCAACAAGCAGTACGTAGACTACTCGTGCTTACGTTTCATACAGCTGGTACCGAACAAGAAGAACGGAGCTGTCGTCTACGCGCGGGACCATCGCATACAGTCTCTGAGGGAACCGATTCGTGGGAGAGACGCTGCTACCAAAGTATACGTGGACTCGAAAATCATACCGAAGGATACGAACTCTAACCTAATGGTCGGCAACGTGCGGATAACACAGTTAGCGCCGCCAGTCAACAACAAGGACGCGGTGAATTTGGAATTTTTGAACCGACACACGATCACCGCGGTAATCGACGCTTATTTCAACGCACAAGGAAAGACTATTCTAAACGTTGGCGACGGTGGCGCATGGGCTACGGACGCGGTGAACGCACGTCAATTGGAGGAGGCGAAGCGGTACGCGAAGAGCGAAACGTACAAACTTGCAAAAGTGTTCCAACATCGTTGGGAGAAAGTGGTATCGTATATCTATAAATTGCATAAGCACGCAGCGCGTACTTCACTTGGTGCCGAAGAGGCGGACTGACTACTTACGAACAAGGCGGAGACGAACGAGTTGATTAGTGATCTGGACAAATCTAAGGACGAGCACGATTGGAGATCCCTTTATCGAGAGCAAGCGAAACAGTAGTCATGTACGAACTACGTAGCCGAAAAAAAAAAGGAAGGGCGTGGTCTTATCGGAAAAATAGTTAAAAGCGCGGTACCATTCGTTGCGAAGTCAGTACCTACACTGATCAATCGAGCGGTGGACGTATTACCGGTGGAAGTACATCTGCCCGGCTACAGGTTCTGTGGACCCGGAACGAAACTAGAGCAGAGATTGGCTCGCGGTGATCGAGGAATCAACGAGTTGGACGAAGCTTGTCGTGAACACGATATCGCTTACAGCAAGTCCAAGGACAACGAACGACGACGTGTAGCGGATCTTGTGCTAGCCGGTAAAGCGTGGGAACGAGTGAAAGCTTTGAATTCAGGCATCAGTGAAAGAGCGTACGCGGCAGCCGTAGCAGCAGCGATGAAGGCGAAATCGGCGTTAGGCAGCGGGCTATGCTGCGGTGGCGGTGTGCGTAAACGTCGCACCAGACGACGCAAGCCGGTTCGACGCACGATAATCAGGAAGAGCAGGAGGAGGACAACGACAACTGGGACAGGACGTCGACGAAGACGGGCCGGTGATAAAAAGGCTTCAGGACTATACCTTCGACCGTACCGAAAAAACTAATCAAAATACCCGTGCGTCCGTTGTCCGATCGAGATCTTTATTAGTACACGAAACTATTGCGTATACCTTAATTCAGAGGCGTGTACATGTGCGACGCACTTCCTAGTACATCACCGTGGGAGAACGAAAGCGCAATCGTGAATCTGGACGACGCTACCGGACCGGGCACGCACTGGGTATGCTACAAGAAGCGAGGCGACAGAGTCTGGTACTTTGATGGATTCGGCAATCTGCGCCCTCCTGTCGAGCTAATACGGTACTTTGGATCGAACGTGACCGACGTTCATTACAATTACGCACAGAAACAGCCATTGAACACGGTCATCTGCGGACATTTATGTTTAGAGTTTTTGACATCGAACGATCAGTAAACGACAAGATGTCTTCGCTTACGGTCACCGTCACAGGAACGGATCCGAGCGCACTGGTTTGTGACTTTTTTCCACCGCTTGAACTGACGAACGGTGAATGGTACGCGGGACTGCTGGTCTTTACCACGTACAACTCTATACCGAACGTGGAAAGCGGAAGAAACAACGTCTTTCCCGTACTAAAGGGAGCACGTAAAACGTTAGAACTCGTCAATATACCGACCGGTGTGTACGAAATCAGCGATATCGAAACATACCTGAAGAAAGAACTAGCAGACCCAAAATTTTCTCTACGACCCAACAACACCACGTTGAAATGTGAAATTTATTGTTCATACGATATCGATTTCGGATGTACGGAACACACGATCGGTACCATGTTGGGTTTTTCCAAGAACCGAAAGTTAGAAGCGTATATATTACACACGTCGGACGTGCCTGTAAACATTAACAAAGTGAACGTTTTGGAGATAAGGTGTAACGCTGTACAAGGCTCGTACAAGACGGGACGAAACGAGCATATACTGCACTCGTTCTATCCAATGGTTGAGCCAGGATTCAAGATAGTAGAAACGCCTAGAAACGTCATTTATTTTCCACTTAACGTACTACACTTGCGTAACGTTACACTGTCCGTACACGATCAGGACGGTGATATTGTGAATTTTCAAGGCGAAGTCATCACCGCACGTATACATTTGAAACGTGTGTAGTAATCATGGGAATTTATTTCACCGATACCCCCGTGATGAAGAGCGGTGGCGGCGGCGGCTCGCACCACGAGATAAAAGAGGTCAACACTTTTGGAAAAGGTATCAGTCGACGTTCGTCGTTGACACGGTTAACAGCAACTAACCGACGCTACCTGATTTCACTAGGATTCAAAGTCAAGAAAAACAAGTAATATGGCGGACAGCGGTATCGTCTTATTGGTTGAACGTCGACCATTCTTCGAAGACAACATCACGCATTACGAATATCATCCTCATGCACCGTACGCGTCAGCGTCACGATACGGAAATAACGATGAGATACGCATACCTATACTGCAACAGGAAGTCTTCACTTTACCGATGGAAAGTTTCCTGTACGTTAAAGGCAAATTGAGCAAAAAGACCGACAGCACCGGTAGTGTGAACGTGAAAATGATCAACAACGCGATCGCGTTTCTCTTCGAAGAAATCCGTTACGATCTGGCCGGTGTGGAAGTGGATCGTACCAAGAGCGTCGGCATCACGTCCACTATTAAAACCATGCTATCTGCCGGCAAGCAGGACATTGTTTCGATGCAAAACGCCGGTTGGGTTGCTCCTACAGCTAACGAGATAACACCGACCGGCCAACACGAGGAATTCAACTTTTGCATACCGTTGAGGATGCTGATGGGATTCGCTGAGGATTTCACGCATGTTATTTTAAACATGAAACAGGAACTTATACTGTTGCGCACTTCCAGCAACGTTAACGCTTTGTTCTCGTCCACGGATGCGCCCGCTAACGCCGATATAGAACTGACCAAAATCTCTTGGATGATTCCGTTTGTGTACGTGAACAACGAAGTACGGATACGATTGTTGGATATCATACGCAAGGACCTACCGCTATTCTTACCGTTTCGTAGTTGGGAACTGCACGAGTATCCGGCTTTACCGACGACCGACAGACAGACTTGGACAGTGAAAACAACTACACAACTGGAGAAACCGCGGTACGTGATACTCACCTTTCAGACCGCCAGGAAAAACAATCTGAATAAACACGCAGGTGAATTCGATCACTGCAATGTGACAAACGCGAGACTCTTTCTGAACAACAAATACTACCCGTACGATAACCTGAACCTGGATATCGATAACGGACATTACGCATTGCTGTACGACATGTATACACGGTTTCAAAAATCGTACTACCACAGAAGTCAACCCAACGTACTTCTAACACCTACAGAGTTCATAGCAAAAGCACCGTTATTCGTCTTCGATTGTAGCAGACAGGACGAATCGCTCAAGTCATCACCAGTCGACGTCAGATTGGAATTCGAGTCATCGACCAATTTCCCCGCTCAGACAGCGGCCTACTGCTTGATACTGCATGATTCAATCAATGTGTACACTCCGTTATCCAACATGGTGCGCAGACACAATTAAACGCTTACTATATATTAATGTTTTTTTTTTTTACTGTAAATAGAACTTTGCTTTTTTAGAATGTAATTTTTAATTAAAAAAAAAATGTAATCAATTTTCATGTATTTTTATTTTATTGTAAATAGAATGTAATGCAATCAATTTTCGTGTATTTTATTTTTGTGGAGGGGGAAAACGATTCTCCTCTTCTCCCTATTTTTCGTTCAGTGTTTCATCAGCACGAGTCGTGAGTGGACGTACAAGATGCTTTCACACGATATCTATGTTGACGATATCAATCACAACAGCAACAACCGCTATTTCAAACAATGCGGTGAAGCGGCGACGACTACATCAATCAAGTCCTTATCACCAGACGATAAAGAAGTACAGGTCATCTTAATTCAAAAAATCACATCTCCGTACCCGCGTTACAGAAACTTGGAAAACCGTTTAAAGAGTTTTAAAGAATGGCCTGTATCGTTAACGATAACACCTAAAGAATTATCAGAAGCGGGTTTCTTTTACACCGGATGCAACGATAGAGTGATTTGTTTTTGCTGTGGAGGCGGATTAAACAAATGGGAACGTGGAGAATATGCTTGGATGGAACACGCACGACATTTTCCTGCGTGCTCTTACGTAATGTTAATGAAAGATAAAAATTTTATCATCAAGGCACTGGGTATCGTTACCGAAGCGCAAGCACCAACAGCTGTAGCAGTGACAGCAAAGAACGAACAACGCACCGACAAGATCAAGGAGAATATAAAAAACATAGAAGAAAGCTCGAATCGTGATACGATGTGCAAAGTCTGTTACACACAAAACGTGGAAGTTCTATTTATTCCCTGTCGACATTTTATTACATGTGTGAATTGCGCCATAATCCTACATAATTGTCCCTTATGTAGAACCGCATACACTGCTTACATGAGAGCGTATTTCTAGTTTGTTTTCACGCGTCTATTGAACACCAGGTTTGAAAATATATATGCTGCTGTGACAAAAGTGTTTTATACAACCTCCGCTAATATCGCATACCTCAGGGTTTGAACAGCACGCGTTGAAGACGGACGCATGGAGCTGCTATCTCCGTACGAGTACATACGCTTCAGTGACTTAAAGCATACAGTACTGTACCCTATAGAAATTTTTGTATACAACGTTCTGACATGTAAATTTGTTGCACTGATCCGTGACGAAAATATAAAGTACAAAATAAACGTTCCGAACAAATTCTTTACGAGCGTTTCACAATATACAATGTGTCTGTTCCGTAAGACGGACGGATCTGCAACGTTCCTAGTAAAACCAAACACGTTGTATATAACGAAAAAAGGATGTGCGAGGATAAACTAGCAGTCATACTTGACTTTCACTGTTTTATCGACAACGATGGAAACGAACTCGTTAAGGAACTAGCCGTTATGGACGTCACTGCATTTGCCAGCAGGCATTGGATATTTACACATCCAGTAGAGACGATTGTTTCGAATCACAAACATGTGAGGACAAACAGATGGTTAACAGACCATTATCATGGACTAACGTGGACGGACGGGGACACATCGTACCGATATTAGAAAAGTATACGTTTCCTTTTAACTTCGTGTTCGTAAAAGGATTGCAAAAAAAAAGATTTCTACAGAAGCGTATCGTGCATTTTAATATTATAAATTCAGAAGATTTCGGTTGTCCCAAACTCGATCAATTACAATCAATACACGGAACAGCATGTCTCACGCACCGCTTATGTCCGGAAATATGTACAAATAGTAGAGTACACGCTTTACGCGAGTGGGTTGTATCAGATTTTAGAATAGTCAATACGTTTCTGATAAATTACTAACATTATTGTTTAGCGCTTACATAAAAAAAAAAACAGTCGTCGCCTTTCTATCGATTACATCATCTGTCTAAAAATAAATTAGCGTGTTCAAACAAGCGCGACCGCTGTCTAGTCGTATAAAAAAAAATAACCGACACCCCTCTTCCCCACCTACCCATCGAACCGTGAGAAATCAAGTTGCATCCTGTTCACACAGTTAAAAATAAATTAACGTCGACGACATGTTCGAACAAGCACAAGTGCTGTCTAGACGTATAAAAAAATAACCGACTCCCCTCTTCCCCACCTACCCATCGACCCGTGAGAAATCAGCTCGTGACCTGTTCACACGGTTAAAAATAAACGCTTACTGTGCGTTGAGTGGTTTCCCCCTCACCGGTTTCCACCTCCACAACTATCTCCCTATATATTCCACTGCGCACGAGCGTTATTCGTTCATTCGTTGAGAGACGTGCCGCAAATTATTATAAGTTCTTTATTTTAAAATGGCATCAATCACTGAAAAGTTTGCTACTATTAGCGCAATCGAGTATAAAAAAATAAAGGAATTGATAATCGGTGTAAAATATCCGATAGAAGAAATGCAAAATATAGACGCAAAATACGGTAAAACTGTACTCGTCACTCTTCAAGATTACAAAGACCCTAGACTAAAATATCGTGTATATCTACCAAAGAGATACGCAGGTGTTTTTGAAGATGAGGAATTAAAAAATTTAGTACCGTGCTCGCTGCAACTAATTTATAGCGGAGAAAAGGATAGAGCTTACATAGTAGAAATTGTACAGTAGTATCGAATGGACATCTTCATTTGTCACGTACGATTACATATATATATATATATATATATATTAACATGTACTTAGTTGTATTTCATTTAATTATAAATAATATATGTGATTACACATATTTCATTTGATTATGCCTAGATAATAAAACAAGGCTTACATGTTGTACACTTTAGACATCTTCAGAATTAAAAAATATATTTATACATTATTGTCATTGCACACGTTTACCAATAATACTTAAAATAATGTGCTTACACATAATTCATTTGATATAATTGTATACAATTGTATTTTTTTAATTGTCACTACTGTGTGTGTTTATTTCATTTTTTGTACATATTTGTCATGTCATAGTGCACATGTTTACATTTTGTAATTTTCACTACCGTGTGCGTTTACATATTATGTATTTTAAATTGTAATATATTTTGATTACTTTCACTACTGTGTGCGTTTACATATTATGTATTTTAAATTGTAATATATTTTGATTACATGTATTTTAATTATTTGTAATTAAACAGTATTGCTTTAACCTTTTTATTGTTTTATAATTTCAAAATTCCTTGGAACATTAACACTATTCTAAAAAAAATCAATTTTATTAAACAATAATTGTATGATTATAATATACTTTAGAAATTAAAGAATATTTAAAAATCAAACTGACCGTATACAAGTTCCAGTTGAGTCTCGCGACGAACTATGTGCCTTGGAGAGCAGTTCGTACAGGCTTATATATAGTATTTCAAGGATGTACACGAAAGAGATGGTAACAACAAAAAAAAAGCTCCCACACACAAAGTCGTGAACACGCACTTAGCTCGGTCTGCGTTCTAATTCCCACACGCTGTGATAACAGATGGTGTCAGACATCCTGTTTGTTCTGTTATTAAAAAAAAAATTTATGTACGACCACGTTCACACGCTGCGATAAAAAGATGGTCATACAGACGGAGCCGATTACATCATCAACAAAAAAAGTAACAGCTGCCACGCACACTTAGCTTGGCTTGTTCACACAATAATTTATGTACGCCTTTAAATTCGTTCACACCCAACATTAACATATGTTCAGACAGACGGCGACAATTAATTATACGCTCAGACAGACGGAGACAACTAACAGATGGCAGCAATTAATTCTACGCTCAGACAGCCGGATGCAATTAATTTAGCGACTCGCTAAACAGATGTCTAGACAGCTGCAAATTGCACGTGGGAGTCAACTGCTACATTCAAAAAAATGCATGTGGGAGCCAACTACCGCTTGTCCCTATTATATAACATACACACCAGTAATAACGAGTGGTCTGTCAGCATTCTGTTGTAAAAAATAACTCCACCATATCATGCGTGTTTCTTACAGGGAAACTGACAGTTCATTGCTGGAAGTGACGTCACACGACGGGAAATTCAAAAATTGTGGTGGTGGGAGTAACCATGTTTTTTTTTCAATCTGTTTATACATTTACTTAACACATAGACACAACATCGACGATATCGGCACGGCAGTGTAAATATATATATACGAAACCAGTACACTATAACACCGAGTTGGCAACAATGGCGGCAGTTATATATTCAACCCGTACACTATAACACCGAGCCGACAACGTCGACAAGTTGGCAACACCGCATCGACGCTTTTCCAACATGGCCGAACTTCCGGAAAAACCCCTTACATATACATAACCATACACTATAACACATGCACGAATCGGCAACCCGGCCGTACCTTAACCACTACACTCTGACACTACTTGACAACATCGCCGCTTTTCCAACATGGCCGCCGCCGACACACCACGACGGGCGGCCATCAAGCCACCACCAGGCCACCGCCCAGCGACGATGACGACGTCAACGACGACGTCAACGGCGAACGGCGAACATAGCCACGCCTCCGCCAATCAACGCACACATTACCCCACTTTAGGCTGGCCGACGACAACATGGCCGAAAGCCAACTACCGCATGGTTACCCCCACCACCACAAATTTTGAATTTCCCGCCGTGTGACGTCACTTCCGGGGTAGAACTGTCAGTTTCCCCCTACTCAGACGTTTTGTGAAAGGCTTCGCTACTATTGCTAAACCACTAAATGAGCTAACAGAAAATAAACGGAACTCCCAGTGGTCGAGAGAGTGTGACTAAGGATTTAGGACTTTGAAAATTGCTTTATGTTCGCAGCCAATTCTCGTTTTCCCAGCTTTCGAAGGGAAGTACATCGTAACACAGACGCAAGCAATATTGGTCTAGGAGCAGTTTTGTCTCAAGTGCAAAACGATGAAGAACGAGTAATATCGTATTACAGCAAGACGCTTTCTAAACTAGAGAGAAATTATTGCGTTACAAGGAAAGAGTTGCTGGCAATCGTCCGAGCTTTGGAGCACTTCCATAAATACCTCTATGGAAGAGAGTTTTCACTACGCACCGACCACGCCGCGCTTGCATGACTTGAGATTTAAAAATCCGGAAGGGCAGTTGGCAAGGTGGCTCAAACGTCTGCAAGAGTACAACTTCAGGGTACAACATCGGCGGGGGCGCCTGCATGGTAATGCAGATGGCTTATCACGAAGACCGTGCCCGGAAGACTGCCGACATTGCCACAAAAAGGAAGAACAAAACTCAAGCGATCATGTTCAAGCCATCACTGTAGATTTCCTGGCACACGGCTGGACGACACAAGATTTTCGACAAGTACAGACGACTGATGATGACATTGGACCGATCTTGACAGCAAAAGAGGAAGGTCGCCGCCCGGATTGGCAAGATATCTGCCATGGTTTGGAAATGCTGAAGGGCTACTGGGCACAATAGGAATCTCCTACCTTAGAGAACGGATTGGTGAAAAGGGCTTGGGAAAGTGCAGGTGGACGAGACGTGGTCATGCAGTTGATAGTTCTCCGAAGTAAAGTGCAGTCTGTTTTGAAGGAGATGCATGTTGGAACATCTGGAGGCCATCTTGGCGTTAACAAAACCCTTGACAAAATACGGAAGCGATTCTATTGGCTTCATCTTCGTCACGACGTAGAGGAATGGGTTCGGACATGTAAAATATTTGCTACAAGCAAGGGCCCACAAACCAGAAACAGGGGAAGAATGAGACAGTACTTTGGACGAACGTTGGACTGCCTTTCGAGAGAATTGCCATAGACATTGCTGGACCATTCCCAGTTACTGACGATGGAAACCGGTACATCATGGTTATAGGTGACTACTTTACTAAGTGGGTGGAAGCCTACGCGATTCCAAATCAGGAGGTTACCACTGTGGCAAAGGCGTTAGTTTGCAACTTCTGTTGCCGTTATGTAGCCCCTATGGAAATCCATACAGATCAAGGGAGAAATTTCGAATCAGGAGTGTTTAAAGAATTATGCCGTCTACTGGGATTTCGAAAGACCAGGACATCCTCAGTCGGTCGGAGTGGTTGAGAGGTTCAATAGGACACTCGAGCAGCATCTTTCGAAAGTTGTTGACGAGGACCAAACAGACTGGGACCAGCGTATACCACTATTCCTCATGGCGTATAGGTCATCAGTACACGACACAACCGACATGACTCCAGCAAAATTGGTGTTTGGGCAGGAGACTCGTTCTTCCTGGGGACTTGATGTTCGGATCGCCTGAGACTCATCCCAAGAGCCACAGAACTATTCCTCGCAATTAGAAATCCAACTACGAGAAATGAATCGCTTGATAAGAGGGCGGCTGAAGACTGCCAGTGATAAATTGAAAACTCGGTATGACATTCCCAGTAATAGTGTGGGTTTCCAAGAAGGAGATCAGGTTTGGTTGTTTAAGCTAAAGCGCCGTCGTGGTCGCTCACCTAAGCTTCAAACTAACGGGGAAGGACCCTACACTGTGAAAAAAAGAATCAACGATGTTGTCTATCGGATTCAACAGGAAGGACAGCGAAAGTTCAAAGTCGTCCACCTAGATCGCCTCTCCAAGTTTTACTTTGAAGACGGTTTGCCAGTTCGGGAAGTGTTACGTAATGCAAAAAAAATGTTACGCCAATACGGAACGTTCTGGTACATTGGAGAATGTTGTTCTACTCTATTACCGCAGATGTAATGCATACGTGACGCTTAACACGCGAGGCAGTGTTACGTAATACGGAACAATCTCATACATTCGATAGCGTTGTTCGAGAAGTTTCTCAATTAGCCCAACGGTGCGTGTTTCTGCGATGGTCGAGCTGAAGTGTCCTCTAGAATTTTCGGTGGCTTGTTAAGGAACCATTTTCGATGTTAATTTTATTAATTCGATAATAATTTTCGATATTATGGAACCCTGCAGACTATAAATAGCCCATACCTGCTGCTTAGTTTTCAGTTATTGTCGGGCGATTACTCTGTGCGTTCAAGTGGTTACAGTGAAAATTAATTATTTTGGCGAAGTGTTATGTGTTTTATAATCGTGCGGGACAATTGTAATACAATTGTGTTTTATATCAGGACATTTTATTGCTTGTCAACAATTTCTGATTTGTTGTAAGAGACTGTCTTGTTGATTACAAACTGTTTAATTGTGATAATTAAAACTTATTAGTGACTTAATGGGTGTCTTGTATTTTGTTTCTACTGTACCATACGACGACTCGTTAGACCGTAGTAACAATACACTTTTTTAACAAAACTTTTACAACAAACAAGAAACAGTACGGTAGAAGCCTGTCAGGCCTTCTAGGGCGGTGGTTTTGCGCCTAACCCCCCCCCCAAAGAATTACCCCCACTTACAAGTGTCTAGAGAGGAGAGAAGCAATCACAGTTCATCGTCTCACTAATGCACTACCTCTGTCTCTGTCACAAACATGCTTCTAAAGTTCTCGTCAACCTTGTTGCAGCCAATTTTCATACTGTGAAATTCTGTACAAGACTGTTGTGCGCATATGCAAAAAATTTTGTTAGGCTCGAAAAAGCTGTTTGTCCATTGCGCATCTCTAAGCGACTGTTAAAAATCTTTCGTCAGATGTATACTACTAACAATATAACATCTAACTCAAAGCAGTCGACTGCATGAATACTATGAATACTAGTTTAAAATTGGCTCTTTCTGGGCTTGTACTTTTTTTGTTCTAATGTGATGTGGACTTATCCTGTTTTGAAAATAAGACTGACAAATATGCCTAATTTTTATAGCCTATATTTTTGTCCATTTTTGAAACTTAAAAATATGATACTTGAAAAGAGCTTAAAAATACTATCATATTCAAATTAAAAACTGAAATTAAAAAAAATGGACTTGTCCAACTTTGAAACCACGTTCCTGCTTTAGTTTAAATGTCCGTTTATAGTATCGTCCAAATATCCTCCCTCAATCCATCTTCATATAGGCCTACCTTTTATTGATCCAAGCAACTAGAACTCTAACTTTAGATTTACTTTACAATGTTGACGAAATATTTACGTACATACACAAAATATTTAGATGATGCAAAACTTTAATGAAGTGCTTGCAGAAGGCATCGTCTCGATTTGTATGGCTGGAAAAAACAAATATTTGTATTTGTGGTAGGCCTATGTATTGTTTATCCTTAGTTTCAGTCACTCAGCATTACCCACAGTGTGTAATAAATGTAATGTGAATATTAAACAGTCAATAAAATGTAGATACAAATCGTTATTTCTCTTGCAGGATCGCAAACAAGACACTCGTGGAATTGTATGACATGTTATATTTTGACAACAGTCTAACGGATGTGGAGTCTGGTGAACGTGCGCGCGTGGTGTCGGTTATGTGTCCGCTTGGACTGTACCTCGACGATTTTCAACGGGGCCTTGACGCTTTTAAGTTGAAGATGACTGGTGAAGTTATGCCGCCGAACGAATTAGAGTTAAAAAGAAAAGTGGTTATAGCGAACAAAGCCGAGTTCGAACTTGAACCTGGTGCAACGCTCCCGCAAAAACAGCGCAAGTACGGCAAAAAACTGAAATTTAGACCCTGGAGTGTTGATAGACTTGATAGACTACCTCTACCTACAGACTGACGCGTAGTTTGTAAGTTAAACAAAATAGATTTAAATAGAAAATTTACAAATTTTTGTATTAACTTTAGTTTTTTATTAACTTTGCGGGCGCTCATTCAGATTACGAGTTTTAGCCCTAGTATCGAGTAATACAGTGTTATACTCGAGGTTTAGTTTTTATTAAAATACATCGAAATTTGTAAAGTAATCAAAATATTTTGCTCCAGTTATTTTAATATGTAAATAACAATGTTTCATTAATAAAGAATAGATATTTCCTACACAATTTTGTTTAACTGCAGTGTCAGTTGTAGCAGGTTTCTTATATAACATTTGTACACGAGAGTTAAAAAAAATTAACAAGTGTAATAAAAAAGGATATTTATTTCAGTATAACAAATTCGAGTAAAATAAATATTTACTACAGTTAAAACTGTACTTGTATTTGGTGAGGCATCTTAATATCGATTTGAGAAGATAATTGCTAATTTACAGTTATAAAATTATTCCTGCAAATCACACGATTACATCGTATACTTATAAATAAATTTATTACAGAACGTTTCGTTTATGATTTATTGTTTAGTGTCTCCACTCATTACTACTCCATCGTCGCGGCGCCCCGCATGTAGCCTCCTTGCCACTGACAAATTTGTCTTTAAGATACCTTTGAACTGCAGGCCTGTATACGTCCGGCGTATCTAATACTTCATGTGCAATCTTAAAGTTTGATGTAAACCCTTCGATCTTTCTGACGGATTTGAATTTGTTAGGGTCATCCTGTGATACCTGCAATATTTAGAAGTAGTACACAGTGAAAAATACAGCCATCTACATACACAAAAACACATCTTTTCTGATCCATCATCCATCAGGATGAGTCAATCATTCATCCTGTTTGAACCGTATTCTTGTCGTCGTCAACAAAGATAAGTGATCTGGTATCACACTACGTTTTCATCTTATCTGACCATCAAGTTATATAGGCTTATCTTAATTACGTATGATGCGATTGGGATGTCATATGTGAAAACTTCCCCCGTCGCCAAAAAGGAAAAAGTGTTGTACTGCTCCCAGAAGGTTTACGTTCTCCCAGTGAGACGATTTCACGTTTATTTGTGTATGGGCTTGTGTTGTTACAAATTATTTCACCCGCTAAGCGTAGCACGATAAGGGAGTACCTTAATTACCTAGACCAGGTTTGTTACTAGGCCTAACATCCCTCCATACCAAATCAAAAAGTGACATATGCTGTCAACGACGAAAGGAGAATCCAACAACATAACAAGTAGTATTGTTGTTTGACTGTTGGATAGCACACAATATATAAGGTGACTCAAAAGAGATGAACCATAAGAATTTATGTCAGAGGTGATATTGTGATTATTTTATATTAATATAAGTTGTCTGTGAAATAATTAACTTTTGAAACACATACACATTTTGCTCTGAAAAACCAAGTGATTTTTGTACAATTTTTATAACATTTAGCAACAATGTTATAAGTTGTAATAATTTATCGAGTGTAAGATAAGACTGTAATAACTACAGCCAGTAGTTCGACGATCAAGACACCACTACATTGAAATATAGTGGGGTGATATCTATGTTCTGTTTCTCCGATGTAAACGATGTGTGTGTGTGTGTGTGTGTGTGATGTTACGACGAAGTACAGCAGTTGTGTAACTCACGAATCGTCACGTCACACAGGCACCCTTTGCGTCAGTGACGAAGCTTACAGCGTGATTGTGGTCTTGCTTATATTGATAGCGACTATAAAAAGGCCAGGTAAGTGCGACAGCAATCATTTTTGCGAATTTTTTCTACAAGCGATTATAGGGGCTACTAGTGCAATTTGGCAAGTGTTAAATTGCTGTAACCTTTTAACTCTACGTTTCCTGAATGTATGTGCCCCTGCATTGGGCAATACAATAGAATTAGTGTAAGGCGAGTGTGATAATTTTTGTAGGTATTCCGAATAAAACGTTGCGATTGTATGGCGTTTAGTGATTTATTTCACAATCCACACAGCCTCGCGTGTGTGTTTCAACGTACAATCGCGTTACTTTACGGTGGCCGCTTCATAGCTGCGCGAAAAGTGAGGGTAGTGGGGAGACTCAGTGTGCTCAGTTGTAACACTACATTTCAAAAACGTCCGGCTTACTGTTGCTACAGTCGGTTTTATGGGTGCCTTTAACTATTTAATTATTACAACTCGGGTTGTACACATTGTTGACATTTCCGGATTTCATTCAACTAACTACTGTTTGTAGTACCACAACAATGTTATTCGTTACATAATGTAAATCATAAATAATTACATTTATGACCGCTTTGACCGTATTGGCCGCTTTTCTGTCCTGAATTGTTTTATTCTCCTGAGATATTCAATTCTTTTTGGCCTTATCTCTTGACGTTCATTTAATACACTTCTGTTATTTCTAATCTTCTTCCATTTAAACCGTAAGTTTATAATACATTTTCTAAAACATGATAAACTACCTTCAAAGTTTACACTAGACGTAAAACGTTGATGAAGTTTTTGTAGCGTAGGATATGTTTTTGTGTGTTGAAAATAATAATTAAATGAAATACAGGCCGATATGGTAAATGCTTCACGGTAAATGTTTTTGAAAACGCATCCAACACTTACGCACTCATTGAGATATGCCGTAACACTGACAACAAACAGCGTTCTGCACATATCACTATTAGCCAACCTGATTGGCTAACAATTTGCTGAATGTTCCTACCGGCACTTCTCCTTGGCCACCCAGTTATTTCGCTTTTTCCAATCAGGTTTCATCACTCCAACTTTGTCGCTGAACTGCTAGCTGCTGCGTCATGCTTTCTCTGTTATCACCATTATCAAGTGACAATGAAATGACTAGTTCTTATTTTGCATGAATAAATGAGTGGAAAAATAGAAACAAAAATTTAAAAAAAATTAAACAAACAACTACTTTTGCTAAGAACTATTTTTTAAATCAAATAAACGTTTTTTAACTACATAAATATTAAGTAACTTTTAATGAAAAAGTTGTTTTAACCATTCTCTTCCGGCTAATGAGTAAGTTATTTAATTATAACTTATTTCTTTCTGGGTGAAAGTGAAATTCCTAAGAGGATAACCTAGATTTTCTACTGTGCATATGTGGCTATTTTCTGGCTAAGTTTTTCTTACTTTTTTATTTAGTGGAAGAAACTTTTTTTCTGTTGCTCGTAAAACTGAAACAGGTTATTAAAATTAAATTTCTTTGACGATGTCATTTACTTAAGTCAAGCCGTGCTTGAAATTCTATATATAGGCATGGTGACCCTGTAATTTAGTAGACTGATGGGACTAAACTTGCATAAACCAAAACATCACGTGGCAAACTTTGCGTTGAAATTTTACATAGCGTTATGACAATTTTAACTGGCATTATTATTTATCTTACAAATTTTTTAAATGGAAATACTTCAAATTTAAATACACGATTCTCCACTGATTCTTATATTTCTAGTCCGTCTTATTCTGATTACATTTAGGCCTATACCAAATATAATATTTTTTTGACATAATAACTAATATCTTTGCGGAAGTCGAATGAAAAAATTATTTTTAATTCTTTATAAGAAACAATAACATTATATTAAAGTTGTTTTTCCCTAAAACTTTGTCTACGGTAGGTGTACAAAAAAAAGCATACAACAGTGAAAAATCCCTGATAAGGAAAAAAGATTAACCTTTTACATCGGTGACAACACTGGGTCGTTTAAATGGCTAGTACTATGTAGAAATTCCGAGGGATTAAAAGAGGAAGGAAGCTCTTTAGAAAATATAGAGGCAAAGTTTTTGCGAGACGTAAAAATCGATACTGGTTATCAAGTTGTTCTCGAACACTGTGAAAACCAAATGCAACAAATTCAAGCCTCCTGTATGTTACTATGTTTTCTTCAATATTTCTATAGGTAGACATTGAACAATTGGAAAACATTACGAACAATTTATTTTAAAATTAGTGCTGACTTCTTTACTTGTTTATGGGTGAAATCTGGAATTCCTGATAGGATAGCCTAGATTATCTACTTAGGATGTCTCGCTATTTTCTGACTAAATATTCTTCTGGCAAATTTTTCAGGTGTCTAGGATGCACCAAGTCTCTTCTGCACCAGTTTTGATAAAATTTATTTGTGTATTTATATTCGAAGACAACTAAAGATGACAACACCTTCCTGATATTTTCATTTGCGGTCACGTTTGTGGAGTCGCTGATATAAGGTATAGGCCTACACACAGTGTAATCAACACACATCGCGTACTAATCAACATACTGTTACGACAGTCTACTTGATCGTCGTATGATACAGTGGAAGACAAAATACAAGACACCAATTAAGTCACTAATCACCAGCTTTCATTTTCACAGTTTATTAGTTCCTAATTAACAACACAGTCTTTTACAACAAATCAAATAAAAATTGTTCACACGCAAAAAAATGTCCACTAATATTAAACACAATTCTATTACAATTATCCCGCCCGATTATTAAACACTTCACTAATAACCACTTGAACCCACACAGTAATATCGCCAGATAATCACTTGTAATCGCCCGACAATAAACTCGAACCGCACTGTAAATATATCGCAACTATACTGACAACTAAGGCCGCTGCCGCCTTGTATTTATACATCCGTGCACAGACCAGAAAATTCCAAACTACGCCTTATCTCTAAACTACGACGTAATTAATTGCGGCCTTGACCCAGTCCGCGCGACTGGCGGCTTCCAGAAAAGTCTCGCGAATGCGTCGAGAATCACGTATGCCGCACACATTAGAGCAAGATTCTTCTGGAACATTCGACAAACACGTAGACTGTTCTGTAATGTCGTAACACTGCCTCCTCCTTAAGCCTGTTCGTCCCGAAGTGGCAAACCGTCACTGAAGTAATACTCGACCAGACGATCTAGGTGGACGTCCTAGCGAAAGATAATTCTCCGGTTCTTCGAATTCACTCTCGTGTGATCCTAACGTCACGTTCCCAGGTGGTCTTCCGCTCAACCACTAGTTTTGCTGGAATCACTCCCGTTGCGTCATGTACTGATGACCTAAACACCACTGGCTGATCCAAGTCTGTTTGGTTCTCGTCAAAAACCTCTTGCGTAACCTCATCTTCAGCTACTTTTCCTTCGGGCGCTTCTATCAGCTCAGGAACAAGCAAGAATTTTGTCTCGACACCCATAGTTTGCTTTCCAATCACTTCTTATGACGTTACACTTATTTGTATTTCCTCTGCTAGTTCTTCCTCCATTTCCGCTTGCAATAGGGAGGGTTCCTCTTGACCAATCCCAAGTTTTTCTTCGACTAATGCCACTCGCTTAATCGAATGGTTGGTAGACCCTATCTTTAGACATGCAAAGCTTTATCTTCAGGACATTCTCTCTTAAGTCCACAACGAATCCGTAGTCATTCATAATGTCCGTGCCAAGTATCACTTCATCGACAATGTCTGCAACGAGCATTTGGTGACTAAACTCGAGAAGACCCAGGAGTACACGTACGTCTACCTTTCCTACCACCTTGACGGTGCTTCCAGTCACAGTCTGTATTGTACAAGAGCTAATTTAAGGCCGTCGGTTGCTGATTAAGTCAGGGCGCACAATAGACACTGTTGCGCCCGTGCCAACTGTAAATGATGTTGGTTTACCTTCCGCAAACCCATTAATAATCAAGTTTCCACTGGTCTTATGTAGCGTGGAAACGGTGTGCTGTTCTGAGGCTTTATTTCTCAAATTCGTGCGATCACTCTCTTCTCTCGGTATCTTCTTCTCCCAACAGTCTACCTGTATATGGCCACGTTTTCCACAGTTGTAACATTTCTGTCTTCTGTCTTTATCCCATCGTTCAAATCGTTGCGACTCTCTTGAATTTCTGAATTGTTTGTCCGACAACATTGTTTTTATGCACCCATCGTAACGGCAATGTCATACAGGGATCTTCTGACTGCAATGTGATGGCACAAACCCATTAATGTAGCGGGAAGCTGACTTGGCAGCTTCAAACTCTAGGGCGTGAACAAGAGCTTCTGAGTTATTTCGGTATCTTGCCATTCGTAACACTTGCTGAAGTTCACAATCTCCGATACCATCAATAAATGTCTGCACCGCAAACCTTATTCGAAAATCTTCTGGTGCTTCAGGATAGGCCAATCTAATAAGTCTGTCGATACTTGCTTCAAACTCTTGAAGACTCTCCCCGGAACGTTGTCGTCTTGTTCTCAACTGAGCGTAGTACATATCTCGCAAATGTTTATCACCATACCGTAATTACAGAGCTTTTATCAACTCGGCATAGGTGTTCTGGCTGTCAGGTGGCACTTTCTGCAGTAGTTCTGCCGCAGGTCCTTTTAATACAAGAACGAATGAAACACCCTTGTCTTTCTCTGTCTAATTATTTGCGCATGCAGCAGTTTGAATTGGCGTAAATACGTCGCCCAGTGCGTGCTTCCATCAAAGGTTGGGGCCTTGACATGAACTGTCCCAACCGCAAGCGAGGTGACCTTCTCTAGTGACTTGTTTTCTGTGTCTTCCTCTGTCTTTATCATTGGTACAGTCTGTTCACAAAGTTGTTTTAGTTGTATCTTCAGGCACTGCACAACTTCACTTTTAATTTGTTCTCTTATGTTTGCCATTGAGTTTTCTACTGCAGACATTTTATTTGACACGGATTCTTCTATGACAGACATTTTTGTAGACATCGATTCTTCTGTGACAGATATTTTTCTAGACATCGATTCTTCAACAGTCGAGACAGATTTTTCTACTTCAGCTATTTTTAGTGTCATTGATTCTTGCACCTCCGATATTTTAGTAACTTGCTTATTACGCTCACCTCTTAGGAGACCCAGTTCTGCGGTACTGTGTTCTTGCATCTGTTTCTGCTTCTGTATTAATGCTTTGATGTCTTCTGTTTCACGCTTCCATTCCTCTGTCTCCTGCTTACGTTTCTCATCCTGTCCTTTTTCTGCTTCTTCCGCCTCCTGTCTGCGTTTCTCATCCTGTCGTTTTTCTGCTTCTTCCTGTGTCTGCCGCAGCAGTGTTTGTAAAGCTTCCATCATCTGACTGGCATCCATGTTTACCGATTAATTACGAATTACACTCGTCTTATACAAAGTGTCCACTGTTTCCACTGTTAACCGTTCTATCCCAGTTCTGACACCACTGTTACGACGGTCTACTTGATCGTCGTAGGTACAGTGGAAACAAAATACAAGACACCAATTAAGTCATTAATCACCAGCTTTAATTTTCAAAGTTAAAAACAGTTCGTAATTAACAACACAGTCTCTTACAACAAATCAAATAAAAATTGTTCACACCCAAAAAAATGTCCACTAATATTAAACACAATTGTATTACAATTATCCTGCCCGATTATTAAACACTTCACTAATAACCACTTGAACGCACACAGTAATATCGCCCGATAATCACTTGTAATCGCCCGACAATAAACTCGAACCGCACTGTAAATATATCGCAACTATACTGAAAACAAAGGCCGCTGCCGCCTTGTATTTATACATCCGCGCACAGACCAGAAGATTCCAAACTACGCCTTATCTCTAAACTACGACGTAATTGATTGCGGCCTTGACCCAGTCCGCGCGGCTGGCGGCTTCCAGAAATCCAGAATGCGTCGGCGTCGAGAATCACGTATGCCGCACACATTAGAGCGAGATTCTTCTGGAACATTCGACAAACACGTAGACTGTTCTCTAATGTCGTAACAATACCCAGACTCTCGCTAAATGTAATTATTTCCATTGTAGGCCTATTGGTAGAGAAACAAAGCGAAAGATATTCAATACTGTAAATAAACATGACTTGACTTCTGAAGTAAAAGTGTGACTTCTTCTGAACGAAAGCTCGCATATAATCCTGACGGACATGTGGAGAAAGATGGATGTGACCATCAAATTAGACGAATGAAATTGACGGTAGACAGAAGACGGCCAAAACAGACCGGCTCCCAAGAAGTAGTTAACAAGAAAACGCTGCCTATTATGGGAATCTAAACTGATCAAATAATGGATGAGAGGGGTTTAACAAAATGCGATTGGGCAGATTGGTGTCGACGGGGGACAGTAGGCTACAAATGAACTCTGAAAGGAACAGTCATAATTTTTAAACCTTAACACTGACGAAAATTTTATGTTTAAATCTGAAAACTAATGTTTACCATCACGGATTTAATTCTGAGAAAGCAACGTTTCGGTTAAGAATCAGTAGCCATCTTCAGGCGAATAATGCTAAAACACAAAAATTCAAATAACATAATGAGCAAGCTATAACTCCAGTGGCAAACGGCTACTGACCACTTCATGCGAACTGATTTACCTTGCATAATCTGGTATAAACGAAAGGCAGGCATCAGGCACACGAGAGAGAGAGAGAGAGAGAGAGAGAGAGAGAGAGAGAGAGAGACAGACAGACAGACAGAGAGAGAGTGAGAGAGCACACATACACATTGCCCAACGCAAACAATAACAGAAGACACTAAAGTTACTTAAGGTTCGAGAACTTATCCATTTACCTTACCTTGAAAAACTTACCGACTTGATTATATGAAAATGATTTTACAACTGTACAGTGATTTATCTACGAAATTGATCCCTTTGGTCTCATGGCTCAGTTACACTTAAGAGTAAGTACACTAAAGAAAAAAGTAATCAGTAAAGAGGAAAAAAATTGTTTATTCACATAAATTGTGTTTCTGATGTACACACTATTTAAAGATTACATAGCTTTAAATGTCCTTAATTCATTTAAACTAATTAATAAATAATAATTGAATCGTTCCCTCGAACAACGTTGTAACTCACACTTTTTCATAAACTGAGTAAATTGTGGAACAACGTCGTATTCAACATTACACATTATGTAGAGGTATATTTACCACTGTACGGCTTCAGTTGGCGTTACTGCAAAACAAACAAAACCGCACTTTGTGGAACAACGTTGTAACCACACGGCAAGATGGACACCAACAGTATCACGTGTTCAACAACAGCAGCTGAAAAACGACTGAATAAAGGCAGAAGACGAAAAATCCAGATGAGTAAATGGAATGATGAACACCGAAAAACAATGAGGAATGCTGTAATGCCATACACATCAAAAAGAAAGAAACCTATACCTAGGAAAATACCAGCAAATGCGGTAAGTGAAACAAGGTTGTAACCAACGTTTTTACTTATTTTGTAGTCTATTTATTCCTATATTTTTTCTAATGTTTAATATTGTCTTTATGGTAATAGTTATTTGTATAAATAGATACAATTTTGTATGTATAAATTGTTAGGTTATGTTATGTCAACTTAGTGTTCGTATAAGTAAATAAAAAAAATGTTCAGTACTGTATTATTTTAGATATAACAAATTGTCTGTAATATAATTTCTCTGATTTCAGGAACTGGTTTGCCACTGCCAGTACAGATGTGGAGAACTAACTGCAGAAAATAAAAAGGTTGCTTTTGCTGAATTTTATAAAATGAATTATGACAACCAATCTCTTTTTTGGCATCGCAGTGCCTGGACGTGTCTGAGGTGAACCTGTACCAAAGAAAATATTTCTCGCCGACATTGTTGTTTTACTTATTATACTCCACTGGAGAATGGTATGATACGCACTTGCCAAAAAACAGTATGTGATATTTTGAAAATTACCTCTCGTCGTCTGCAAAACAAGATTAAGTTCAATAAAAGACTTAATGACAAACGTGGGAAACATTGTAATCGTCCTCACAAAATATCTGAAAATGTCATTGCCTTGATTAAGAACCACATTGAGTTATTCCCGAAACAGGACAGTCATTATTCGCGGGGAAAAACGAGGACTCATATTATTTGAGTGCTGAACTAAACACACGTGAAATGTATAAATTATTTTGTGACGCTCACCCTGACGTCAAGTGTAGTGAACATACAGATAGAGACATATTTAAATCAGATTATAAGTTAAGATTTGGACTTCCGCGCTCGGATACTTGTAGTTATTGTGACCGTTTATTTTTGAAAATCTGCAGCGCAGAATCAGATGACCAAATAAGAAACCTAGAAATTGAAACCAAAATTCACCATGCAAGGGCTGATGCTGCATATAAGATCTTGTGGTATAAGATGCTCAAAACCCAGATCTTGTGGTTATATGTGTACAATTGCAACAAATGCTTTTTTGTCCTCAGTTAGCCAATTCTAAAATGCTTTATCAAAGGCAATATTCTTGTTATAATTTAGCAATACATAAAAGTGCAGTTAATCAAGCATTCTTTAGCTTCTGGCATCAGAGTGTTGCAAAAAGGGGAGCTGCAGAAATATCATCCTCATTTTTGAAATACATCAATGAAAAATTTACACCTTTGCTTCACGGTAAATCACGACATTTGATAATTTGAGCGGATAGATGTATTGGCCAAAATAACAATTGGCGGATGGTGGCTCTACTGCAACACTTAATCGTGCAACATTTTTTATGACAGTTGAACAGAAGTTCCTAATAACAGGGCATAGTTTTTTGCCCTGTGATAGAGACTTTGCTTTGATTGAAAGAGCAAAATACAATTTTTTAATCTATGAGCCAAAAAACTGGGTTGAGGTCATAAGCAAATGCTCACCTGAAGTTTTCAGTTTGCATAATGAATACTGATGATTTCAAGGTCATGAGTATTACCGAAAATTCTCTGTACAAATATAAATTAAGATAACTGAATATGTTGGCTACAGATGACATCAGACGATCCAACGACTCTCAGAGCTATGATGAGCCACAGTGTTTTACATAGCTGGACGACACATCACTTAACCAAAAAAATAAAAGGATGAACGGCCGAAAATAATCCTCCTGTGTGTGGCTCAGTTGCCAAGTTTGTACTCTGGACCACTGTCTATAAAGGCTGCTACAAAAAAAGATTTAATGGACCAGTGCAATTATATTACCAAAGAATGCAGAATTTTTTATGAAAATTTGATATCTGATGAAACAAGAGCTGTTTTTTCCTTATACCGTGACAGTAAAAAATGGGAATTAGTAAATTAACTTCACATAAAAATGAAAATTACAATTTAAATTTACCAGTAGATTATAATTTAATTTTGACAAATTGTTTACCAATACAGTATAGTTAATGCATATTAATTTCTTATTCTCCTCAGTAAAATTTTTTTAATTTTCAATAAAAATTGATAGTAGTATTTTAATTTAAGAACTAATTACATTTTAAAGGTATATTTTTATTTTGAATAAAAAATCTATTTTGAAGTATACAAGAATGTAATACTGAAAACCAAAAATGTGTATATCTTGAATTTCATACTTTTATATTATATTTTATGTGGCAAATAAAGTAGGTTTTCAAGTTAAAAAATTGAACATCACCTTTTTTTATAAAACCTTTTCCTCTTTCCTACTGAATGAACAACGTTGTAACCAACATAATGTGTCGCTGGTTACAACGTTTTTCCAGTTTTATAATTAATATTCTTCTTGTTTCTTCAAAATTAGCTTATAAATTAAGTAGAAATTTATCAGTTTATTTATTCTATTCATTTTTAAGTTTTTATGTAACACAAAAAAAGTAAAAAGAAGTTATTGATCTAAAATAAACAATATATTTAATTTTGGTAAAATTTAGTTTTTGATGGTTACAACGTTGTTCGAGGGAACGATTCAATTATTAAATAATAATAAGTAATTAATTAATTAATATCTCACTAAGCGAATTTCTGCTTTTATTAGGTATTAATTTCAACGTTATTTCAAACAAATCGGAGCAGAGTCGTGACGGAAGGCAACCTTTCATCTTGCCAAAGTCTGTTATTTTTCGTCATACGATAACTGAAAACAACCCTGTTAAAAGTAATTAGCCTATATAAATTACGTTGATCGTTACATTTGTATTCAGATTAGTAACTTTTATGTCATTTTCAAGGTTTCTATTAATAAAAAAAGCAATCAATAGCAATTTTATTCTTTCTAGAATCCGTTTGGAGTATTTCTTGCCTCAAATGAATACTTTTTATGGCATCCGGGAAAACACGTTTCGCTCCTCCAAACCCATATAAAACAAGATAGGTTTCGAGAAATAGGGTTTTTAAAACATAATTATCAGAAAATATATTAACCCGTGTACCCCTAAACTTATTAGGCCTACCGATTATCTAAGAGTCCTCCGATTACAACACTCTCATGATTGGCTAATAGTATGCTCGCTCAATAATTCATCATCTTGTGTTTCTGTATTGCTTTTACTTATAAGTTTCTTTGTAACATACTTGCTAAATAGAGGAAACACAAGTTTTTCTTCTTTGTAGGAAGAAGAGAGAATTTGTTTATCATTCACAGGGACAGAGGGAATAGTTTTTTCACAGGAAACGTTTTTTTGTTATACCTATATCAAAACAGTTATAATTATTGAATTGAAGGTTTTACAGTTAGGTAACTAACTTAACCTTAACAGACTGCTAATCATGGACTAAATATTAGAAGAGAAACTGCAGACATCAGTATGCACCTGTTTTCTTTTTAGAAAGTTTGATTTATCTTACCTCCAAAGAATGCATCTTCTATGTTGTACGTATCGGTAACCAATTTTAAGGCTCATCTCGACCAGTTTGCAAGCAGTTTCTATTATCTCTTCATTTCTCTCCTGAGTCTTCACACATAGAAAATTCATGATCTCCTACTAAAAATCATTTACAATATTCTATAAATAAAACTTTGACATGTTGTACTCCTCGAAAAGTGCTTGACCATGTAATTAATTCTCTACACGAGAGAAAATTATTTTCTCTCTGACCACAATTATATTTTGTTCCTGTAAGTTATAACGTACTTATTACTTTGAGATTTTTTTTTGTTTTTTTGGGTATTCCGAGGGAGTTACGCCAGCAATTAGAGCCCGTCAAGAGTGACACGAGTTAACATTGTTCGAGGGTGAGCGACGGAAGGAACAAACCTTTCCTTTCTACTTAAATGACATAAAAGCCGTTAAGAGACAATACGTGCTGCAACACATGTTGCGACGAACAGGACCATGCGTGGGAACACTTGACTTCACAAATATGACAAAGGAACATTACCCTTGCATCCGTTTCAGTAGCGAGAAGAATAGATAGGCATCGCTAAGAGCATTGTTCCAAGCATATGTGAAACTTACAGAAAAAATAGCTGGAGCACGGACAATGTAGCAGGAGACGAGGAGGCGTCTGCGACGTACACAGATGTTTGCCATCCGTAAGTTCGCTAGAGGAAGTCGACAGTGTCCGAACAACACGTTATTTCGACACGCTTCACCAAAAGGGACAGATGTGACTTCAGTAGCAAGGTCTTGATGCAGATTCCGAGAAAGTGGCAACGTCCTGATGACAGCAGCTCGTCGTGTCAACGTGGACTATGTGAGATTTAAGTAGAGAAGCCAACCAGCCAATTAGAAACGAGAATTCAGAAGGGAGTAACTGTAAGGGATGATCTTGACAGAAACCGACGACCAGAGAACAAATCCCGAGGAAGAACGTCCCTTTCCAAACGGCGCTGGGTGGAGAATTCACAAGAATCACAGACCAGAGGTATGAGGACAGAGGGAAATCCGAACAACTGTCCTATCAGAGCGATTTTGGTGGGAAAATGAAGCGTTCGTAGGAGTAGCGAGAGTGGAAAAACGAAGGGCATAAAAACTGTATGCAAGAGGAGACGCGCTCTCAGTATTATTTTGTCTCAATATCAGTCGAAATTTTATCTCAGTATTAGTCTAATTTTATCTCAGTTTTCATAAAGATTTTGTTTTGAGATATTCAAAGTAGTGTTCGGTATCAGTGGAAGTTCGGGAGTAAGACTTGGAGCGTTAAGCCGACACAGTGGTATTCGCGACGATGCGCGACTAACGAACTTTGTAAAACTCTAAGCATTACGCTAATACAATTAGTGCTGTAAGAAGTGGTATGATACAGTAGTAACATACTTGAACTCTTTATCAACGGAATGAATCGGTATATAACATAAGACTTAATTTGTGAGACAACATTATTTCGTAGAATAGAGACAAGGGCCGATGATGTTTTATATGCGTCTAATGAACTTGAAATCAGTCTAGGCGTTACGGAAGAGTCGAACACGTAATTTGAAAGATAACTAAGTGCGTGGCAGTATCGAACTAAAAATCACATGAATAGACTGACGCGATAGTCAATGAATCCTTAGTGCAAGTACCGCGACTTAAACTGAAATTATATTATAAAACTTATAACGGAAGTCATGAAGTGCGAACTAGCGTTCCGAAACGATGTACGTATAACAATTGGAAGTGCGAGTTACGAGTGTTTCCAGGACTAACATCAATCGCCACCCAATGGATCCAAATGGACATGCGACGGGAGCGAGACACTACGACGACTTGAGTAATGTACCAAAATAACCACTTATTATAATTCCTAGTTTATCGTAATACCGCTGACCTGTCACTTAGAACTAACTGCCTGAGATATTTCAGAATAGAGTCATTATAAATACGAATCCATGGTTAGGAATAAATAATATCATAGAATATTACACATGTATTATCTTATTAGTGTAAGTATATGATTATTTCAAATATGTATGTGTTTAATATGTTTACTGCAGGTATATGAGTATTTCATGTGTATAGGTGTTTAAATATGTTTCGAAGTATATAAATTAGTGCAAATCTCAAGCACGCAACATTGATAGTTCTTAACGTCACTACACACGAGTATGTGTAAGCATTTGACTGTTTCTTTCAGATACTTTAAATATGTTATATAATTTAATTATCTTTTGGAATAGTTGTAGGTACTCTTATTACATGATTTGTTTTATACAATGAATACAAGCAACATGCAATATCATAATAAATGTAATTTATAATGGATTCGATAGTGTTGAGTTAATTTATTTTAAGACCTGGCATACAAGACAATTCTTTAACAAGTAAAATCCACAATCAATGATTTAGATTCAATATGATTTAACAAGTAGGTACCATGTTCATAAATATTTTAATTCTTGGAGTTTTATTTGGTAGTAGAAGACAAGATTAATTACTCTTGGTTGATAGCATTGCCGATTACACATTTGAGAAATTTGATCAAGATTTATTAATTAAACAGTAATTAATTTTTGCAATTAATTAAGTATGCATAAATATTAACATTGTATATGGCTGCCCAACGCGTGGCACAAGGAAACATGTTCTACTAGATAATTGTAACCAAGAAAAAAATTTATATAATTACAATTTAATTAATTTATGCTATTAATTAAATATGCATAAATATTAACATTGTATATGGCGCCCAACCTGAAGGCAGATCAATAAGGTCAATTCTTATTAATAAGCTAGTTAAGTGCAGGCAGCGGTAAGCTAGAGTAGTTTGTAGTTTGACAAAACAATAGTATAAGTACTAATATAAGACAGATTATTATAAACCAAAATAACTCTGAATGATTACGCGAAGTCAGTCAAGAATGGCGACTAATAATCCCGAAAGCCAGGAGTTTGATATCAATAACGAATTGAATATAGAAGGACAGGAGGAGAGTACGACGCCAAGCGACGACGTCAGCGCGGGTGAATCAGAGATAAGGGCGGGGGGACAGATGTCCCAACCCGGCGAAAGAATTTGCAAATGCTATTTGAATTCTTTAAACAACGAGATGAGAAGATGACTGAGAAATTAGAGCAGCAAAACGGAAAACAGAATAAATTAATCACAGAGAAATTAGAACAGCAAGCAAAGAACAAAAACAAATGCAGGAGGAATTAAAACGGCATAATGAAGAACAGATTAGCAAAATAAAACTAGATTTACAAGATTACGGTAAGAAGTGGGAGGAGAAAATCAGCGATCTACAAAAGAAGAGTGAAAGTGGAATAACAGAGTTGAAAAATGAACTGAAGAAACAGGTGAGAGAGAATAAAGAAGTGAGAGAGAAGTACCGTCACGAGTGGCACGAAGCCATAAATCATACACAGAAAACGCTCGAACAGATCGATCAAAAACTAGATAACCATATCCAAGACACAAATAATAGAAACGAGGAATGGAGAAGAGAATTACAGAATAACATAACACAACAGCAACAAGAACAGGGAGAAGCCGTCAATGTACTTAAACAGAAAATCGTTGAAGTTGACGACCGACAGCGTACAGCAGAACAAAAGACCACGATGACGGAGAAAGAAAAGGACGTAATAATTGAAGAATTAAAAGGCCACATCAACCACATTAAAAGCGGACAAGAGAGACTGCAGCGACAATTAGCGGAAGCCGAATTTGGACCGTCTACGAGAGTGAACGGGAACAACAACTGCGAGCTTAAGTACAACGGAACGGACCGTTTTCCCATTGAGTTTTTGAAGGAACTGTCCGAACTTCAACACATGTACTACCCAACAGACAACGTTAAATGGATCGGAAAACATCTTGAGGCTGATGCAGTGATATGGTGGCGCGTAGTACGTGATCAAATAAAGAACTTTGAAGAATTCAAGGAGATCTTCACACAAAAATATTGGGGCCCGGAGAAGCAAGACGATGTCAGGAATAATCTAGAGTATGGTCGTTTTGATTGGAGAGGAAGTATGAGCGCAGTCCAATTCATGGAGCGGCAACTCTTAGAGAGCCGACAATTAACACCTCCACTCACAGACTACCAATTAATTAGGAAAATTACACGTCATTACGGACGTGAATTGGAAATTGCCTGTGTGACGAGAGACGTACGAACTATTCAAAACTTGGAGTCATTAATTTCAGAATATGCGATGATTCGACAGAGAAATCATAGGGGAGAAAGACTCGTGCGACAGGGGGAGAAGTTGAATGACCGAGATACGAGAGGGGTGGCGCAGAATCAACACGCCGCTGTAAGCAAGGTCACAGAACCGAAGCCAACCCACTGGCAACACAGAAAGGGTGAGGGTGGTAATTATAGACAATTCCAAACATTCGGTGAAAAGTCGACTGTAAATACTATAGAATTTGTTAACGCACGAGCCCACGTTACAATGTTACGAAACTGACATACTTTTACCTGACTTGCGACAAGAATTAATCCTTGACGAACAGACACAATTATAAAGACGCATTTTTAAATGCCCAGAAATAGTAATAAAATTCAATGATGAGGTTACGGTAAACGCCTTAATAGAGATAGACACAGGAAGTGCCATCAACGGTTTAGCCGAGGATTGGTTTGAGAGGAACAAACAACGCTTGCGCCCTTACGAGGAACTCCACATGAATAACACACTAATCGTAAGTGCAGTTGGCGGGAAGTCAAAATTAATCCGTAAGCAAATTATGTGCGAAATATTATTGATAATGTTAAGTTAGATTGTGTTTTCTTAGTAATACCAAATTTAATTAGGGACTGCATACTAGGTATTAGTGCGAATGGCACCATAAACGTCCTCCCTTCCTCCAACGAAAGAAGTTACATACCATGTGAAACGTATTTTGCTAATGCAATTATTGGAATAAAATTTGTTATCATTAAATATTTAATTGTGGAATAGAGAGTTATAACCCACCCAGTGCCTTTTATCAATAATATATCTATAACATATAAATATGTTTCGTGTGAAATATCTCTTGGATTTAATAAAGCTTCCTGTCAACCAACAATGTTACAGCATACGTAATTATCAATCCTATTCTATTGCTTTCGTAAATATACGCTGACATGATTACCATTTCATCGATATACACAGATAAAAATTTATCTAAGTCATGAGTTAAGTAAAGAAATATGTTGACTACTTTTTCCTTAACTGTCTGCTACCTACAGTGTCTTTCAAACAGTTTCGTCAGTAACGCAGCTACGTCATTTGCTACAATTACTGTTATACGTCTTACAAGAGGAATGGGGAATGTGGGTTTTTCCATGTATAATAATATCTGTCCAGTTTTCCTTATTCCTGACTCTCTCTATTTAGAAACTCACAGACAGTAATAAAGAAAATATAAAAACATATGATAAGAATGATCATGAATGTTGGATTATTTTTCAGGCCAATTTCTGAAAAGCCCTATGCTGTTATTTGTTTTGTGTTAAAATATCAAAATTCACAAACCAAGCTGCTAACAATGTGATGACGTTCACAACATACTGGGCGTCGAAAGTAGGCTATACCAGTTTGGTAACTGTCAGTCAGAGGATGGTCATTTAGATAATAACAGCCAACTACGTCCGATATGATATCGTCGTAAATGTTAACGGTATTAGCAGAGTGTGGTAGCCACAAACCAGTAAACGATCAGCCATGGCCTCATTGTTAGTGTCTGTGTATGCAGTAACATAAATGTTAACAGTTATCATTACAAGTATGGACATTATGTTGACTGATCTGGCACTTGTCTTTTACGTAGTTTGTCACAGTGTGTCAGTATGTGAAAACGACATAATATTCTCAATGCGCGTGCCCAAAATCGTTGTTTTCGGCTTAGGTGAGTATTATGGAGAACGAGGATGAGTTTCAAATTATACTGTTAAACAACAGTTTATTACTCAAAGACCGAGGAATCCTTCTTCCCGCACATTCATCAGCTAAACAGTATGGATTCTGCAACCCCCCCCCCCCGAAAGGTACCTCGCAACCCGTTAAGGCCATTCTATAAGTGCACCCCAAATAACGCGAGCACCTTCCTAATCAGGCATGACTTGTTGTCTCGCATACGTCAGACAATATCCGCCATAGCAGCGGCTTCCTCACTTTCATCTACCCCAACCTCTGCATCAAAATTCAGCAGCAGACAGAACAGGAACAGCTCGAGCCGCCTCGGCTGCGCTGTCGTCCAGGCATGGGAAACCGCGAAGTGTGCAAGTGCATCCATTCAGGAGCCATCCACCTCAACGTGTTAACGGATCGACTGAAGCTTTACGGCGGCCGGCTTAACGTTCCCGCCAATGTAGCCGTTAGCTCCTGCAAGAGCAGCGGAGCTAAAGCCACGCTTAACGCAGCATTAACGTCACCAAGTAGCCTATGAGTTCCACGAACAGAATCAACGATATTTTGATTTACATACAATGTTGGTCCAATTATGCTAGTCATAAATTACGTCTTCCCGAAACAAAACATCATCCGTTGTTTTCGTGCTGATTGGTAAAACTTATCTGGTATTTTGTTTCAGTGGAAAAATTACAAGAGTGCCCGTTTATATACAGTATTCTATTAAATGAAGAAATCATGGTTATCGAAAATTTTGTAAATAGTTTTGGAGACAAGCAAAAGGCAAAAGTTAGTGTGGTCTGTCCGAACAAGCGAGGTAGAGAATAAAATTAAATGGAAGAATAAAACCAACATTGAACTACTGAATTATTGGTAACTCTTTAAAGTTTGTTCAGTATATTAGGAACATAACGGAAATATTATTAATTTTGTCTGCAATTTGTTTGTAACCCTTGTTGTTATTTGTAATTCGTGCATATTTCTCAGATAAAAGCAGTGTCAGCAGAGATGAAAGGTTATTACAAATACTTAAGTAGAATAAAAAATATTAAAATATGTATATAAATTATATATTTATAGGGCTAAATATAAATAGTCGAATCGAAAACATATACACATACACCCCCTCTGGAAAATGTTTTGCCTGTCCTGGAAAATATTATGCCCCTCTTGACTACAGGCCTGCCGCACACGCCTATGCAGTTACAAACATGCGCAAGATCAGACACTTAAATACAAAAATTAATCGAAGTAAATCATGTATATATTATTTTCTTTCTAATTTTTAGACGGCTTTCCTATTGGAAAAAATAAATGTAATCAAATTACTATTATTCAAGGCTGTTTCAACTTTCGAGTACTTTGGGCTCAGGATACTTTAATAAGCCCAACGACAGGCCAACACTTGAAAGTTACGTAAAAATCAAAGACAATACTCATCTACGACTGACGGAAGTAAGCTTGGGATGACAGTCAGTTGTAACTAAGGCTCCTCAATTGAAATTGATTAGACCCCTACTTATTATTAAAATACTGTCTCGACGTAAGAAGAAATGAATTAGGAAATGGGTTTTCAGTTTGCTCTGAGAACATCCGTTTTCAGACCAAAATATATGTACAGGAAAAAGTCTCTTAGAGGCTTTATAAAGCGCATCCCCAGCTTTCTTATAAAGAAGCCTTAAATCACATAATTCGCCAGATTAAATAAACTTAATCCGGAAAACATAAACCGTGTTCTTGAGCTGTATGAACTTGAATTGTTAAGCATTAAAAGTCAGCCACACATATTATACAGCGTTGATGAAATTGAAATAACCAACGCAACGTGCAGCACAAGATTTCTAAAATAATTATGCCAAATTTAAAAGGGACAATGAGGTGCATAAATTATGGTCAGGATTCCGTGGTTTGTTTAGGAGACTAAATATCTACGCAAGTATCCTTGAAAGTCGGGGAGAGCAAGTAGTAAACATGACATATATGCTAGTCCATTTAAACACAAATTAATTGATTGTCCTGAAAAAAGACTTTAGAAAACAGTTTTCTTTTATATCTGCTAAAATAAAGGAAAAGGAAAGGATTAAAAAACAGCGAGTAAACTGAAAGTCATGTGTTCCCCATCACGAAATGACGTTATTGATAATGAAGATGATACAGTTTCATTTCATGACAGCAGTGAAGATGACACCGAAGAGAGCAATCCTGTAGAGTAGCATTTTTCTGGGTATATTCAGAAGATAAAGGTGTAAATAGAGGTGACAGCTTCTAAAAATGTTCAGGTAGGGTCGTTGGAGAATGTGGCGAAAATATTTGATTGTTTATTCACAATATAGTATATATAGCAGATGAACAAAAAAGCATAAATGATTTTATTACTATTTTATTCAAGTAAGTGATAATGTGTATTTTCTACAGCCATTTACTTTATATAAGCTACTAATACAAACTTGTCTCTACTCACTGTAAAGAAATTTATTTCAGACAAACTCTGTCAGTTGTATAACATTATCTGATATCAAAAGCCTATCGATTCAAATCAACAAAAAGACTTTTATTTTCTTGTTTCTCAGATGTTTATCTTATTTTGATTTTCGTATATAGAATGTTAGTATAATAAATAGCCTATTAACTTATCATGTAAAGTGAATCAATTTTAAGTATTTCCCAAGTTATATCGAAATTACAAATGTGATTCTATATTCGGGGCCCTTAATTTAGAATTAGTAGTAATAGTAGTAGTAGTAGTAGTAGTAGCAGCAGCAGCAGCATGGATTAAGGTAGTGTCTGTGTTAATGTCAATTTAGTTCTTACGCAGTACTTCTGTTTAGATTGGACTATATGGCAATTCAATATTGACGGCAAAATAACAAAGCCACTTTGCAAGAACACGTAAGTACATTTTTGATTTTTAATATTATTAGTACTACTACGATAGTCATCCAACAGAATCCTATCCACTAACAACTTGATGAAACTAATTATTATTTCTACCTCCATAAGCGTAAGCGTTATTTTAAAATTACATAAACTACAGTAAGACACTTGACTAAAAAATATTAAGATCGTCTGTTCTAAAATTGGGGTTAAAAAACGTAAAATGTCGATACTATAGAATCACAAGAGCCGAATACGAGCCGACACGAGCCAATTTTAATACCTCGACTATTTGTCGACAGTGTGTCGATACAACATGGTTTTTACAAATAATAATAAGATACTATGAGTCATTGAGAATTTTTAGAGGCTTTGTTGTTACTGATAACATAGAAGTTGGAACTTCGGCACAGAGTTTTTGAGCAAAAACGTTAACATTTGTCAGTTCTTCATAAAAACAGAAGTCAAATTCATGATTCCGTAAGTTAATAATGATGGATCACTGTTTGATTCAATGTCATACAGAGCCACAAGTCGTGTCATATTTTCTGCTTAGTCTCATACAGACTGGACTGTAGTGATACCGTTTAGCGATAGTGCACGTGCAGGCGCAGAATTAGTAACTTGCATTTTAATGGAAAAAAGATAACATACGAAATTGAAACTTGAACGCTCTTAATTGAAAACGGTACACATTATGTGCAGATTACACTGAACAATTCGAAAACCAATCATTTGAAATTTATGACTTTTGTGAGTTGTCGTTGATGACAAGTAGAAGGAGTTTTAGAAAATTTAAATAAAATTCTCAATCGACGAAACTGCAATACGTCGACAAGATGTAGTAATTGAAAAAGACATCATAAATCCAGCCAACCGTTCGGACAATCGGTTTTTTTTTACACACACGCGCCCGCGCGCAAGGACAATTTAGAGCACTACTTTTTCATGGTTTTTAATTTTAAACCGTAGATATTGATTCCGTATTTATCTAAAAGACTGTGCTTTTTGACGATATTGCCATTCTGTCATTTTCTACATAACGTAGTCGTAGACCTAATTAGTACACGTAGTACAAGAAAGATGGTATGTAGGCCTAATTGCAATGTTTTCTTACTTAAAATTATCGACATTTCTGGGAATCAACTGAGTGTAAGCTATAAATGTTATACTTCCGATCTGATGATGAGCTGTGAAGCTTGAAAGCGCTAATCGGAACAAATTTTGTATAGTGGTGTGCAACAGTGTTATTTCTGTTTTTTATTATATCCACTAACACAACTGTATTAATTAAATATTCTATAAATGTTGTCTCTTCTCTTCCTAACGATACCAACATCTTTATAGATTAAGGAACTCGATCGCTATCGATGCCTCATATCGATCGTCCTCCTTCTGTCATCTTGTTTATTAATAACCTGTCTCCTGTTTTTAATTTTTAGAACAATTTCTGGGATTATGAGTGCAGTATTATAAATTTAATTGCACGGCAATCTCTCGGAAGCTGATTCTATAGCTAAAAATAAGAAAAAAGTTCATATAAACATAGGTCCTAAAACGGTTCGTTAGCGAGTTACGACTCGCGAACCAGTTCGCCCTGATTTCTGTTCCCACGGTAAAATGACGCCATACTGAAATTCTTGGAGTATAAAGTGAAGTGTAAATTTGGTGGTCCCTTATGCGTTTTGATCTGAGCAAGTGAATAAAAGAGGTCCCAGTGCTCTATCTCTTAATTTCTAAGAAAAACTGTAAAACCCAAAACATTGGAGTCGAAAAACACACATTTTTAGATTTGGGTTAGAATAACGTCGTTAATTTGCCAACAAACAAATACAAATTTCTAACTAACCTTGTAGAGAATTTAATTATGAAGAAATTGATGTGTATAATGTTTATTAAATATAAGTACAAATTTGATAAATTTGACTTTAATTAAAAACAAAACAGTCTAAAATGCGCCAGAAAAATGTTACATTTTAAACAAAACAAAGATTTTCGTAAACGTGTTCACAACAAATGTAATTTGAAACAAGTTAAAAACTTACTTTATTGATTTTTTCTTGACATAATTAGTAAATACCAATATTTTTGAATTGATAATAAAGCTGCAAACGTTCATTTGAACAGTTGTTCACTGTGGCCGCCATTTTGTTGAATGCAGAATTCAGCTCGACGAATCCAGGCAAACCGTGCATGTCTTATAGCATCAGAATTATTCTTAATAGTAGCTCCAGCTTCTATTATTCCAAGTCTCAATTCTTCTTGTGTACCAATACGAGCGTAATAAACTAACGACTTCATCCAACCCCAAAGGAAAAAGTCTGCTGGCATGAGATCGGGAGATCGAGGTGGCCATTTTACTGGTCCATTTCGACCAACCTATCGCTTACCGAATGTATTATTTAAAGGGTTCATCACATCACGACAGTAGTGAGCAGATGCTCCGTTATTCAAAAAAACCATCTGCACTCTATCTGCAAGTGGAATATTTTCCAAGAGTTCCATCAGTTTCGTTTGCAAAAAATGTAAGTAGGCCTATTGACTTCCATTAAGCCTTGGTGGTAAGAAAAAAGGGCCTAAGAGATTATCACCAAGAAGACCGCACCACACATTAAATAAAAAGTATGTTGGTCATGTCTTGCAGCAGTCTCATGTGTGTTTTTTCTGCCCAAGTGTGGGTGTTTCGAAAGTTTACACTGCCATTTCTTGTAAATTGTAACACTTTTCTGGCGCATTTTGGACTGTTTTGTTTTTAATTATAGTTAAATTTATCAAATTTGTACTTATTTTTAATAAACGTTATACACATCAGTTTCTTCATAATCAAATTCTCTACAAGGTTAGTTAGAAATTTGTATTTGTTTATTGGCAAATTAACGAAGTTATTGTATCCCAAATCTAAAAATGTGTTTTTCGACTCCAATTTTTTGGGGTTTACACAGTTTTTCTTAGAAACTAATTGAGATAGAGCTCTTGGACGTCTTTTATTCAATTGTTCAGATAAAAAACCATAAGAAACCACCAAATTTAAACTTCACTTTATACCCCAACAATTTCAGTATGGTGTCATTTTACCGTGGGAGCAGAAATCAAGGCGAACTGGTTCACGAGCCGTAACTCGCTAACGAACCGTTTTAGGACCTATGTTTATATGTACTTTATTTCTTATTTTTAGCTATAGAATCAGCTCCCGAGAGATTGCCGTGCAATTTTGAATCACCCTATATAAATCCGTCCAGTACGTCACGTCAGAATCGTTACCACTAAACATTTTTTTCCAGTCAATAAAAATGTTCCAGCCGACCTTTTATTTTCTAGTTTTACTTATTACTATAACTTGTTGAAAATGAAAACAAGTCTCTACGCATAGAACGTTTCGGTGCATTACATCGAGAGTACGCTTTATCACCTCTAGATGTGTACACTCATGGCACAGGAGCAGTATTCACGGTCTTATTAATTAGCTTACAAAGACCCGTTATGGGATTAAAATGGTTTTTATAGGCTCCTGTTAAAAGAAGATTTGAAAGTAAACCAGAGATCACACTATGACAGAGGAAAAGGGTTAAAAGAGTAAATCATTGTTTTAAACAAAGAAAAAGAGTGCTTGATATTAGAAATTATCAATTAACATATTAATCTTCGAGTTACTGCTACAGTTCTAAAAGAAAACAATCATTTTGTATTCTTGCGTGACGACGCAAAATACGTTCATTAAGCATACCCATTTAATAAGCATATATGAAATACGAAGTTTAGTTGAATTGACATCTACGGCGATGCGCCCCGATGGCATGGGTTCGGACGCTGGGAACTGCGTACATCGAGTTTGGCTCCCGTCAGCGCAACACGCGGACTGCAGCGTCTGTTCGACGTTATGAACTCGAAACACGGAAAAGTTGTTTTTCTTCAACTAATTCAACCCACATCGTCGCGTGCTCAATTGATACGCCCTTGGCTTGCGCTCGGTCGTGTTAGTTGGTAGAAAACGGGTCTTTTAATAGAGCATTTCTTACGCATAAGAGACGCGTACAACTTATAGTCAATACTACTCATGAATTATTAAATTTAAATCTGCAGTACAACTAGTAGGTCTAGTAGTAGTAGTACAAGTTCACAGACTGTATGTCGTATTCCGAAACAGTGACGAGTGCGGGAGCAGCTCTGTAACTGTGGGAGCGCCCAGTATAGGAACACATCATAACCATAACCGTATTTAATCAGCAGTACAACTAGTAGTACAAGTTCACAGACTGTATGTCGCATTCCGAAACAGTGACGAGTGCGGGAGCGGCTCTGTAACTGTGGGAGCGCCCAGTATAGGAACACATCATAACCATAACCGTATTTAATCTGCAGTACAACTAGTAGTACAAGTCCACAGATTGTATGTCGCATTCCGAAACAGTGACGAGTGCGGGAGCGGCTCTGTAACTGTGGGAGCGCCCAGTATAGGAACACATCATAACCATAACCGTATTTAATCTGCAGTACAACTAGTAGTACAAGTTCACAGATTGTATGTCGCATTCCGAAACAGTGACGAGTGCGGGAGCGGCTCTGTAACTGTGGGAGCACCCAGTATAGGTACACATCATACCCATAACCGTATTTAATTTGCATTTCAACTAGTAGGTCTAGTAGTAGTAGTACAAGTTCACAGATTGTATGTCGCATTCCGAAACAGTGACGAGTGCGGGAGCGGCTCTGTAACTGTGGGAGCACCCAGTATAGGTACACATCATACCCATAACCGTATTTAATTTGCAGTACAACTAGTAGGTCTAGTAGTAGTAGTACAAGTTCACAGACTGTATGTCGCATTCCGAAACAGTGACGAGTGCGGGAGCGGCTCTGTAACTGTGGGAGCACCCAGTATAGGTACACATCATACCCATAACCGTATTTAATTTGCAGTACAACTAGTAGGTCTAGTAGTAGTAGTACAAGTTCACAGATTGTATGTCGCATTCCGAAACAGTGACGAGTGCGGGAGCGGCTCTGTAACTGTGGGAGCACCCAGTATAGGTACACATCATACCCATAACCGTATTTAATTTGCAGTACAGCTAGTAGGTCTAGTAGTAGTAGTACAAGTTCACAGACTGTATGTCGCATTCCGAAACAGTGACGAGTGCGGGAGCGGCTCTGTAACTGTGGGAGCACCCAGTATAGGTACACATCATACCCATAACCGTATTTAATTTGCAGTACAACTAGTAGGTCTAGTAGTAGTAGTACAAGTTCACAGATTGTATGTCGCATTCCGAAACAGTGACGAGTGCGGGAGCGGCTCTGTAACTGTGGGAGCGCCCAGTATAGGAACACATCATAACCGTATTTAATTTGACTAAATAAGTTAATACGTTATTTTACATAGTTTCCCTTATTACCGACAATTTTTTCCATCGTATAGATAGTTTTTGAAATTTTTGAATACTTTCTTTGTAAAAAACGAATGCTGGACGTTTTCATAGCCTGCTGTGTATGAAGACTTGCACCTCTTTGTCACTGGACATTTTTTCCCGCGTAAGTCTTTTTTGAGGGGTCCAATCAAATGAAAATCGCATGGAGATAAATCTACATTACATGGGGGGATGACCAAGGCTGTCTATTGAAGTTCATATCAGCAGTAGTGTGGGCCTCGGCGTTATCGTGAAAAAGCAAGACGCTGAGGATCGGAATCTTGCGCCTTTTGGATCGATAGGCGTCTCTAACCTTGCCCAAGAGTTCAGCGTAATACGCAGTGTAAAGTAACCTTTTGCACGCCACTCCGTATTCGACCTCTTGCTTTCAGGAGTATTGCGATATACACACTATTCATCACATGTGAGAACACGCAACAGAAATGAATATTTTTCTGCTGCACAGCGATCCAAATGCCTTTGAGAAATTACAGCCTTGTGGGTTAAAAGTGATACGTTTGGGGCAGAAAGAATTTCTCGGGTGAGCAATTAGGGTGCAATAAAAGCAAACCCAAGAAGGATCTGTTACAACCATCTCTATACCTGAAGCATATGCTCTACATTGATCGTTTTAAGATTGAACCGTCACAGTTCACGCTCAATTCGCACGCGCGCTGTTAACAAACACACACAAACACAAAATATTAACCTCTTACTTTCGATATGTTCTGCGACGTAATACTGCTTCTGAAACGACGTGTGTGAGGTTAGAAACTTGTTTCCGACATTCGCAGACAAACTTTTGCAACATTTGTACACCTGAGCCAGGGCCGCCGCTACCGTATATGTGCGATATGTGCACCAATTTCAGCTGTCCTTTGCACGTTTAATAATTACACGCTACGTAGTGGACACATGACGCCTCCTGTTCACAATTAAACAGACGACTTCAGAAGTAACGCTGTGCACGTTTAGGCATATTACCTACTGCTCGCTGTTACCAACATTACCGAGCGTTAAGTATTTCCTGGCAATTACACGCTACGTAGTGGACACATGACGCCTCCTGTTCACAATTAAACAGACGACTTCAGAAGTAACGCTGTGCACGTTTAGGCATATTACCTACTGCTCGCTGTTACCAACATTACCGAGCGTTAAGTATTTCCTGGCAATTACACGCTACGTAGTGGACACATGACGCCTCCTGTTCACAATTAAACAGACGACTTCAGAAGTAACGCTGTGCACGTTTAGGCATATTACCTACTGCTCGCTGTTACCAACATTACCGAGCGTTAAGTATTTCCTGGCAATTACACGCTACGTAGTGGACACATGACGCCTCTTATTCACAATTAAACAGACGACTTCAGAAGTAACGCTGTGCACGTTTAGGCATATAACCTACTGCTTGCTGTTACCAACATTACCAAGCGTTACGTATTTCCTGAAAATTTCAAAAATCTCGGATCATATTTGATCGACCCTCGTATGTGTGTGTGTAAATATATTATCATGACACCCAAACGTTTCTAGTAGTCGCCACGTGGCGAAGTCATTCCTCAGACGAAGTACTTAGTGTTGGCATGAGTTTGTCGGGCAAGTCGTCAGTAAAGAACAGTAGAACTCTTCGCTACCTTTGTTTAGCATATACATTTAAAATAAATATATGTGAATTCTGCTGAAGTGACAATGTGACAATGGCAGTTCTCTCCCACCTCTACAGCAGACCAAAACAATTCGCACGACTACTAACATAATACATGAGAAGTACAAATACTTTTACGAACGACTGCATGTATGAATATACGAATTCATTTGGAGTACTGTTACTCCTACTCTACCTCTGTTTGGCAAAAGTGCCGAAATATCTTTTTTTATTTATTATCTAATAAAAAATATTTATTTGGAAGGATGAAAATACTGTTTACATGTGTTAATTTTTTTTTCTTTTGAAAGAAATACGTCATTGGTTCTGACAATACTACAGTGTTAGGTTCGACGCAGTGCACACAATTCATCCATTATTAGTCTTCTCTTCACGGTTTTAGATACACTTGAAAAAATATTTCGCTTGACAAGTTTTCTTTATATATATATTTAACACGTACTAGCACAGGCATTATTACTCTCTTTCGTAGTAACGTAGTCTCCAGAAAAAAAATGATACGAATATAGTTATTGTTGCGTGCTTAACGGTCTCGAAATTATCTTGAGTTAGTTTTGCAAACTTAAGGAAGCTGGTAGGAAGTCAGAAAGTGTTTTGCATTAATTAGTGGACTGTAAATTATGATTAAGTAACGTTTATTGAAATCATTCAGAAGCGCAGGCCTACGCAATTACGTCTTAGTTCATAGCCAAAATATAAGATGTGGCGTAAGTTGTAAGGCTACGTAATGTGTAGCATTGAAACTAGATCAAAATAAGAAGAACATAGAAAATTTAGGTCGCCGCGGCTTGGTGAGAAAGCAAGGGTGCAAACGCACTGTTCAAAGATTGAGTGATGCCTGATTAGTCGTAGCGGGGTGAACACGTGGAACACAGCTACGGTGACGTAAGTGCGCTAGGCAGATTGCGCGTGAGCAAGTACAATGTACAATGCATTAACATACTGCCCGCCTCAAAATCGGCGATTTTGACATAGTTTGCAGTAAGCAAAAAGAACAAGTTATTTAGCGCATACAAGTATACATGAATATTGGCAAAAATACAAATACAATATAAACGAGTACATCATTAATATAATTAATACATCATTAATCAATGCTCCATAAGTAATATGTAACAATAATCCAAAGGCTTGAATATGCGATAAACCATAAACAATAATAACAATAATGCATGGCAATAAGGACATCGTGGGTGGCCTTGAACAAACCTTAAAGAAATACAACCAATTTAAAAATAACAGCGTGACACTTAGCGTGTAATAAGCAGTATTGCGCAACAATACAAGGTAATATACCTGGAAAATTCACTATGACAATATACAGTAGAAGTATGCCACAAATATTGATAATAATGTACAATAAAAATACCCAAAAAATTTAGTATAATAATACAATAAAAATACCCAAAAAATTTAGTATAATAATATACACTGCACCACACCGTTCACCATAATTGACATCACACTGAGAAAAGAAAAACGTTTAAATGTTCACCAATGCACCGCTACATGGCGTCCATTAATGATACAATAAATACAAGTGCATAAATGGTATACCTTACATAAGTTACATAATATAAGTTACATAAACAACATAGTAGTCAGTAAAATGTGCATGGTAGAGCATGTGCTCGACCGGCAATGTCCCGGGCATGAAACACCGAGGCGCAATCAGTCTGATGCCACCGGAAGTGGGCACAGCTTATGAATGGGTCTACGCAGAATGCCGTTAGCAGTGCGGACGTCCGCGACACGTACCAACGAATCCTGCCCAAGATATGTCTGAGTGACAATACCGCGCTTCCAAAGCAATGGTGGAGTATTGTCATCCAGAATAAGGACCAATTGTCCTACCGATAAATTTTTAGACTGCTTTTTCCACTTGTTTCGCTGCTGCAACTGGTGCAGATAGTCTCTGGACCAACTCTTCCAAATGGAACGAGTAAACCCTTGCAAAAGCTGCCATCTCCCCAAGCGACCCATATTTGAATCCGAGTAATCGGGTTCCGGTAGCGCGGTAAGGGGGGAGCCAATCAAAAAGTGAGCTGGAGTCAACGGCTCAGGATCCCCGGCGTCATTTGAAATGGAAAACAAGGGACCGGCTTGACTTGGCTTGGCTTGACTTAGTCCCACGTGGACTGGCGAAGTCTTGAGCGGATTTTTGGAATTCGTCCTGCTGGAAGAGCTTGTAAATGCCTTGGACCGCTGCCCGCCCTGACGTAGGAACATAGGACCGGCGTAGTCGACGGCGCATTTTGAAAATGACTTGGAGGGAGTGACTCTGGGAACGGGTAATTGGCCTAAAGGTTGGCGTGAACCAGTAAGGACCATGCCACCGTTGCTGGTGGCCGTGTAACAAACGGGGTTAACAGCCGCGGGATAGGATGTCCGCGGGATTGTAATGCGAGGCGACGTGATACCAATTGCCCCTTGCAGAGAGCTGCTGTATCTCCGAGACGCGGTTGGCGGCTGGCGATTGGCTGTTGGCGCGCGGTAATTAATGCGAGTATCATTAATGTCGTCACGAGCCATGAACGAGGAGACCGGTTTGGTCATGTCTACGTTGAAGGGTAGATTCCCGGCGAGTATAAACCTTAGTTTAGTTTCTTGGATTGTCGGAAAATGTGGACTTCGAACGAATTTAGTCGGCTCAATTAACTGCAAAAAGTATTGTGCCCCAAGTAATATGTCAATTTGTGACGAATTATTAAATTGCGGGTCAGCTAAAAATATCCCTCTAGGAATTTTCAAGGAAGCGATGTCAAAGGATTCGGTTGGAAGATTGTTTGTGATTCGGGGCAGCACAGCGCAGTGGACATTTAAGGTGAAGTCCTTATAACGTGAGTTTAAGCGCACGCGCGTGCTAAAATTGGCCTGACATGATGAGTTATTTATACCCGCGATAGGCAGCTCGGATTTGTTTAGTTTTAGGCCCATGCGGCGGGCGAAACCCATAGTACAAAAATTAGCCTGCGACCCTGAATCCAGCAGGATTCTCACCGGGCGCCTTTTCCCGTGATGATCGATAGTAATGCATACGACGGTGGACAATAAAATTGATTTATTCGTCTGTAGCTTCAGGGAACATTGCTTATTGTTCCTGTTGCTAGACTGATTTATCGAAGCATGGAGCATAGTGTGGTGCCTTTTCGCGCATGCCTTGCATGAAAATTTGGAAGGACAACACGAGCTGTTATGGCCCGAGCGAGTACAATTCAGGCATAGTTTATTATGGATTAACACTTCTTTACGTTGTATAGGCTGTAGGGCGATAAATTGCGGGCATTCAAGTAGTTTGTGACTACCACGACACAGCTGACAAGATTTATTGTTTGGTGGAGTGTGCACTAGTGACCCAGTGAACTCCGCGCGCTTAGTTGATTTGCGATAAGAAGCATTATCGCTAACCTGTCTAAAGCCAGACGAACCGGTCGGTGCATTTATGTTTTGTAACAGCTGACGTCTTGAATTTAAAAACTTAATGAAATTACCATAAATAGGAAGTTGTTTTTCGCCTAAGGTTTCCTTCCACAACCTGCACGTATGCTCGTCAAGTTTTTGGGATAGAAAATGCACAAAAATAAACTCGAACGTATTTACAGAAAGTTTAATGAGTTCAGCGCATTTATGTTGGCGGTGAGCTCATCTATAAATTTAGAAATGCTGAGCACGGACTCACGTTGAATGTGTCTCATGCCCAGGACGTTTGCAGCGTGATAAGTGGTTACAATCAATTAATTGTCATAGCGCGCCCTTAACAACTCAATGGCCACCGTGTAATTTTCGTGCGTGATAGGTAGCGATTTTATGACATTCAGCGCCTCGTCTTTTAATGATAAGTGCAAATAGTGAAGCTTCTGGATGCCAGTCAGGTCCGTTCGGACATGAAGTAGCTCCAAAAACATGTGGTAAAAGTGTTGCCACTCGATTATATCACCTGAGAAGCAGGGTAGCTTAATAGGTTGCAATTGAATGGGAGGCGTGCTGAATGTAACTACCTCAGATGGACTTGCTGCCTTCCTGGTCATTTCCTCGGCATGGTCTATTAAATTTTGCAGCTTGCATTCTATGCTGCATAAGTCGTCTTCTTTTTGAACCCTATCGCTAGTAGAAGCAAAATCGGAGTCCTCAGACTCGATTTGTGTTTGGATCCCATCATATTTAGCCGATAGTTCCGTAAGGTGGCGAAGCTTTATTTTTAATGCATGATTGTCATGGGTATCATGATCGAAATTGTCGGCATAAGTATTTATGCGCGATATAGAGGCCTTGATCGTGCCACGTTTCTTGATCAGCGCCTTCATATCCGCCATGATTGGGTATGAACAAAATAAAAAAGAACAAGAATTTAAATGATGCTACAAAGGCCAAGTTAATGCAACGAGATGAGCCAGACCAGGCAGGAAGTCCAAATCATAAAGTCACGCGACGACACGGTAATACTTACTAACATATGTTAACTAAATTTATGTGACAATAAAATCCTGAATTAGGCATTACAAACAATACAGCAGTAATCATTAATGACATGAGTGCTGTTTGAAAAGATATGACTTACAAATAAAGAGAATCTTAATTGATTTCGCAAAAAAAATTATAAGTTCATATTCAAATTATTGAAAAATATTTTAAATTATTTTAATTATTAGATCATTTTATTATTTCTATACTGCTTTGTTTAATTTAATGGTATTGAGAAAAAATATGCGAATTATGCAAGTTGAAACTAATGTAAAACATGAGTTCAGTCAGTTGAAATGGTACTTATCGGCATGTTCTAGAATGCATCGAAAGCCTGTCGGAACCCTCGTAGTCGTGTCAGGCACTCAAGCATGGATAATGTAGACATGGTCGTTGCCTGTCCGGTGATGTCCAATGCGGTGGAATCCTGTCTAGATAGGCTGCTCTGGATTTTCCCAATGCTGCATGCCACGTGCTAGATATGCCGTAATGATGATTCCAATGTTCCGCTTGGCGAAATATGACGTCCCCAATGTCGTGTGATACGATTCCCAGAAGTAGGTGCTAATTGACGAGTTGTTGAATTTAAATTGAAGAAAATGGAAATGCTGATAGGCCTGCTTAATGCACTAAACCATGAGACGAATTGTCCATGGATTTAGTCACGTCCGTGAAATACAAATCCGGGGTCGGAGGACCATATGTTGTCGCTGGACGAGAATGCTGTCGCTGGACGAAAGTGCGGTCGCTCGCGAGCCGAAAATGTTGTCGTTTGTGGACAGAGAATGGCGGTCGCTTGTGGACCAAGAAATGCGGTCGCGTTGGACCAAAAATGTTGCCTGTAAGGCTGAAATAAAATCCGGTTACGGAGAACCATATGTTGCAGGCTTAACGCTCTCGAAATTATCTTGAGTTAGTTTTGCAAGCTTAAGGAAGCTGGTAGGAAGTCAGAAAGTGTTTTGCATTAATTAGTGGACTGTAAATTATGATCAAGTAACGTTTATTGAAATCATTCAGAAGCGCAGGCCTACGCAATTACGTCTTAGTTCATAGCCAAAATATAAGATGTGGCGTAAGTTGTAAGGCTACGTAATGTGTAGCATTGAAACTAGATCAAAATAAGAAGAACATAGAAAATTTAGGTCGCCGCGGCTTGGCGAGAAAGCAAGGGTGCAAACGCACTGTTCAAAGATTGAGTGATGACTGATTAGTCGTAGCGGGGTGACCACGTGGAACACCGCTACGGTGACGTAAGTGCGCTAGGCAGATTGCGCGTGAGCAAGTACAATGTACAATGCATTAACAGTTATAAATTCCCTTTTTTCATTTCCAGAACTGGGTAAGGATGCTGACCAATTACGTGGAGTCTTGTGTGTTATGTAATTACATTATTCAATTCTATGCTGATATATTACTGTACATAAACAGCAACAAGTACAAGGTAAGACAATACAAGGTAAGATTAATACACGGAGCTGATAATATGCAGTGACATATTGTTACAAGGATCGCCGTGATCGTCACCTTTAAACAGTGGAATAAAAGCAAGTAACACTAGAGAATTTGTTACTCAAACTTCAGTTAAAGTTGAAGATAGTTTCAATAAACACACTCGTAAACATGAATTCTTCAAGTTTACGGTTGTCCTACACGCAGTATCCCAACAAATAATAAATATCACATAATTGACATTGTCGCAATAAATAATACAAGTCGCCAATTGTAGATGTTCGCACACAATAATTTACAATTATAACACTCGTACCGCTTCGATTCCGATTCACAACTGGCCGGTCTCTATAAAAATACCGCTATTTACACTTCGCCGGTGTATAGTAATAATCGACCATCGCCTGGAAGGCGCAAAAAGGTCTTACAGGAGCGCTGCGTCAGATAAAGCAAACGAGTGAAATTGCTTTATTTTTCTCTGTCCACTGCTTTGTGTATGCAGCCTAAATTGCCTAAACTACGTCGCTCATTGAGTACTTCCATTAAATGATGGGACCTCTACATGAACCGATCCTACTGGCCTTTCTCTATTATCTTACTTTCTGTGGCTTTCTCTGTACTTATTATTATTATTATTATTGCATATTCAACTTATTTTTTTTTTTAACTCTATGACTCTATTTGCTTCACTTCCTCTTTTATATCTCTGTTTGATTCTTCTACGCCAGTGGGTATTTTATTGATAGTAATAAACGCACCCATGCTTGAGATACATTTTTCCCCTTCACAACTCTTGCCCGTTCAGATCTCTATGTAATTCACTCAAGTCACCACGTAAGAGACCTAACTCTGTAATAATACACTCTTGCTTTTGCTCCTCTATCAGTGCTTTGATGCCTTCCGTTTCACGACTCCGTTTCTCTGCTTCCCACTTACGTCTTTCATCTTATTTTCTGTTCCTTCTGCATCCCGTCGACATTCCTCTTTTTGCAGTTCTGCCGTTTCTAGCAATTGCGCTTTCTGGCGTTTCTCTACTTCTTTTCTTTCGCACCTGGGTTTCTAATCCTATAGTAATAACGCTTCGAAAGCTTCCATAATGGATACTTTATTGGTATATACTTTTTACTAATCAGTTATCATACACACTAAACTCTTGTACGATATAACCGTCCTCTGATTATTACTATTAAATGTACTGTACGCCGCTTCTGATACCAAATGCTATGACGATCACACCATTATACAAAAGTTCTTCAAGTTTACGATTGTACAACACACAATATCCAAGCAAACAATAAATACTACATATTAACACTGTCTCGATGATTCAAGCCACCAGTTAAACATGTCCGTACGCAAAGATTAAGACGGTCATTACTTTCTGTCGCCTTTGTTAATTTGAAAGACTATAGGTATACGAGATAATAAATAATTAGGAAATAATTCTGCTTGCAAAATGGAAAATAATGTTTTTTTAATTTTTTACAAGATTTGTAATGGTCTATTTTGAACTAATTACGTAAATATCGTAACTCATAAAACCCCTTGTTACTGGGAAGCGGATCGTTCGAAGTGACTGCGTAATACATGGCAAGCGGTACAGTTTTCCTCTCTAACAATCTGTGTCAACGATCTCTTCGTTGGGCAGCAAGTGATAGAAATTTAAACGGTCTATTCCTCTTAGAGTATGAAACTGTCCCTTAAAGTAGGAAGATCACTAGCTGGACAACGACGTTGACATGCAAAAGCATCAAAGATCACTTTGCTAGATAAAAAGACAAATGAAAGGAAGACCTCTTCTGTACGTAAAACAACTGTAGACGAATCACTTCAAAGTATAAAGTCTCTAAGCCAGTCATTTTGCAGACCACTAGTGCATAAATAGTTCAATAAGGGGTTACAGACGAATCCAACATACGAATAACCCCGTCAATGATTGACTAATTAGCGATTTGAGAACTTGGCAAAGATCAGAATTTGAACTTTTCTCTCGAATTATATGAATTTTATCACGTTTACACTTTTCTTTAATAACATTAGAATATTTATAACGTACATGGATAAAAAGTTTATAACCTAAATTATGAACACAATTTACATAAACTGTTATCAATTAAAGCACCTATCAAGCTTGAAATTCTTTACTTCTTGTTTGGTAAAAAATACGTTTCACTATCATTCCTAAATTTCAGTGGTCTTTTGGGTGCAAAGTTGCACTACCACCAGTACAGAATACGAAAACCTTCAGCATTTTAAAGTGTATTTAATTTCATTGGAAACCGTGTACGTTACTAAGTGACGACGTTGTTGTACATGAGGCGAATAACCCCGTCAATGATTGACTAATTAGCGATTTGAGAACTTGGCAAAGATCAGAATTTGAACTTTTCTCTCGAATTATATAAATTTTATCACGTTTACACTTTTCTTTAATAACATTAGAATATTTATAACGTACATGGATAAAAAGTTTATAACCTAAATTATGAACACAAATTACATAAACTGTTATCAATTAAAGCACCTAATGGTGACGGCCTACAACTTATGCGATCTGGCCATAGACAAAGGTTCCGTCAAACTAACAGGCGAGTCAAGGTGGAGGCAGCAGCGATGCATGCCCTGACCCTAAAAAAGCAGGAGGTATCTTCGCTATTACTCCGGTGCATCACCGTTGGTTCAAGGCATCAGTCTACAAACTGCTGAGGACCTCACTTGCTGAGATCCTCTCCCAACTGACCTCAAGTCATATGGAGCACACCTATTCCACTACCAAACGCCCTTGAGAGAGTATGACATTTGCACTCATCGAAGGAGTCACTCCAGGAGTACGACAAACACACCTCTTCACAACTTCCCAATGCCTATGTGGTAACCTTAAGCTTAGTTGTTGGACAAGGTATGCAACATTACCACGAGTAGCGCCGTAGCGCACAATTTGCGCTATTGAAGCATACATCCTTGTTTACTTTAAACTGTTTCCACTACAGAGTTTTGCTTAGTTGACAATTTAAACTAAATATGTTACCCCTTCTTTACAGATTCTAAAATCAGAATACTTCCGGATTACCTTACAAATAATATTAAGGGTTTTTTTATTTAATTTTAGTAATCCTGTATTTATTACGGTTGCATGCTGTATCACAAACGTGCTGTATGTTTGTGATATTTCTTTTCTGTAAAGGACAAAGGACGGAAATTTGAAATAAAAAGATTAGGATATCCAGTCTCTCATAAACAATAATTTAAATTGTTAAATCAGTTTTCGGCAAGTTAACCGAACCAGAAAAAGATTTTATTACAAAAATACTAACTGTCCGTGGGTTTATTTTGTTTTCCGTATGTATTCTTTGGAAGGGAGTCCCTCTTATCAAAATTCGGAATTACAGATATTAATTATATCGGACATCAAATGAATGCTTTACAACTTCCTCTTTTTGGTACAATGATACAGCTCAGCAGCTAAGCAGTAACTAGACCTGTACACGTAATATAGTTTTGCACAAGGAAAATAACCTAAGCGAAGTATTCAAGCTGCCTACTGTTTAAAATGAAAAACAAACTAACTAAATATATATAGGTCTGTCTATCGTTGAAATGCGTTCTTTTACGCCTACCCAATCAACAGTAATCAACCACACACTACTACAACCACCAATCGTTGCCAGTAGTGTGTTGGGGGTATCGAGCCAGGAAGTGTGACATCACGATCAGCTGATGACCGGAAGGTGTGACGTCATGAACAGCTGGCAATGACGTCGCAGGTAAGTGTCGTCAGATGACGTCATGATCAGCTGATGATGACGTCCGTAATGTCAGCTGAGCGTGATGTCATGTTCTGGTCAGAGTAGATTGTGACGTCACACTTCCAGGCTCGATGCCCCCCCCCCTACTTGAATGTGAATTTCTGTGTCTGTACACGCGCGCATTCGGACACAAAATTTTCTCCGTTAAAAGTTAGTTTATACCAAAATATATCTTCATAATTTAATACAAGCAATATTTTATGTAACAAGTCGTCATTACCAACAAACGACTCGATTCAAATCTGTAAAAACCTGTTAGCACCATTTAATTTATAAATAATAAAAATATAATTAAGCAATAAACTGCAATTTGTGATCATAAATTTGTGTCATACCAAAGTACCTACCTACTCGTCAACACTAATAGAATTGCGCCATAACGCTTCACGGTGATACGATGCAACAGTTCTAACAAGTGGATTGCACCACAACGCTTCACTGTGATACGACGCAATGGTTCCAATAAAAAAATTAAACCAGTCCACGTAAGTCATCGAGAGATGTTGCACTGGCAACGGTGAACGAAACACTGACCCCTGTCACATAACTGGGGGTCGCAAGTAGTGCAGTGTCCCGAGTCTCAGAAAGGACTCCTGCCACTGGGTCAATTTGAGTTCTTTATATATGTTTTGACCTAATTATGGAGGGGTCTGAAGCGACCTGCGATTGGTGGATTATACCACCGGGACTAGCAAACGAGGTCGCTTCCAGGACTCACCTGGTCGCGGGGTGTATTTATCAAGTCCGGCAATGAGGGAATTGTGGGTCACTCTGTCGGAACGAACATAGAATCTACGCGCCAGGCGTCTCACGGTGTCATCAAGAGAGCGGACACCGAGTGCGCTCCCCAAAAGACGAGAAGAGTACCTCCGGGGGACTTTGCACGCAAGCTTCAGTCCCCGGTCGAGTACGCGCTGGAGCGTTGTTCTATGACCACGAGCCAGGTATCCCCAAACAGGACAGGCATAGGTAATCACGGGCAACACGTACGAGTTGACTATGAGCTTACCTAGCCGGAGGGTCATTGCCGGATTAGATAGCACGGGCCAGAGTCTACTGAGTTGCGCCGAAGCGCGTTGCGTTGACGGATGTATTGTGTATGTATTCGCCAGGTGAGTCGGGAATCCACGTGGAGCCCGAGGTACTTGACGCTGTTGGTCCAGGGCACCTCGACGGGGCCTACTTTAAGCGGCAGGGGCCGCTTGCGTTTGTGCGAGAATATTACCGCGGCGCTCTTGGAAGCGTTAACGGCAACTCTTCAGTCATCGGTTCACCCGACATACGCGTCGAGTTGACGCTGGAGCTTAATTGCCGCATAACTTGCGTTCGGCTCTGAGGCAAAAGCCGCAGTGTCGTCCGCGAACAGCGACAATTTTACTCCAGGACTGACCCCTGTCAACACTGTGTCACTCGTATAAATTGTGGTAGTGGTGGAAGGGGAAAGGAACGAGGAGGGGGGAAATAACATGCATATATATCGTTTTTCCGCTATATGTATTCCAAAAGACAAAACATAAAATATTTTATCCGCACACACACATGCACACAAATAAACACAAATAAAATAACACATGATACTATCATGTAATAATTAATACAAAATATTAAAATATATTTACCTTAAATTTTTTCAGTCATGTTTGGCTGTCATAATATTTCTTAATTGATGCCTGATTGTATACCCCCTTTATTTTCTTATTGATGGGGTTAGTGATTTCATAAGTGTTATTGCCCTTGTCTCTTGTGATAGTGTACGGTCCCACGTATAATAATAGTAATTTTTTTGTAATGCCTTCTATTGAGCTGGGTAATTCTCTGTTTTTTATCAGCACAATTTCTCCTATCTGGTATTTGATAGTATTTTGCTGGTTCTTAGAATATTTATTCCTTTGTTGCTCTACTTTCTCTGCGATTCTGTTGTACAATTTTCTTTTTTTCGAATTGATATTCAGTGTTTGTGGGAAATTGAATCAGATCATTTATCTCTCTAGGCGGTGGCCGCTCGAACATCATTGAGTATGGTGTGTCTTCAATGAAGTTGTGGTAAGCCAGGTTTATAAATTCTTCAGTGGATTTTACGTAATTGTGCCATTCCTTTTGTTTATCATGGCAGTAGGTCCTTAGGATTCGACCCACTTCTCTAAGTACTCTCACAACTGGGTTACTGCTGGGGTGATAAACGGATGTTTTGTAGGTTTTAATACCATGTTCCCAGAGTTTGCTTTTCCATTGAGTTCTTTTAAATTGAGTCCCGTGATCGGTTATGATTGCCATAGGTTTCCCTACTTCTGGTATAAATTTGGTTAATATGATCTCAATAATTTTCTTGGTGGTAGCACGGTTAATGGAGTACAATTTCGTATATTTGGTGAAGTGATCGAACATGATTACAATCAATCGAAATCGGTGTCTTCCTCCACTGCGAGGAAATGGACCACAAATATCAAGGAATACCCTTTCTAATTTTTGACTTGATATTATTGGTATCATCATACCCTCTTTTTCGAATTGTTGCACTTTACCATTTGGCAATACTACTTTCCTGCTGTAGTCGGCTTAACTCCACTTGGTTGATCAAAGATATGTTAGATCCTGTGTCGATCATTAAGGTTGACATGGTTCCATTTATTTGGGCACTTATGTACACTATTTCACTATTTCTGCTAGGCATCGGTTGATTATTTTCTTCAATAAACTCGTCTCTTATATTTTTTAAATAGTTTGTATGTATTATAGTGATCTTTTTGTCTGTCGTCTTAAATTCCCCAAGAGATTGGTCCAGTGATGGGCTGTTCACAGTTTTCACTGACCTTAGGCGCTTAAATGAGGGCTGGCCTCATTGTCCCTGACTTCAATAGTGTTTATTTGTTGGTTCGTTGCTGGCTCCTGTCGGTTGTTCATGTTACCTCCATCGTTCCCGGTATTTTCCTCGAATGTGTGGCTTCTTGTGTCTGGTACCTGGTTAAAGTACGCTCGTCGGTAATTTGCTTGGGAATAGTTTCTTCCTGGACTCCGCTGTGTTTGTCCTCTCACGTAATACACTTGCGGTCGGTACCCTTGGTTGTTGTTATTACCGTTTCCAGGGCGATAATAATTGTTAGGACCATTCTGTGGGTAGTTACCCCTATAGTTGTTTCTAAAATTACTATTGTTGTTCCCATTTCGGTTAAAGTTCCTGGGCGCATTATTACCACGTTGATTCCCTTGATAATTATTAGGGTTGTTTTGTGGTGGCTTGTTATCACCCTGTTGGTTTGGTGAGTATGGTCCTTCGTTTACCTTACTATTCCTGAAGCTCGAGAATCTATTTTTGCGGTATTGCCATTCGCGCTTATGGCTCTCTAACAGACTAGCCATGTCTTGAATGGTCTTGACCTGACTGTACATCCGGGCTTTCTGTATTGCGTGGTAAGACAATTGTATTACAAGACACTCTTCCGGAATGCGGGGTTCCAAATTTTTTGACATGCAGATCTTTCCCAGGAAGTAGGATGTGAGAGACTGTCCGTTCTGACTCTCATACCTCCCGTTACTTAAGTTGTTGCGGACAATGTTCTGGGTCGATTCAGACCAGTATTTCGCCTTGAATTGGGTTTTGAATTCTTGGATGCTCTGGATGTCTGGTCTTGTGGCGGTCCACCAGTTATCATACGTTTCTTTGAACATCTCGTCCAGCATTCCCCTCACCGTTGTCCATCGGGTCTCGCGATTTTTTACTATCAGCTCTTCCACCCTTTTCAGGAATTCAATTGGGTTTCTCTTTGCGGAAGTTGATCGTATCCCTATTGTCAGTACTAATGATATGGTTAGTGTTATATGCCCGGTCACGCCAGGTGTCCACTTCTTCCTGCAATTTCTCTTCCCGTCTATGCATCTCATCAATTCTTTGGTTATTTTTATCTACCTTGCTGTCGATTTTATTCAGATTGCTGTATACCCCTTCCATTCTTTCTCCCAGGTCTGTTCGTACAGCTGCTATCTCCTTCTGGTTCTCTTCCCGGACTTGATGTATGTCCTGGTTCACCTGTTCACATCTTTTGGCTTTCTTCGTAACATTCCTCAATTCTCCTTTTATTTTCACCTTCGAGGTTGTTTATTTTATTGATTACTTCCTCACGGACTTCTGAAACAGTTTCGTTAGTTTTCTCCAGTCTCTCCAACGTCACCTCTAATCTCTCATTGGTTTCGGTGATTTGTTGTTTGGTTTCTTGCCAGTATTCCATTAATTGGTGTTTCATCTGCAGCTTCAATTCTTCTTTATTTTTCTCGTGGTCCTCCTTCAGCTGTTGTTGGAGGGTTTCGTAATTTTTGTTAATTGTTTGTCTCAACTCTTCCTTAGTACTTTCATTTGTACTCACTATTTTTTCATTGATTTGTTTCAAACTTTCCTCACTCTTGTCAAATTTTTTGTTAATTTGTTTTAAACTGTGACTGGTTTCTTCCTTCATGCCGTCGAATTTCTCGTTCATCTGTTTCAGACTCTCTTCATTCTTGTCGAATTTCTGGTTCATTTGTTCCTTCTGCATCTTAGATTCTTCTTCAATTTGTCCGAATTGCTCCATCATCATTCTCATCATGTTATCTAATTTTGTCTCTTCGGTTGGTGTAGCTTTGCCCGTCGGATTTTCGATTGCATCTCCTCTAGCTTCTACTCCGTCACCCTCCTGTTGTTACACCACCATGTTTGTGACTGCTTCTGTCTCTTCTTCTTGTCTGCCTCCTACCGTTTCTTGTTCCTTTGCCAATTTTTTCGTCACTCCTCTAGTATGCATCTTGATCTCCTTCCGTAATCGCCGCTAGAATTTCGTATCTCCCTTTCTTCTAGCCCCACGTTGGGCGCCAATTTGTAACCAACCGTGTGCCGTCCGTCTATTTCTGCAAGAGTGTAAACGTGTCAGAGTGTAATTTGTGTAATGTGTCTTATCAATCCGTCATCGCTCGGTAACGTAACTTCCGCTGATTGAGTTCGTCGTGAACGTACGATTAACCAGGTATTGAAGTTCTTACCTGAGGTTCACTAGGGGTGTATAAATCCCGGGTGTTGTTTAATTTTAAACAATTAAAAAAATTAGTATTATCGGCGATTCCGCTCAGGCGGTGTGGACAATTCAAACTGGTCCCGCCGCTTATCGATTTTTACAATCAAGCCAGTAGTTTGCTGTGTTCACTGCTTGAGCGCTAGCCGCCAATTCATAGCAGTTCGCTACAATGTACAACATTAATAATACACTTTCCTAATGACAATAAAACACATTGGTTACACTCAGTATTGGTTTATTATTTAATGATTATTACTTTTTCATTGACACAGGTTATATTTGGTTTGTTATATTATTTTGCACCGGCAATTAAATTAAGACAATCTTCTCTGGGTTTTGACGTATCGATTCTGAACGTAACAGAAACACCGTAATGGCGTTCACCGAAGTAGTTTACAAATATTTTCGTTCGATCGTCTGGATTCTTTAGATTACGATAAAAGGATTAGATGCAGTTACAATAATAAAAATACACAACCTTACAATATTTCTACTTAAATATTATAATGTGTAGCTATAATTTTGTTTTTTGGAGTGTAGTAAAAGTGTTTCAAAGGTTCGTAAACTAACAATAGGTTAATTTTATAAGTTGACAAATTTTCAGTGTCTTAGTTATTTATTTAATCTTTGAAAGAGAATAATTTCAGTTAGTGATATTTCATAGTATAGTGAGAAATAATTAAAATGCGTTTTTTCGGAAATTTGGGTAATTTAAATGATACTTAATCACTTAGTAGACTGGGGGTAAGCAGTTGGTCTGGTAAAAAGGACTGGAGCTGCAATCGTATTCAATTTTCAATTGTTCGGGGTTCGGGCATCTTTTTCAATTTTATCGGAGTAATTTATTCACTTGTTTTTTAATTAAAGGGTCTTCGACACCAGTTAATTGGTCTCAGTCACCATCGGCTTCCTTCTCGTTCACTTCTGGTAATTTGGTTAACTTTTATAACATTTTATATTAAATATTAGGTTGTTCAAAATTTGGCTTCTGTTTTCCAAGAGCGTCACTTTACGAGTAACGATATTCAACGGTAAAGCCGTCCCTAACGGCAGTTGCTATGGTTACCAAAGAAATTTGATTGGTTAATTTGGCTATAAACCCATTGTTATCAAAATTTGAATTCCTTTCAAAATCCTTGTATATCTTCTGATTGCTTTCATTCCGTTATCCTCCTTCCTACGTATTAATTATTATCACTGTTATTTGTATTTTCTTCCAAAGATTATTTTGGTATCCCACAAGATTGGATTATTTCATGTTTTATAATTTTCCAATTATTTTAATATTTCCTAATTACAGTTCTCTTCTAATTTAAATCCTTATTCTAATATCTTGCTTTTAATAAGATTTACAATTTATCCTTGGTTGATTATTCACCTTGGATTTGTTAATTATTTGGTTATTTTCATATAATTAGTATTTGTTGGTGTTTGACAGTTAGGCCTTTCTCAAGTCTAAGTAGCCATTACTGATTTTCACTTATTTCATATACATTACATCTCATTTTAGCCTAATGGTTTATTTTGTTTTTATAACTGGTTTTGTTACCTTTTGATGTGTTTTGGTTCTGTTTTTGTGTTATTTTTATGTTACTACTATTTTATACATCATGTATTGCTAATTATTTACTAACTGGTTTTCTCGTTTTCTAAGTCAAACATTGCTTTTCTTTCTTACTTATTTACTCCGCCAATGTCAACAATATGTCTATTAATTACTATTTTTTTATCACATAAAATACAACATTTAGGTCTATGGTTGGCATAATTACCCTAGCCATATCCTATTAATAAGTTTGCTTAAAAAATTATCTAACACTTAATATGTAATATTGGTGTACAATTCATTACCTTTTATTTTATTTTTTGGGTGATAAACAACCTCACCTCTTTTGAACTTACTTCGATAATCATCCCTTATAATATGGGTGTTTATTGATTGTTTTAAACTTCTTATTTTATAAATACTCTTTGCCTTCACTCCATGGTAACACTATCTGATTACTCTTTCATGGGGTTCTCACCTTTAAATTCTATTATATGCTTTTAAACTTTTACAATAATATTCTTTTCTAATCAATACAGTTAACATCACTCTTCAGTGTCCATTACTACTTAATTAATGGTTTATTTGAAATGCCATTCTTAACAACTTTCTTAAACATTATTACTGTTCACTATTAAACCTCGAGTGTTTGTTACTTTTTTACTAAGTGTTTATCTTAACCTTCACTATTTTATCTATTGCTGTCATTGACAATATTTTTATTTACTCATCACTTTCACTTTTAAATTATCTCGTGTTTATTATAATTTATTTAGTGTTTTTTCTGTATCATTTTACTTTAGGGTTTTTTCACTTTCACTATGGGCACTTCTTAAACTTTTTATTTGAGTGTTTTTTAGTGGGTAATCCCTATCATTACTTTTCTTTGTCATTTAGTTAATTTCAGTTTATTTCTCACTATCTTAATATCTCTCTCTTTCTTTACACATATTATATATACTTATTAATTTCATGTCTTTCTCGAATTCTTACTTACATTTACTTCTAATTCTTTGGCTAGTGTATTTTTATTTATCGGGTTTTATCAGTGATTAATTACATTTGTCACTCATTCAATACTAACAATTATTTTTTAGATTGGTTCTTTACCGTTTTCGTTTCCTTTATTATATTTGATTGTATAATTTCTCCCTTCTCTATTCTCTACTACTTGTCTTTGTTTTCTCGCCTTGTTTCATTTTATTTCCTTTTATAGTTGGTTCGTTCCCTTTTTATTTTCATTTTTCTTCTCCTTCACTTCTCATCTTGTTTCCCTATTGTTTTGGTTCTTATCTGGCCAATCTCTGGGTTTGGGTCAAAGTCGTTTGTCTGTCAGTCTAGTCTGTGAGTTTCTTTAATAATCACTTTTAGTTTATCATTCTTCCTCCTTCTTTCTTAATTACATTTTATATTTTTATTCTCTTCATTATTTGTTTATTAAAATATATTATTTTTTAGCATTTCTTACATACTTATAGTTATCAAATATGATCTGAATTTGGCGATATTATAATATATATATATATATAGCAACGTTAAAGTATTAATAAAGTAAACGAATACTTGATCATGTACGCAACGCGACTATATAACCGTGTAAACATCGGGCAGGTCGTAGGATGTTTTGTGCTCATTGCGTTGAGTATATGCGGTTGCACAATAAACGTAAACTATAATTTGTATCTTACTTTAAATAATGTATAAAAAATAAATTGTCTGTCTTACTTTAAATCATTTATAAAAAATAAATATAAAATTGTTGCCAGTAAAAATCAACAACAGCGAGTTGTATGTGTTCTAGAATAGCTATACATACGTTAAGCAAGACTTACCGAACTTGGTTGCTGTTCCTGTATCTCTGTATAATTGCAAGTAAGAAAAATAATAATTGAAACTTGTAAAGCAATGAAGTCATCCTAACTAAATACGTGCTAATAATATAAGTATTAAAGTAAATATAGTGATCCAACATGTTTAAAAATAAGTATAAAAAACACAATATATATTAAAATACACAGTGCAAGCACGTCCGTACACTCTGAAGGAATCAAACGTTCTGAAAGCAAACGGGGTTGTGCTGTATATAATAGTATGCAGTATAACATCAGTTTTATCACTACCATACCACAATCATTCCAAACCTTCAGACACTTGTTGAGGTCCGAGAAGCAAATGGCTATCACAACGTGGGAGCAAGGCGGAATAATCTAACCCTGTGAACAAGTATGATGCAAGCGACTCCCGTTGAGCGCTCGTGAATTATGGAGATTACATCGCGAACAGTGCACACAGTGAACTGTGTACAGGCGAATTCAGAAGGATTTATGAAGGACCTTCTTTCGCCGCGACGGAAGAGATGTTCTGGTATACTTCACAGGCGGACTGTTGCTTTCATCTGACACTACCCCCCGCTAAACGCGCGTTACATTGGCTGAAAACGATAAAACTCATTAATCTTTCGAAACAAACACACCACTCACCCACTAGTTAGACAACGCGACGCGAGAAACAGAAAAATTACATACGCGCATAATCAAGTACCTTTATTTCTGGACCTGATGATGTACAGTCGGAACAAGCACAATGCCTAATCCCTGGAGTGTAGAAGAAGAAGAAGAAGAAGAAGAAGCCAGACAATAGAGTGTCGTATTGAAGCAATCTTTAGTAAAACAGTAAGGTAGTTTTTAATTACGTCAGTTTCGTTAGTTATGCCCGTAGCGAGAGCGGGAGAGAGAGCGAGAGAGACTGCTCTCTGGCGCGGCGCACCCCACTGCACGCACGGGCGCACTCTACGATGCAATCGACTCTCCGCCGAGCGCGCATGTGTATAGATTATAAAATTCGTATGTGTTATAAAATGTTTATAGAATAATCAATCGTTCCGCTGCACTTAACGGTAGTGTAAAGACAATAATAATATAATGAATGTCAAGTTTTAAAAGACACATTCATAAACACACCACCAACGTTGTAATGTTTGTACATGTGGTGAAACACGTTATGCTAATTTTGTGAAATGTAAATATACACAATAGTGACACAGTAACAGCCACGCGCGCAACAACACTACCCCTATATACTGTGTAGAGTTACTGCCTACGCTTCAGTTACCAGGTGTACACACACAGCTGAACACTGGTACGTTATTTGTTGTTGTTACTAACCGTGTTTGTTACAAAGTGTTTGTAGACATTGATGAAAAGTAGTGCTTGTTTAACCTAAAAAAGCGTGTTTTATTCTAATTAATTTCGTATACGTCATAGTATAGAAACATGTCAGTATATAAATCTCGTATAATCGCGCTTAATGGGAGTGTAAAGACAATAAAATATAATGACTTTGAAGACGGAATGGACACGGTATCCGTGTTGCTGGAGAGAATGGCGGAGGTCGTGCCCGAAGACGTCCGCGCGGAATCACGCGACATGTGGGAAAGTTACAAGTGGTACTTGGCCGTACGCGTCTTGTTCAAAAACTTAGTAACCGATCACAAACTGGAACAGACGGGAGCGCTTCGTTCGCGTACTTAACTCGTTTTACCCGCAGCGGACGCGGAAGACGTGAACGAACAGTACAGGGAGTGCGTTGAAAAAGTGCTGGAATCGGTATCGAAGTTTACACGCAAAGGTAGCGGATGTGTCAAACCGGGATCGTAGCCGTCGAAGTGAATTTGTTAAAATATCGTCCTCCGGCCGGATCCAGTTACATCCCCACTCCGACAAAATTATTAAGGAAGAAAGCGTTCGTGAACGTGCAGAATCTATAGCGATAAATGCTTCCTCTGGTCCGTTCTAGCCGGTTTACATCCGATCGCTTCTCACCCGTACCGCGTGTCTCACTACAGACAGTACGAAAACGAGCTGAATATGGAGGGGATCAACTATCCGGTGCCGGTGAATCAAATTTAAAAAAATTCGAAAAACAAAACGCAAATATTTCGTTAAACTTGTTCGGTTACTAAAGCGAAAGTAACGAGTCCGGATACAGAAAAGACGAAGTGAACCCTATATGGATAAACGAGCACAAAGGTAGGACGCACGTGAATCTTTTATTCAACGACATTTCAACGACGAAGGGGTCAAACATTATTGCCTTATTAGAAACGTGTCTAGTTTGCTGTATATACTAACTAAAAGTATGTCGTCTTCGTTCTACTGCAATTACTGCTTACAACGATTTTGCGATAATACGGATCCTGAAATGGCGCGAAAACGACTCGAGGATCACGAGCTACTCTGCTCACCGTACGGAGCGCAAAAAGTCGAACAGCCGACCGGAAAATAAAGTCATATGTATTTTAAAGATTACACGAAATGTCACAGAGTACCGTACACGATGTACGCGGACTTTGCATCTTTTCTCCTCCCCGTGTCCGGTTGTACACCCGAAGAGGATAGATCGCATTCGCAGGACATCGCGCATCACGTACCATGCAGTTTCTGTTACGTGATCGTCGATTGGACCGGTAAAGCCGTGAAAGAACCCGTCTTGTACCGCGGTAAAGACGTAGTGGAGACGTTTCTCCAAACTCTTCGTGAAGACGTGAGTCGACTTGAACGCGACTTCAACAGACCCCTCCGCATGACAGAATACAACGAACGCGAGTTTCAGAACGCTACCGCGTGTTATCTGTGAAAGAAGTGTATCGAGCGCGACGGGGAAAACGTGCGAAACCACAATCACGTGATGTGCGAGTACCTGGGAGCGAGTACCTATTACGGCAATGCATTCGAACGGACGGAAACGAAGAAGAAGAAGAAGAAGAAGGAGAAGAAGAACGTGTTGAAATGCTGGTCAAGAAGGGGGTCTACCCATACGAGTACGTCACGGACAAAAGTAAGTTCGAGGACGCTTCTCTGCCGGAACACTTTTACAACCGCTTAGCAGAGACGGCCGTGTCGGACAAAGATTACGCGCACGCGCAAAACGTTTGGACAGCTTTCGGATGCAAACTTTGGGCGACTACCACGACATCTTTGAAAACCGACGTGTTGCTGTTGGCCGACGTGTATGAAAACTTTCGCGATACGAACCTGCAGTATTACGAGATAGATCCCTGTAACGTTTATTCCGCGCCGGGACTCGCTTAGAACGAGCGAGTCGTTCAACATGATGAAGATGACGGGAATTCTACTCGAATTCCTTCAGGATATTGACATTACCTGTTTGCAGAGAGTGGGGTAAGAGGAGGTACAGCGATGGTACCCAACAGATACGCCAAGGCCAACAACCCTTACGTACCGGACTACGATCGCGAACGGGAAAACAATTACCTCCTCTACTTGGATTGTACAAACCTGTACGGCACCGCGAAGATACAGCCGTTGCCTCTCTCCGGATTCCGTTGGTTGGTACCCGAAGAAATCGACGCGTTAAATTTGAGTATGGTAGGAGCGGAAGACGAAATCGGATACATTCTCGACGTCGATCTAGGTTATCCCCCTCGTTTACACGACTTACATTCGGACTACCCGCTGGCGCTGGAACGCAGAAAAGTCGGCGAGCACGAGTTGTCGTCGTACAGCAAACGATTCAATTATTTGAAGAATCATTTGCCCGCCACCGGCGCTGTTGAAAAACTGATCACCATCCTTGAGGACAAGAAAAATTACATCGTACACTACAGAACGCTGCAGCTGAACCTCAAACTCGGCATGGAATTGAAAGCAGTCAATCGCGTGTTAGCGATTCGTCAGAGCGCGTGTATGAAGCCGTTCATAGACTTCAATACGAAGAAACGGAAAGCCGCGGCGAACGATTTTGAAAAAGACTTCTTCAAACTAATGATCAATGCGGTTTACGGCAAATCGTTAGAAAACTTTAGGAAACGTATAGATTCTCGTTTAGTATCCAACGAACGCGAAATGATAAACCTGAGTGCGAGCCCGAGATTCGTGCACGCAAACGTGTATAACGAAGACTTGGTAGGCGTGATGATAAAAAAGAGGACCGTGTACCTCAACCGTCCGCTGTACGTGGGATTCACCGTGTTGGACATTAGCAAATTCGTGATGTACAGCTTCCACTACGATTTCATAGTCGCGAAGTACGGATCGCGTGTTCGATTGTGTATGACGGATACGGACTCTTTGTTGTACGATATACGGACCGACAACGTGTACGACGACATTAAAGAAAACCTTCATATACTTCGGAATATCCCGCGACGCATCCCTGTTATAGTACGGTAAATAAAAAATGCTTGGGAATGTTTAAGGACGAGACACACGCGAAACCCATCGTCGAGTTCGTCGGGTTGCGCGCGAAATCGTATTCGCTCCTGGTGTTGCAGGACGACGTCGATTAGCGAAAGGGGTGCCGCGGGTGGCTATACAAAACCGTTTGACTCACGCGGATTACAAACGCTGTTTGCTTTCATCGATATCGACTAACCGACACACGTACACGTCTGCGCAGATCATACGTAGCGAAGACCATCGACTCTAACACGAGCCAGATAGTGAAACTATCTTTGTCGCCGTACGACGACAAGAGATACATCTTGGACGACGGGCAGAGAACGCTAGCCTACAGTCATTACAGAATTCGCGAGATGCAAGACGAACGTGCGGTTCAACGGGTTAGTGTGATACGGACCGCAACCGTAGCGTGATTCGTTACGCCTGTAGAGCGTTAGAGGAAGAGGAGGAGGAGGAGGAAGAAGAGGATATATATAGATAGGAAGCAATTAAAGCGCGCACGCGATTCAGTATTCGAACGTGTTTGGATGAGATCGGCTATTAAACTCGTACTTGTTACACTCACACTCTGAATCTAGCTACCGGCGTCCTTTAACGCTCAAATTGCAGCATTCGAACCATAATTTACCCGAAAACGATAACGTGGCCGCTGCGGAAACGCACAAGTACCGTGACGGAGATATACGTAGCTCTATCTTCAAAGACAAGAAGAACTCGATCAAGAGCGTAGCGACATTGGACAAAGCACAACACACGCTAATGCGGTATTACAACGGATTAGGTGTAGTGCGCGACGGGACGAAAGAAAGTCACTTTAGCGCATGTACCGACGTTTCTGCGCATGCGCAAGAAAAACGTGTTACTCTTATTCGTTCTGTCGAGATGGTATAACTGTCCGAGACACGGGAAGATTCAAGACAGTGACACGATGGACGGCTAAGGTAACACACCTCGACGCAAGATGAGAGTAAAGTTTAGCGATAACCTGACGTTCTATCCTGTACCGTAATACTGTGAATCACGTTTCGGCGAACTCGTAAGAAGACACAAGTATGCAACGAAAGATGAAGAACAACAACAACAAAAATGTGGATACGGTTCGCAAGACGATTGCGACGGAGCTGCACAGACCGGTGAGAAGGAAATTAGCGAGACGTGCGGTGGAGCTGAAGGGACTGTACGACCTCTACCAAGCCCATTTGGTGGAGATGATACCGCACGCTAAGCTGAACAAAGGTTACAAGTATCTTATGACTATTATAAACGCGTTCAGCATGTTCGCGTACGCCGTTCCGTTGAAAACTAAGACGGGAGCGGAAGTGGCGCGCGCACTCGAACCGATACTCAAAGCCAACAGAATGAAATGTCTGCAAACGGACAACGGCAAAGAATACTACAACAGCGCTGTACAGTCTTTGATGGAAAAGTACAAGGTAAAGCATTACTCAACGTACAGTGAGAAAAAAGCGTCGATAGTAGAACGTTTCAACAGAACGTTGAAGACGCGCATGTATCGCGCTTTCAGCGAACAAGGACTTTACCGTTAGTTGGACATGTTGCCCGGAATGATAAAAGCGTACAACGACAGCGTGCACAGAACGATCGGTATGAAACCCAACCGAGTGAACGAAAGCAACGAGCGGGTAGTGTTGGAACGTATAAAGAAGAACACACGGACATGCGTTACGCGCGAAAAGAAACCGAAGTTCAAAGTGGGCGACCGTGTTCGTGTGAGTAAACACAAAATGACTTTCGCAAAAGGGTACACGCCCAACTGGACCAACGAAATTTTCACCGTGCACACGGTGAAACCCACCGTTCCCGTCATTTACCATCTCAAGGATCACGCTGACGAAGTGGAGAAGGGCGGCTTTTACGAGCACGAAACAGCAAGTCGAGCGTCGGCGACGTTTACTTGGTGGAGAAAGTGTTGCAGCGCAAAGGCGACAGGGTGCGCGTGCGTTGGCTCGGATTCGACGGTAAACACGATTCGTGGATACACAAGAAAGATCTGATATAAATACGGAATCAACGCGTAGCGTGGCACCATTTACGCGACAGTACGTTACGATGACAACATCGTCATGCCGGCGAACACTGTGAAAGACGTCGTCTCACATCCGGCGTACAAGAAATACATCTTCAATACGACGAACGAAGACGTCGAACGCATGCGTACATTTGTCTCTCTACACGAACATTGGCGACGGGTTACGAAGCGTGTGACAAGTTTCGTACTCAGTGTAAGAGTACCGAGTAGCACGAACGGCGGGTTAGATCACTATAAAGAGTGCGCGTGGTCGGATCCCGATTGTCAGGTGGACCGGACAACACTTGCGTGTGCAGTGCCGTGTCCGGTGAGTGTTACGACAAAATACAACTGCTCAATAGACTGTGGTTAGAAGAAAAAGAAGAAGAAGAAGAAGATGATGATGATGATGAAGATAGTACAACAAGCCCGACAATTGAAAAGAAAAAATATGGATTTTTCGGAAGGTTACGCGAATGGTGGTGGTGTTCTTTACACGCAAATAAACACGAACAGAGGACCAACGTATACGAAGATAATATGTCCGTTGTTTCGAACGAAACGTACGGGACGCGGACACGTGAACAACAACCAAAACGGAAATAATATGTACATGGAAGTAAGGAGACGAAATGATAAAATCGATTAGGTGCACTGGGATGACCCGAACGAACTGGTGGACAGACTGCGATTGGTTAGTGAATCCGAACGCGCCGGACACAGCGGTCACACGACCGAAATTGTCTCCATTGTGGAAGAACTCCGTGAAGCTGACATCGTTGTACAAATAACTCCAATATACCAGTACGTATAATGGACATGTATGTATATAAAAACGTTTACAGAGTTGACACATTTCATTCGTATCTCGGCACGATGAGCGTTGACAAACTCGACAGACACCAGAGCACTGTCAACGTACGAAGGGAGACGCAACGTAGTCTGCGGGAGGATATCGGTATCGGTTTGACGGAGGACGGACACTTCGACGTAGCGGGGAAAAAATACGCAACTTGGGCGAGCCGCTCGACGGTAACGATGCCGTTCCACTGCAGTTCGTGCAAGACCACTGTCTGTTAGTCGACGATCCGACGCAAGATTCCAGCGGCGAAGTCATCGCAAGAATAGACAGATGTCAAAGGTCGTAAGCTAGCCAACGTCGGAGCTCCCGCCGATCTCAAGGACGCCGTCAACAAGCAGAACGTAGACTACACGTGTTGTGTTTACAACGCTGGCACCGAATAAGAAGAACGAGGCCGTCGTCGACGCGCGGGACCATCGCATACAATCTCTCAGGGAACCGATTTGTGCGAGAAACTCTGCGACCAAAGGATATGTAGACGAGAAGGTTATACCGCGGGACGCGCAATGTAACCTGTCGGTGCGGAACGTTCGGATAACGCAGTTAGCGCCACCCGTGAACAACAAGGACGCGGTGAACTTTGAATTTTTGAACGAGCACACGATGGTTTTGTTAAACAAAACCTTTTTCAACGCTCAAGGAAAGACTATTTTAAACGATACCAATGGCACTCGGGCCATGGCCGCCGTGAACGCGCGTCAATTGGAGGACGTCAAGCAGTACGCGAAGAGCGAAATGTACAAACTCTCAAAAGTTTTCCAAAGACGATGGGAAAAAATGTTATTGTACATCTATAAATTTTACACGCAAATAGCGCGTAGTTCACTCGGCGCCGCTAACCAAGGGTTAGTTCACAAGAGTTGCTACTCGCTAACCAGGCGGAGACAAGTGAATTAATATAAGACTTGGATACGAATGTAAAGGACAAAAAGATTGGAGATCCGTTTATGAATCCAGTTATAGTAGTCATGTACGAATTACGTAGTCATAGTGTTAAAAATGAAATAAGGGGGCGTGGTCTTATCGTAAAAGTGGTTAAATGCGCGATACCTTTTGTCAGTACCTACTCTGATCAATCGAGCGGTGGTCGTGTTACCGGTGGAACTGCATCTGCCCGGATACAGGTTCTGCGGACCGGGAACTAAACTGAAGGAGAGATTGGCACGCGGCGAACGCGGTATCAACAAGTTGGACGAAGCCTGTCGTGAACACGACATCGCGTAGCCAAATACAAGGACAACGAGCACAGACGCGTAGCGGATGGCGTGCTAGCCGGTAAGGCGTGGGAACGAGTGAAGGCTTTGAACTCGGGTATCAGCGAAAGAGCGTACGTGGCCGCGGTAGCTGCAGTGATGAAAGCGAAATAGGCGTTAGTCGGCGGACTGTGCTGCGGACGTAAACGTCGTCGTCGCAGCGGAGCGGTTGTCAAGCGGAAAAAGGAGGCAGCACGTACGAACAGGAGGAGGAGGAGGAGGAGGAGAACGGCGACGACGACGACTGGATCGGGAATTCGACGTCGACGGCGACAGAACGGAGGAGGTAACCGCAAAACGGCTTCGGGACTGTACCTGCGACCGTACCGAAAAAACTAATAGAAATACCCGTGCGCTCGTTGTCCGACCGTGATCTGTACGCGTACGCGAAAACATTTAACATACCTTATTTCAGAGGCGTGTACATGCGCGACGCGCTCCCTCGCACACCGCGGTGGGAGAACGAAAGCGGGATCGTAAATCTCGACGATACCGCCGGACCGGGCACGCACTGGGTATGCTACAAGAAGCGAGGCGACAGGGTCCTCTACTTCGATGGGATCGGCAATTTACGTCCGCCGGTCGAGCTGATACGGTATTTCGGATCGAGCGTGACCGACGTGCGTTACAATTACATGCGTAAACAACCGCCGGACACTGTCGTCTGCGGACATTCATGTTTAGAGTTTTTGTCGTCGAACGATCAGTAAACGACGAGATGTCTTCGCTTACAGTCACCGTCACGGGTACGGATCCGAGCGCTCTCGTTTGTGACTTTTTCCGCCTCTCGAACTGACGGAGGGCTAATGGTACGCGGGACTGTTGGATTTCACCACGTACAACTCTATACCGAACGTGGAAAACGGCAGAAACAACTTCTTTCACGTACTGAAGGTTGCGCGTAAAACATTAGAACTCATCGAATTACAGACCGGCGCGTATGAAATCAGCGATATCGAATCGTACTTGAAGAAAGCGTCAGACGACAGAAGATTCGTTCTACGTCCTAATAATAACACGTTGAAAGGTGAACTTTCTTGTTCTTACGAGATAGATTTCGGTAGGACACAACACGGGATCGGTGCTATGCTGGGTTTTGCCAAGAAAACCAAGTTAGAAGCGTATAAATTACACACGTCGGACGCGCCCATAAACATTAACAAAGTGAACGTTTTGGAGATAAGGTGTAACGTTGTTTAAGGTTCGTACAAGGACGGACGAAACGAGCACATTCTGCATTCGTTCTACCCGACGGTAGAACCGGGATTCAAGATAGTCGAAACGCCCAGCAACGTCATATACCTTTCGGTGAACGTACAAAATTTACGTAACATCACCGTATCCGTACACGATCAAGACAGTGGTATCGTGAATTTTCGCGAGGAAGTCATCACCGCGCGAATTCACCTAAGACGAATGTAACGATGGGTTTTTACTTCGAGGATACTGTTTCTTCGGCACCGTCATCATCATCATCATCATCGCACGCAAGACCTGCGGAAAAAAAACGTCAATATACGTTCGACGTTGAAGCGGTTAACACCGGCGAACCGACGCTATCTGATTTCACTAGACTTTAAAGTCAAGAAAAACAAGTAACATGGTAGTTAGCGGTATATTAGCGGTCGATCGAGGTCCGCTCTTCTACGACAGCATCACGCATTACGAGTATCACAGTCATCCGCAGTACGCGTCGTCGCGATACGGTAACAACGTTGAAATACGTATACCTATGCTGCAGCAGGACGTCTTCACTCTCCCGATGGAAAGCTTCCTGTACGTCGAAGGCAAGTTGAGCAAGAAGACCGGAGTGAGTGATACTGACGAAGTGAATGTGAAACTGGTGAGCAACGCGATCGCGGATGGGTGGCACCAACGACTAACGAGATAACACCGAAGTGGAGCAACGGTGAATTCAACTTTTGATTACCGCTGAGGATGCTGATGGGATTCGATGAAGACTTTACGCGGATCATTTTAAACATGAAACCAGAACTGATACTGTTAAAACATTGTATCTGCTTACTTGCTCACGCGCAATCAGCCCACGCACTTACGTCATTCGTTGCAGTCCAGCTCGCGTCGGTCAGCTGCTGCGTTAGTTAGTTAAGACTCAGCCTTTCATCTGTACACTACGCTCTTCCATTTTGCTAGCCGCGGCAATGTAATTTTTATTTAACTTCTCATACAATTTTTTTCTCTCTTCTATACGTTATGTATCTCGGCAATCTACGCCACACGTAATTGCATGGGCCTGCGCTTCTTTATAATGTATCAATAAATGCTACTTAACTCAGATTTCATACAGTCCACTTCTTCATTCAAAAACACATTCCGACTCCTATACCAGCAACACTTAGCTTTGCAACACCAACTCTAGAAATTTTCGAGAGCGTTAAGCTAGCATCATATGGTCCTCCGGACCGCGGATGTGATTCATTTTATGGATGTACAATCCACACACAATGTATTTCACGGATGTGACTCATTTCATGGACAATTCGTTTCATGGATCAGTTTATTAAGCAGGCCTATCAGCATTTTTTCTTCATGATTTAATTCAGCAAATCTTTAATCATCACTACAATTGGAGCTCGTATTGCACGACTTTGGGGACGTCATATTTCGCCGACCGGATCGTTCGAAGCATCATTTCAGCAGTTGAGCACCATCAGCACGTGGCATTCACCATGTGGGAAAATCCAAAGCAGCCAATCTAGACAGGATTCGACCGCATCGGACATCACCTGACAGGCAGCGACCGTGTCTGCATCATCAATTCATGGGTACTTGATGGGACTGCCAAGGTTTCGACAAGCTTTGAGGCCTTCTAGAACATGCCGATAAGTACCATGTCAAGTGACTATAAATTAATGTTTCATATTAGATTTTAATTTTGCATAATTTGTATATCTTTCAATGGCATTAAAGTAAAGGAAGCAGTATTTAAAAATAATAATATAACTTTTTAAATCGGTTTCATTTGAATATGAACTAGTAATTTTTTTGCGAACTCGACAAGCATTTTTTAATTGTAAGTCATACCTTTCAAATAGCATTCATATCATTAGTGTTTATACTGCTATATTGTTTATACTGCCTAAATCAGTATTTATTACCACATAGAACTAGTTTAAGATGTGTTAAGCAAGGGTTACCGTGTCGTTGCGTGACTTTATAATTTGGATTTCCTGCCTCGTCTTGTTCATCTCTTTGCATTCACTTGGTTTTTTTCGTATTATCATTCAAATTTTCTCTCATACCCAATCATGACGGATATGAAGGCGTTGATCAAAAAACGTGCCACGATCAAGGCCTCTATATCGCGCATAAACACATACGCAGACAATTTCGATCATGATACGCATGACCACCATGCACTAAAAATAAAGCTTCGCCACCTTATGGAGCTATCCGCCAAATATGACGAGATTCAAACGCAAATTGAGTCTGAGGACTCTGTCTTTACATCCGCCAGCGATAGGGTTCAGACCGAAGATGACTTGTGCAGCATAGAATGCAAGCTGCAAAATTTATTAGACCATGCCGAGGAGATGAGCAGGAAGGCAGCAAGTCAATCCGAAGTAGTCACATTCAGCACGCCTCCCATTCAGTTGCAACCTATTAAGCTACCCTGCTTTGCAGGTGACATAATTGAATGGCAACATTTTTACAATATGTTTTTGGAGTTAGTTCATGTTCGAACGGACCTGACCAACATCCAAAAATTTCATTACTTGCACTTATCATTAAGGGATGAGGCGCTGAATGTCATAAAATTACTCCCAATCACGCACGAAAACTACACGATGGCCATTGACTTGTTAAGAGCCCGGTATGACAGTAAATTGATTGTTACGACGTATCATGCGGCTAATGTCTTGGGCATGAGGCACATGCAGCAAGATTCCGTGCTCAGCATTTCTAAATTTATAGATGAGCTCACCGCTAACATAAATGCTCTGAACTTATCAGTAAACACATTTGAACTTATTTTTGTGCATTTTCTCGCCCAAAAGCTTGACGAGCGTACGTGTAGATTGTGGAAGGAAAGTTTAGGTGAAGAACAGCTTCCGATTTACGATAATTTTATTAAATTTCTAAATACAAGACGTCAGCTGTTACAAAACGTAAATGCACCGACTGGTTCGTCTTGCGGCAGACAAGGTAGCGATAAAACTTCTTATCGCAAATCGGCTAAACGCGCGGAGTTTACTGGGTCACTGATACACGCTCAAACAAACAATAAATTTTGCCAGCTGTGTCGTGGTAATCATAAATTGCTCGAATGCCCACAATTTATAGCTTTACAACCTACTCAACGTAGAGAGGTTTTAATAAGTAACAAACTCTGCCTGAATTGCACACGTTCGGGCCATGGAAGCTCGCGTTGCCCTTCCAAATTTTGCTCCAAAGCATGCTCGAAAAGGCACCACACCATGATCCACGCTTCAACAAATAACTCGACCAACAGGAAAAATAAGCAATGTTCCCTGAAGCTACAAACTAACAAATCAATTTTATTGTCCACCTCCGTATGCATCACCACCGATCATGCCGGTAACAAACGCCCGGTAAGAATCCTGTTGGATTCATGGTCGCAAGTAAATTTTTGTACAATGGGCTTCGCCCGCCGCATGGGCTTAAAACTAAACAAATCCGAGCTGCCTATCACGGGCATAAATAACTCACTATGTCAAGCCAATTTTAGCACAGGGGTGCGCCTAAACTCACGCTATAAGGATTTCACTTTAAACGTCCACTGCGCTGTTCTGCCCAGAATCACAAATAACCTCCCAACAGAATCCTTTAACATGGCATCGTTGAAAATTCCAAAATCTCGTCACAATTGAAAAACTTCTGGCAGTTGGAGGATGTTTCGTGCCGTACTCCCTCAGCTGAGGACACGGAGTGTGAAAATCATTTCCTTACAAACACCTATCGTAACGCTAGTGGTAGGTTTGGTGTGTCGCCACCCCTCAGGACAGAGTGCCTCGGCGATTCTCTCCCCGGAGCAGTTCGCAGATTTCAAACCCTTGAACTCAAGTTTAGGCAAAACCAGTCTTTGCACAAAGAGTATACTAGTTTTATGCAAGAATATTTAAACCTTGGCCATATGTCTCCGCTCGATTCATATGATTTATCAATTAACAAGTCAAACATTTTTTATTTACCACACCATGGTGTCGTTAAGACTACTAGCACAACCACCAAACTTCGCGTTGTTTTTGACGGTTCTGCCAAAACGTAAAACGATTTGTCGTTAAACGACACCCTTATGGTTGGCCCTACGGTCCAGCAGGATCTTTTCACCATTATGGCCATATTTAGAACCCATCGTTACGCTTTCATTGCTGACATCGAGAAAATGTATCGCCAAATTTTGGTATCCCCGTGTGATTCTAACTTACAAAGAATTGTTTGGCGTGACGCTCCCCACAAGGAACTAAAACACTATGCTCTGAGAACAGTCACATACGGGACTGCCAGCGCATCATTTTTGGCCACTGGATGTTTAAAGCAAATCTCTCATGAAAATAGTACTCAGTACCCACTAGCCTGCTCGGTCATTGCTAACGATTTTTACGTCGACGATCTCCTTACCGGATCTGATAGCTCACACGTCCTAACCCAACTGAACACTGACATTTCTGAGTTGTTAAGCGGTAACATTGTCTGATAGTAACATCCTCACATACTAACTCGTCCCTGGACTTCAACAAGGACCAAGCCGTCCGCACTTTAGGCATTCAGTGGGACGCTCATGCTGACAGCTTCGTATACAATATCCAAAGAAATTTTAAAATTGATGTATTCAACAAAAGAAAGGTATTATCGGTCATCGCTGGAATCCACGACCCATTGGGGCTGATTGGACCTATTACGTTTTGGTGCAAGCACTTTACGCAAACCCTATGGTCTTCGGGTACAAATTGGGACGACCCGCTTTCTGACTCATTATCACTTCAATGGGACGAGCTTTACGCTCAATTGATTTCAGACACTCATTTTAGGATCCCGAGAGCTATAAAGGATTCATGTAATTCGTCAATCATTTCATTTCAATTACATCGGTTTGCCGACGCGTCAGTAAAAGGTTACGCATGCTGTATTTATGTGCGTACAGTATATTCCGACAACAGTATATCATCTCACTTATTGTGTTCTAAATCAAGAGTCGCCCCTTTAAAGCAGATATCTTTACCTCGCCTTGAACTTTGCGCCTGTTTATTATTGGCGCAGTTGGTTTATAAGGTTGTCCACGCTGTGACCTACAATTTCAGCGAGTTGTATTTTTATTCTAACTCTACGATTGCCCTACACTGGATTCACCAACAGTCGTCTAGGTGGAAGGTATTTGTAGGCAACTTTTAGGACAATTACCCTCTCCCAGAGTCACTCCCTTCAAGCCATTTTCACAATGCGCCGTCGACTACGCCGGTCCTATGTTTCTACGTCAGGGCGGGCAGCGGTCCAAATAATTTACGAAGGCTTATATTTCTCTTTTCATTTGCATGTCCACTAAGGCAATTCACCTTGAATTGGTTTCAGATTTGTCTGCAGACGCCTTTTTGGCTGCCTTGAAACGCTTCATATCCCGCAGGGGCATCCCCGCACAAATATTTTCCGATAACGGCACCAATTTCCGTCGTGCTGGCACTATATTACACGATCTGTACAAACTCTTTCAGCAGGACGAATTCCAAAAATCCGCTCAAGGCTTCGCCAGTTCACGTGGGATTAAGTGGTCTTTTATACCTCCGTCAGCGCCTTACTTCTGCGGTCTATGGGAGAGCGGTGTCAAAAGCGTTAAGTTTCACTTACGGCGCGTGATCGGCAGTACGCTCCTCAACTTCGAAGAGTTTTACACTGTTTTGACTCAAGTTGAAGCTTGTTTGAATTCGCGTCCCTTGTTCACTGTGTCAAATGATGCTGGGGATCCCGAGCTTTTGACTCCAGCACATTTTTTGGTTGGTTCTCTACTTACCGCGCTCCCGGAACCCGACTATTCGGATGTAAATATGGGTCGCTTGGGGAGATGGCAGCTTCTGCAGAGATTTACCCGCTCTATATGGAAGAGTTGGTCTAGAGACTATCTGCATCAGCTGCAACAAATAAATAAATGGAAAAAAAATTCTAAAAATTTGTCTCCAGGACAGCTAGTCCTCATTTTAGAAGATAATACACCACCTTTGCAGTGGAAACGCGGTATTGTCACCCAGACTTATGTAGGGCAGGATTCATTAATACGCGTTGCGGACGTCCGTACTGCTCACGGCATCCTGCGTAGACCTATTCACAAGCTGTGCCCACTACCGGTGGCATCAGACTAATTGATATTTCGGTGCTTCATGCCCGGGACATTTCCGGACGAGCACATGCTCTACTTGCTACTAAGTACAATGTTAAATGTACTTATTTATGCATTTGTATTTATTTATATCAATTAATGTACGCTATGCATCTGTGCATTAGTAAACATTTAAACGTTTTTTTTTCCTCAGTGTGATGTCAGTTATTGTGTACTGTTTGGTGCAGTGTCTATTATTATAATGAATTTTTTGGGTATATTTCTATTGTGCTATTATTATAATGAATTTTTTGGGTATATTTCTATTGTATTATTATTATAATGAATTTTTTGGGTATATTTCTATTGTGCTATTATTATAACGAATTTTTTGGGTATGTTGCCCTTGTATTATTATGTAATATTGCTTATTATGCACTAAGTGTCACGCTGTTATTGCTAAATTATGCCATGTATTATTGTTATTATTCTTATTATATCTTATCACACATTCAAGCTTTTGGATTATTATTACATATTATTCGGTGAGCGTTGATTAATAATGTATTTACATTTGTTTATATTGTATTTGTATTTATGCCAATATTCATGTATCATGTATTGTCACATTTCTCAGATTTGCAACTTATTAATGTATACTTGTATGTTTTCGAGCAACCTTGTTTTTTACGGTAAACTATGTCAAAATCGCCCGATTTTGGGCGGGCAGTATGTTAAAACATTGTATCTGCTTACTTGTTCACGCGCAATCAGCCCACGCACTTACGTCATTCGTTGCAGTCCAGCTCGCGTCGGTCAGCTGCTGCGTTAGTTAGTTAAGACTCAGCCTTTCATCTGTACACTACGCTCTTCCATTTTGCTAGCCGCGGCAATGTAATTTTTATTAATGTAACTTCTCATACAATTTTTTTCTCTCTTCTATACGTTATGTATCTCGGCAATCTACGCCACACGTAATTGCATGGGCCTGCGCTTCTTTATAATGTTTCAATAAATGCTACTTAACTCAGATTTCATACAGTCCACTTCTTCATTCAAAAACACATTCCGACTCCTATACCAGCAACACTTAGCTTTGCAACACCAACTCTAGAAATTTTCGAGAGCGTTAAGCAAGCATCAGATACTGTTACGCACGTCCATCGATTTAAACGCTATGGTGACGACGAGTAGCGCGACTACGGCTACAGATGCTAACGCCGATGTCGAACTGACTAAACCTCGTGGATGGTTCCGTACGTGCACGTGAACAACGATACGCGGTTGGAACTGTTAGACCTCATGAGGAAGGACCCACCGCCCTCCATACCGTTTCGCAGTTGGGAACTCCACGAATACTCGGCTTTACCGACGACCAGCAGGCAGACGTGGACGATCAAGACGTTGTCGCAACTGGAGAAGCCGCGTTTCGTGATACTGAGCTTACAGACCGGAAGAAAGAACGATCTAAAAAAACACGCTAATGAATTCGATCACTGCAAGGTGACCAACGCGAGACTCTTTCTGAACGACAAGTACTACCCGTACAATAACCTGAACTTGGATATCGCTAACGGACGCTACGCACTGCTGTACGACATGTATTATCGTTTTCAAAAATCGTACTACCATGGACTCAATCCAACGTACTTCTATCGCCGGACGAGTTCAGAGATAAAGCACCGCTATTCGTCTTCGATTGTAGCAGACAGGACGAGGAGCTCAAGGCTTCACCGGTCGATGTTCGATTAGAATTCGAGTCCTCCGAAAATTTTGCCTGCAGAAACCATGGCCTCCTTCATGATACTTCACGATTCGCTCAACGTATACACTCCGCTGTCCAACACTGTACCCAGACGCACTTGATTTTCCCCACTACCACCGGGTAGTTGCCTCCCCAATAACAGGAAATTGTAATTTACTAACGGAAGTCGATATTTATATTCATATTACCGAGTGTTGCATCATCATCCGTCAGTTGGGAGACTGCAGTTGACTGGGAACGTTGTTACTGTGAACGTTGTGATTGTGTTTTATTACCTAACGACATGGCTTCATCGATCGTCGAATTAGAACAGCAGCAGCAGCAGCAATTGCAACCGATACACCGCGACGTGTACTTAAGTCTAACGTACCCGTTGTCGCACAGACGATACGTAACAGCCGGTGTGTTGGAAGAACGCGAACACGATGTGTGCGTTTCGTTTACGAACGGTGCTCGTCCGCAACGCGTGCTATTCGATTTCACCGATTGGAACTTGTTGATTTTCTTACAGGAACGAATTACCGACGGTCTTCGATACCGTTCGTCCGACGTTAAGTTAGTTTTGTTTCAGGACAAGGACAAATGAGACAAAGACGACAGAATTAAAAGTGTTTACGTGAAACGCGGTTGTGTACATTTGAAAGACAAAAAGAACAGTTCGATCGTAATGAATGAAACGAGTGGTTGTGTTTTGTTCGGTTAATACCGATAGTTAAATAGTACGTAGCTCTTTTGTTTTACGAACAAGAGAATATTAAACTGTACATCGATCGCATAGTATCGAGTGCGGGAGGACAATACGTCTGCCCACCGAACGTGTTTTGCGATATCGTGATGTACGACCGTTTGTACGACGAACTCGTTATGTACGGGAAAGCGGAACCGGTGATACCGGATAATACCATAGCCGAGCTGACGCGAAACCTTGAAAAGGATGAAAAATGTTGAAGGAAAAAACAACAAAAATGGTGGAGTGTATATAAATCATCTCGTACGCGTTAACGTAGTAACACTTCTCGTCATGTCGCCACGAGGAGAAGAGGAGGACGCTCGAACCGCTGTCGTTAAGTTTCAAGCGTTCCGCGGTGTGCAGAACGAGTATGTTGTCAAGGATTTCCCCGCGGTAGACCTGTCTACATGATGCTTTACGGTGGCGTTTTTCGCGCCTCCTTACGAACTATCGCGTCTCACCGAGACGACGATAAGAACTAACGAATGGTTGGAACGGCGTTATCACCGGCTGAAATGGGACGACGGTTACATTCCGTACACGGACGTGTCGCGTACGATCGCACAAATCTGTTTGAATTTCACCGCAATCTACACTAAAGGGCCGGAGAAAGCCGCTTTTCTACGCGCGTACCACCGCAACGTTATCGATCTCAACGAAATGAACGCGCCGACGGCGAGCGACCGGTTAACGAGCTCGTTACAGTGCCCCATCGTGCAACATCGGGACGACGACAGTGGAACGTTTACCAGGAGCGCGCTGCGTAGAGCGTTCTTCTACAGCGAGTGGATGGTAAACGCAAGAAAACAACGTGCTTTACGGTGTACTCTATGCACGAACGTTATGTATAACAATATATTTTAATGTGTGTTTGTGTGTGACTTTACACTACACAATGCAATGTTGCCTATTATAAGTATGGTATAGTAGTTAAGTATATACGTTTGTGTATAGGTGCGTTGTCTGAGTTTTTTTCACGTTATGAGAGAGAGGAAGAGAGAGAGAGAGAGAGAGAGAGAGAGAGAGAGATGATTGATTGTAACCGGCTACGTCACTGACGCGGTAGAGATACTCATAAACGTAGTCGAGTTATCTGAGACGAGTCACTGGCACGGTGGAAACACCTGTAAACTCGCCTCGGTTTAACAGAATCTGTGTGTGTGTGTGTGTGTGTGTGTGTGTGTGTGTGTGTGTGTGTGTGTGTGTGTGTGTGTGTGTGTGTGATACGTGAAAAAGTCGCTTCTCGATATTGCAACCGTACACCGAACTATTAGTTTAAAGTGGAAAAAAAAACAATAAAAATTTTTTTTTAACAATAAAAAATAGCTTTAGTCGACATTGTGTAGTGTACGTTTGATTTTTTACCTAACACTGTACACATTAACAGTTCTGAGTTCTTAGCGTGTTAGGTGTTAGGTAACGCTGGAGTAGGCCTGTTTCATTTGATCGTGAAACGGGGAACGACGTAAAAAAAACGAAGCGTATCTCGTGTCACCTCCTGCGTCGCTTGGAAAAGACAAGACGACATATCATTGTTTCAATTATACGTAATTGACACAACGATATGTATGCATCTAGTTATAAAATTCACTACAATAATTTATGTCAGTGTATTTCACAATACTCGACCGGCTACAGGAAATTCTTGTTACAACTGTTGCATCATATCACCGTGAAACAGTATGGAGCAATTCAATTGTTAGAACTGTCGCATCATATCACCGTGAAACATTATGGTGCAATTCGTGTTGACAGGATGTTGTGTAGTTACACCCAATAGTAGAATAGGGGATTGTCCGCCTATATAAACGGGGCTCGTTAGCTATACCGTTCAGTCTTGTGTCATCAGTCGCAAGCAACGCTCCGCAATCAGCAGACTTACTACGCAAGCTATGGATTCGTTTATACAGAAGTTTGGAAGCGTCACCGTATACAAATACGTAAGATGTCACGTTTTAAAAACGGGTATGAAGTATCCGATTCGCTAGTTTCAGAACGAGACAACCCGGTACGGACCTTCTCTGGCGGCCGTTATAACGAAGGGAAAGGACAGCACGGGAGTACTAAAAGTCTACTTGCTGAAGAGATACTCGAAACTGTTTACGGATGAGGAACTGCAAGGCATACAACCGGACACGCTTTACCTACAGTACAAAGGACAAAAAAATCGTGTAGCAGACATTACTATTTCAAAATTGTAAATATTGTATGTCTGTATATTTGTAACACTTTTTTTATATGTTTCTTTGATAATACATGTATTAAAAAACATTATGAGCGTTATTTTTTCCTCTCCTAGTTCCTTTACCCCTTCCACCACTACCACCATTTCTTCCGGTGACACAGTGTAGTCAGTGCCCAGTGTTTCGTCAGCAGTCGACGTGTGTGTGTGTGTGTGTGTGTGTGTGTGTGTGTGTGTGTGTGTGTGTGTGTGTGTGTGTGTGTGTGTGTGTGTGTGTGTGTGTGTGTGTGTGTGTGTGTGTGTGTGTGTGTGTGTGTGTGTGTGTGTGTGTGTGTGTGCAACGTCTCACGATGACATTCGTAGACAGGTTTTCAAACGATTGTGTTGACGAGTACAGATAGTGCGGTGAAAGGATTTTGCAATTCACTTGTTAGAACTGTTGCATCATACCCCCCCCCCCCGTGAAACATTATGGTGCAATTCTGTTAGTGCTTACGAGTAGGTAGGTACTTTGCTATGTCACAATACACGTTTTATAATCTCAAATTACAGTTTATTGCTTAATTATTTTTCTTATTTCTTTGTTAATAAATTAAATGGTGCTAACAGGATTTTCCCCCTCCTCGTTCCTTTCCCCTTCCTCCACTACCATCATTTTTACGCGTGACGTGTTAACGGGGGTCAGTGTTTCGTTCACCGTTGCCGGTGCAACATCTCTCGATGACTTTCGTGGACCTTGTTACACAAAATATTGCTTGTATTAAATTATGAAGATATATTTTGGTATAAACTAAATTTTAACGGAGATTTTGTGTCCGAATGCGCGCGTGTACAGACACAGAAATTCACGTTCAAGTAGGGGAATATGGAGCCAGGAAGTGTGACGTCACGATGTACTCTGACCAGAACATGACATCACGCTCAGCTGACGTTACTGACGTCATCATCAGCTGTGACGATTTAATTAATAATAAAATCTTTAATAAATAAAAATTAATTTACTAGCAATTAAGTATTTTTAAATCGCACTATTAAACCTAAAGCCCCTGTACTAACTCAAAATAACTATGAGATGTAAATGGAAAATCTAACTAAACAATTAATAAAAAATCGAATTGTAAAAGCTATTAATATCACAGTTAACCCTTTTGAAAGTCATCGTGCGTTGACCTGTTTAATTCCGGACTCAACGTGTTTAGCGAGTCGTCTGTAACTTAGGAAAGTATAAAAATCATAATGTTTGTAATTAGTAATTTGAAGGCACGAGTAGTAGTTAAAATAATTCACTTAAATTATATATGTATAATTAATGTATTGTTTCTTGTAATAATAATGTCACTTTAAATAAAAATTGGAACTATATTATCGCGGAGTACTCGCCCCGCTCCGTTGTAATGTGCCAGCCGAATCGAGAAAAGAGTGACAATGCAGCCGTCAGACCGTACACACCTACGAGCGAGAGCTCTTCAAAAATGCATTGATTAATTTTAAGTTTAACTGTTAGCTACCACTACTAAACGTGTTGAGCAAGTTTTAATATATAAAATGTAGAAAGTTGTGTTAAGAAATGTAATAAGTTAAACAAAGAAAAAAACTAAAAACACGTAAGCAAGATGACGTCTCCCCTCAAGAGGTAAATTCCAGTACCACTTTACATATGAAGATGTGACCTGCATAAACTTCACATGTGCACGAATACGAGCCATACGACGCTGACTAGGACCTACGTGGATCTACACCAACTTTAACCAGAAGAACTTCAATCTCCTCAGTGAACCAGCTATCTAGTACTCGCCGAAGACACGACCCAGATGACGACGCCGACTTCCAGAATTCCCAAGAGTGACACCCCAGGACGAGGTCACCACGACTTATTGTAAAGGTGACTCGATAGCTTGCCTATCGAGAGTTAATTATATTTGAGACATAACTTACAGATGAAAGAGACTTTTCAAAGACTATAATTTTCTTTAAACTATAAATGAGACCAACTAAGAGTACACTGTAATATTGAATATCATACGTTGTAACGTTAAATGTTAATTATAATCTCTTTAGTAAATAATACCATTCTTCAAATGGTAAAAGAAGTCTTGCAAGCACCTAGATGAACATAGTAATACTCAGACGTCTTTGCAATATATTTAAAGTAAACTCGGATCCGAGGTAAAAAGTACATGATCATTATGATCCCTAGTTTTTCAGAAAACCCTTTGAATATTTTAATCTAATTAATTATGTTTTGGGATTTTTCATATCATTTGTTAATAAAGAGAAGTCATCTTATTACACATTGAAGTGAGTGCATAAATCAGTGAAATACCTTCCCTTGTTTCCTAATAATTAGCTTAATTAATTTTGTTAATTGTGTTGAGTTTAATTTCAGTTCGTTACAACGTAGGCAGCCCATATAATTGGCTGGTGTCAATTATATGTGCTGCCTACGTTGTAACGAACTGAAATTAAACTCAACACAATTAACAAAATTAATTAAGCTAATTATTAGGAAACAAGGGAAGGTAAAAAACGTTACAAAAATGCGCCACTCTGCAAATTAATAAAAAAAGGTTGTAAGCATCGTGACATTAACAAAGATACGTCACGCTGATAATTAAAATAATTGTTACGTAGTAAAATTGATAACTCTCGGCACTCAGTTATCTGATCTATGCACTCAGTTACTGTATTTTATGTAACACTAATTTTCATAAAATGAATTTATTTTAAGATACGTAAATTAATACAATGATAGTCTGTATAACTTGAAATATCATTGTATGAAGCCAAATGCAAGTATGTACATGAATTTTAGTGCTTGTTGATCTGTTCAGTCTTTAACAGGTTTATATTGTGACAATCCAAGACCTGTAGTTTCTTGAATATGCCTGCGTAGTATGTCAGTGTATGTCTGTTGTCACGGTAAAAACAAAAACATATACTCCTGCGTAAAGTACACCCGGTTAATTACGTGTAAAGAATTTCGTAACTTAAAGTTGTTACCAAAAATAATTTAATGGGGGAAAGTACGAGAATTAATTACTAAACTCAGACTGTTATAACCTGTAACTTGTAAAGCGTGTTTTGTTGAATAAGATTCACCCTATGCGTCCGACTGGCTTCTCCAGTTAAAACCGGTCGAGAAAGATAGGCTGAGGCATTGTGTAGAGAACAATACGTGTGCGTAATCCCCTCGTTCCCACGCATACACCTACCTTGTCTTTGTTTACTAAATAAGAGAGGGTGACCTACATTCCAGCAAACAGCTGATCGGTGATTTAACATTGAAATATGTGTGTGTGGAATTTCTCTCTCCCTTAGAAGAGAAATTATTCTCTTGAGAATTATGCAAATGATTTACCCAAGAATGCAACTTGTCTATGTAGTTAGTGTATAGTGTTGTAAAATCAATTTTAAGTACGTTTTAATGTGTTAGAAATAAGATAATAATGGCACAATTTAATCCGGATTTGCTATTAAAGGACGAGCTGTCTTACGAAGCTCTTTTGCGTGGTCTACCCCATGCGAATGTGACAGTCGCGGAATTGCGTAAGTCAATACGCGAAAGTGGATTTGATGCACCCGCGCAATTAAGCAACCTAAGCGGACTCGATTATGAGAGCGAGAGAGAAATTTGTAATGCCAAGTATAGTGAGCTAACCTTATTGTCTCAAACCCTCCAAGACGAGAAATCTCCGGCGATAATTTTGCGGACTACTCAGAGAATAGAGCATTTAACCCGGCGAATGAAAAATTTGTTGATCTGGCCTAATCTTACGGAAATACCTCCTGAAGTCCAAAACTTTGCTGACGAAGCTTTACGTCGATTACCCACTATTATCAATGAGTTAAGAAGAAAATCCGACTCGTTCCGAATGGATGAAATTGAGAAGTCCTTGAAGAAACTACACATCTCCCCAGTTCAATCCCCTACTACAGATCTACCTCCACCTAACACTGATCGCGACTCACCCGCCGTATCGCAAATGCAAGCTACTCATGAGCAATATCCTGATAGAGATTTAAATGCCCCTCCTCCCAATCGTTTCCAGATTCGCCCCGAAACGCACGAATTGACCACCCCGAATGCATCATATCGTCCTCCTAAAGGGATGCCAACCTTGAACTATAACGCAGACCTATATGGAAAAATCACTCATCCTGTGGAGAAACTTTTAACTGAAATCCCTTACACTGATGGATTAAATGTCTCCAAACTACTAAATTTCATCAAATATCTCCTGCAGATAAAAGATCTACAGCAGTTGAATGATTGGCAAATTTTGCAAGTTCTGCTACCGAAATGTAAACCCCCGTTAAAGAATCGTGTGATAGAAGCATTAAGCTCTACACTTCCAGTAGAAGACCTACATACCTCAATAATAAAGTACTTTATTCCCACCGGAATTTATGAAGAACTTAAAAGAAAGACCGTACTACGAGTACAAGGAAATCACGAGAGATTAGCTCATTACATCTCAGATATCAGGGAGTCATCTCGACTACTACGTGTAGATTGGAATGAGACACAGATGGTCGACACCATTTTAGTAGGATTGTCACCACAGGAAAGATCTCGTTTAGCGTTGATAAATCGACCTAACACCATTGCGGATCTAGAACAATGCAGTATCCATTCTTCGAATGTATGGTACTCCGATCAGAATAGACATACGATGAAATCAGCAGAAACAAATAGAAATGAATTGCGAGCCCTAGAGCCCGGTGTAACAACCCTGCATGAAAGGCAAGTATTCAATAGACCTCACAATGTGCGCAGCCCTGGTAAGTTAAATGTAACACCATGTAAAACGGAAACAAGGTACCCTCCTCGCAATAAGCACATCTGTTATAATTGCGGCAAATATGGACACATAAGAAAAAACTGTAACAGCAAGCAATTGGAACGTAAAACACCCTGATCCAAAAAACATGTAAGGCAGGGAGACCCGAAATCCTGTGTCTTCCGCAGCAACTCGAAATCTGGTGACGTAGGCAGCCCATATAATTGGCTGGTGTCAATTAGGATGGGTTCCCTGGATTTGTAACGTGGCAAGATACGTTACACAGCTGTTCAGCTGATCATGACGTCATTTCCAGCTGTTCGTGACGTCACAACTTCCGATCATCACCTGATCGTGACGTCACACTTCCTGGCTCGATACCACCCCCTAACACACTACTTGCCACTCTGTACAACCAACCTAACTAATGGACTAAAGTAATTCGCAAGCAGTAAGCCAAGTCTCGTGACAGTAAAAATTTTAGGAATAAAATTGTCGTTAAAGTTGCGATGATAAATTTTTAGTTATTAAACAACAAAAATTGCCTCTTTCTACAAGAAAGAAACGGGACACGTTTTTATACCTTTGGCGGCACAGACATGACGTAGTCACGTGGTTAACGTCTGACTACTTGAGAACATGAAACAACGCTATTCACGTGATCTCAAATTCGTTATTTTCAACTCGATGAGTAATTTATGATACTGTTTGCTAAATAAATTATAGAACACATATTATTTTTAAAAAGTGTGTTTAATGTAAAATATGATACTATTTTAGAGGGGAGCCAGTGGTGACCGATGCCGAAAATAGACAGATGAAGCTGTACCCGCATGTGAGACATATCCTCACTACACTGAAACTGAAAAACATCACGGCTGTGGCGATAACTAGGTGTCCTGAAGTGGTCCTTCTTCGTAAAATGATGAAGCTACTTGATCTCAGACAGTACTTCGAAGAACTAATCGTTCATCCTGCTCCAAAATTAAATCACTTTTATTGGTAAGCTTCACAGTTATTTACAACTCTGCAGTTATTAATGTAAAGTTGCAGTACTTCATTTCACTTGCTTGGGAAAACACTCAAATCATAAATTACAATCAAGTATCGACATAAGAGAAAAACATTTTGTATTTCTTAAAAAGTAAGTACAACGAAGACACTTCTTTCTTCGTCTTCATTTCTAATTTGCCATTACTCTTAACTCTTATAGGGTCAGTTGTGAGTTATGTGTCTTTTAAAATACGTAGCAAAACTAAACAGGTAGAAACAGGTAGAAGTGAAATTTATACTAAATAGTATATGAAGGGGAAACAGCCACTGGTCTACGACTGTACTACTACCTGCTCTGACGCCGAAGGTCTTAGTTGAATCCAACTTACCCTGTTATAAGTTGCGAAAGTTGAAGCTTTTTCTGGAATTTTATGAGGATCAGTAGGCCAGTTGGTTGATTTGTACATTGATAAGTGGCCAAGTCCGAGTTCTTCCATTACTTGATACAATATTCTGCCTCTTCGATATGACGTCAGTCTCTTTATCTCGAGCTCGTACGTTTTGTAAAAAAATCTATACCTACTAGGAATCTGTTTTCAAGTTCGTTAAAGTAATCAAAAAGTATTTTTTTAGTTGGTAGCAGAGGCGGCTCACTCATAAGGGCACATGGTCACGTGCCCCACCAAAAAAACACGAAATAAATAAATAAATATTGTAGAAACGTCCTCGTTTCAAATGATAGTTTGTAACAGTGCGAAGTCTGGAGAAATGTGGCAACGCGAAAACAAATGTGGCAACATAGCGACGGTCACAGCGACCGTTGTGACCCAGGTCGCACTACTCCCTTCCACTTCTCAACTCTCTTGTGGTGGGAGAGCGTAATTCTAAAATCCTATAGCGTTGGGTCACACTAGACTATGTGACCATTGACCAAACATTTACAGTCTTCAAGTAGTAAACTCTGAATCCTGTAGGTGCGCCACATTACTGCAACTAACGGATATGAATCGGAGCTATTTAGTAGACTATTACATTTTACCGCCATCTGAGCTGTTCTATAATAATAATAATTACTGTTACTTTCTTAGTGTATATTGTTCGAAATAATGTTTCTATCGTGAATATGATTATAATAATTTTTGCGATTTTATATAATTTTAAATTATATTCTCATTGAAGGAAATATTAAAATAGAACGTGTACCTAGAGCGGTTATGTTAATTGCTACACGATAGTTGTGGTGGCAGTGCTTATAGTAATTGTATAAATTGTAGTGTTACAAGTTTACAAGTGGTTTTCAGTAATCAGTGTTACGCACGCGTGTAAATAACGGTGTTGAAAATATTCAAGTGTCGGTATTTTGTGTGCTTGTGTAAATCTCTGAGACAAAATGAATGATGTCAAGTATTTACAGAGTAAAACTTTGTGCTATGAAGATAGGTTAATAGCAAAACAATTGGGTCCACCAAGACCGCAGTTGTCTATCAACCAAGTGTTTAAGGACAAAAACAGAACCTATAATAGAACTTTCAATACCACAGTGTACGAAAAATGGGAATGGATGTGCGGATGCCCCACAATCAATGCTTTATTTTGCTTTGCTTGTCTTCTGTTTGGCGGTGAAGACACGTGGACTAAGTCGGGCGTTAAAGATCTGAAACATTTACCAGAAAAGAGTAAGAAGCATTCGCTGTCTAAATGTCATTTAGACAATGAAATGAGTTTAGCCGTGCTAGGTATTGTAAATATTAGATTGCAACTCGATGATGGTTACAGAATTTCTGTTCGTAAACATAACGAACTTGTAGACAAGAACAGATACATCTTGTCTCGAATAATTGATGCGATTAAATTTTGTGGGGAATTTGAATTAGCTTTACGTGGCCACGATGAAACGGAAGAAGCAGACAACAACCCAGGGATTTTTAAAGGACTAATCAATTATACTGCAGCACTTGACAGTGTTTTGAAAGATCATTTAGAAAATTCAACAGTGTTTAAAGGAACCTCGAAAACAATTCAGAACGAACTTTTAGATGCCATTTTGTCAGTGTGTCGAAAAAATATTGCGACTGAAATTTCTACGATAGACTTCATATCACTTCAGGCTGATGAAACAACTGACAGTTCGTGCAAAACACAGATGGCATTGATTTTGAGATATCTCATTGAAGGGAGAATAATTGAAAGGTTTTGGGGTTTTTTTGAAGTCCCTTTTGATAAAAGTGCTCGAAGTTTAGCCTCGACAATTTTAAGACAGTTGGAAGAAATAGGAATATACAAGTCCCCGGAAAAACTAATTTGTCAGACTTACGATGGTGCATCTGTTATGAGTGGTCAGAAAGGAGGGGTCCAGTGTTTGGTTAAAGAGAAGTATCCAAATGCAAATTTTATTCATTGTTATGCCCATCAAGGGAATCTGATTCTTCAAAACTCAACATCGTCTGCCTCCCAGAGTAGAATATTTTTTCAAGACCTGCAAGGAATAGGACCATATTTTTCAAGATCTCCAAAGAGGATGGATTATTTAGTAGAAATTGTAAAAAAAAAAATTGGGTCTGTGCCTCCTACAAGATGGTACTTTCAACACAGGGCTGTTAATACTGTGTTTGAACATAAAGATAATCTAATAAAATGTTTTGAACACATTAGGGACATAGAGATTTCTGACAAAAGTGCTTCTAGCCAGGCTGCAGGATTTGTACGAACTTTGAGGGATCCTCAGTTCATTTTCTGGTTGACTTTTTTCCACAAAATTATGCCTCATGTGGCGATTTTCTTTGATTGCATTCAACAAAGAAACATTGATGCAATAAAAATGAGAACATTTGTTAAACATTTTGTGAGTGCAGTGGTTAATATTCGTAAGACCTATGAAGACAGTGAAGTGTCTGTAAGTGAGCCTGTGACTAAGAGACAGTGTGTTGAACAATTAAGTAATAGGAGCAACCGTGTGGCCGCTTTGGAAGTATGTGATATGATTGTGAACAATATTAATGAAAGATTTCAATTTTCAGATCATTTATGTGTTTCCAAATTGTTTTTAGTTGAAAAGTTCCCACAGTACTGTGTTGAGTTTCCGGAAAATGATTTTCAGACTACAATTAAATTTTATCCAACAATAAATGGTCTGAAACTGAGAACTGAACTAGAAGTGTTATACAGTCGTGAAGATTTACGTATTGCTTCTGGTGCAACACCCTTATTACAGTTTTTCCTTGATAATAACATGTTTCGTACCTTCTCAGAGTGTGTGACTATTTTAAAGATAATTGTTACCATACCGATGACAACTGTTGAAAGTGAAAGGTGCTTTTCTACATTGAAAAGAATAAAAACTTTTTAAGAAATTCCATGGGCACTGATAGACTGAATGCATTGGCTATGCTATCCACAGAAAAAAAATGATTCATGGAATTCAAGATTTCAACAAACAAGTGATAGAGGAATTCGCTACATCTAAAAACAGGAGAATGGAATTGTTATACAAAAAGTGAAATACCAGGTAAGACATTCTATATTTTTTTACCTAAGTACTAATTACCGCGAATGGTGGCCCACCTTAGATCCTCCCCACTGTGTGCCCCTCCCATGTCATTACTCACGAGCCGCCACTGGTTGGTAGATAATTTGTTAGACCGTAGGCTGCAAATATAGTTACTGGGCCAAACCAATGTACTATTTCTATTATAGGCTACTTACTGCTTGAAGGTTGGGTTGCACGATTTTGCTCAATATAAAACGTTTTATGCCATAACGTATTAATGTGGCCGCTTCTTCTCGTGTTTTTTCTTTCTGCATCCGGATGAACAGAATTATAAAATGAATAATGCGGAATTTTGAAGCTGGACGTAGACGTCAGGTGTGATACAGAGATTAGCATAATGTCAATTTTGTTCAAGATCAGGAATAACTCCACTTCATGTTTATGACTTAAGATGTCATTTGCATTCTAGTGACCTATTTTGAATATCTGTGCCATTTAATGTTTAGTTTTACAGATTTGTCTCATTTCTTCTCTAAGTTGTCTGATTCTTGTATTAGCTCATTTATTGTTGAACATTGTAAACACTGTAGTTTGCTGTAAGTTCATATTCTGTTGTTGTAGAAAAGTATTTTGTTGTTGCATGTAAGTTATAAAACTATTATCATTTAAAGGATTATAAGACTGTGTACTATTGTTTCTATAAGGCAATTGTTGTGTCGTTACTTGCGCATATATGAAAATCTCCGGTTGTCCCTGCATTAGATTTAACATTTATGGTTTTTTCTGGTGTTCTGTTCTTAAATGTTGTGTTAATAGTTTTCGACGTCGTAGAACTCAGTGGTATTGTTTACTCACAATCTCCAGATACACCTGACAGCCTTTAAAATTTGCTAGATATCCCCATCACAAAGGAAGCATGTTTTGTGCATTACAACGGCTTTCCGTTTTCTTCCTCTTTTTGTGCATACCGGTAATTGATAGTCATGCGCACCTGCACATTTAACACAACGAAATTGTGTGCATTGACTTCGTGTGCCTACAGTTTCTGTATCCTTTACATTGAACTGTCATTCGTTTTTTGCGTGGAGTTTCAAATCTGACTACTGCATGTAGAAGGTTTCTTAGACTGTAAATTTCCACACTGTTACGTTTCCTTTCAAGGTCTATGAAGAAGAGATTTTAGGTTCTTTAGTTACTCAGTTCAGGACATTCGTTATTCCGACTCCTTTATGCCCCTTCTCATGTAGTGCTGTTTTTATGTCATTATGGCCTATACTGTGGTGTAGCTTTCTTAGTTCTACGCAATACATTTTTTCTTCTGGTAGTTTATATGTCTGCTTGTCTAAAAATTCTTGTATTTTTTTGTAGTTTTCTACATTATTGGTTAAAATTTTTATTTTATTTTCCGACAATAGATTATATGTGAGTTCGTTTGTGGCATTTCCAGTTACCTTTACCAGATTCGGAACATCTTTGGTAACTCCGTATAGGAGGAAAATGTAAACTGTCTTCATTAATCTAACTCTACACTGCCTAATTCAATTAAATATTGTTTTCTTCGTATTTGTTTTCGGAGGCTTTTTAAAGGTTGATTTAGAATAATCCGATTTTATGGTTCTACTCTCCTATACCTGATGTACCCTCAACTGATTCCAATTATCAAATCTTTCGGTATTCAAATCCTAGACGCAGATTCAGGAAATAATGTTTCTAAAAGTCAACAAAGGATAAAAACCTCATTTTTAAATTTGTAATTTTTGCTTATTTACCGTACTAAGATTAAATTCATTTTGTTTTAAGTTTAATCAAAGTATTTTATATAGGCTACACATTGAACATTTTAACATATTTTCCTTCTTGACCTTTGACCTTTGTTCTTAGTACTTGACATACTTGACATAGTACCAAATACTTTGTTCTTAGTCTATTCCATGGACCAAGCGTTCCCTGACGACTGATAACTTCCGCTTTGCTTTGTCTATCCATTGAATATGTTACTTAAACTTCCCTTTTTATTTAAAATATATTCCAACAAAAGAAGAATTTGTTTCTGAAAACATTAGCTCTTTTATTCGTTGAAATAAAGATTGCAGAATTACGTAAAACTTCATTTAGGAGTGAAATGTCTTTCGTCTATGGTTTTTGCTGTTGAGGGCGAAATTTAACGTTTCCAAAAGAAACCTGCAAAATGAACAAATGGAAACAGGCGTTTAAACAATGATATTTAAGGAACGTATAAAGAGCTACCATTAACTAACTCACAAAATTCAATGGGCTGAATATGCACAAAAACAAACCAGATGGGTAGTGCAGGAGAGCAAAGAGATAGTAGTGTATTAACTTGGTAGATTAAGATCTAACCGTGTTAGGAGTTTGAGAACTGTGGCCAAAGCTCAGAGCGCGATAGTGCGAGAGAGAGAGAGAGAGAGAGAGAGAGAGAGAGAGAGAGAGAGAGAGAGAGAGAGAGAGAGAGAGAGAGAGACAGAGATACAGACAGACAGATAGACGGACAAAATCTTTACAGTTACAATCCAGATAGGTCTATGTATAGCCATAAATCACCTAATTTGGCTGCCTTTTTCCTCTAAATCAGTCTCCATCTCCTCACTTTCCCCATTCTCCACCTTACCTTCAAAAGTACCGTCTTCGTGTCACTAAGACCTTCAACCTTTACCTCAATTTCTTCTCCCATAAGGCTCCAAACACAATTAGGCCTATTGTCGGCTTTCCTCTCATGGTCACACCATGTCAATCTTTTCTCTTCAATAAAGCCTAATGTATCCTCTTGTTCGCTCATTCTTCTCTTAATCTCCTCGTTTAATAAACCTATCCAATCCCTTCTTCTCCAGTAATCCGTCTACTGATTTTATTCTTGTGCTGTTTGTTGATTACCCAGTTCCCAGCTCTATAAGTCGTTATACTCCGGACTCTAGTTTTATATATTCTTGCTTTGTGTCTGTCCTAGAGTACCGAGCTGAGCTGTCAGATACTTGTTCTAGTTCGCTGTAGTCTTTTTTTATCTCCTCCTTTGTTGTACCTAATGAATACTAACTATTTAAACTTCTTCTGTTCCTTTTGTTTTTCATCCATTTTCCGCTACATCCTCCACTTGGCCTGATTTGCCAACTAATTTTCTTATCTTAAAGCTGAGATCGCCTTCATCCTGAGTGACCTCTACTTGAGAGCTTTGCTGCGCTTCTTCGAAGTGTCACACCGAATAGAATTTTTAGTTTCTATGACATATAACGTATTAATGCTTTATTACCTAAATCTAAAACGTGGCACTCCCTCAGTCCGTCTTTACATAGTTATCCTTTCTTTATTGATGTACATCAGTACAATCTCAGCAAGCAATTATTAACTCTAAGTTTAGTTAACAAACTGTAACTTTTGTAAGATTTATTTATAAACTGTACAGAGGTGTGCAAATTATGAGACTCGTGGCTAATTTTTTATACTTTTGCAGTTTTCATACATAGGTTTTTGCTACAAATTAAGACTCCAGGTCTGTTCTGTAATGTTGTCAGTTTTACTCGTTTAATACCTAAGGCCACTGGTCTTCTCTCTAAAAAATTGATTTGGGAAACTTACATTTCTTAAAAATTCTCTCAGCTGTCTCAGGCGTGTTTGTGTTTTACGCCAGCTGTTTTGTTTATTGTACTGGTGCATAATTCATTACTTTATTGTACTTGTTTTGTATTTTAGTTTATAAATTATGGTAGATGTAAGTGTTTTAGTGTTACTTTAATTTCTTTAAGTGAATAAAAGTATTATCTCTGCTTTATCAGAACATTAATTATGTCAACGATGTTAACGATTTTTTCGTGAAAAGTGAGATTCCAGGAAGTCTGACAAACCTATCGCCAAGGTAAAAGGCTTTGGTTAGATCCTTAATAAAACAGGAAAACGCGATATATAACAAAATTTGATGTTTCAGAAAATTAGTCAGGCTTAGACTACTAATGTTTCACTCAAATGTGGTGAGGTTCTAGGTTTGAAACGGAAAGGTAACTATCATCCAGAATCCAACATAAGCCCACAAATGGGGCTAAAACCTGCTCACGTGACGAAATCAGACTGAATGGCAACTAGCAAAGACATTTCTATCTACACAATATCATTTGGAATGGAAGTATTATTAACTAACTCAGACTTATTCAGACACAACTTTATATCGCTGACCTTTCATGCGCAGGCCACGTTAAAAAGGGAAAATTAAGTATGCATAGCTATGAAAAAACTGATTTGGGCTAAGGAGTTATAGAAAAGTCTATTAATGCCTCTAGCAATCTAATATATTATAATATTTTAACCAAAAGTAAATAATTAAGGCCATACCCTAACTTAGACTTTTTGTACTTCTTTTTATAGTGGAGCTGAGAAATAAAAAAAAAGATTTCTTTTTTTCTTTCGTTTTTCTGATAAGTCCATGTTCTAAATAATGGTCAATACGTATGCCATTTAAATTTTGAGTGTATCAACCCCAACGTGTTACACAGACAGTCAAATACAAAACCTCAATATTGAATTGGAGCTGCATGTCTTCTGAATAAACTTGAAGATTATACATATTGTACAAAGAAAATGAAGCAGGGCCAGTACGGAAAAGTCCTAAAAACTCAACTTTTTCCCTAATTTAAGGACTGGTTTCGTAATAGAGACTAAAGATGTCATGAATTTGCGCCTACCCACAAAGCCCAATATACTCTGAATTTTCTGGCAGAAAATAATGTCAGTATCATTCCTTGCCCAAGTAGTCATCCATATACAAATTCTATAGAACACCTTTGGCAATTATTAAGCAATTATTTTTAAAAAATCAAGAATAAGACCGTCTCTACAAAGACTAATCTTGTAGCTGAACTTGCACGAATGTCGCACAGGATGAAGACACAAGACAAACTGTGAAACTCTTATCAAAAACACATCAATCAAATATCATATTATCATAAAGAACAAACATTAATATAAGTCAAAATATGTCAATAAAACAGATTTATTGATAAAATGTAGGTTTGTCTTAAATTCCTAGATTCAGTCTAATAATTTGCACACCTCTGTATACATTTATCTTACATAAATGATTGAGCTGAAGCAAAACTTCATGAACTGCTGTACTTGCTGACGTCATGATGTAGCAATGTAGTTGGAGAAAACATTAAACTATTTACATGCTTATGTTATTTGTGTTATCAATACGATATGACATTACTCACTATTATACTATATTCAACATAAGTACTAAAAAATTAACGAAACGTAGAAATAATCGTTATTTCTCTTACAGGATAAAAAACAAGGCACGAATACCATTTGAAGACATGTTATATTTTGACAGCGAAACTGATGAGTTGAAATGTGTAGAAGGTTTGGGTGTGGTATCGCATTTGTGTACCAAGGGACTATACATCAACGATTTTCAAGAAGGCCTTGACAAATTTAAACTGAATTAATGACGGCTTATTAACATTGTATTACGTTTGAATATCCTTTCACAATATGCTGCGTACATAGTTTTCATGTGACATAATATATATAGGTAAATATAACAAAACTGTACATCAGTAACAGAATACCGTCAGACACTGTTTATCCATACACTGCTGGTGAAGTGTACATTAACGCATTATACACTATAATATATTGTAAAACAAGTTGTGTGTGTGTGTGTGTGTGTGTGTGTGTGTGTGTGTGTGTGTGTGTGTGTGTGTGTGTGTGTGTGTGTGTGTGTTATCTACGCTATTCTTAAGCTACATATGATATCAACAGGATAGTCCATCTATCTATCTATAGTGTATCCCATCTTGTAGCATTGTCCTCTATTCATAATCAAACTTGGAAACAAGTCGTTTGTTTACAGGCTTCTTTTACTTTACATCTCTTCTTTTGTAGCTGTAAGTTACATTCCATCTTCTACCTCTTTTCAAGCGCAGATTTCGTTGCTTAAAACTTTGTGTGCAGTTTTAGATTTTAATTTAAAACCTTTAACCTTTGTAAGTTTTAATTTTTCTAACTTAATCATGGGCCTAGTGACGTACTCAGTTCGTAATTAGTACTTATAGTTGAATGTTAATATGTTGTAAATGTCATTTGATAATGATAGTGTATGTTTACCGTGCGTTGTTTTACTATCTCTGGTGTGACTTTCATTCTATCACACTATTGCATAACAATATGAATAGATATAATTGAAAAAATACGTTTGTAAAGATTTTAATGGATCGAGCACAATTTATTTATATATTATTTGTAAATCATTTATATTTTGTTGCTATTGTTTTATTATTTTTTTAATTATTATTTATTAGAGTACACGGATCTTCTCTTATTAAGTAACAGGATCTTCACGGTCTTTCTCGGCGTTTTAAAACTCTCAACTTAGGAAAGTGAAACGAAATAAACTAATAAAACACATATATTAGTTGTGGTGTGTGTGTGTGTGTGTGTGTGTGTGTGTGTGTGTGTGTGTGTGTGTGTGTGTGTGTGTGTGTGTGTGTGTGTGTGTGTGTGTGTGTGTGTGTGTGTGTGTGTGTGTGTGTGTGTGTGTGTGTGTGTGTGTGTGTGTGTGTGTGTGTGTGTGTGTGTGTGTGTGTGTGTGTGTGTGTGTGTGTGTGTGTGTGTGTGTGTGTGTGTGTGTGTGTGTGTGTGTGTGTGTGTGTGTGTGTGTGTGTGTGTGTGTGTGTGTGTGTGTGTGTGTGTGTGTGTGTGTGTGTGTGTTGGAGAGAGGCGGACACTCGAGCGCAACCTGTAACAGAAAAACATATTACATGTTATTAAGCACTTCAAAAACTTCCTTTGATAATAACGTTATTAAGTGTAATATTACACTCATATAATCTATAGGCTACGCTATAAACTGAATAGGCTTCCTTACTAAAATTTAATTAGAAGTTTACTTCTACATCAACAAAAAGCTTAAAACTGTCGAAGCCTACAACTTATAAATTAAAACTGTCTCACAACGATGCCTTGATCCATTATTTTTATTTTCAAATCCGTAAATCCTATTTTCTTTTTGTTTAGTGTTTCTGATTATAGTTATTGCAGTTTGTTTATGTATTCCAATAATCTGATAATTTGTTTAATTCATTTTTTGTTATACTTTCTTGTTGTTCAAACAAATTTCGCATTTAATACATGTAGGCACTAATTGTTATGGTCCATTACTTTTTCACTTAAGTGAATACCACGCTTCACTGAAGTCTTCGCAGACCAGTTAAATACAAAGAGTATCCCACTTGTGAACGCTGAGTAGAACCACAATAGGGTGTAAGAGTGTGTGTCAGTACAGCATTTCGCCTGTTGTACATGATGAACGTTGTTTGGTATCCGTTCCACACGGTACAGATAGAGAGAAAGGGGGAGAGATGCACAAACTCATTTTCTGAAAGTGTCAGCATTTTTTGTTGTTGCCTCAAATAAGTATATTCAGTGAAGCACTACATTAAAACACAATATGCAGAGTGCCTGCGTGCATTATTGATACGTGGTTTTTTGCCAGGTCTCTTTAAAAAGAGATTTTCACCCGCGGATATCGAATCGTATCATGGTAGAAATATTTGGGACTATTAGAAAATAGTGAGTGATGCACAGGTAAGTGGAAATAGCATCAGGGCCTATTTATAGGCTCTTTATAGGGGCTATTTATTTATTTGGCTTTCGAAGCCAAACTTATTGTATGCCTGTTAATGATCTGAAGGACTATCCTCATGTTTGTATTCGTATCAAACTACGTATGTTTGAACAATGTACTGGGAGTTAACAGAAGGCCCCAATTCACGCAAAAGCGGTGAGTCAAGACCGCACACGGAGTATGCTTCAGTATGCTCAATCGAATGGAGACGATTATGTACGTATTTTAAAAATACATTTAATATTAAATTGTTATATTAGAGGAATTGTTATATTACATGAGGACAGCAAATATTAAATAAAATTATACTAAACTAGAATACAGTCGGGTACAATACGCTGTTTGTGCTGCTTACCCTGTTTATCCTCAATGTACTTCACCAATACTAAATAATATTTAACGAATTTTGAAATAATATAACAAAAAATAATAATAGTATCTGTCTAACATTTGAATTTATAACAAATTGACTAAGCGTATTTCATATGAAATTGTTAAGCAATTTTATCTTATCAAGTAGTTCCTAAATACTGAATGAATGTGTCTACAGTTAATGCTAGTATTATTATTATAATTTTAATGACATCTCTTGTCAAATAATAGTATATATTAAGTTGTTTAAGATCATTCCGTTTATTCTATCAAGCAAGTTCTATTTTAAAAAGTGTTATGTTCAAAAAATGCAATTTTATAGCACAATAGTATGTTACTGATAGTATGTACATTAGTGTACAAGGTGTATTTGTGTAATGAACAATATTACGCTGGGAAACTGAATATGCATATTTACAACACATAAAGCATTAGGACTACTTATAAACCTTTGATCCACATTAATCGCACGTAAAATAGTGAAGAATTAACCAAAAATGCTCAGTATTTATAGGAGACGGTAAATTACAACACGATGGAAATAAATTCTTTGTTCTCTTTAAAATCAACACGGATTCAGAAAATATCTTCAAAAAACAAATTATACCAGAAGTATAGTGGACAGTAACTATAAAGGATACCTACACACCGAATTAGGCTATGCAGTATCTGCGTTCACGTCCTCAGCCTACAACTTCTCTTCACAGAAACGCGGTTCGCCTCTCTTATAAATAAAGTAAGATTGACAGAATTTGTGTAACCGTAAATTACTTTACTCAGGAGTAGTTCAGAACAAATCCAATAAAGCTAAGAACGGTTACTTGTGATACTCTACTGTATGAAATTCTCTACAAGGAATTTAGACTAATACAGATATCAAAATTAAATGAGAGTAAAACTTTGAAAATCATCCGACGGGTAAGTAGTTTAATTAACGGTGACGATAAAATAGTTTAAATAACGTTTAATTATTCCTAATTATGAATAAAGTTTGACTAAAATTTAAAATATAAAATTTTCTTTATTAAGCGATACAACAATACGTTATATTTTATTATTTAATGTGCCATTACAAATATTATTTCGAACAAGTCGGGAATGCAGAAATCTAGTGTAGGCGAGATTCTGAAAAAACGTGATAAATATAAGTTTTACATCCAAAAAGTAGTATGTTACACCAATATGTGAGGATAATAATAGTACAAAACCACACCTTAACAAGCCTCAGGAAGACCTGACTCTCGTACAGAGAACAGAGTATTATCACATGCTTTCGTTTAGTGTCTCTGTATAATAGTTAGTATAGGCCTACATTTGCACGTGGTATGTTAACTCGAGTCATAACAAAAACGTCAAATTCGATATAACCGAAATCATTTTACCTGAAATATAATTTTCATCTCGTTTGAGCTGAAGTAGGTTCCAGTGCCAAACCTTCCGATGTGCCTTTCCCTTGTGGAGTACATTCCCTGAGTCTAAGCCTCAGGAAAGAGAAAGCCTCGAATGAAGATGTCATTGAAGAAAATAAATGAGAAACGAGTAATGTGAAAACACTAAGGTAACGCCTAAATAACAGAAGAAATAAATTGATTGAACATCTACTAGGACATAATACGTACCTGCATCACAAAACGTAAACTGGAAGGAAAAAATACAGAGGACGGCTAAGCACACAATTCATAGAACAACTGAGAGTGTGGTAGCAAAAGATTCTAGTAAAACAAAGAAAACGACACTATAGTAGAAGCCTCTATATAGTGACCCACCAATCTGAGGACCGATGAGAGAAAATATCAATGCAGAGATTTATTGAGGAATTGAGTATATCAGTTCAAATTTACAAAAAATATGCAACAATAATATGTAAAAAACAATCAAAACTGTACATTCTAAGAAAGACATGATATTTATGGAACAAAATAAAATAAAGTGCCAGTCACCTCCGCCCGAGCGAATGTAGAAATTGTTGATTAGATGCAAAGAGGTCGCTCCCGGAGTGTCCTTACTGCGAGAAAATATTGCTCTCTCGCTTAGAAGGGTGACAGGCACCATCAAAGCAACTGTTATCAGTGGTAATTGATTTTTTTATCTCGCATCAGTTTAGTTACGTTGTTGACAAATTTCTGCACATAAATGGGTCTATTCCATTGAAGGCGATAAGTTGCGGCTGATGAATACTAACTGTGACAACACAGCGGCAACGTTGAAACAGAACAGTAATCTCATCTTACTAACGGTGCAATCTGATTGGTGCACAGAGACACTTCGGCGAACTGCTGCGAAACTAGGAACACATTATTACGTCAAAGGCTTCCGAAAGTTAATCTCCATGCTGAGTCGACCTCCTAAGTGGTGCCAATGCACATCAACACGGTGTCAAAGAAAATATATTACGGAAATGATCACGTTATATTGGCATTAGTGACTAAAAACAACGACGAAGCAGCAGTTTACATGAGCTCTCTCTCCCCTCCGGTCACTCACTCTCTCTCTCTATATATATATATATATATATATATATATATATATATATATATTGTAGAAACTCGTGTGTGTGTCTGTCTATTAATTTTAGAATTGGAAGTTTTAGCGAACGTAACTGGTGTCGTTCGGAAGCGTCTGGTAGCCTGTGTGCCTTACCTGTCCCTTCTCATTCTTTCGTAATTCCGGATAGGCGCCAAATTGTTTTTTCGTGAAAACAATTAAAAAGTTTTTATCTGTATAGTTTGATATTGCACTATTGTAAATTCGAATCGCTCGCCGTCTGGCTTGTAACTGCTTCTCGTTCGAGTGGGGGACAACGTGTTGCCAACTTGGAATAATGTTGGTTATGTTGACCCACTGCTAGTAAACAAAACATACATACTATTCTTTACAAATAAATACTGGACAGTTTGTTATCGGTTCACACTCTTTTATTAGGCTTTGATTTGTTGATTTTCGTTTACGCTTTATACAAAATAATAATTGGTATAATAATTTTAGCCTCGGCAATATATTCGTTCACTCAGCGGATCGCTAGGTTGGCAGTACAATGTTTATATTAAACGCAAGACAGCGTGGTTATTACTTTACAAAATAAATCTGCCTATAGAGTCCTTTTAAGTACGAAACAGAGGTTTATATAACAAGATAACAAAATTAGAACATATCATTTAAAGTTCGTGATCACTAAAATTAAATAAGGTTTACTATAAATTAAATATTGTGGTGTTGAAGTGTGACAGTGTTGTTGGTGTATACATAGGTTATCATTTGGTTATTCAGTGTTTACAAAGTTACTTTTTTATTTTATCAATCCTTGAAAAATACCTTCAGTGATAGTGAGAGTTTTATTATTTAGTTATAATTTTTGAAAGAGAATTTGTTTTTTATAAATCAATAAATTCAGCAATACTCAACGTTAGTAGATAAGAGATGTATTGTCAGTCGTCAAGTGGGGTAATGTGTTGATGTCGATTCTTCTTTCTTCAGTCTTGGGCTTCAGGAATAGTTGGCATCTTCTTCTGGTCGAATTCCATATATTTTTTGGTCATCTGGATTAATTCCGACCTGGTCCTTGGTGTAGTTTGGTTGGAATGTCCTCTCGTCAGTTACTCTGGTCCTTCTTCATCAAATTATGGGCATTTATACTGTTTTAGAGTTAAAATTTTGAGCCCTTCACGGCGTGGCGTCTCTCCAGTTAAGCGTCACTACTGATTTTTTGTTCCTAACTGAAAATTAGTCAATATTCGGTTGTTGTCATGGTAACTCAAAATTTTTGATTGGCTGAAATTGGCTTGAGATTATTGTTAGGATATTTGAATTTTTATTTAAAATGGTCACAGATCTTCTAAATGTAATTAATCTTCAGTACTCCCTTTTTAGTAGTAAATATTATTACCACTGTTCATATTTTGGCTCAAGGATTAATTTGACATCCAATACTATAATATTTACTTAGGTATCAACATTTTGACAGTTTTATTGATTTTATTTAATTATACTGTTTTCTTAATTTACATTATTATCATAATATTTCTGCCTTAACATGATTGTCTAATTGTATTTTATAGTTTATGTGGCTTAGTCTTACTAATGTCAGTGTTTAATTCTAAAAATTGAAGTCTTTTGTAGTTTGACAGTTGGGAATTTGCCTAGGCTTAAACAGCAATTGACTATTTTTCTTTAATAACTGAGATTACATTTTATTCTCCCCTTGTATGGGTCCTGATTGTTTTAATACATGATTCTGTTTATTTGCTCAATGTTTATGTCTGTTCTTGTAATTGTGTGTGATTTTATTGGTTTCATATACTAATTTGTCTACTGTCATAACTGCCCTTTAGTGTCATTGTATCTGACTGTATTTATTTTGTTTCTTGTTTACTGGTTTTTGTTGGTGTTTAAGTCTTATTTATTACATCATATAACATAGCATCTTATGGTTTTAACAATTCCCATAGATATAATTCTTATTCATTAAAACACAATTATTTGAGGCATAATTCTTACTCATTAAAAATAATTATTTACTTTTTATTATCCACTCATACTCTTCAGTGAGTAATAATTATTTTATAGTATTATCAAAGGAAAACAAACATATAAACATTGATTAACTATTTTGATTATTATAGAAAATCCTTATTACTAAACTTATCTGACACTATGTCATTAACTATGTTACCTGATACTATTGCACTATGTCTTACTAAATCTTATAATGATTATTAACTGTTTTTATACCTCAGTATTACAGACATTTTCTATATGGTGAATTGACACACTAATAGTCCTTCTTTCTTACTTTCCTAATAATCTTAATTGTCACTTATTATTTTAATTGACACACATTTAAAACTATGATAATCAGTTATCACTAAAGCTAACTTAATTTTAATACTATTAGTTTATTTAGTTACATTTTGGGTGTCCACTCATATTGGCCTTTCAACTATCACAGTCCTTCCTGTGTTTGACCATTATTAGATCTCACTCTTATAACTTATAACTTAGTTTATGCCCTTATAAACTTTGATTACGGTTTTATCAGTGTTTATCACTTTTTAATGGGGTTTATTCTCACTTTGGGGTATTAACACTAACACCTTGCACTCAATCTTGTTTTAGTGTTACTGGTGGGTAAAGATTAGTGTATTGCTTATTCAAAATTCTCTTTCTTACATTTATTTTAAAATGTTCATCCTCCTTACAATTTATTATCTCTTACTCTGTGTGGTTTGACTATACATGATATGTTTGTGTCGTGCTAATGTGATTTGTCCTAGTTTACTCTATTTGTTTGGGTTAGTGTACCCTACTATATCTTAAGTCCTTAACAATTAATATTTCTAACTTGTCTGTTTTTACAATTATTATTATCATACATAATTTTCATTAGTTAGTCTTTTTCATTGGTTTAACATTAGTTTTGTATTCTTTCTGGGTTTACTTTATTTTGCCATAGTTTACATGTCACTTCCTTGGTGTTGTTGCTGATTATATCTTCACACTTCCATGCTAATTCTTTGTTCATTATTATTTTTTTTATTTCTACACTCTTGTGGTAGTGTGGTGGCTAGTTCTAGTTCACTTACAATTGTCATTATTTATGTTATTCTTGGTTTATGGGGCTGGTTCTACTCTCTCACGTACCATCTATTGGGCTATTCAGGTTAAATCGCCATGTATTACTGTATTTAACATTTTGGTTTGTTTGTTTGTTACTTCTTTATTATTAGAGGTTACTTTTCTGACTACCTTGATGTGTCTGATCGTGTTATTATTTTGAGTCACCCATTCTTTAATCTCTGATTCATCCCTTTTTATTCTAGTGTTAATGATTAAATAATTTATCTTGTCATGTTTTCTCCATTATTGTTAGGTGAAGATATGTACCATTACATATTGCCCTGCCACTAAAATTGATTATTTCAACAAATATCGTTCAGTTTTTTGATTGGAATTATCAATCATTATTTCATTTTATTTTCTTAATCACTGGTTATTTTTGAGCAATAGATTCTTATTATTCTTGAGTGTCAGTATTCTTCTTGATCTTTGTATCGAATTTTAGTTTAATTTTCTTATCCCTTTGATATCTAATTCCCTAACATTTTTCCCTAACATTATATTGAATCGGATCGGAGGGGTACTTTTGACTCCATTGCTCCGCCGTAAAATACACATTTGATTGGTGGACTTATCTACAGTCAATCGTTATAAAATTATACAAGTAGTCTTAGTGCGACTATAAAATAAATATCATTTGTAGGATTCTGCACATTATTATTCTTTAGTTATACAATACATTATTTCAAATTATAATCTTTTCCTTTTATTCACACTCTTTAGCTCTTAGTGATTCGATATTATTAGTGGGTATGGTATAAATGATCTTTTTATTATTATTTGTTTTGTTTATTTTTTCTTACTGTTTAACACTAGTTATTTATTAATTGGTTTCAGGATGTTTTTCTCGTTTTTAATAATATTTTTTCATAGAGGTTTGGTTGAATGTACCCTTTCTTCTTTGTGTCTTTGGGTCTACGATCTCATATGTGTTATCTTGGTTGTCTTTGCTTACTATGTAGGGTCCTGTGTATAGTAACAATAGCTTCTTGGCTATCCCTTCCAAGGTGCTTAGTAATCCTCTGTTTTTAAGTAATATTTGCTCTCCAATCTGATATTGTATGGGCTTCGGTTGTATTTTCTTATATTTTTCTCTGATCTTGTCAGTCTTTTCTAATATCTTATTGTGAAATTGCACGTCATCGAATTGATATCCTTCGCCATTTGGAAATTGAATTACTGAAGTAATCTCTCTTGTCACCGCCTCCTCCATCGAAATTTGTGATCGGGTAAGATGTTTTTATCAAGTTGACAGGCTCTCGGAATTGAATTTCGCACTGATAATCCCTGACCTTTCCAGTTGTATCTGAAAATACGTGTTTGTAGCGGTTATACACTTCTATCAGTTGTTCAGCTTGTTGAAATGTTAATTGTGCGCTCGTTTTCTCTCTCTGGAAAGTTCGGATTTCTTCGATTTTTTCTTGCCATAGTTCTTCATTGTCGGTCTCGTCATAAATTCCATTATTTAGTATATGTTCTCCAGTATTTTTGTATTTTTGGATATGGTACATTGTTTTATTTGGCTGTATTTCGTCACTATTGGTCAGTTCAGTTATCCACTGTATGTCACCCTTCTTCAAAATAAGTTTGTATTTGCTCAGGTCAATTATTGCTGAGTACTGGCGCAGCATATCGCAACATGGGCGTATCCAGGGGGGGGGCAAGGGAGGGCAGCTGCCCCCCCCTTCCAACAAACTGGAAAACATTTAAAAAACCAATTTGTAAATAATTTATTAACAGACTGGTTGTTGATATTTCAAAATGAAAGAAACTAATTACGAAATAGACACTCCCGTCATCTATGAGAAGTTATAAGAACTATAATCTTACGATTTCTCATAAGATTAGCTTATGTAACTCGCAACTCTTACTGTTACACGTCATGACGCCATCTCTGAGAAGTGAGAAGTGATAAGAACTACAACCTCTTTTTCTTATTAGAACACAACTCTTACAGTACTTACAGTACTTATCGTTAGAGTGAGTGCGGCGAAGTTACTTTCGCAAGTAACAATTTTTACGACATTAAGAAGTCAATTGCCACAATTTTTACTACAGGAAGAAGCCATACACTGAAAGATAAATGGATATTAGAAAATTTTGTGGTAAGTAAGGACTTTTATTTGGTTATCTACACTTGTATGTGTTATTTAGGCAAAAAAATTGGGCATGTGGGCAAAATAACCAATATTACAATTTACATATATATTTAAATGTATAAAACGGAAACGGTATTATCCTGGACATTGATTTTTCAACCCTATAATTTTCGCTCAAAGTACTTTTTCACCCTTTTTCGAGTTTTTTTCACTGGTATGTGTATTTTAAAACTATCCTAACCTAAACTAAACGGTGGTTTTGCGAAAAATTTGTTTTTTAACCGAATTTCGTCGTGGACAAATCGGGACATGGCTCCGGAATAGTCACGTTTTACGTAAAAGAGAATCCACAACCGTCTCGGAAACTCCTAAATGTCCTGGAAAGTCCCATTTCTCGCTAATGTATGATTCATCATTATGAGTACATAAAAGCACGAGTTATATTTTTCAATTAATAAAATAACCAACTTCCTGTAGTCAGTTTCACTCATGAGCCTAACCAGGGGAGGTTTTGGGGCTTATAACGGTGTAACCTATCCTTGCTCTCAAATAATTGCTAGAATAAAATCCGTAAGTGCACGTTTAGCCCTACCAATTATTCCGTTCCAAAACCCACAATTATCAGCTTTTTATTATACACGAGATGTATCTAGCTATACAACAGTCAGAGTCAAATATTGACTCATAATTATTCCTAATATGCGAATGACGAAGAAGCGTTGCAGTATTAATTAAAGCAACCACTTAAACTATTTTTTCTATTTAACAGTTCATTGTTCATTTGCTTAGTTATAAGATGATCTCAGGTGATCATTAAAACACAAATGTGAGCTTACATTATTGGTTTTTTTTTTTTAACATAAGAACTGAAACGAACAATCACGTAGAGGTTAAAACGTTGAAGAAGTTAAGCTATTGTTGAAGAAGAAAGGCAAATTGGGTGCTTTACTTTGTCCAATTTTGCACAAAGGAACAACTTTAAGTATGTTCTAGCAATCATCAACGTTTATTTTACATGATTAAGCATGACTTTGGAAGTTTCATTTATTTATATAATTAAAATTATTTTTCTAAAAAAAATGTTATAAAAATTATACAATTATACTTTAGCTTACTTTTAGCTTATGCAAATACAATAGTTAAAAGAAGCTTAGTATAAATTATTCTCCAACGTGCTTTCGGTCAGTTACTATCTGTACCATATTTCACCTAGTTAACCTATTAATACCTCTTGGTAATCTTACTAAATTTTTTATAAAGGCATAGACCAAAAAACGCGTCATACCGATCACCTATCATTCAAAATGAAATAATTGATCTCTGTGGTGCTATAATCAGGGAACAAATCATCACAAGGGTTAAAGAAGCTTGCGCTTACAGCATTCTAGCTGATGAAACCGCAGATATTTCTGGAAAAGAACAGCTAATTTTTAGGCTTTGTAGAGATTGAAGGACTTGATGCCAGAAGTATTGCCAAAGCTATTGATGATTTAGTTACAAACTTAAATCTAGACCCTGATAAGTGTGTGGGATTAGGTTTCGACGGATGTTCCACCGTGTCTGGCAAAGAAGGGGGTGTGCAGGCAATCTTGAGGCAAAAGTACAAAAAAGCCTTATACTTCCATTGCTCCTCGCACAAGCTAAACCTGGTCATGAACGACTTAAACCTTATCCCATAAATTCGAAACTGCGTTGGAACTATCAAGGAGATAATCACATTTTTTCGCGAGTCCGTTTTACGACGCAAGCTTATTGCAAACATTCCTAAATTGTGTGAGACTAGATGGTCAGAAAAGTACAAGAGCATTCATGTTTTTAAGGATAACTTCGTCAATATTGTTGAAACATTAGAGATATTAGCTGAAGAGGGAAATGTGGCGACCAGAAATAAAGCATATCAAATGCATGCATCGGCGTGCAGATCTTCATTTATTGTCTCAGTACCATTAATTGCAAAGTATTCCGCTATACTGCAACCCATAGCAAATACACTTCAATTGAAGACACTTGACATAGTCAAAGCCAACCAGCACATTCAAACTATTCTCGACATGCTAAGAGATCATCGGAAAGATGCAGAGAGCATCACAGATGACGTTTTGAAAGAAGCATATGACATTGCAAAGCATTTGAATATTGATATAACCGCCACTCTCGTTTCTGGCCGACAAAAGCATAGAAGTAATCCTCTTGCTGAAAATCTATCCGAATTTTGGAGAAGGTCTCTAATAATTCCTTACTTGGATTCCATCATATCATCTTTAGAAGTTAGATTTTCTTCAGACAAATCGCTTGCATTTTCATTGACACATTTCCATCCGAGTAACATGAGAGATGCTTCATTGGAGGAATGGAAAGAAAGTACTGCATCTTGTGCAACATTTTACAATTTGGAAGGCATCAACGGGGAAAGGGAATTGTGGTTTAAAATGTGGAATGAGGTACAAGAAGCATCAGACATCACTGAAGTTTTAAAAAAGAGCGAATTGTTTTTCCCGGCCATTAGAAAGGCGCTACTGATATTGCTCTCACAGCCCTGCACAACAAGCAGTATAGAGCGTTCATTCAGTTCTCTTCGCTGAATTAAAACATGGCTAAGAAGTACTATTGGTGAAAATAGATTAAATGGATTAGCCATGCTAAGCATTCACCGTGAATGGGTTTTAGTAAACAAGGAGCGATTAATGGAAGCAGTAATTCGAAAATTTGCAACTAATCCTCGCAAGCTATTGTTCAAGAATTAATTTCTTTTAATAAATGGTGTTCTTCCTTGTATTATTGTTTATTAAAACATGGTTAAGAATAAGTATTGGTAAAAATAAGTTAAATGCTTAGCCATGCTAAGCATTCATCGTCAACGAGTTTTCGCAAAAAAGGAACAAGGAGCTGTAGTTAGAAAATTTGTAACTAATCCTTAAAAACTATTGTTTAAAAAATTTTTTTTAATAAATGTTATTCTTCCTTATGTTATTGTTTATTATGTATTATTTATTATATAGTATGGCACTATGGACCCTCCCCCCCGCCATCAAAGAGGTTGATTTTCGAAAACTGCCCCCCCTTCCGTTTTGAGCTGGATACGCCCATGTATCGCAACCAATTAGCATCTGGAATGGTAATCCACTGGCTACTAAAAACGTCATTGTTACGGTTTGTCCGTTGCTTGTCAGTTCGAGTTGTACTTGTTTTCGGACGGTTCTGTTTTGTCGTCCGGTCGCTCCTACAAGGACAATGTTGCTGATGGGTAGCGTAAGTAACTTATAATTGCCTTGCTCGCTTCTTGGATTTTTTGAAGCTCGATACTGTCGATTAACGAAATATTGGATCCAGTGTCTATCATAATTTGTGCTGGTACTCCGTTAACTCGCGTTGAAATATAAGCAATTTCGTTATGTTTACTATCAGATTGGTTGTTACCTTCTTCGAGCAACTCCTCTACAATATTTTTCAGATAATTATTTCGCACTATTGTAATTGTGCGTTCGCCGTTAGTTTGTACAACGTTGCGATTTAACCCAATAGAATGGTTCAGTGAGGGTACAAGTAGCTTTTTCACTGCCGCTCCTAGATTAACGTCATCTCGGACTGATTGTTACGATCATCTTGTTGATTTGTTGGCGGACTTCCGCTCGTTGACGGTCGGGGTTCAGGCTGGTTGTGATCCTCTTCGTACCGGTCACGCCTGTACACTTCTTGGCTTCGACTTCGGCCCGTGTTGGTTCTGGTGTCACGTCCGTAATTATGATCGCTGTACCGGTGTCCATATGCATTCCGGTCGGCACTTCGTCGTCCCTGATAGTACGACGTATTCCTCCCGTCACTTTCGGCCCTCACGTAATGCACTTGACGATAGTTACGATCGTTATTATTGCGATTTCTATTGTCACTCGGGTTGTTATTGTAATTTGGCCGGTTGTATTGATTGTTTGTGTTGTTTGGCCTATTATTTGTTATAACTGTTATTTTGTTGGCTAGCCGGATTATTGTTATGTCTATTCTGCGGCTCGTTAGGCGGGTTATTCACCTGGTTACGGTTATTATAATTATACCGGTAATTTTTGTTATTATTCTGGTAACCGTTGTTAAAATTTTTGTTTTCACCCCTGTCGTCCCGCTGTCGGCTCCTACGATAATAACGTTCTCTCTCGTAATCTTCCAGCAGGGCTGCCATGGACTGTATAGTTTTGATTTGGCTACCTAGCCGCGCTCTAGAGACACCTTCCTCGTAATGAAAAGCAAGTTTCGTCACCAAACTTCCTTCTGGGATTTTCGGTTCCAGGTTCCTTGCTAGGCATACTTTACCGAGGAAATATGCAGTAAAAGTTGTCCCTCTGGTGGCGTCGTATCTGCCGAAACATATACAGTCCCGCACGATGTTCTGTGTTGCCTCCGACCAGTATTTCTTTTTCAATACATCTCTAAATTGTTCATAATTCGTGAGGTCGTGTCTTGTGGCCGTCCACCAATTATCGTTGATATCTCGAAAATATTCGTCTAAGTAGCCTCGGATAATGGTCCACCTGTTCTCCCGAGTTTTGGCCAGCTGCTCGTCTACTCTTTCTAAAAACTCCATTGGGTTTCGCCGGTATTGCTTAAAGTTGATCACTTCCCGGTTGTCCATGTTTTGGTACTGCGTCATTATTGGCGGTCTGTTATTAATTATTTCTAACTCCTCCCTGATTTTAGCAATCTCCCGTTGTTGGATTTCCTCAATTTTATTTTTGTTTTGCTGGCCTTGTCCACGAACCTCGCTTACGGCCGTGTCGATCTCCCGGCACTTCTCTCCAAAATCTGTCCGTACCTGTTTTATATTTTGGTCGGTTGCAGTTTTTATCGACTCTATTCGGATCTGGCTGTCTTCTTCCAGGTTGGTCATCCGTTCTCTGAAGTCTTCCTTCGTTTGTTGTATTTCACGGTTCGTATCTTCCCATTTCCCGTGTATCTCGGACATCTCCTCCTCGATCTTCTTATTAATCCGCTCATTATTATTTTCAATAGTTTTGCTCAATTCTTCCTTCAACTCCTCCAAGTTTTTCTGGTTGTCCAGTTTCAACTCTTCCTTTAAGTTCTCCATGTTCACTGCCATTTCCTTATTATTTTCGGCCATTTGCTGGCTGTTCCTGACAAATTTTTCATTTAATGATGCTATATTTTCGTTCGTTTTTTCCATATTCTTCCGGTTATCTTCCATCAGTATTCTCATCATTTCCAGTAAACTCCCGTCCTCTGGTTGTGCGGGTTTCTCCGGTTGATTTTCTGGCTGCACGGGTTTGACTGGTTCCATGGGAGGTAGCATTTATTCGGCGTCTTCGACCGAAGTCACTTCCTTCTCTTCCGCTCGAACATTCTTTTCGGCCTCCTTCGTCCGCCTTAATGATGATGCCCTCTTCATCTTGTTTACCTTCTGTCGTACCTGCCGCTAGATAAGCTGCGGCTGATGAATACTAACTGTGACAACACAGCGGCAACGTTGAAACAGAACAGTAATCTCATCTTACTAACGGTGCAATCTGATTGGTGCACAGAGACACTTCGGCGAACTGCTGCGAAACTAGGAACACATTATTACGTCAAAGGCTTCCGAAAGTTAATCTCCATGCTGAGTCGACCTCCTCAGTGGTGCCAATGCACATCAACACGGTGTCAAAGAAAATATATTACGGAAATGATCACGTTATATTGGCATTAGTGACAAAAAACAACGACGAAGCAGCAGTTTACATGAGCTCTCTCTCCCCTCCTGTCACTCACTCTCTCTCTATATATATATATATATATTGTAGAAACTCGTGTGTGTGTCTGTCTATTAATTTTAGAATTGGAAGTTTTAGCGAACGTAACTGGTGTCGTTCGGAAGCGTCTGGTAGCCTGTGTGCCTTACCTGTCCCTTTTCATTCTTTCGTATGCTGCGGCACTTCCCGCTGCTGGGTCCCGGAAGTGTTCAGCATACACACAAATAACATAACATAACATCTAAATCCATCAAAATGCTTAAGACACTTTTTCTGTGTTGTGACTTACCTCTCAAGTATTTCTATAATTAATATAATTCTGTAAAGGGAGGAGGTGTAAGTAAAAGAAATTGTTGAATGCGTCAATCTGTGAGCAGAGTCGATTGCGACCCGTTTATTTCAAAAACATTACCCCAAATTTATCTAATTATGTGCCAGTCAGCAACGGTCAGTACTGAGCTAATTTTTTTTTGAAAAACTGAATATAGAAAATGTTAAATGCTAAAATATGTGGGTGTCGCATAAATCAATGCTAGTTTACAAGATGTGTTCAGCGTACACGCTGTGATCTACTTATAAATTTCTGACACTGTTATCTATCGAAAAAGTTTATAAAATTGTTTCAAACACTTATGGTAAGTAACTAGTTTGTCTCGTTTTTTGCTTCGTGATTATGCAACACTTGCCACCGTAAGTTGTTAAAGGTAAAAATGTTACTTGGCAATCCAGATAAGTCGTTTTGCAACCTGCTGTATCTGGTTGCTACGGCTCCGTGTTCCTCAGTACCTGGTTTGAACCACTGCTATGTCTGTGCTGGAAGATCGTGTAAAACTGTACGAATTTCGTGTTCTCGTGTCTTCGGTCCGGAACGTTGAAACAAGTTTCGAACTGAAAGTTTTCACATCTTTTAGTACACTTTTATACCCACATCGTTCGATTAACACTCACGCATGCATTCATACAGTGCGTGTTACAATTTACAATATTACAAAATAGCATTACAAGGTTATGACTTTAAATTACATATATAACGAGTAGTGACACTCAGCCTTACATATCTTAGGTCTTTTCATCAAGTTGACTGACTGAAATTTAAATTTAGGCGAGGCTGACCATTACAGACAAGTTGGTTACTGATAACAATCTTTTTACATCCATTACAAGTTTTCTTTTTTGTTACAAACGTAATACACAAAATTATTAGCTACTAGCATTGATTTACGATAGCTCAAAAACAATCATAGTTACCTTGGTTATTAAGGCTCCCAAACTTGACGAAAGTCCGGCGACGGGAGCGTTTGAGATTTGAGATTAATGAGCGTTTGATGGGAGACTGACGAGATTTTACAAAGCAAGGGATAGGGTTGGTAAAGGGGAGGGCGTGACGTCAGGGCGTCGGGCAAGGTACAAAACGCGAATTGTTGCATTCGGCAGAAGACGAATAATTGCAACAGACTCCCCCCCCCCCGAAAGGCAACCGTCGAGTGCAGTAACGGCGGTTGTCCAAGGTTTAACTCGTCAACAGCACCCAAAAGAGACCACGCAAGGTTTCTCGTAAAATTAAGATATCACCCGCAATCAAATTAACAATCAAAACTCCCATAAGTACACGAACCGTCCAATAACTCCGTGACCAACAAGAAAATATAACCACTTAATTCTATCACGTTAACAACAATAATACAAGCGAACACATACTCCAATAAATACTAAACGACAACAATAAAACACAACAACAACAACAAGGCATAAACAATTGTTAATCGGAAGTATCTCGGACAAGCACTTCATAAATGGGTATCCCCTAAACCAGGATCCCGTGGATTAGTGTCTCGGCAAAAGGTCTCCCCCGCGCGGGGAATATTCGGGACACTATCAAATGAAATCGACTTCGATAAACCCTACACATTACATACACCAACTTGGATCATTCCAATTACTGTATACGGCATTTGCCGCTAACTAAGGACAAATTCGAGAGACGCCTTCAGTCTCCTTAGAAACGCCGCCTGTACACAACAACGCTTCGACACAGGAAGCGAACGACAAGGAGGTGATCAGTCTCCGGTCGCTCACCCAGCAAGGGGAGTGAAGGCGATATGGCAATTTAGTTTCTGAAAGCGCAAGGGAAAATCCTTACTATGACGACACGGCGGCGTCCGGGGCATGGCAGCCATCTTCATGAAACGCGGGATTCAAGGAACTAACATGACCTTTTTTTACGTGAGACAAGGTCTCCGGGTGTCCCAAATTCACGGTCACCGGAGTTAGGAAATCGATAATACGGAAGGGACCCGACCATCGGGGCATCATTTTAGCTGTAAGTTTGTTCGCTCCCGAACTAAGAGGATGGGTCTTGCACCACACCAAATCGCCTATTTTAAAATGACAAGCCTGACGATCCTTATTGTACGCGTTAGTAGCACGGCGGTGAGCTATCATTAAGTGGGACTTCACCGACTGCCACACTACCTGAGTATCTTCCGCTGCCTCGGGCAAAAGGCTCTGAATATCCCACGCGCAGGTCAGGGAAGTGGACGGAGCGAATTTAAACATTACCTCAAACGGGCTTCTTCCAGTGGATTCATGCTTTGCAGAGTTAAAAGCTATTTGCAGCCAGGGCAGGGACTCATCCCAAGAGGACTGCTTCCCCGAATGAAAAGCTATAAGGGAAGCTTTCAGGTTGCGATTGCAGCGTTCCGCCAGCGAGGGTTGAGGGTGATAAGGGGATAATGTACTGTGTCTAATGCCGTGGGAAAAACAAAAATTGCGAAACATATGAGAGCTGAAACAGGTAGCGTTATCCGAGATTATGTATTTAGGAAAGCCAAAATTCTGAAAAACATACGTGTTCAACGCCTGCACGGTAGCCGCCGAAGTGGAATCGCGCACAGGACACAACCAACAAAACTTCGAAAACGAGTCCATAGCTACCAGGATAAATCGATTTCCCTTTTTACTCCGGGGCAATTTGCCGACGTAATCAATATGAATTTTTTCCATAGGTCTGTTCGGCACTGAGGATGACAG